>OZ023205.1:11221438-11292902 GCA_963995525.1 Escarpia spicata | reverse complement strand
CAGACAGACATACAGACATACAGACATACACACATACACACATACACACAGACAGACAGACAGACAGACATACATACAGACATACAGACATACAGACATACAGACATACAGACATACAGACATACAGACATACAGACATACAGACAGACTGTCTTAGACAGACAGACAGACAGACAGACAGACAGGCACCCAGACAGACAGGCAGACAGGCACGCGGGCACTCGGGCACGCGGGCAAGCGGCCATGCAGGCACGCAGGCACGCAGGCACGCAGGCGGACAGACGGACAGGCAGGCACGCAGACAGACGGACAGGCAGGCACGCACGCAGACAGACAGACAGACAGACAGACAGACAGACAGGCAGACAGGCAGACAGACAGACAGACAGACTGACAGACTGACAGTCTGACAGACAGGCAGGCAGGCAGACAGGCAGGCAGGCAGGCAGGCGGGCAGACAAACGGACAGGCATAGAGGCAAACATTCAGAGAAACAGAAACATACAGGCAGAGAAGGAGGCAGGCCGGCATGCAGCCATACAGGCAGACAGACAGGCAAGCAGACCCAGAGGTGGACTTACGTACGGACTATGTAACAGACTTATAGACTGACATTCCAACAGACAGACATAGAAGATGGAGGAGAGAGAGATAGAGAGATTCGGGGAGAGAGGGCGAGTTGAAGAAGGGGAGACAGGGAGAAAAACAGACATAATTTGTATAGAGAGAGATAGGGGCATGAATACAAACAGTCATCGTGCTACTTGCGACTACAACATAATCAAGCAACCAACGCTGCATTACCAAGTTGCGTCGGCTGTTCTAATATTATACGTGTTAAACCGCATGCAATAATCAGTCACCCTATAGATACTTGTCTGAAATTGTACAGGCAAGGAATCGTAGAAACATGTTTTAGCTAAGTTCTTCTTTTAACTAACAACTATCACATTATCTAAAGTCAACCGTATGCACACGACGTACCTACACACCACAATAATTATTTAAAATGCATGTCTGTAAACACAATTTAACATTATACGACACAACACTCATACAATCGTCATACCATAGCTGCCATGCCCGAAAAGACGGGAAATGGGGCAACAAAAAGCAACTTAAGTTTCGCATGATTCGAATAATATCACTATTATGCAGCTGTATATAACATATAGACATGAAAAAATAACTCACCAGGCCGTGAATATTGATACTCGTAATACGGAGCCGAAAGAACTGTACGTATAACTTTGTGGATACGTCCATGATCCCTAGCAAACTGCGACTGGGTGTGGCTCGAGCTACATTACCCGCGTCTGGCGCATGACATAACAATAGCCTATGCGACCGCTTGCACGAAACACTTCCACCAGGGTTACATAATATAGTATACTTGTTGTGTTACAGATTCTATCGGAAAACGGGGGAAGGTTCACTTTCTGTGGACCCTTTGTTTTAGCGAAGTGTGTCTCACTACCTGTGCACTGTTCTAATGGCATATCAGCTCAACATTTTAACAGGCCTGAAGTATCCACACTGGCACCGCAAGATATGAGCATAGTAAGTCGATAGTTGATGTAGACCGTCAGAATCTTAATTAAGATTACATGTCCGACGACTGGGAACTGCAAAATAAAGCAATTTGATATTGATCGTATATCCAAGTGGAAGGTATGCTATTAAGATATAGTTTAGAAAGAAGTTATTTTGTTTTAAGACGACCATGAAATGTGATTATGTTTAAAAAACCAGTTTGGCCCTGCCTGACAGATATATATAACCTCAATTATACGCACGCAATCACGCTGGATATGTTACATAACCTTTACTTTAATAAGGTATAACGCATATATTCTAGCTGGTGATGAACCATTTCTGCTAAAAGGATTTGGCGTTGATAATTAATTTGTATGTTAACAAGTTCAACAGTCGCAGTCACTATGGTCAAGCTGAACAAAAGCGTATGGGAAAACAATTTAAGATGCTCACTGAGAACACAAGTATGACAGTCTACCATGCCTGTGTGCTGAGCACCATCCTCTACGGCCGCGAATCATACGTGGACCGCCTACGTGCGCCTAGTGCCGCATGTGGATTAAGGTGTTAATCCACATGCGGTGCCTCAATATCGCATCTTCAATATCACCTGGCAGGACCGTGTCCCTTACAGCGACATGCTGGACCGTGCTAGGATCCCAAGCATGTGAGCCAGAAACGTCTCCGCTCGCTGGAACTGGCATGGACGATGGCCGTTTGCCGAACGTCATCCTCTATGTACAACTCGTCAGTGAGCGAAAACAGTGGGACGCACAGCCCTCAGATTCAAGGACGTCTATAAATTAAGCGCGACCTGTAGGCCTGCAACATATCAGCTCTGAAGATTGGGAGGCAGAGGACGAAAATCACATGCTTTATGCCCTTACAAAAATACCACTCAAATACCATTGGATTGTGTTAGGGTGTCTTATGGTCAAGGGTATTTGAATGATCTTCAATGGTATTTTGAATGGTCCTTGTTATTAACTCTTAATTAAGCTGCCATTAAGAATCCCTCTAGCTGATATTATATTTCCAGCACTACCTTCCAGAGATCTGACGTGATCATGGACTGTCTGTTTGCTCCGAACATATGCATAACAACTCTTGCTGTTATATTTTATATTATAAGTTAATAATCTCTTTGTATTTATAATTTCAGTTGTAGCAATTAGTTAAGTGCTTCTTTAAAAATGTTGTAGTCTTCAACATTTCCACATGATTTCCATATCATTTGTTTGTAATTAACTTTTCTAATGACTTCTTTCTGGATCGTTCCTCTTTTATCGAACGAAACAAATTAATCGATGATGCACTCAGTTTCACTCTAAGATATTCCAGCATTCTAGCTGTTACTGTCCTATTTTACAGTGTGTTATTATTCCAGTCTATCTTTGTTAAATATTTCCTCCTGTCCTTTTATCTTCCTTTGTGAAAACTTCTCCTGTACTGCTTTTTATTATTCCTTTCTGATTTTATACTTTGATGGTAACATGTATCTTGATGTGATCATTATACATACTCCAAGCAGTAGCTCACATATCTTGACATTGTCAAATAATTCATTCTGTGAGAGGATAAAACTAAGTCTAACGTACGTGTGTATTTGTGTTTGTTTGTGTGTGCGTGAGTGGTGTGTGTGCCCAGCAAACACACTACGTATTTACTACGTTGCTAGGAGGTAGAGGTTTGGTAACGTCAGGAATTACGTTTTACGTACGTTGTATACACGTATTCCGTCAACGTCGTACCAATACATAACAACAACGTAACGATATTACGTTGCCACGTCAGCCAGCGACTACCCAGCGACGTGTCGGGAATTACGTTGTATTTACGTCATATAAACGTATTCTACCAACGTAATTTCAATACGTAACAACAACGTAACGATATTACGTTACGTCCACGTCCACTAGAGTCCATCCAGCAACGTTTCAGGAATTACGTTATGGATACGTTGCATAAACGTATTCTACCAACGTAGTGCCTGTACGTAACAAAAACGTAAGGTCATTACGTTATATCCACGTCTGCGCGTTACCATCCTACTACGAAACGGAAATTACGTTGTTCTTACGTCGTATAAACGTATTCTGCCATTGTAATGCCACTACGTAACAACAACGTTATAGTATTACGTTTTGTCGACGTCCGTCTGACATCATCCAGCAACGTTTCAGGAATTACGTATTGTGTACGTTGTAGAAACGTATTTTATCAATGTAGTGTCAATACGCAACAACAACGTTACGATACGACGTTGCATACACGTCCGCCGAACACCACCCAGCAAAAGTGTTAGGAATTACGTTTTACGTATGATGTATACACGTATTCTGTCAACGTCGTACAAATACATAGCAACAACGTAACGATATTACGTTGTGGCTACGTCAGCCAGCGACTACCCAGAAACGTGTCGGGAATTACGTTGTACTTACGTCATATAAACGTATTCTACCAACGTAATTTCAATACGTAACTACAACGTAACGATATAACGTTACGTCCACGTCCACTAGAGTCCATCCAGCAACGTTTCAGGAATTACGTTATGGATACGTTGCATAAACGTATTCTACCAACGTAATGCCTGTACGTAACAAAAACGTAAGGTCATTACGTTATATCCACGTCTGCGCATTACCATCCTACCACGAGTCGGAAATTATGTTGTTATTACGTCGTATAAACGTATTCTACCAACGTAATGCCACTGCGTAACAACTGCGTTACGATCTTACGTTGTATCCACGTCCGCCGGAGACCATCCAGCAATGTTTTAAGAATTACGTTTTATATACTTTTTATAAATGTATTCTACCAACGTAATACCTGTAACGTAAAAACAACGTCGTGTCCACGTCAGTCCGTGACCATCCAACAACGTGTCCGGGATTACGTTGTACTTATATTATAGAAACGTATTCTGTCAACGTAGTGCCAATACGTAATAGCAACGTAAAGATATTCCGTTATGTACACGTCCGCCGGAGATAAAATAGGAAGATTTCAAGGTAAATGTTTTGTATACGTTTTATAAACGTATTCTATCAACGTAGTGCCTGCACGTAGCAACTACGTAACGACACAACGTTATGTCCACGTCCGCGCGTGATCATCATACAAGTCGGAAATACAGGTAGTCTACTAACGTAATGTTACTATATAATAACAACGTAACAATAATGTTTTGTCGATGTCCGCCTGAGACCATCCAGCAACGTTTCCGGAATTACGTACGTTTTGTATCATTAAATTATCACGTAATTAAACTACGACGTGGCAAGAAAATGATCTTTTTGTGAAAGTAGCATTGACGTAATACTTATATATATTATAGAGATGTGATCAATCACGATCGAAACATTTGCACACTGTAATACAACGCGCTACCAATTATTAAGTTTATACGACAGGGAAGGCATCATCGCGCGTCAGGGGGCGTTGCTGATTACATTGTCTCAGTATCCCCGGCAGCCTTGCGAAACTCGGAATTGGCTAGCTTAGCCAATAATATCGCGTGCCATGAAACATGTCCGAAATTACTGCCGCCCCGGAGGCCCGAGAGCGTCAAATGTATGTAATGTAAATGTAAAATTTTTACGTGGCGCCGCTGCTGTCAATTTATCTTCTTCAGCTTCTCTCCGCTGTCTCCGCTGAAATAATGACATCAAAAGATGGGGGGGGTGCTTTTCTCGTCACCACGCCGCCTATTTGGGGTGCTGAAAACAATGTGTCCACCCTCCAATTGCACACACTTTTCACAGTCGACAAAATTACACTTTAATATTAATCGATATCGTCACATAAAATTTACATTTCCACCCGCCTTTGACGCTCGCCGCAAAAACAAACATTCACGCTCACATTTCTCTCCAAGAAACATTCCAGGGGGCAGTTGCCCCCCCCCCCCCCCTATTCCCGCGTCTGTGACTAAGACGCGATATTTTTGTAACGTAGGTATGTATGGGGTGTTGTTGATTCATGCCAATAACACACTAGTTATCAAAATTAGGCGAAAATGTTGTTATATCAACGAAGTCGATGTGAGCCCGCATACTACAACAAGTGCCAATTATTGTAACATTTGTATACTTCCGAACGGGAAATTTAACGTAAGCGTGGTCCAAAACATTGGAAAAACAATAAAATGTCGAGCTGATCAATGCTGATAGAAAAAGAAATGTGTGCCTATAAAATACGCACGGCAGCGCCACTGTTTGTTGATCTGAGTTTGACGTTCAAGTTAACTAAAGTGGGCTTCAAGAGACGCCGGTCCTGAATCACGAATGATAAACGACTTGTTTAAATAGTTTGGCAGACGGCAGGCCGGCCCTGTCCTCTGTGTGTGTGTCATTCACCCCGGTGTCGGGTTTCTGTCGGGCAATGTTGGCACACCCTCTGGGTCAAGCTGTTGTTTCCCCTTAATATGTATATAACAGATACATACATACATACATATATATATATATATATATATATATAAACGTACAAGTTTTCCCAGATGTCTGTGATTGAACACGTTAATTCACGCGTACCGGTGGAGCAGTACCAGTTCTGAACCTGAATAACACGTTGTAAGATCCTGTCACAAATAGCTTGTATAACAATAACTATTTTGATTGGTAATTGCTAGTTTGATGGAGGGAATTGGTTAATTTGTAATTGTTAGAATTGTTCGTTTCTGATTGTTAAAATGATGTCCAGTGTAGAGGTCATTAAGCGGTCGTTAGTAATTAGTAAACAGCTCGATGTTGCTAGGGATGGACACAGAGGATGGACGCAGCTATTGTTACGGATCAGTGATATCTCAAGTTACTTGTATTTCCTGGCTGGATAGTGTTAATTATCAACAAATCATCAGTAAACTGCCAATGCGCTGAACACTATTGTGTCTGGGTACAGTTAATGTTTCTGTGTCTATCATTATAACTTCTATAACTATTATAAAACAGTTTGTTCTGTGTTTGTATGCGCACCCACATCTCCGTCAGTTTTGCATGTATCGGGCTTCGAAATTCGTTCGGGGGGTGGTGAATAACTTGGGTGGCTCAATATTTCAAAAGGTAGTACATGGTGTTCCAGCCGCGGAATTTTATGTTTTTCTATATCTTCGTAAAGATAATTATGCCATCTACAAATATGTCGCTGGATGTATGCAGGAATTTTGAATAGTGTTTGAGTTATTGACGTTTGAAATTATCAGCGCTTAACATGCACCAGGTCTACCTGTTGCTGGTTACGTAAGCATTTCGCTGCGTCAGCCATGTGAGCGCGTGGTACGTCTAGCAAACAACACACTGCAACAATTCCGTGGATTTAATGTTTTTCTATAGTATGGTACAGGCAATTATTCCATGTACAAATGTGTCACTGGGTGTATGCAAAAATTGTATTAGTTTTGATGTAATTAACGTTACAATATACCAGACGTGTAACCCGGGTGCCTGTTGCTGGTTACGCCAGTTACACAGGTGAGCGCATGCGATTTCTGGCAAAAGGTTGTCCTAACAGGTAGGCAAGTGACCAGTTAGAATTTATTAATGCGGGTAGGCTGGAAACATTTGGGATGGGTTTGGGGTGTCTGGAACTCAAATGTTGGGCATTTGAGGTTTGGTCTATTTTCAGTGTTCATTATTATGTCAACAATACTTTTTAGATTTCAGTGCAAATGATTTGAGGATGTCTATGACTGCTTATTTCCCCGGACATAAGACCCATAAGGTGTGAATATGCGGTGGTGGACTCTTGTATGGATTTTGAATATGTAGAGGGAGAACGATACGACCGGGGAAGAACCAGGATGCGTTGGGACTTGCCGTTCCGTTTGAATGTAGTCATTAAAAGCCTACTCTGTAGGTCTTTCTTTGAATCTTCGTTTGGTTTTAATGCAATTGTAAATCAATCTGTAGTCGTATTCAGGAATAATCCTGAACGAAGTAGGGCGTAAACCTGAGTACGACGGGATGGTTCATACAACGTGTCAAACTGGTTCAAAACTCGTGAAACAGACAACGCGGGTATTCTCGTGAAAACACATTGTAGAATGCCCGGTGTCTACTATTATTTCCCTTTATCGCATCTGCCTATTCCGTTTGTAGACTCGGTATTCTAATTTGGGCACGTATTGCAACGTTCTTCCTCTGCGTTGATTTCCTAGACAATTTAGACATCGACCTACTCAGTTCAGCCAATGTGTCACTGTCTAATAGAAATCAGATACTCACAGAGGAAGATTCTAATTACTCAATTATCTCAGAAGACTTTCCACTGTTCGTTTCAAGAACTTTAATACAGACAGTTAACATGATACAGATCAGTACAATCAATACTGGTCCTCCGTGGGAACCAGACAGATGTTACATGGTTCTCCTTCAAAGCCTCTCTCAATCCAATCCCAATCCAATCGCGCACTACTCTTCCCTTAAATACTCGCTACTTCCCTCTCTTCCTAGTTACTCGCGATTCCCATTGGTCAGTGCCTCTTCTATATTTCTTAATATGGCGCGCTACAGTCAGGCTCGCTACCTGGCTACCTGGCTACCTGGCTACCTGGCTACCTGGCTACCTGGCTACCTGGCTACCTGGCTACCTGGCTACCTGGCTACCTGGCTACCTGGCTACCTGGTCTCTGATCCCGCATTACCTTATCTGCCAACTGACTCATCTCCCGACTATTGTCCAGCCTAGCTATCTTTGGAGATGACCTGAGCTAAACCTATGGGAACATCCTGTATCTCAGATCTAATTATAAGAACACAAGCTTCTAGACTAAAGCAGTTCTAAGCATATACTTATTAACACAACTTCCTATATAATAATTACTATATTTCATGGACAAGTAATTACTAGGAATTTATGCAAAGCTTAATTCCTTACAACATGAATATATGCACGTACTGGTGGAGCCGTACCTATATAACCAGTAGACTTGGTAAGACATATACAGTGTTTGTAGCATTCGCCAGATCCGAGTTGTGCAGCCATGCAGTCTGGTAATGTTGATAACACGTCATGAATTCATGGTGCAAGAAAGCATGCTTGATTGAGGATTGACTTCACATTACCGCCATATGTTACGAGTCTACTCTAGCTTTTCGTCGGATGTTACTGGCGTGAAGAGGTACATCGTCTCCTCAAGCACCATCACAATTTACTCAAGATCACCGTTGTCTCTCTTGATGCGGTATTCATGGTTTCAATTCATGCGAAACATCTTCCCTCGATATAACACCTGGCATGTTTAGGAGCCCACTCATTTCAGCAAGTTAAGGAGGTGAACGAAGCAAGGTTCCACATGTTCAGCAAACTCCTTGCGCAGCGTGATTCCGACCTTCTGCTTGAGAAGATCACATTTTCTGACTCATGCTGCATTCATCGACCACTTCAAGGCTGGTTTGCTTTTGTATGGTATGAAGGTAGATAGACACCTGCATACATCATAATTGAGAGTGTTGATGATCTTGTACGGTGTTGCTGATGTTGTAAGCGACAGCGAAGATGATGGCGACGAGGAACGGGTTTACATCGAGTTGTTCAATGAAGTGGACGACTATACCTTAATTTGAGTTGTGACTTGTTTCAAAACGAACAATATGAACGTGGCTCACCACATTGGATCCGTGTGTGCGCTTGACATTATTGTTGGTATCGTTTTGATAAGGTGCAAATTCTGACTTTAATAATTACCTAAGAATTATACATATTTAGAAAGCATGTTCAAGTACCTTTCCAGCGATCCCTCATTTGCTACAGTTTGGCTGATGTGTGATGATGAAGTGGACTAATCAATCAATCAATCAATTTTATTTCAGACAAAAAAGCGTACATGTAATATGCATTATGGCCATAGTAAAAAAGAAGCAAGAAAAAAAAACATAGTGTCTATATTGCACTAATCCATTTTCTGCATTTTCTAAATCTAGTATTGCAACAGTCCGTGCCAGAACTAACACACATTAGGCTAGTACTACAGCTCATAGATAAGCTGTGCACAAATCTAATTCCACTATTATAGGAAACTTGAGGCTTTTCTATAATTAACCCATAAGGAATGTAAATACACATTATTACAGTAGGATGTGAACAGTTTGTTCTTCATCTTCACTGAACAAAAGTGAAATTTCCTGAGTAGAATATTGCTTCTGCCGTACAGACTCCTTTCTTTGGATTTCATATCCATTTCATCCGACAGATCATCACAAATTGTATGTCCAAGATATTTATATTTTGTTGTAATATCTACCCTCTCGCACCCCCTTTTTTGACTAATCACGCCAGTTGTCATAACTCATTAAAAACTACATGATGGCATCCATTCCCAGATGAAAAACATCAACAGGATTTCATTTTATTATGAACGTCTTGATAAACATTGTCTCGGAAATTCCTTTGGTGGGAGGTTTTTAACTATCTGAACTATACGGACTAAAATATAAAGTAATGTATAACGTAGTACATGTGTGACATCATAATGACATCGTTAACCATAACCAAGGAGCCTCTATTTGGACAGGAGGCGTCACTGTGCGAGAAAATGGCAGTCTACACTGAAAGTTTTTGTCCGCCATTCGGGAGGCAAGCGCATGCGCCTGCGGGACCGGCAGCGCGCGATGTTAGTGTATTTGTTCAGTCACCTCATTCATCAGAATAATCACCAAGCTGTGATGCGTCATATAAAATGAAAGATGTTAAAGTAATCCTTGAAATTGTTTACCTGTCACAATTCAAAATAATGAAATGTGCAAACAAATCACGTAGAAACGTTGCAATTATTTATTGAGCCAAATGAACTTCGTCGTGTTTCATCAGAATAATCATCAGGCTGTACCACTTCTTATATAATTAAACTATTGAGGTTATCGTTGAAAATGTTGAGCAATGATAATGCAAAGAACTCCATTTTCTGCACGCATATAATCTGGCTTGGCACAACTTCAAAATGGCGGACGAACTGCTTACGTACGTATTTTCCTCGAACAATGTAGATAGCGCGTCTTGTATTGATATACGGTCTTTGACCATAACTTCATACATTATATTCATTATGGCGTCGTTGAAAACAGTACTCAAATATCTTTCCAATGATAGCACATTTGGTATAATTTAGAAGATTTGTGTTGGTGAAATGGACTACTAGTTTCCCCATCGCATCTTTTATTATTATCACACAAGGGTATTCGTCAACGCCTATAATGGCTATATTATATAATATAGCACTTCAGTACAATACTTGCATGGGCAGATAGACAGCCTAGTATATATTGGCTAACGTCATGATAACGCCTTTGTCTTTGAAAACCCGAAGGGAAAGAATTCCGTTACTGCCTTGGGTCGTGGGAGCTTTATCAGATGGCTGTCGCGGTCACCTAGCTAAGGCCTGTGTGCGATTAATCATGTAATCGTGTACATTTGCAGGAAGTTGGCTGGAAGGGCAACAGAGCCAACATCGCGCCAACTGAGGGTAATTAATAATGTGCTTGTCACTGGTAGATGTTTGGTGAAACATGCAACATAATCTGGAATGCGGCAGGTTATGAGAGTTCATTCAAAATTGGCGGCAAAGTTGGCGGCGCCAGTTTCAACATCCCTTTCAGACTGCCTGCAGAGAAGCTGAGGGAAGAGAACCTTGTCTGGTGGCCCTGGTTTGAGGTAATGATTTTGTACTAATATATAAGGCCTACAACATTGTCAGATAACAATTGTACTTTATGACATGCATTTACATTTTATATTATAATAAAAATAAAAATAAATTTTTGGTCAAGTGGATTTCGTCTTTGAGCGGTAATTAATTGTGGCTTCAGATAAACATTGAATCGTCAATCTTATCTAAATTTATAGGGTCACCATAACGCACAAGAGCTATGTATTATGTTTCTGGTCTTCCTTGTAAAACATTCAGTTATCATGTGGATGTTTCTATTATGGTTTTTCGTACTGGCTAATATACTATATATAGGCCCTACATACAGTACAGGCCTAGTCTAGTGTACTCAGTCAATATATACATTTGCGGATTCATGTTGATGCCATTGCCAAGCTATAAGTTCAATGGCAATGGTGATGTCGCATTGAACACGATTATTATCAATACTATACGTCCATGCGCAGCATTCTGAATTGTCGTCACTGCTATATTAATACAGCATTCTGTCTATAATTATAAAACAGTCTTTCTCTGTCTGTATGTCTGATCGTTATAATGAGATTGCGAGGAAGATGTTGATGCACTGAGGTATTAGCCTTAGACAGATGAATATGTTTTACACCATAATTAAAAACTAAGTATATAATTAATACAATATTTATGGTACACAATGATTTTTCTTGTATGCTTTTAATAATGGTCTATTATATTTGTTAACAGAAGCATGCCGACAAGTACACCAACATGCAAAAGATGATGACATCGAGCGACAAATGGCCGAATCATTGAAACATGCCCTAAGCAAGAAGGGGGGCTACCTGTACCTGGTAAGGATGTATGTTTTTTTCAGCCGCAGAATGCCCATCGTATTAAGACTATGTACGACAAAAATCATTACTTTGTTTGACACTTTCAATTTGTCCTGTGCTCCTACCATAGTTGGAGATTAAAGCAAATACATTTAAGGTAAACCATTTTGATTGCGTCATAGATACATTGTGTGACGATGGTATATGCCCATAAGATGCCGTTTTTAAAAGTGCCCAGATAACTTGGCCATGGAGGGAGCGCGTATTATGTTCTGCGAAAAATTGGGTTCCTTACATAATTTGTTGGTATCAAGTTCCTATGTCTACCAAGATATCAAAGTACTTATGAAAAACATATAATTACAATGTGAAGCAGCTATTTTTCAATCCAGTTTAACGTAATGATAATATGTTGTGTACTTGCAGGCTCGTGAGTCATCCAACAGAAGCGGCATTTCCATTCGCCCTGAATCGGACATGGATTAAAGTGGAGAAAAACGCATGTATTAAAATAGATCACACAAACTTTTTAAAATTGTTTTCCCACTATTTTCTATATGTGCAATAAAATGATGTTAACAATACGATTTTTAGCAAATGGTAGTTTGATCATCAAATGAATAAATGGAAGAAACGTCTTACATGTTAAGTATTTGTCTTAAACCATTTTAATCTGGTCTAATAAATGCATGTGTCTGAATGTTCTTTAAAAAGTATAATTTTGCTGACGATCAAATAACCCTTTCTGCGTTATTCCACGATTATGTGCAAGAATTTGTTTGCTACTGTTGTCGTTGAAATAAAGGTTACCAATATGTTCTGCAGCTTGCTTGTTTGCAGAAGAACATTTAAGAGGTCATAAATGTAGAATAAAGGTTGTGGGAAGATGCCAGAAACGTAGTACAAAGCTTGTGGGAAGGAACCCAAAACATAGCAGAAAGGTTGTGGGAAGGTACAAGAAACGTAAAGTAGAGGTTGTGGGAAGGTGCCAGAAATGTAGAATAGTGGTTGTGGGAAGGCGCCAGAAACGTAGAGTAGTGGTTGTAAGAAGGTGCTAGAAACGTAGTAGAAAGGTAGTGGGAAGATATTAGAAAGGTAGAATACAAGTTGTGAAAAGGTGCCAGAAACGTATCAGAAATGTTCTGCGAAGGTGTCGTTAACGTACAATAAGGGTTGTGGAAACGTGCCAGAAACGTATCAGAAAGGTTGTGGGAAGGACGTAGAAAGGTAGTGCGACGGTGTCTGAAAGGTTGTAAAATGGTAATTTAACTACGTACTTTACTACATTGTAGAAACGTATATAGTAGTTCATATGTTTACGTTGTAGTTACGTAAATAAAATACGTGATCACAACCAAACCAGTATACGTTGTCATTGCGTAATACATCTACGTAGTAGAAAGGTTGTGGGAAGGTGTTCGGAACGTAACGGAAACGTCATGGGAAGGTAGTAGGAGGTACGTTGTGAGAAGGTTGTAAGATGGTAATTTCACTACGTACTTCATAACGTCATAAAAACGTGTATGGTAGTTCACATTTTACGTAATAACTACGTAAGAAAAATACGTAATCATAACCAAGTCACTATACGTTGTCACTACGTATTATAATTTACGTAGTAGAAAGGTTGTGGGGAGGTAGTAGGAGGTACGTTGTGAGAAGGTAGCAAGGTGGTAATTTCACTACGTACTTCACTACGTCGTAAAAACCTATTTGGTAGTTCACGTTTTTACGTAATAACTACGTAAAAAAACCAAACCACTACGTTTTAATTACGTAGTTACTACGTAAAATTGTTAGCTGGGAACCTACTGGAAAAAATAAAAAATAAAAATAAAAGCCTAATTTACATTAAATAATTTGATTAGATACTAAAATGTGATTCTGAGATAAATAAGACTAAAAATTTATTAAAACTATATGCATGAATAATGCAAAGGTTAAATGATGTCTGATTATATTAGTTTGAGAACAGAAATGTCTTCAATAATTTTCCAAACTGTCTAGTGTTCTCAATCGCGCGTAGTTCCAGAGGCAGAGAGTTCCACACATGCCAACGCCCGGCGACCATAACGTTCTAGGGTTACGCGTGGAACACCCAGAAGCAGACCACGGACAGAGCGTAGGGTCCTGCGTGGTGCGTGACGATGTAGCAGTGACGCGAGATACACTGGCGTGCCTGCATACAGTGCCGTGTGTACAACCATGAGTAACTTGTACTCGATGCGCTTTCTCACTGGGAGCCAGTGTAGCTGTTGTAGGACCGCAGTGTTAGATCGCCGGTCACCTCATCGAAGTTGCATCATAACACGAGCGGTTGACCGTTGGACTCTCAGGTCAGGTATACCAAACAGCATCGCATTTCCATAATCAATTCTGGAAGTCACAAGTGCATGGACAAGACATTTGCAGACACTGGTCGTCATTGCCTCTCGTACACGAGCAATTCTCGAGAGATGGTAGTAATTAACTTCGACATACATTTTCAACCTGCGTCGCCATCGATAAATCAGCATCGATTGCAACACCAATGTCACGGACGATGGTCGATGTCGCTACATATTGTCCGCATATGTCTACATGATCAATGAGTATTGGTCTGCGCAAGCTCGATGAACGTATAACAATTGCTTCCGTTTTGTTCTCGTTGAGAAGCAGTCCGTTGTCATAGAGCCACGTTTTAACTTCACTGATGCAAGCCTCCATTCTGATGAGAGTATCTGTATGCTCAAACGGTGGAAAATCGACGTATAACTGCGTATCATCGGCGTACATATGGTGTTGTATGTCGTGTCGGTTGAGTAAATTCGTTAGAGGCGCAATGTAGGCGTTGAAGAGCACCGGCCCAAGAACCGACCCCTGTGGCACTCCGGATCTCATCACGGTACACTCAGACACTTCTTTCCCGACACGCACGGCTGAAGTACGACCATATAGGTATGACGCCAACCACGCATAAGCTTCGCCGCATATGCCATAGCCAAATAGTCTCCGTAGTAAGATATCGTGATTTATTGTGTCGAAGGCTGCTGTTAAATCGAGAAGCACAAGAAGTACTCCACGACGAGCATCAATCGATTGCGCCATATCACTGTGAATGCGCAAGAGTGCTGTCTCCGCACTGTGGCGTGGTCGGTAGGCACTCTGGTAGACGCCCAGTATGCCATTCTCGTTCAGGAAGCGTTGCAGTTGTCTTGAGACGAAGCGCTCCATTGTCTTCGCCACAAACGAAATTTTTGATATTGGCCGGAAGTTAGACGGCACCTCGTTGTTTCAGTACAGGCGTTGCGATGGCGTGTTATGACAGTCTGAGTCCGCTTGTCCTAAAAATATTCGGTGAACAAATATCACTACCAGTAACTATTTTAACGGACAATTCAAGTCAATAGTTTAGGGAATAGTACCAGATGAATTGAAAATAGCGAAAATTATACCTGTCTATAAGTTAAATGCTAAAGATGAAATTTCAAATTATAGACCCATATCTTTGTTACTCTCAATTTCTAAAATGCTGGTAAAATTGTACATCTGTCAAGTCACGAGCAAATTGAATGGCAAGGATACATACAGTCGATATAGCCACGCGTCCGGGGCAGCCGACGCGCCACCCTTCCCGGCAATGGTGAGAAATCAGCGAAGTCCGGGTGGATCGTCCCGCCGGCGGCGACCAAGATGAGAAGTCCGGCTAGGGAGTCTCAATGTGGGGACGATGGAACAGCACTGGAAGTGATCAACATGATGGAAAGGAGGAGAATAGAAGTGTTGTGCTTGCAAGAAACCAAGTGGAAGGGACACCGAGCGAAGGCACTGGCAGGAGGGTATGAGACGCTACACGCAGGAGGAGATGGAAATAGTAATGGTGTAGACATCATAGTAACGGAGGAGATTAGTAGAGATGTGGTGAGAGTGGAGAGATGGCAAAGGGGGTAATTTGCATGGATGATGGTGAGGAAGCAACTGGTGTGCATTACGTCAGTGTATGGACCCCAAACAGGAAGGGCAGAGTCAGAGAAAATGGCCTTCAGGGAAGAGATAAATATAATGATCGGAATAATGGAAGCGCATGTGATGATGTGCGTAGCTGGTGATTTTAATGCATACGTGGGTACAGCGGAGACAGGAAAAGATGATTCGGTCGGGGGATTTGGATGGGGTACAAGGAACCGAGAGGGCCGGGAGTTAGTATAATTGGTGATGCGAAATGGGCTGGCAGTGGCGGGGTCATTTTTCCAAAAGAGGGAAAGCCACAAAGTATCTTATATGAGTGGACACCATAAGGCAGAGCTGAACCTATTGATAGTGAGGAAACAGCAAATGTGGCGAGTGAAGGACTGTAAGATCATCCCTGGTGAACACGTAACTACGCAACACACGCCCCTCGTTTTCATTGTGCATATGCAGAAGAGGAGAGAAACTAAAAGTGTGGGGCGAAAGACCGCTAAGTGATGGAAATGTCACGGGGACACAGTCAGATGTAGAGACAGAGTGTCATCAGAGTATGAGAAATCGCGGTCAACTATAGGAACTGTGGAGGAAGAGTGGAAGCATTTTAAGGATGCTTTCATTGGATCAGCAGAGGAGCTATGTGGCAGAACATCTGGTAAGAGATGAGCTTCGTCGAAGAGAAAGAAAAAAAAATATGGTGGACCGAAGAATTGGCGAAAGCGATTGGAGAAAAGAGAGAAGTGTGGAAAGAAATAGAAGGGATCAAGGGGAATGGAGGACAACCGGGCATTGCCATACAGCAATTGTATGGACAGAAAAAGAAGCCAGCTAGGAGACCTGTGGATAAGGCAATGGAAGAAATGAAAGAGGAGCTATACAGAAAGCTAGACGAGGACAAGAAAGGAAAGAAGATGATCTATAAGATGGCTCGAGAGAGGGATGAGGACAGCAAGGATGCACAAACTGGAACAGTGATTAAGGACAAGAATGGAAAGCTAGTTACGGACAGGAAAGATGTACTACAGATCTGGGAAGAGTATTTCATGACTCTGCTGAACCAACAAGAAAGCAAAGAACTAGATCTGCCAAGTGCAGTAGAGGGAGAAGTAAAGGTGAAGGATATTGTGGATGAAGAGGTAGAGAGAGCAATGAAGAAAATGAACAAAGGACGGACGACTGGTATTGATGAACGGGTAGAAATGCTGGTGGTGGCCAAACGCGTAGGAATCTGGTTTCCCTCTCTCTGGAGAGTGGAGAACAGGGATAAGGGAAATACAGAGGCATCAGGTTGCTGAAACACATTCTGAAGATATTGGAGAGAATCCTGGATGGAAGGATAAGAACAATAGTGGAAGGAGACCTCGGAGAAGAACAAACACGGCTTCAGAAGAGGAAGAGGTACAGATGATGGAATGTTTGCGCAGAGACAGCTGATCGAAAAGAAGCTGGAGGGACAGGAGAGTATGGCTGTGGGTTTTATAGACCTGGAGAAAGTTTATGACATGGTATCGAGAAAGATGGCAATGGCGACACTGGGATGGGTGGGGGTCCCAGAGGCAGAGATCAGGATGGTGGAAGGGACATATGACGAAACGAAGGGCAGAGTGGTATGTGGACCTGGAATCTCAGAAGAATTCAAAGTGAACGTTGGCTTGAGACAGGGGAGTGCATTGAGCCCACGACTATCTATCGCAGTGGTGGAACTGATAAGTAGAAAGACCAGAACGAAAGATAGTCTCCAGAAACTACTGTATGCAGACGATCTAGCGGACGGGTGGTCGTAGTGGACGGGGAAGCTGATTTAGAGAAACAACTGATAGAGTGCATAAAAGGATATCTTCAGCAAACATGGATTGAAATTGAATCTGGAGAAGACAGAAGTGCTGTGGGTTGAGCAACAAAGCAAAGAACTGGAAATACACCTGGAGGGGAAGATACTAAAACAAAGAGACCGTTTTGTATTCCTGTGCGGAGCGGTATGTGGGGATAGCTGCTCAGAGACAGAAATTCGCAGGAGAATACAAGCAGGGGGAATGCATGGAGGAAAGTACAAGCTAGGCGTGATGGGAGACAGCACATATCGCGAAAACTCAAGGGAAAAGTACTATGCACATACATGTGACACCTATAAAAACTATAGCAATGAGAGAGAAATAACAAGAAAGGGTACAGGTATGCGAAAACAACTGGGTCAGGAGAATTACGGGGATAAAGAGAATAGATAAGCCAAGAGTGGAAGAGCTGAGGGAGGATGTTGGTGTGAAAGAAAGTTTCAAGAAGATGTTGGTGAGATGTCAGTTGATCTGGACAGGACATGTGGAATGAATGGGAGAAGAACGGATGGCAAAGAAAGCCGATGCCGGAGAGTGGAGGGGAAAAAGAAGACGATCGAGGGCGACCGAGACTGAGGTGGGAGGATTGCATGAAGAGCAACCTGGATGGATGGAAAGGGGAATGGAGGAAAAGTGCAAAAGACTGAG
This sequence comes from Escarpia spicata, assembly GCA_963995525.1. Lineage (NCBI taxonomy): Eukaryota > Metazoa > Annelida > Polychaeta > Sabellida > Siboglinidae > Escarpia > Escarpia spicata. Next base: position 11,274,477 of record OZ023205.1, on the reverse strand, counting down.
GAGAATGGAGAAGCCAGCCTCACCCATAAAGACAGCGAACGACTAGGAGAACAACATTAATCTGAATATCGTAAATATGCAGAACCGACTTAGCCTGGACTAGTGTATCAGTAATTGCCATGGGCTACAGCTTCAAATTAAGTGTAATTATGTTAATATATGGACCACCAACTTTTGCGTGGGACCACCAACTTTTCAGCCAAGGTGTAGAACACTGTTTGTATGTATTATTTATACTATTCAAAAAATAAACTCTAAACGCTATATGTCTAACCTATCTTCAGCCCCCCACCATTTTGTCTTGGGCTGAGTCCCCCCAACCCACCGTTCCGACGCATTTACACACACGTGTTAATTAGCTAACCGGCACAAATGATAGATAATGCGCAATGTATATTTACTACAGTATATTGTGAGTTGGTTGACTTTATACGCATGTGGTTTAATGGGGAACAAATTCAAGTAGATATCTCGTTCGCATTGGTCGCCAGGCGGAAGCACTTATCGTAGTAGTCAATTAATTTGTCGTCAGGTGGCAGTTGATACTATACAAACAACATGACGATTGCGACACGAATCAAAAGAATCAACGACAGAGTAGGAGCGACGAGAAAGTGAATAATGTAGCCCTGCAGTCTTGTTTATACGATGGCGTCGTCTGCCAGTGAAACTGACCAAATGAAAGCGACCCTGATGATTCGCAACAAGCCATTTTTGGTGAAGCTGACATCGTCTGAAATAAGCTGGGAGCAAATGTTATGTCCCAACGCGGCCGGAGGCGGAGCATCTGGGACTGGATACACACAACTCTTTGGCATCAGTAAGTACACCTGTACCCAGAGTGGGTCATATGGGTAGCGTAACTAATGATCACTCGAAGCGTCATGCTTCGGCTTCTTCGCCTGCAGTTTCTCGGTTCAACTGTTGGGCGTTTGAGTTTCTTAGCTCGGAAAATAGTGGCAACATGGTCTTGTCGTCGATCGTGTCAATAATATAAACATGTTGTTTTTACAAAAATCTGAATAAACATTTGCGAAAATTATTCCCCATATTGTAACTCCTTATCACTTCATAAGTTCATTACTTGTTTTATGTTGTGCAAATAAATTGTCAGGAAAGACGAAAGTTGGTTTTAGTGAAATACTTAGTTTCCGTATGAAAACAGAGCTGTGCAAAAAGTTTGGTAACAATGTTTACCGTGCTAACAGTTATAACTAATGAAAAAGATGTGTTGATGCACGTGACGTAATTGCCTAGGAAAGTCACTCCTAACTCGAGTTAGTTATACACAGAGATCAGCGGCTACATCTTGTGTTGTGAGATTCAAAGCGGTGGATTTTGGTGTGGGTTGAACAACGACCTGGTAACTACGGTGGATGGAAATTAACTGTGTGCAATAAATGACACGCCATGACCCATTGCCATGTTTTGTTATAATGCCTTATGCCCCTCAACAAATTTTTTTATGCCCCCTTGTCACTTATGCCTATTGCTATGGATGGTCTGGAAATAAGGCCCTGACCATGGAAGTTGTAACTCATCACAGCGCGACATCAGTTATTTTTAACACAAGAACAGACTGGTCTCTGACTTTGGGAATGTGGATACTTATTGCACACAGTTCTGCTAACAGTCCAGGATGCACAGGATTACGACACTTGGTCACAAGACGTATTTGGTCACATATGATGCCAGGCACAACATTTGGTTATGAGTGAGCCGGCATGAGTCTTCTTTCAGTTAAATCGTGTACCGTAAATTTCCGTGTATAAGACGCATTTTTTCCTTCACTTTTTACTCAAAAAGTCTGGGTGCGTATTATACATGGTGCCAAGGCTAAACAATATTTTCTCTGACCAATTTATCAATGTTTACAGACCAGGATAACGCTGCTGGAAACTATATAGTAGTATTATAAAAGCGGGCATGATGTCACAATCACGTAAACCATCGCAGCAATGCAGATGAAAGGCAAGAATCGCATTCCTGTGGCTCTAGCCCTAAACTAGCAGCGAGAAATAACAAAGACAAGAGCCCGGATGTCTGACATCGCGGATAATACCAATGAGCGGGAAGCGTCCCGTTATGATTGGCATTCCTGAATCATGTGAATGATGCCCGCGTCACGGGTCGAGCGTCAACAAGTGTGACTCCATGTTTAAAGTTGTGAATGCAAATGTTGTGAATATAAATAAAGACGTATGTAGCGCATGTATGCTTCACAGTTGAAAGTACCAGGTTTGTATGTAGCATTTCAGAATAGTACTTGATGTTAATTTAAAAGTGAAATCAGAACGACACAATGTACGTTCTAGCAAGCACTGATTTAATCAGTTGCATAATCATCAAGCTACAACACAAGTTACATAGTGCTTACACACTAGTCACTAGCGAGTGACAAGCCGGCAGCAATGCCGTAACTTGCGTAGGTGACATGTTTACGATTCTTAGTTGGATTCATGGGTTCAAGAAAAATATTAGAGGCAGAGAAATCGGGGATTGATGTCAAAAGTCAGGGTGCGTGTGATATACATGGTGATATAAAAATTCTATCAAAATTTAGCAAAAGTCAGGGTGCGTATTATACAAAAAATTACAGTAAATGCACTAAATAAATGATTAACCATGGAAAGTTGACCTTGTATTACTATTAGCCTTATGGTTAGGGGTTAATAATTTAGGTCTGTAAACAGGAAGACTATACCTGTGAATCTATATTTATGACATTTTGTCACAACTAACATGCTGGCCACAATATTTGATTATTATATTTGACTGTAACAGCATTCCAGTTTATTTATTGTTGAATTTACCTATCAAGAAACTTGCTAGTTTTTGTTTTCAAATATTTTGACTGCATTACAGTGAAGTGCAGTCTTTGTCCGGGTTGTTACAGTGCTGTGGGTGTGTCACATGACCCAGTCAGACCCAAATACTGGGCACACAATTGTGCCGGAAGGTTCCAGTTAGGTCAAGATTGAACCAGAGGAATGTCCTAATAGTAATCTAATTAATTATTATTATTACAAAATAAGTAGGTGTCACAGGTCATAGTAGTTTGTATGCACAAGGACAAGCTCTCTGTATGAACGTATGCATATATTATATGTATACAATTACAGGGATCGCTCTGGAAAAAGATATGCATGTCACCAGAGGTAGAACTATGTGCCTTTTTGAAATTTTATGTGCCCCAAATCCATTGATTAAAATTTTATTATTTTGTGTTGAAATAACCTGATAAATTTGAGCATTAAATGTTTTTTATATCGGATGTAATATTATTGGACACTTGTGTAGAATCCGGACCAACTTCGATTTCGCCGTTATAACTTGAGTTTTGCCTAACTTTTATACCTCGGTGCATTGATGTATTTATATTATGAAAATATTGTGTCTTAACGCACTTTTAAAGCCCAAATAGTGACCCGGTTTGCGCCAGTCTGCACCGCTGTGATCATGCTGATGTGCATTACCACATCATGCTCATAAAATTAGCGATATATAACGGTGCATGTTGATGCAAACCCGGGCACTATTTGCGCCTCAAAAGTGCGCTAAGACGCAATATTCCTAAACAAATATGCCTGGGATGATGTCGAATTATGTAACTAACGCACTGTGGTTTCAAAGTTAGGCAAAACTCAAGTTGTAACGGCGAAATCGAGGTGGGTCCAGAGCCATACTAATTAACAACAAAATAGGTTATTCAGATTTTTAGTCATTTGGCCGAAGGTCCAAGGGACTTTTGCAATCACTCTGCGTCCGACGTCCGCCGTTAGTTGCCATATCTCAGAAACCGTTGAGCAACTTTTTCTCTAATTGTGCATAGACATATCTTAGGGCATTGCCACTATGCACGAGAAATCTGTATTTTGATTGAATCATTCTAAGGGCTCCCTAGGGCCTCCAAGGACCCCAAAACTGGTAATTTTTCACATTTTGCCTATTTTTCCAAAAACTCTTAAGTAACCTTTTCTCTAATTTTGTATAGACATTTCATGTGGTAGTGCCACTGTACACAAGAAATCTGTATTTGATTGAATCATTCTAAGGGCTCCAAAGGTCCCCTAAAATGCTAAATTTGCTAACTAATTGGTCTACTGTAGCAGCAGATCTAGTCATTTGCAAAAGTTTTAAGACCAGGCACGATTTTTAAGCATTTTATGGTATTGCATCAGATAATGTCTGGATTGCATCATCATATTTGGGCCTTGAAGCAATACGCCTAGTCAGTACTTCCAGGCCATTTGTCTGGTGCTGTCACTATCGATTAGATGTTTTTCAGTTTTGTCTTCATCCCTGATGGGCAAAAAATCTTCTTTGACAGAGGTTCTAAGGGCACAAATAGTGACTCTACATGGCGAAGGATATACGGAAAGAGACATTGGTGCTAAATTACGTTATTCCAAGACAGTCGTGCACAGCGCCATCATCAAATTCAATACTGATGGCACTTTTCGTGACAGTAAAAGAGTGATCGTCCACGGAAAACTACGCTCAGGGATGACCACGCAGTGAGACGCATTGTGATGCGCTCGCCAATGAGCTCATGCAAGAAAATTCGGGCTGCTTTACGCTTAAAAGGTACGGAAATAAGTCTCAGTACTGTTTCGACACGTCTCAGCAAGGAATTTGGGCTCAAGTCCCGCAAGCCGGCCCGGAAGCCACGCCTGACGAAGAAAGTGTTGTTCTCAGATAAATCGACCATGCAACAGTTTATACCTCGCAAGAGGCACGTTAGGCGGCCAGTAGATAAGCGATTTGATGAGAAATATACAGCAGCCACAATGAAACACCCGTCAAGTCAGATGATTTGGGGTGCCATGTCATGTTTTGGCCCTTCTGGTCTGTAATTTATTCCAACTAACACCACTATGAATGGACCTAGGCACGTGGAGTTGCTGAAGGAGAAGCTGAAACTGCATATGGACATCCACAAATGTACGATTTTCATGCAAGATGGCACTCCTTGTCACCGATCCAAGGTAGCCACTGATTTCCTCAAGAAGAACAAAATCTCCGTGCTGGAATGGCCTGGGAACAGCCCAGATCTAAATCCCATTGAGAACCTGTGGACCATAATGAAGGGTAAGGTGGCAGACAAACAACCATCAAGCACTCAAAACTTGAAACAAGCTATCAAGGACGTTTGGGTCACCGAAATCACCCAGGAGTACTGCGAATCTCTGGTTTCTAGCATGCCACGTCGCATCCAGGCGGTCATTGACAGCAAAGGAGGCCACACTAAATACTGAAAAGTAGAGACACTGACACTTTTGGACGATATAGAGTTTCATATTATGTTGTACTACATTTATTTGGCAAAATAAACTGATATAATGTTATGTGAAGGAATTTCTTCAAAAAATCGTGCCTGGTCTTAATCTTTTGCAAATGACTGTATCATGCTTCCAGTCCTTTTGTTCAACTAATCCCTTTTCCCACAACTTCTGTCACACCTTACTGTGGCTGGCTGGTGAAAGTGTAACTAATCTGTAATTGGTCACTGGCAGAGGGTTGAGTCAATAGACAGTGCCCACTAGACCCCTGGACAGTTGTGTCTACATTCTAAGGGGTCATCCTGAAACAACCACATGTCAACCATTAGAAGAGTTGACATAGTTCCGCTATATACAAGAAATCTGTATTTGATTGAATTATTCTAGTATCATCAGCATATAGTAGAACGTACATTTGCAATAAAATGTCTACATCATCATCACTAAGGTTGTTGTAAATTTCACCAGCTGCCATGTCAGGTCCCTTATAATTATGACTAACAGTGTTGAAAATCATTCAGGTAAATAGCAAATAACAAAGGAGACAAGTTTTCTCCTTGTGGTAACTTTACATCACACGGGAAGAAGGCTGACACAGCCCCCCCCAAAATGCAAAATGTTTCACTATCTAGTGATGTGGTTTTGAGAAGGGCCCTTGAGACTATCCACTAACAGTAGATTTTATGTATTGTATCAGAAACAGAACACTATTCCCCTTCCCAAAACATCTGTCACATGCAGAGTTTGTGTCTTGTATGGATATACATTTTATGCAGTTGTTTTATGTAAGCAGAAAATTAATTGAAATTAGTTATTCTTAGGCTACAGAAAAGTAATTCCCGGTTTCTCATCAATGCATGTATTTTAAAATATGTGCCACAACATTTGATTTTCTATTATAATTATTCCTCTAAATGCAAGACATGGTGCAATAAGTGAACAGTAAACATGTAAACATTTTACTTCCATTATAACCCTTAATGATCTGTAACTATGATTCACCAAAAAAAACATTTGATTAATAATTACCTACAGGGTTGTTTGATTTATGTCTGGCAGAAACTGTTTCTGCCCGGCAGAAACTGCAATAATAGGAAATACATGCTATTGATAGGCAAATGTGTTCTTTTTATAGAAAACGTAAGTTTCATTCTGTACCTGTCTACGTATGATAACCATTTGTCTGCCGTGCTCACAATAAACATCACATGAATGATAAAAGGAAGATCACTGCCACTTAACTTGTGGATTATTATTATTATAAAACTTCTCTGCTACTGCTTGGTGGACAGTTAATTAGTGGCTCAAGTTCAAATACATCAGGACTTTTTCACACCTGCATGGTAGTTTAGGCTCATTAGTGTGCTGGCAGCCACTAAACCTATAGGCTTGTGTGAAAAGGATAGATGGCAGAAGAACTAACTTCAAAGCACCATTGCATCCATTTAGCCAGGCAGCAGTCACACTGTCCCAATGTCTGCTGCTATGTTTGTATATGTAGGCTTAATGATCCCAATACACCAATCTGTTGACACAATGTCAGATAATAGAACTAGGTTAAACATCTTAACAATAACTATAATTAGTTCTGTGGGGCTGTTTGTAAGTATTCATTTATAACATTATTAATACAACATGCCTTTCTGTTTTTGAGTTTTTTATTTGCATTAGTATGTCATCTTGTGTGAATGGTCTGTTTATGTGTAATGGTCCCCAAAAAGGATCCCAAAACTTGAAAATTTTCAAATTTTGCCTTTTATTCAAAAATCGTTCAGTGACTTTTTCTCAATTTTTGTTATAGACATTTCATGTGGTAGTGCCACTAGACACAATACACCTGCATTTGATTGAATCATTTTAAAGGCACCAAAGGTCCCCGAAAATGCTAAATTTGCTATTGTTTACCTCAGAGTAGCTATATTTATAACTTATTGTGTATTACACCCAGCTGTGGAGCTAAGATTCTCTGCCTGATATTGTTTGATGGAAACTGTGACTAATCTGTAATTGGTCACTGGTAGAAGCTTGTGTCAACAGACAGCATTAAGCCACTAGACCCCTGTTAAACTGGACAGTTGCATGTAGGTTTTAAACTGTGTCAAACAGTGAGACTACCTTTTGCTCTCAAATAATCTGTCTAGTTTTACACATACAGACACAGTCTGGCATGTAATATATCCATGCAATCTGTTTGCATATATAATGTAAAACTTCAACAACAGTTTTCTTCATTTTCACTTTTTGACCCCTACAATGTTCAATGCTCCATAACTTTGCCAATTTTTGTAGCAGTCATAATTTTTGAAACTGTGTAAAGCACCCTACCAAACCTTTACAAGAATGTAAGAAAACAATGTTACAATTTTTCCGACTTATCACTCATTTGGTCAGCCGGGGTCACATATAGACGTATTAGTCCAAAGGACTTCAGGGCCTCTTGGCCCATTTTTTATTTTACTAATATGCTATATTAATTACAATGTACAGTGAACCACAATAAGCTTTGTTGTGATTAACCAGTCGTCAAGTACCTGGTAGTCATCATTCTTCAAGCTTAACACTATACTAGTGTACTGTCCATATGAATTACCAAGCAGTAAGCACCTGTAACAGCTTAATAGGTAACCTACCAGTATGTTATAAGGCTGAACCTGGTTCCACTTTCAAGACAGTTGTTCTGTCTTGAACAAAGAGAATTACCAAACAAGTGCATGGTATGCACTTGGCCAATATCTGTAAATAAACCTTGGCCATGTGCTGAGAAAGATAGTGAGATAAGGCCTGAGTGGTAGTTGCTGTAGTAAGACAGATTTGTAATGTCACAAAGCTGTAGATACTCACTATAGCCAGCACTTTGTGGGAAGAAGGAGTTAATGTCATACAGGGAGTATGTGAACAGCAGAGTTCTTTCACAGTTCTATAATTTGATGCTTGCATGCATTATACTTTATGGTGAATACCGGTATATATCAAGTTTTAACTCTTCCTAATTGATTATTATAGCTCAGAAGTCCTAGTTTTCTAGAGTACCAAGGACACTGTACACATCTGAAATGAGTATATAGGACATAAGTCACATGACCCCTAATCTTTTTAGAAATTCAATGATAAATAATTAGCTAGATCATTATGATTTTTCCTAATTTGGGATTTCAGTACACACACACACACACACACACACACACACACACACACACACACACACACACACACACACACACACACACACATGACAGTTTGCGATGGTTTGGAGTTGACATTTTGTCAGTAGATAGTTATTAATGAGCAATGGGTGTTTTCACTTATGCGTAAATACATTTATGTGTGTGAAGTTATGATTGATTGTGACTGATTGGTTTTAAATGCAAATTGCAGAAACAAATTAATAATGACTGTTAGCGAGATTGTGTCCATGGTGGGTTATTTCCAGTAAGGATTTTGTCTATGAAGGGTTACATCAATACCCCATTTGAAATGTACAGTTTGAAATAGTAAAGACTCCCAGAGTACATTTATTGAAGTACTATTACAAATGGTAGTGATCATTGTTTCAAACCTGTGTAGAAATAACATACTCTAGGTGCAGGTGAACCATGATAGTGACATGTCTGTTCCACTATGCAATCCCTATGTAAACCGAGTGCAGTTACGGTCAATTTTGATTCATGCGACACTTCTGTTGCAAACAAAGTCAACAGTTATCACTGAAGTAACGTGGAATCTTTGTTTTCAAGCAAGGCAGCTTCCAGTCATGTAATAAAGATAATGCATTGACTCATCGAGAGAGAACAGTGGCACAGTGGCAGTTACAGACAATTTATTAACCTGTCCACTGAGAGGATTACAAGTAGGGTTATTTATAATTGATGTGCTTGACTGTGGAGAGCAATGGAGACCTGTGCTCATGGACATACTATCATTTGAAGCTTGGACAATTTTGTTCGGTCACATTTGCATCAGTTCACTCTGCTCAGTAGCTTGAATGAACATCTTTTCCTCATAGATTACATTGAATTTACAACACAGCAGAACACTTCCCAAAGATGTGGATTTGGTATTTGAATGAATGTGTTTCATGGCAATGATGTGTAAATTGTTTTGGGAGTTTCCAAGGACTAAAATCCTTATAATTGTTTTATGTAGTCATAAATGCACGAGTATGTTTATGGCCAAATTTTGAATGTGTCCATCTGCTAAGTACTGATGACCCAGCTGCATATTTATTTGTGGTTGCCGTCCCGTAATGTTCCTTAAGCTGTACTGAACCATGGCCCCTCCACCTTGCTACACATACCACCAACTGTGTTATTGAAAGCCATTTTGGAATGCAAATGCTCTGTGTTTTAGCTTACATTATTTCTTAAGTTTTCATAGGAATATTTCGGAATAATACCTTGTTGTAGTACAGACAGTTAGCATGACTCTGTGGATTGTTTTTGGTCAATATTTGGCAAACTATTGGCTTACATGAGCATAACTCAAGATCAGCAAGCGGGTGTCATTGATTTTGTCAGTCCAAATTACCTTACTGCGTAAACAGACATGTCTTGCTAATGTGTCACAATACATAAATGTGTTATAGCCATTACAACATGTCTTATATAGTTAGTAATATTCCATTCATTAATCACCACCTTAACTTTGGCATCGGGACAGCTCATCTAACATTCTAAAAAATCCTCCAACCCAGCAGAACTGTGACCGGTCAGGTCCTACGTCTGGTGACAGTGCATCAAGTTTGAACAAAATAGTACTTACTAAATATATGTCAAATAATTTAGGCGAGGACTTTATTAGTTTTCTCTATATCCATTTAGTGGCTTTTGTGCCTGTCTGTCTTGTGATGTCACTGTCCAATTGTGTCAAAGTCGTATTCGAGGCAAGCCATGGTGGTAGCCATTGCATAAGGATAATTCATGCTGATTAATTCAGAACTTCATTCATTGGCATTTGAAATACTATTGATGATGAAACAGAAAATGACAGCTAATGACATGAGTGATTCTCCTAATTAGTGTGAGCAATAAATCACTCTCTAGATGAGTGATTAGCTGGAATGGTAAAAACCTTAAAAATAATGCCCTGTGGTGGTGACATTTCATAATTACTAGACACAGAAGCATAACACATGAATACTATCATGTTCTTTATTTTGCTAGAGACAAAGAAAGACACCGAGGGAGGGACGGTGAAATGCAGCGAAGTGATTGCTGTAAAGCTTGGCTGTGACTCTGAAAGTCACGCCAAAGGGAAGTTCCAACACCTGGAGGCAATCGCACTCGATTCGACCGTCTTCTCCATCTGGTTCATAGAGCGATACCAACAGCACCGGTGGCGCCCTCGACATGTCAGTTTCCGAAGTCGAGATAGCAGCGTGGCCCAACAGTGGGTGGAGAGGATACAGGAGATTCTCTTGCGACCAGGTCAGTAGACAGTGGTTTTTGTTTGATTTCCTTCTTCTGTCATTGGTGACACTGCAGAAAAATCTCAAACATTGAAATAAATAGATCTCGTTATGTCTTTTTGAAAATGTGGGTTTAAAAGATCAATTTACATTAATAGCAAACACATTATGTACAGGATTTTTATAGAAAGTTCCCCAGTCATACATGTAATAACACCAACACGAGAAAGAGAAACAAAGGAAAACACAAAGCTACTCAACACAAATGTGTGCATGTCAGCAGCCATATCATGAATAATTAGTATAATAACATAAAGAATATTATTGTAAACAAAATAATTGTTTCATCCATTTTTTCTGCAGCAGAGACGAATAGATCATGTCACTATTTACAACACTGAACAATACAATTGTTAATCTTTTTTATACGTTTCATAAATGTATATATACTCCTTCTTATAACACATTGACAACTTGGCAAGTTTGTATTCGCAAACATTTCACTCGTGCTAGAATACATTGAGATCCCTAAAAGTATTCTCAGTGAATTGTTGTAGGCTACAGTTAATTTGTTCATGGTCTTAAGCCTGTAGGTCCTCCATAACTGGGCGGTGTACAGGCATGCACAATAAGTCTTAAAAACAAGTAGCTTTACATTGGTGCTACAATTTCTAAATTTTCTACATAACATGTTTCCTCTTACATACAGTAAGCACACATGCACACAAACACGTGCACAAACGTGCTTGCACTCACGCGCACACACACCTCAATATCAGCCCCTCAGTAATAATTGTTTACTTAATGATCTGTCATGTATATATTCTATGTCAAAGTACACTGCTTTAATGGAAGTATCAACTGGGGAGACCACCGAGTGTACTGTGCTTACACAAGACAAACATACAGTCGAGACCTCATAATAGGCTTGGGCACGCATTTTTAAGTGAAATTGACTGTATTTCACTTTGTACTCCAGACCTTGCAATTACATGCACTGAAATAAAAATATGTTGTCTGTTCATGTGTGAAATTTTTTTGTGATAACTCAAAAACTACAAGTTCAGTAGGCTTCCAAAACAACCTGTGAATCCACGATCTACAGGATGTGGCGATTATATTGAAGAGGAATAGACCTATTAGTGATAAGCACTAATCCAAACGAAGTAAAATATGCCGGCCACATACGCATGTAACATAAGCCTATGCGTAGCTGTCATCTTTTGCTAATAACTTATAATATAAATACTATTTCATATCAGATCGACTAGTGCTTATTACCAATTGATTCGGCAATAAATTTGGAATCAAACATGTTGTTTTGTGAAGAGTACATTTAATTTGTGACCGCACCGACACTTAAAAGGTAAAAGATTTGCGAATTTTACCAAGTATTGACGCTTAGCTTTAGTTCGCTACAGCTCACTATGCGTGCCATTAATTAAGTTGCTAATGTTTTATTCGACGCATATGCAAGATATTTTGGCATATTGTGGTTCCTAATTGCAAACAAATATGATCTACACAACAAATAGTATTGTATTTATAACTTGTAGCAAATAATTTTAATATTTTTTTTTTTTTAAAGTTGATCTAAATAAATAGGCTGATCCACACAACCTTCACAATGGATGCTAGTATAAGTCAATCTTTGGTGCGAGGAGCGGTTGATGCTCGTCGTTAACTGACATTTTGCGAAAAAGTTCTTTATGATATTTTCGCTGTTTGTTATCCCATTTTATATGATCGTATACTGTAATATATATGTGCTGTTTCACTGCTATATACAGTGTAGTAAATAAATGTATGCCCATGTCTGACCTGCGAGACATTGTCGTGCCGTTGCTATTTAGGCCAACTTTCAACCTGCATTTATGATCTACGCCTATGGATACGCATGGAAATTCATATTTAGTATAACTATTTTACTCTACTTTGGAAATAGTATACATTATAATATAATAGTGATAAAATATTGTCGATGGTGGGATGCATGGCTGGACGAGATCGACATAGGCCAACATCAATTAAGTTAATTTTGAGAAGAACATATTTTGGTTGTTCCTTTGGCTATGTTACCAAATAATTTTGAAATGTACAATAAGATATTTTAAAACGAATATCCAAATTTATAAAGAAACAGTGTTTGTGTTAAATATGTGATTACAGATAGTTCAATTTAATTTTATAAATAAAAACAATTGTTTTTATACAAAGTAAGCTGTATTTGTTACTGAAGTTAACTCTGTAATAAGGTACGTTAGAAATTATAATGTTATTGTGTTGTAATGGTTGTTCTAGTTTCAGATCCACTCCAGTGCAAGAAGTTTTAGTTTTGAAATTTCCCCTGACTCCAGGCGATCAGGGAAAATAAAACCAGTCAAAAAGTCAGATAAAAACCAAACAACTTGACATAGCTTAATGAAACTCCACATATCAAAGTTATCTTACATTTTTTCATATTTTTATTTGCCTAAGGTATATTTTAAAATGTTGTGCTTGTCTCTTGCCAGGTGCCAAACTGCCTTTTTTTCAAGCCAATTTTCTTATTTTTAAAAATAAGATATCTCAAAAAGTGTAGTTCACATCCATCTAATATTTTGTAGACTTATAGTATATGTTAGTGTCCTTGGACATTTGTAATATTATTAGATAGAAGCCATTAAAAAAGTTATGTCCAAAATGTTGTTTCTGTAATAACATCCATGCCTGACCCTGCCTCATAATGCTTTCAGTTATAACTCATGTCATAGTGATTGCCTTAATCTAAGCCAGTACAGCACTCACTTAATTGTGCCAGCCCCATAAATCCCCACAGGTCAAACACTATATTGCCACTTAGCAAAACCAGCCTTAACCAGCTGTGTGCAGAGCCCCACAACTAGTCAGGAGCTGTTCCCTCAAACCAGCCAGTAGAACAGTGCTTGGGTAATGGTTTCTGCAAGCAGCAATGGTTTATAATAAAATAGCAATGCTTTAGAATAAAATGTGACTAGTCCCCCTTGCACACGAGAGGATGATAATTTACGTGCCATCATTTTCTAGGGAGTACTATGTTTATTTAGTGTATTTCCAAATGACTTCTGTTGAGTTTCCTAACAACATTGCTAGCAGTGAATGAGAGGTGAAGTAGCTGGGTAATATGTTCAAAGAGGACAGTTGCTGAATGTTGCATTGGATGAAAGAATTGACAGAGCCAAACAGAATGACAGGAGGCAGAAGGGGGATTTATTACTCTCTTTAAGAAAGGATCAGAAGTTGAGGAGGAAGGAAGTCATTGGCGCAATAGCATTAAGAGAAACCTTGAACGGGCAAAGGTGAAGAGCTGAGAAAGGCGAAGGACCTTGATAGGTGGAGGAGACTCATTGAGAGAGTAGGGCAGGCCAAGGCGTACGCTCCCACCCCTCAAGGGGTCAAAGGGAAGAAGAAAAATGGTGACAATGATGAGACTTATGACTGGGAATTGATTCATTTGGACACAGAAGATGAGTACCAGGAACTCATGGCGTGAACGAGGATGTGCGAAAATCAACATTACTGATCTTAGAGGTGTCGGTGAGGGAGGAAATATTAATAAATGATACTTTCACTCATGCAGATCGGCACACAATACACCTGCATGATTCATGAAGAGATTGTGAAATATTTATATGAAATGAATGTAAGACATCTGTACTTGCATACCCGACCCTGCTTGGCCAGCTAAAATCTATGGATAATCTGTTGATAATCCGAGATCAACAGTGCAGCAGTAGCTGGCTAATCCGAAGGCAACCGGGCAGTGCCAAAGTTTGGGTGATTAAAGGAAATACAAATAAGGCATTAGCTAAAATCCTTTTTCCATGTGTACACAAAGTTTAACATTGTATGTAACATTTGACAACATTAAACAAATACAGAAAAATACATTTGTAGCATAAATTAGATTTTAAGCCCGTCTGTGAAGCGATTCCAGTGGAAAATTTAATTTTAATGAGCTAGGTGATCACATGGTATCGTGACGTCACTTATGACACACACACTCGCATCAGGCCGACCCTATCCATGCATTCAGAGCATGTTTACAAGGATAGCTTTTGGGTCGAAACGAGCGTCAGAATGAGTTATTGTGCAATATTCTGACGTAATACAAACACTAGTCATCATAGAGGAACAAGCAGTTATCTTACGGTTCCACATGAATCAAATTTTATTCAAAACAATGAATGCGAATGGGCCTACAAGTTGACAAGGTTTCGCCGAGCTTCGGCTCGTTTTCAGAATAATTATATCGAATGCAACCAACGGGAGATAATCTACACCAATAAACAGACATAGCAAACAGATATTGTATCCAGCTACAGAAAGTAGCGTGTGCAATCTCATAATATCATCAGAATATTGATATATGAAGCAGAAGTTGTACAATTTATCATAACAACTTAAATCAGTCAGTAAATTTCTGTTGGTGCCGCTAGCTCAGTTGGTAGACGTGTTGGTTTCTTGCCATTTATTTTATAATTGGGCGACGCCGGTTCAATCCTGACAGCATGCAAACCATTGATTTTCTTTACACTTTTTTATGTTTTCACGAAGTAATATATACCAAATCATTTAGTATACTATGATGCACTGTTTGTAAAAAAAAAAAATATTTTTGTAGTAATTAGTTATTCGCCACTAAAATGAAATGTAATGGTTGTTCTACTTTCAGATCCACTCCAGTGCAAGAAGTTTTAGTTTTGAAATTTCCCCTGACTCCAGGCGATCAGGGAAAATAAAACCAGTCAAAAAGTCAGATAAAAACCAAACAACTTGACATAGCTTAATGAAACTTGTCTTATTGTCCACATATCAAAGTTATCTTACATTTTTTCATATTTTTATTTGCCTAAGGTATATTTTAAAATGTGCTTGTCTCTTGCCAGGTGCCAAACGGCCAATTTTTCAAGCCAATTTCCTTATTTTTTTAAATAAGATATCTAAAAAAGTGTAGTTCACATCCATCTAATATTTTGTAGACTTATAAGTATATGTTAGTGTCCTTGGACATGTGTAATATTATTAGATAGAAGCCATTAATAAAACAAGTTATGT
Source organism: Escarpia spicata (assembly GCA_963995525.1). Taxonomy (NCBI): domain Eukaryota; kingdom Metazoa; phylum Annelida; class Polychaeta; order Sabellida; family Siboglinidae; genus Escarpia; species Escarpia spicata. The sequence goes on along the minus strand of OZ023205.1, from coordinate 11,258,715 downwards.
CCAAAATGGTATTTCTGTAATAACATCCATGCCTGACCCTGCCTCATAATGCTTTCAGTTATAACTCATGTCATAGTGATTGCCTTAATCTAAGCCAGTACAGCACTCACAGGTCAAACACTATATTGCCACTTAGCTAAACCAGCCTTAAACTGTGTGCAGAGCCCTGCAACTAGTCAGGAGCTGTTCCCTCAAACCGGCCAGTAGAACAGTGCTTGGGTAATGGTTTCTGCAAGCAGCAATGATTTATAATAAAATAGCAATGCTTTAGAATAAAATGTGACTAGACCCCTTGCACACGAGAGGATGATAATTTACGTGCCATCATTTTCTAGGGAGTACTATGTTTATTTAGTGTATTTCCAAATGACTTCTGTTGAGTTTCCTAACAACATTGCTAGCGGTGAATGAGAGGTGAAGTAGCTGGGTAATATGTTCAAAGAGGACAGTTGCTGAATGTTGCATTGGATGAAAGAATTGACAGAGCCAAACAGAATGACAGTAGGCAGAAGGGGGATTTATTACTCTCTTTAAGAAAGGATCAGAAGTTGAGGAGGAAGGAAGTCATTGGCGCAATAGCATTAAGAGAAACCTTGAACGGGCAAAGGTGAAGAGCTGAGAAAGGCGAAGGACCTTGATAGGTGGAGGAGACTCATTGAGAGAGCAGGGCAGGCCAAGGCGTACTCTCCCACCCCTCAAGGGGTCAAAGGGAAGAAGAAAAATGGTGACAATGATGAGACTTATGACTGGGAATTGATTCATTTGGACACAGAAGATGAGTACCAGGAACTCATGGCGTGAACGAGGATGTGCGAAAATCAACATTACTGATCTTAGAGGTGTCGGTGAGGGAGGAAATATTAATAAATGATACTTTCACTCATGCAGATCGGCACACAATACACCTGCAGGATTCATGAAGAGATTGTGAAATATTTATATGAAATGAATGTAAGACATCTGTACTTGCATACCCGACCCTGCTTGGCCAGCTAAAATCTATGGATAATCTGTTGATAATCCGAGATCAACAGTGCAGCAGTAGCTGGCTAATCCGAAGGCAACCGGGCAGTGCCAAAGTTTGGGTGATTAAAGGAAATACAAATAAGGCATTAGCTAAAATCCTTTTTCCATGTGTACACAAAGTTTAACATTGTATGTAACATTTGACAACATTAAACAAATACAGAAAAATACATTTGTAGCATCAATTAGATTTTAAGCCCGTCTGTGAAGCGATTCCTGTGGAAAATTAACTTTTAATGAGCTAGGCGATCACGTGGTATCGTGACGTCACTTATGACACACACACACTCGCATCAGGCCGACCCTATCCATGCATTCAGAGCATGTTTACAAGGATAGCTTTTGGGTCGAAACGAGCTTCAGAATGAGTTATTGTGCAATATTCCGACGTAATACAAACACTAGTCATCATAGAGGAACAAGCAGTTATCTTACGGTTCCACATGAATCGAATTTTATTCAAAACAATGATTGCGAATGGGCCTACAAGTCGACAAGGTTTCGCCGAGCTTCGGCTCGTTTTCAGAATAATTATATCGAATGCAACCAACGGGCGATAATCTACACCAATAAACATACATAGCAAACAGATATTGTATCCAGCTACAGAAAGTGGCGTGTGTAATCTCATAATATCATCAGAATATTGATATATGAAGCAGAAGTTGTACAATTTATCATAACAACTGAAATCAGTCAGTAAATTTCTGTTGGTGCCGCTAGCTCAGTTGGTAGACGTGTTGGTTTCTTGCCATTTATTTTATAATTGGGCGACGCCGGTTCAATCCTGACAGCATGCAAACCATTGATTTTCTTTACACTTTTTTATGTTTTCACGAAGTAATATATACCAAATCATTTAGTATACTATGATGCACTGTTTGTAAAAAAAAAAAATATTTTTGTAGTAATTAGTTATTCACCACTAAAATGAAAATATGGCCATTAGATATAACGATGTTTCTAAATTTTATTTATTCGGACATCACAATCTGTTTTCACATATATAATTACAATATATTACCGTACAATATATTTACAATTAATAAATTATATATCCATTACATTATATTTGTTTGGATAAATAAAATTTAGAAACATCTTTATATAATGACCATATTTTCATTTTTAAATTGCGAATGCAAATAAATAATTACTACAAAAATAAAAATTATTTACAAACAGTGCATTAGTATAAAATGATTTTGTTTAGATTACTTGGTGAAAACATAAACAAAAAAAGTGTAAAGAAAATCAATGGTTTGCATGCTGTCAGGATTGAACCGGCATCGCCCGATTGTAAAATAAATGACAAGAAACCAACATGCCTACCCATTGAGCTAGCGACACCAGCGAAAACTCTCTGACTGATTTAAGTTGTTATGATAAATTGTACAACTTCTTCATATATCGATATTCTAGTGATATTATGAGATTATACACGTTACTTTCTGTAGCTGGATACAATATATGTTTGCTATGTATGTTTATTGGTGTAGATTATCTCCCGTTGGTTGCATTCGATATAATTATTCTGAAAACGAGCCCAAGCTCGGCAAAACCTAGTCGACTTGTAGGCCCATTCGCATTCATTGTTTTGAATAAAATTCAATTCATGTGGAACCGTAAGATAACTGCTTGTTCCTCTATGATGACTAGTGTTTGTATTACATCGGATATTGCACAATAACTCATTCTGACGCTCGTTTCGACCCAAAAGCTATACTTGTAAACATGCTCTGAATGCATGGAAAGGGTCGGCCTGATGCGAGTTTGAGTCATAAGTGACGTCACATCTCAGCATCCCGAAAAGCGCGCCAAAAATATGCATATTCGAAAATGTCCGGATGCACAGCATAAAATGTGGAATTTCTAATTCATTGAATTATTTTTTTTTGGCTCGGTGGACGTGGAAATAGCTGGATGTAATGTAACATGAATTCAAGCAATAGGTGTTTTTATTCCCTTTAACTAAGATCTAAATGGTATAGAGCTACAATCTAGGTTAGTTTTGTCCAAATGTTGTTAATCCTAACTTGAGCCTGTAGCTGTGCACAAAATCTGGAACAATAAAATATAAAGTCGCCGTCACTTTATATGAAAATGATCTGAGACTAGCTGCCTTCCTAAGAAAACGGTAGACATATTTATTCCAAATTGCAGTTCCCCCTAAATCCCTAAATCATAATTGGTTTCTTGTTCTGTTGAACACATCTGTGAGTCCTGGTTCTTCATTTCCTAACAATTTTGGTTTATTGCACTTTTAGCTCAGGCATCGAGTATTTAAGTACCATCAAAATTTGTATTATTTGTATGTGAATAGCTTTTGTAATATACACAGTTAATTTAATAAAGAGTGCACAATTTAGTCGAAACTCAAAAAAATTCAAAGTATACTTGTTGCCAGCTGAATTAATTACATATTAACAACGAATTTGTTATAGGATCGAATCGCCCACGTTCACTTCTGGTCTTCATCAACCCGATCGGCGGACGAAAAAAGGGTCCGAGCATATACCAAAAGATGGCAGCACCGCTGTTTGAGCTGGCTGGGGTGTCATGTGATGTGGTGATGACACAAAGACGCAACCATGCCAGGGACGTCCTTCTAGACTACGATCTCACCAAGGTTGACGGGTAAGCCTTGGTTTCACATCTCATGTTGCTTTACATAATTTAAAAACACACTTGACCAACTTATTTCTGCTTGCTTCACTGCATTCATCCTACATTCAGTTCATTTCATAAATGCACATTTGATCAGCATGAATTATGATGATTGCAGTGTCTTTATTGAGACTAAATGTCCGCTGGCACTGGCCCATTTTCTCACAAAGACTCAATGCGGCCCAAGCTTGATGATGAGCCATCATTCACCGAAATATAATGTTCCTGGCATTGTGCGTGAGCCGCTACTGACCGCATTATTTGTAAGTGTGGGCGGAGACGGTGGACAATGTGTCTATAATTGACTTGTGTTTACAAACCTGCTGACTGTGACCTATATGCAGGATGGCCTAGTGTCAACCCTGTCATGTAGTGGGGTTTGTTAATGTGTGCTTACTTATCTAATATGTTCCCATTAGTGACACATGAGGCTCGCACAAGATCTCGCTAGACCCATACGTCTTGGGCTGTCCTTGCTGCTGTGGCCCGTGTCAGCCCAGCAGCCTTCAGTTCTTTTTCTGTGGTTTGTTTTCATGTTCTTTTGGTCTATTCCTTGGTCTATTCCTTCATGGCAGAGGTGTAGTATTGGAAACAGTCTAAGATCAGTACACTTCCCTGTCTAAGTAGGTGTTATGGGGACCACCTACTCAATAGTCTGTTTGTATATCTCTGTGTCGTACACGAGCACTCCAAGAGGACTACAACAGCGATATTGCTCTCGTAGATTAGATTCTGAGTTTTGTTTCTCAAGAGGACACCAAGGACATCCGTGTATGAGTGGTGTCTTTGCTAATGCAGACATTTCTTTACCCAATTGTGTTCTGGTGTCCTCTTGTGCACTCCAGTGACAGCTGGTGAATGGTGACGTCGCTCCACCCAGGGATGACAACTTGTTGATGTCCTCAAGTAGAGGTCCCTAAATAACTGCCTGTTTTCCTTTTGAAATATCATATTCATTCTTTTTAGTGTACTGTACGCTTGATAAATAAGGTTACAAAAAATTTGGTTTCTACAATTACCATGAACATGACAAAATGGTGGCGCCACATGGTGGAAATCATGTGTATTTTTACTGTACTCTGCTATGTGGTAACAATAGATCATTCATTTCCTTTTAAAAAAACAAACATGGCGCCATTGACACGCGTGTCAATCTGAATTAGAAAACACATTTTTGTCAATTACTTATGGTTACCGCGTATGTATTTAAAACTACTTCTCAGTGGAAAGATAAGTTAGCAGTGGACCGCAGAAGACAAACGATTTGCATGACAGTGGTGCTGAGACACCGACAAAGTCAGAGCAGGCCATGCCATCCTCTGCAACTCGGTAACTGAAGCTAACTGGAAGTGATTTTGAAGGGTTTCTTGAATGAATGGGGTATTATAGATAGGTTTACTTGCACAGGTATTGGGTGTTTGAAGGCTGTGCTGCTTGCAGATGAATGGGGTGATTTCGGGCAAGGTTGCTTGTACAGGAATGAGATGCTTTGTTTATAGTTGCTTCCACGAGTCTCACATATTTTGAGTTCGAACACCAGCTCAGTGCATTTATACCAATGTGATGTTTATTTGAAGAATCAATGAAAAGTGATTCGTTCAACACATGTGCCCCGGATGATTATCCACCATATGGTAACCGTGCATCTTGTTACACCCCTGTCACTTACACCGTCACTGCATGCTCTGTCTTCCACACTCTCTAGTGTGGTGTGCGTGGGCGGAGATGGCATGCTCTCTGAGCTGGTGCATGGACTACTGGCTCGCTCCTTGCAAGAGGGCGGTCTCTCTCACCCTCGCCCCGACGACTCCCTGCCTCAACCCTCTCTCCGTGTTGGTATGATCCCTGCAGGTAAGGCTTCTCTCAGCACTCAGGGGCAATTCTGTTGTGGCAATTCTAATTCTTTTAAATTCTGAAAAACATGCCAGTTCCTTTTTGCAAACAATCAGTTTCAGTTCCCAAATATAAATTACAAATTATAAAATAAAATAAATTCTAGGTCATTTTCAATATTACAATCCCAGTTCCAACTCATAAACTTTCTAAGGAAAAATGTAATTCCAATTCATTTTCAGTTTAATTTTTACTTGAAAATATGTGCATAATCATATTTAATTAGATGATTTTTAAAATAAAATATTCACAATTGTTCTTTCATCGTCACTCGATTAAGTCAAGTTCATTGGCTCATGTCTGCAGCTGCAAAATTTAATTCAAATGCAAAACATGTAATTCCATTTCCAACTAACTTTGGAAAATCAATTCCAATTCTGGAATCGGAATTGTGGGTCAATTGTAATTCCGGAATGGAATTGATCCCATGCCTGTCCCATAGTGAACAGATTCTTCAGACTGGTGTGCACTTTAAAATCTTGTTTTTTTGTAATTCATTGCTAAAGTTACCTGTTTTCTCCAGTTACCTCTAGGCAACATCTAGCCATCATCGTCAAAGAGACTAGGGCTAGATGGTGATGTGATAGTCATGTTGTGCTGTCATTGATTAATATTGCTCACCGATTTTGAGATAGACCCACCCTTTTGTTTTGATACATCTGCAAACTTGGTTTCCAGGCATAAATTTAGGTGCAAACAATTAAATATTAATTGTTCTTTTATTGTTTGTTTTTTCTATTATTGAGGACCGCTTTCATTTCATGTCATCACTCTGGCAACAAGGACCCTAGAGACCACTCATGTTATGATGTAGGGGACACAGTTCACTTGTGTTTGTTTAATTGCAGGCTCAACTGATGCAGTCGCCTGTAGCACCAACGGAACAGAGGACCCAATGACAGCGGCACTACACATTATACTTGGTGGGTCCTCTCGCACCACACATTATACTTGGTGGGTCCTCTCGCACTACATATTATACTTGGTGGGTCCTCTCGCACTACACATTATACTTGGTGGGCCCTCTCGCACCACACATTATACTTGGTGGGTCCTCTTGCACTACACATTATACTTGGTGGGTCCTCTCGCACTACACATTATACTTGGTGGGTCCTCTCGCACCACACATTATACTTGGTGGGTCCTCTCGCACTACACATTATACTTGGTGGGCCCTCTCGCACTACACATTATACTTGGTGGGTCCTCTCGCACTAAACATTATACTTGGTGGGTCCTCTCGCACTACACATTATACTTGGTGGGTCCTCTTGCACTAAACATTATAGTTAGTGGGTTCTCTCACCAGACCTGGGGCGGATGTACTCGGTACTTATGTACTCGTGTACTCGAGTATATTTTTGAAGAACCCTTACTCATAAAACTTATGAGTTGTTGACTCTTACTCATTGTACTCAGATTTTATGAGTTCGTTACTAGTACATTTGAATACTTTCTCAATATATACTGGGGAAAAATGAATTTATTTATAGTTATAAATTGAAACTTTCCTGACATTTTTAAATGTTCAACTATTTCTTTAAATACTTTGTTATTTCTGATAGAATTCCACCTTACCATCCCTACACATAGTACACCCTCATTCTCTGATAACCATGACTATGATACCCAAACATGGCAACATGCTGAATCTTTTCCCAGTCAGAAGCACCCTGTTAAGCAAACAATAATTGCTGGCTATCAGTTCAGGCCATAAATATGTTTGTTTAATTAAGCCAATAGAATGTCTATAAAGAGCTAATTAGAAGTTAACCCACCAGTTAGACAGGAAATGCCTTTGGTGTAGTCTGCAGACCATGCCACTTGGCAATGGCTGACAGTGCAACTGATAAGAAAAAGAAATGTCAGTCTTCCTCTGTAGAAGTTTAAGGTGGCTCAAGTCAGACTGCCTCCTACACTAGTATAATCCTGTGCCAGCAGCCTAGCTTAAAAGTCCAAAGGGGATTTTGAACCTGTTATATGAACATGTGCTTCAGCAATTAGTAGTCTACAATCAGAAAATATAAATTGCAATCTTCTAATATCAGCAGATTGCTGATTGTAGAGGTGAACAAATACCCCAGTCAGCCATGTACATATCATGGAAGAGGTACACTTGAGACAAAATAGTACAGAGACTATGCTGAATACTCACGTGTGAGAAACATTGCGACCAGTGCTGTAAGGAATGCTAGAAGAGACTTCGAGCGGAAGCTTGCGACAGAGGTCAGCAAAAACCCCAAGGTGTTCTGGCGTTTTGTCCAAGATGGAAGAAAGGTTAGATCTGCCATGGGTGAATTTGACTTGGATGATGGCACAACAGCAAAAACAGACCAAGAGAAAGCAGACACACTAAACAAATTTTTCACAAGTGCGTTCTCACACGAAGATCTGACGAAAATTCTGACACTCGAAGACAGACATAATGGAAACCTGCTGGTCAGCATTGAAATCACAGCAGAAGAAGTCCTGGCTAAATTAACCAACTTAAAAACAAACAAGTCACCTGGTCCAGACAGATGTCACCCGTACGTTCTACATGAACTGAGAAATGAACTGGTGGAGCCCCTCCTTTTGATCTTCAACAGGTCATTGAAGGATGGAGTGCTCCCAGCTCAATGGAAGACAGCACACGTAACAGCGTTACACAAGAAGAACTCAAAAAGACATGCTTCCAACTACCGACCAATCAGTTTGACATGCATAGCATGTAAGGTTATGGAAAGCAATATTCGAGACCATCTCCTGACTCATATGACTATGAACAACATGTTCCACAAAGATCAGCATGGATTTAGATGATGCAGGTCATGCACCACCCAACTCCTAGAAGTCATGGAGAATTGGACTACCACCATTGACTCGGGCGGATGTGTAGACACAATATATCTTGACTTTGCGAAAGCCTTCGATACGGTGCCACACAAAAGATTAGCAAAAAAACTAACTGCGTATGGCATCCAAGGAGAGGTGGCAGCGTGGATCGCAGCTTTCATAACGGGACGAAGACAAAGTGTAGTAGTAAATGGAAAGCTATCAGATTGGGCAGAGGTCACAAGTGGCATACCTCAGGGAAGTGTCCTTGGCTCCATCCTATTTATTCTACCAGACGGTATAAACAGTGGACTCAAGATCTTCGCCGATGATACAAAAATATATCGAGCTGTAAGGTGTGAAATGGACAAAAAGCTATTACAAGAAGACATTAACAAACTAACATCGTGGTCAGAGAAATGGCAGTTACATTTCAATCCATCAAAATGCAACCATCTGACTTTTGGCAAGCCGAAACTTAACACCACATACACGATGACAAGTAAAGATGGGGAAGTGTCAGAAATCAACAGCACATCAGAAACAGAAAAAGATCTCGGTGTAACGTTCGACAGATCCCTAAAATTCCGACAGCATATTGGCACCATTGCAAAGAAGGCAAACCAGATGACAGACCTCATCAAACACATGTTTAAACATCTGGACAGTAGCAGCTTCCAATTATTATATACAGCGCTAGTGAGACCACATCTCAACTATGCTGACTCCATCTGGAACCCGCACTACGCCGTAGACATCAACACCCTTGAAAGAGCGCAACAGAGAGCAACCAAGCTGGTCCCAGAAATAAGAAACTTGAACTATGAAGACAGGCTGAAACATCTTAACTTACCAAGTCTGGCGTAACGAAGAAGAAGAGGAGACCTGATTCAAGTCTACAGAATTATCATTGGCATCGACGACATCAGTCCAGAGGACTTCTTCATGATCACAACAAACCGCACACGAGGCCACAACAAAAAATTGTGTAAGACACCAAGCAGACTTGATATTAGGAAAGACTCCTTTTTATAACGCATCTTCCTAGACTGGAACAACCTTTCTCAGCAAACAGTGAACGCTGAAAACATCCTCTCCTTCAAAACAAAACTCGACAAAGAATTGAAGATGGACAGGTTTAAATTTTAATAAAAGCACAAAATAACAAGACAAGCCACGTTCTCAATACCAAAATACGATGCATAAAGGCTGGTGTACACAAGGCTGTTATGCCTTACTTTAAAACACGAAGATCCAGGCAAGTTATATCATAACAGTGACCACTGCAGTTCTGGAAGGGTCAATGCAATAATTTTCCAACTCTGACTCAGTTGGTCCCTCACCATCTCGGCATTCCAGCCTCATCAGCCCCAGTTGAAAGGGTATTTAGCATAGCCGGGATAGTATTCCGCCCTGAACGGTGCAGCCCGAAAGACTCAACCTGCGAACAACTCATGTTCATTCAGTGCAATGGCAAATAGATGATAAGATCATAGGATGCCACTGAAATGAATGCCAATGAAGTGAATTTCATTATTGATGAAATAGAGTTTTTTTAGTTTTCATCGTAAACAAAATTATCAACTACCATTGCATATTCACTTGTGTTAAGTTATATAAATTAGATTAATTAATAATTTAAAAATACATTATTATTTAATGTTTATTTTTTGTAATGTACCTACTCATATTTTACTCGTAGTCATGAGAATCTACTCGTACTCACGCTCAGCTTTTAGCAGTGTACTTGTACTCGTACACATGAAAATGTACTCGGCCTCAGCCCTCAGGTCTGCTTCTCACTCTGCACATTATACTTGGTGGGTCCTCTTACACTGCAAATTATACTTTGTTGGTTCTCTCACACTACACATTATACCTGGTGGGTCCTCTCACACTACACATACTTGTCGGGTCCTCTCACACTACACATTATACTTGTTGGGTCCTCTCACACTACACATACTTGGTGGGTCCTCTCGCACTACACATTATACTTGGTGTGTCCTGTCATGCTACAAATTATACTTGGTAGGTACATTCACAGTACACATTATACTTGGTGGGGACTGCACAGTATACTTGGTAGTTTCCGCCACACTGCAGATACTGTACTTGGTTGGTCCTTAAGCATTACGTATATTAAGAACATTTGTATCAAAACACAATATAAAAATGTTATGATACGCCATTAGAGCCACATGATACTTATTATTTCTCATAGTCTCTGCTCATGCTATGTCTGCAATAACGATGTGTTTTCAATTCCTTCCACCAGGTGACAGTGTAGCACTCGATGTCGGCACTGTACATCAGGGTGACAAGTTTCTCAGGTACAACCTATCGTTGCTTGGTTACGGTTACTATGGCGACTGTATCTTGGAGAGTGAAGCAACCAGATGGATGGGACCACGTAGATATGACTGGCTCGGTACGTACATCTCATGTGTCAATATGAGTTATTACTTACAGCTGTTAACGTAATTTATAGTTACATAGTAATTAGCAGTGAAGAAAATGTTGGTTTTTCTCACCGTCTTTGTTAATCGACAAACATTACTACTGACCAAGAATCGTAGTGATGAATAGTTTTGATTAGGATGTAATTTTTGTTGTTGATTATTAGTTTTCCAACCAACAGTAGAGTAGTGTGTGTGCATGTGTGCGCGTGTGTGTGTGTGTGTGCGCATGTGTGTGAGAGTGTGTGTGTGCGCGTGTGTGTGTATGTGTTGTGACAAAGTGGTAAAACTGTGTTTAAACATAACTGTAGTTTATTGTAATAATTGTGATGCGTGATGTTAATTCATTATTCATTTTTTATCTTTATATTTTTATTAACTGTTTTACGTTATAAAATTACAACTGTGTCAAAATAAATATGTTTGTAATTTTGTTTGTGGTTGTATTTTTACAGGTTTCAAGAAACTGCTCAATCACCGTGTGTATGACGGGGAGGTTTGGTTTTTGCCAAGTGACAGTGTTGAGAGTCACCCCAGGGATGGCACTTGGTGCAAGGCAGGGTAGGAACACTACACGTAACCCTTCACTTCAGGAGGTGGAGAGGGCAGTTAGAGAGAGATATATATATATAATGACAGCCAAAATCCAAATTTTATAGTAGAGTGTATATATATATATATATATATATATATATATATATATACAGCTGTATGTATATACATATCATACGACAAACATAATATTCTCTCTCACCATACACACAAATGAATGCATGCACATACAAACACAGACACACACACACGCATGACGCACGATTGCACACACACACACACACACACACACACACACACACACACACACACACACACACACACACACACACACACACTAAAGTTACCATAAGTTACAATAAGCATGCATTTTCCTCCAAACAATAAAAGTTAATTCCCATTAGCATTTTTAAAATAACAGCATTAATATACTTCCTATCACAATCCAGTGATTAAATGAAAATGTTAAATTAAATAATAAATGTAAAATTATGTCAGGAATGCGAAGACGAGCAGACACATTCCAATGCGGAGTAGCCACTAGTTGTACTAACAAACAGCACATTAAGTCATAGTGTTTGTTAGTAAGTAACCTAGTATAAAACATTGCTAGTAAGTAACCTTGTACAAAACATTGCTAGTAAGTAACCTAGTATAAAACATTGCTAGTAAGTAACCTTTTACAAAACATTGCTAGTAAGTAACCTTTTACAAAATATTGCTAATAAGTAACTTTGTACAAAACACCTGTAGTGAACTCTGATCCCATGACATTTTGACCTACAGGTGTTCAGTTTGTCTCTCAACTGAGACAGATCAAAAGTTGGACAAGCAACAACGTCAAGATGACACACCTGCCTTTGCAGGAGGAGACAGAGGTGATGTAGGTGGGTAAGAACGTGGGAAGAATGTCCTGTGTGCCACTCTGGCAGTATTTTAGGTCTTACATCAATGAATTTGTCATTATTTTTGAAGACCCAGACATACTACAGACTAAGAACCATCAACTTAGGCACACATCAAGTCATCTGAACACTGATCATCTTCACAAATGCATGGCGAAATTGTAAATGATGATGATCGTTTAGGATAGAAATTACGATTGCTCAAGTAACGATAATCACATCAGGGATTCCCTAGGACATTGTGTTTATTTGAACAAATTGAGGGGTACCTGTTTAAAAACCGGTCCACCCACTTCAATTTTGCCGTTATAACTACAGTTTTCCTAAATTTGACACGTCAATGCGATAATTAAATCATTCCACATAATCCCAGGCATATTTACGCTATAAAAATATTGTGCATTTTGAGGCCCAAATAGTGCTCCAGTTTGCTCCAGTCTGCACAGACAATGGCCGTGCGGACAACAAACTGATGGGAGTTATTTAAAACACATCTTACATTGATGATTGGACATTGAGAACAGTCTAATGACTCTAATCAACACCCTTGTGCCTTTCCTACCCCTTGCCTGTCGTTGACATTGTTTATAAGCTTTAGACAAGCACCGTGAACAGCGTTTGTTGCCACCGACACCATATTATCGCCCATCGTCAACATTCACGTCTTGTCGAACAAAGTGCAATCCATTCACATCTATGCAAATAATATCCATCCATACATCTACATTATATGCACATTTTAAAATGAATGTATGTTTACTAAATATTACAATTGGAGTTCATTACAAACAAAAAACAAACATTTTGAAAAGCACGTTTATAAATCATGCCTCCATCACCAAGGCTCACAAATAGCACTCATTACAAATGCCCTGTCACCCAGGGTCATCAATTTTGAAAAAAGAAAGAATTCTACGTTCTAGTCTTTCATGTAATAGTCTATATACAGGTAGTATAATTTAATTGGGTGATTTTGATGCAGTTCATCATCTAATTTCCTCTCAAAAGACTGCACAGATGGAGCCTCAACCACAGATTGTATGAAGCTATTTCATATGAATACATCTGTATATCGGCGTATAAATGAGATTTTTAATGTTTAATCAACATCGTTCTTTAAATATTTGTAGGTGGTGTTCTCTCGTATGTGAATCGTTGTCCCTCAGTGTTACAAAATGCTGCTTCGTATTTTTCAGTTAGAACCTCCCTATCCGTGCAGTGATAGACTGTAGTAGCATGACCAGTCCATGATAACTAGGGCACACCTATCTAGACTGTATCTAGTTTTGTAACGTTACAGGTTTTGAAGAAAACAATATTTCTGAGCATGTTGATATTGATGATTATACATTATCTACCCAGAAATATGTCACGCAGGTGAGATAGTCCGGAATAGAATTCAAACAAGTTAAATAATAACATGATTACATGCCTAATATTAAAAAATTAATGTTCACATTTACCTGGTTATTTAAACGATCATACTATCATGAAAAATTATAAATACAATTTTAATCATCTCATTGTGGGCACATAAAATGTCGAAGAGGCACATAGTTCTATCTCTGAACTGTGCCCGAAGTGCACATGCAAGTCTTTTTCCAGATCGATCCTTGTCGCATAATTATATCACAATAATAATTATCACTGGCAGAACTAAAATACTTGTTGTGTAGAAGAAAAAAAAATGTTGTTGTGAAATCTAGTCTCATGTCTTACTGTAAAACAAAAAATTCACTTGTAAAGGTTTAGGGCATTTTTTATTTCAGTGCTGCAGTATCCACTTGGTGGGGTACATTGTAACACATGTATCTAGCTGAGGGTGCCATTTTTGTGGGGGGAAACATTTCAAACTTTTTTATCCTCCATTTCACCACCAGGGTGCTTATAGTTCACCACAACACCACAACAGACACACTGTTTCAACTGCTATCCACCAGGGGGTGCTATACCATATATGACATCATTGTATATGCGCCAGTGAGAATGAACTGGCCGATTCGGTCCCTCTGATTGACACACATACTACCATCAATTACGATGATACTCAGACCTGGTTTTACATTCCGACTGCAGGATCCATCAAAATGAACGTTGACGACTGCCCTACCTCGACTGCGGGTGACTGGCAGGTGATCCGAGGTCGGTTCCTCGCTATAAACTCATTCCTCATGAGTTGTCGGTGTCGCCTGAGCCGCAGCGGCCCGGCTCCTGCGGCCCACCTTGGAGACGGCTGCACTGACCTTGTTCTCATCCGTCAGTGTTCTCGCACTCACTTCCTCCAACATTTGTATCGCTGCACCCAGAAGGCTGACCAGGTCTGTACCGTTGATTCGTCTCCATTCTCGCTTTGACCCATGGTCTGTTGTGGTTCATTCAAATTCATTTTGACAGTCAAGATGTTAGAATTCTTACTTGTGTCATCCACTTAGCGAGGTGACATGATGAGTTGTTTCCAACCTTTCCTGTCTGACATTGTGGCGGCCAGAAAAGTCCCACTGACGCCATCTCGATGGTGTCTCTCAGGGTCATGGTTGGGCAGCCTCTTCCTTGAGGGTGCGAGGGTTTCCAAAGGAGAACTCGATTAACAATTTCATTGTGGTGCATCAGATGCGCTGTCCGGCATAGACAACGTTGCTTCACGGTGGTTTAGATTCGTGGTTTATATTGGCATACAATTCCTGGTTTGTGATGTGATCACGCCAGGAAATATTGTCATCATTGTGTAGGAATACATAGAGTTTATTCAAACATTGTACATTTAAAAGAGTCTGTCCATTTGATTTTATTGTAAATTCATGTTATACAGTATAATCTACATATATTATAACATATTAATCACCCAAATGTTTTTAATGAACCATTTGTTGTTGTTGAAATATAAGTGTAAAATACAGTAAATAAAAGTAAAGAAAGTGTAAATAAAGTGTTTTTCGGGAGGAAACCGTTTGTTTATATGTCAAGGCCTTGATGTTCAATGATATCCCGTTTTTGTACATTAAACACAGCCAATTTGGCAGACATCCTGTTACAAATTACTGTGCTAGCTAATTCTGGGTAGAGGAAGAGACTGCAATTTTTCACTGATGTAATTTGCTTTAATGATTTTGCAAAAATAAAACCTATTCCATAGTCACTGTGACATACTAGCCTGCACACAGTTTTGATTTAGTTATAATAAAATCAAACTACTAAAATATGTTTACCTGTTCCGGTTAAAATTTTGTAGAAAATTGCAAAAGTTGTCTGGCTTTATATACCACGACATGAGGCTGTTAACACTTGCAATTTACCATGTCATTTTTTCTGACAATGGCGAAAAGAGTATGTAATTTGTATTAAACTGACTGCACATACTATGTTAATTATTCACACTACAGATTTGAATGCAGAATCAGTAAAACCAACAGTTGCCATGTAATATGTCATACACATTAAATTACTTACGAAATGAATACTAATTAATAATTGGCTAACGTCTACATTCCACAGTTTGACCTGCCGTTTGTCGACGTCTTCCGAGTTAAAGCTTTCCAGTTTCGCCCTCTGGTGGAGGAATATGATGATACCCATGATGCAAGTGGGTGCTGCAGCAGTGGCAAACAGCAGTTACAGAGTGGAGCGTATCGCAACAGCATGTGGAACTGTGATGGAGAAATTCTTGGCTGCTCAACATTACAATACAGGTATGCTAGTGTATATAATATGTTTGTATGGTTGCCTGTCTTAACCATGCTATCTTACGCCCACTTGGGGAACAATAATAAACCAAGGCAGAATGTGTCATTATTAAAGTATTTTGAACTTAAACTTGTTTCCATGACCATTTAATTTCACCAATTACGGCATAATTGCAGCAAATAATAAGTTTAACGTAACTCTACAGTGTCACCATCTGGGGAATAACTGACAACTACATTAGTTCACTGAAAAAAGAAAATAAGTCTAATTGAGGTTGTGTTTATTTTAAAGCATCGTCAGTTGGTAGATCAGAGGCCAGTGGCTAAAGTTAGCAAACTAATATAGAAAGAGGTGAGTGGAGCTTGGCACCTGGGAGGAGATACGTTTACAATGCACCACAGTTGGTGTACTAATATGTAGATGTCGAATTACAACAATGGTATCTTCGTGCCTCTTGCCATAGAACATAACATGACCTTTATTTGACCCCATGTAGGTAAACGATTCGTTGATTTTGCTGAACATCACTTAAGCTTGTACATTATGCAGGCATACATATACGTATATCATTATATGTTGAACATACTCTTAGAAAATACAAACAAACGCAGGTACACCTATTATGGTATTGATGTACCATAGAATGTAATCATATGGCATATTCAATCGGGGTCGGTGACTCCTATTAAGACACAATTGTCGCTATCGTAGGAACCACCCTCCTTATGAAATTAGTTATTCTTTTACACGATGTCTATCTCATGTATGTATATTGGGAGTGCTTGTTTGATGTGAGAATGTAAGTTTGGTTGTGTGCTGATTGTCTGAAACAAGATTTGTCTTCATGAACTACAAGTCCCGGCTTTAACAGTGATAGATTCCACATGGCAAATGTACAAGGAAGCCATTCGCTTAGCGAGTGTTCAATAAATCTTTAGTATTAAGACAATATGTAGAGAATAATATGTTCTGTTCTTTGTCTTAGCTTGTAGACAAGGAAGCTGTCAGCTTATAAAGAGCACCTTACAATACTTGTTATTGACAGTCTAGCACATTGTTGCTTGGACAAACCTCCCAATTATGTGTTCTCCATTCAGATGGCATATATACCCTTAGTTACACCAGCTGCATCAACTATTGCCAAACAACATGCCCTGATAATGTATAAGTGGTATGTGCACCTTGTCAACGGTAGATACTGGTGTTTAACAAGATTTAACAAGATTGCCAACCAGAGAATTACTCTGGATGGCAGTTGGACAAGGAAGCCTTTTGGCTTATCGAGAGTCCAATACTTTTTATCTACATGTATCCCGCCTTTTTAAGGTGTGTGTCGATTTTATTTTTAAACATATTCACGCTACTAGCACCAACACAATCAGGAGATAATCTGTTCCATTCATTTACAGTCCTTTGTGAGAATGAGAACTTTCTTATATCTAATCTACACTGCTCCTTTACTAATGTAGCTTCATGTCCTCTGTTCCTTCTATCTTTCTTAACTGAGAAAAAAATGTTTCTATCAATATTTTCATAACCATTCAATATTTTAAACACTTCTATGTGATCTCCTCTCAATCTCCTGGTCTCTAGTGTTGTTAAACCACATTCTTTTAGGCGTATTTCGTAACTAAGATCCCTCAGATTTGGTATCATTTTAGTCGCTCTCCTCTGTACTCTTTCTAGCATATCTATGTCCTTCTTGCGATATGGCCTCCATGCTTGTATACAATATTCTAAATGAGGCCTCACTATTGTTTTGTACAGCGGTACTATGAATTCTTTTTTCTTATACGCTATATTTCGCCTAATTAATCCAAGGATTTGATTTCCCTTTGATGCTGCAATTCCGCACTGCTCTGAAACCTTCATATCAGCACTAATGGTTAACCCTAAGTCCTTTTCTTTTACAGTAGTACTTAGAACAGTACCCCCCATTTTATATTTTACCTCTTCATTCCCATGACCTGTGTGGAGGCATTTACATTTCCCAAAATTGAACAGCATTTGCCACTGTTATGCCGTGTTATTTCAAACCAAACAATAATATTACATGTGATTAAGTGTACCTTAAATGCTTTGTTTGGATGTGGGAAAATATTACCATACAATAAAGAATGTGTCTATGGGATGAATTGATTGGCCCTCCCGAGTCTTAGAGGTGAATGTCTTCAGAATAATTAATAGTGTATCAAAGTATGTTGTGTTGCTTTGAGTCTAATCTGTTCATATGTTGTTGTTTTGCTAGAATCCAATGTTCAGAGTGATTAGTGGTGTACCAAAGAATGTTGTGTTGCTTCGAGTTTAATCTGTTCATGTGTTGTGTTTCTAGAGTGCACAGACAGGTTCTTCAGATGTTTGCGCGTGGCATAGAAGACACAGAGGCAAAGGATTGTCAAGATATCGTTGGCTGCATCTCGCCACCCACTGATGGACAGAAAGGGTAACTTGGCATGAGATCTTCAACAAGGGTTGTAAATATCAAATCACAAATACTTGCAGCACACATTGTCACAACAAAATACAATTTGGAAGTCTGTGAAACAGATGTACTTGCCATGTTTGCATACAGGTGGTATTGGTGTTGTAACTTGTGGTTTAGGGTGTTATGGTAAATACTGTTTGTGTGGTAACATAGTTTACCCCAAATGACTCCTGGTGCTACGTGTGCATATCTTAATATCAATGTTATACATCTGGTTGCAATACAGTTGTGAATCCATGACATAGCATCCTGGCTGATGATGTTACTTATTCTGTGCACTGTTGCTGTTATTTTGGCATTCATTTGTTTATCTGAAAGTAGTTCCAGGCTACTTGTAGAGATAATTATTCATTGATTCAACTTAATTTTGTGGGTAATGGTATGTTTTACAGGTTGGTTCCGTTGTCGGGCTTTGTGCCAATTATATAGACTGCTTTGTATAGACATCTGGTTCAGTACAAACATTTCCATATGGGTGCTTCTGTTGATGGTTAGTTAACTGCACAAACATGGCTGCGTACACACAAGTTGTATATTACTTTTTTTTGTAACTGATTACAGTTATTTTACAGATTATTCAATTTTTTACATATATGCCTAATGCATCAGTAATTTTCGTCTTGACTACATTCCGGCCCAGGCCACTGCCATGTTGTCAAATTTGTAGTTGGGCTCATTGCATGAGACAGTGCCATGTTGTCAACTTTGTAGTGGTAATCACTGCATGAGACATTGCCATCTTGTGAACTTTGTTATGGTGCTCATTGTATGAGACACTACCATCTTATCAACTTTGCAGCTGAGCTCATTTTAGGAGACATTATCAAAAAATTACAGTGATGTACATTGCATGATACACTGCTTCATGTCAACTTTGCTGTGATGCACATTGCAGAGTCACAGTAACTTTGTTATTTTTAGATCCAGTGTTTACTAAACAGGGAAATACAAAAAATAATACTATCAGTGACAGGGAGCACTGACACTGCCACTATGACAAATACTACTGCTGCTTTTGGTAGCAATACCTGGTAGTCATCATGTATGTTTAAATCAAAGATGGATTCTCGGCATACTATGAATGTCAGAGATGTATTGGTCAAAGACTCTGTCAACATTTTGTTGAGAGAACAAATTTTGAGGTTACTGTTGATGATAATGATGTAATTTTATATGCTACATGTGTGTGTAAATGTTGGTGTAATTGTTGTTGTATGTTAACTATCATTGCCTGTGGCTGTGAACTAGATTACATGTGTGTGTCTAAGAATGAGGGCAAAGGTGCACTTTGAGTGAGGGGCCTAGCGAGTGCGTTATCAATGCAACGAACAACCACGTAGTTAGTCTACACTGCACTAGTATCAGTGTAACTGGTTGTCTTCTCAAATCTCAACCTTATATATATATAAGTTAATTTAAAATCAACATTTTTGCTGAAAGTATCACAAGTTTAATAACCAAGTTTCTTCGAAGGGACTCAAGACTGACTCCTCCACTCAGTCCATTGTGAGTCAGGTTTATACATGTTCATATATGTTCTGTGTGAATAGTTAAAGTTATAGAAACATTGAATAGTCGGTTTATTAAAAGAGAGCTTACTGTTTGCTGAAATCATTGAGTACATGTACTTTGATGATTAGATCAAATAACTTGCAGAAATGAGAATAGCAGCTTTACTGGATACTGTTGACATTATTTTGTAATTTGTCAGACAATTTCACCAGAATTAAGCAACAAATTTGTACAAATGAGTTAGTATGTCATAGCGGATACTAGATCAATTTAGTTTAAAAAAAATAATTTGAAGTGTGATGAGAGAAAATAATATTGAGGAGAGACCTTTAAATGTAATAGATAAATACCAGATAATTACCAGAATTCTCCTCTCTTCTGTTTCTTCCTGAATAATTGTCTTCATGGCGGTGTATCAATGTTAAATTAAGAATATTATGTTTTTCTATACATTTATTTCAAGATGTTATCAGAGAACCATACCCTCGTAACTTCTAACGGTCTATTTATTTTTGGATATTTATTTTCCTGTGCTATGTTTTTTTTGGGTAGATTGTGTGTCTTACATTAATAGCTAGATCATGGCACATGTCAAACAGATGCTATACATTTTGGTAATAGCCATGTTGCTGTAACAACACAGTAGAAATCTTGGTGGTAACCATGTTGCTATAACAATATGTGGTACATATCTTGGTAGCAATCATGTTGCTATGACTGTAGATCTGTGGTGTATATCTTGGTGATAATCCTGGTGCTATAACAACAGATATGTAGTCTTATGATTCCATGGGTAAACTTTCCAACAGTTAACTATATTTGAGAATCTTACGACTCATGATTTTGAATTATTTAGTTTTGCTAAGTTGCAAACTAATCAAGCTTGCTCACATGCCCATGTAGAAATCATTATAAATATTGGATTATATTTATTTTACAACTTTAAGGCAATGGACAATTTATAAAAAAATAATGCTATACACCAATATGAAAGAGTACAGCATTTGTCAATAAATGTGATGTATCGCATTCAAGACATATTTTTATGAACACCCTCAATGTTGGAGAGTAATGTATCAGATTCAGTTTTATATCAATCGCATTTGATTGAATGAAATCTGAGTATTTTACTTCATGATGACATATATGGGAGACTTTCCAAGCATGAGCTTGTCAACTTTTGTTTTAAATGTGTCAGACATGTACTACTTGATATTGGTATGTTTGTATAATTATTATGTAAGTGATGTTGTTATGAATTGTACATTGCATAATTATGTTACTATAGTTGTTTTTTCTCTTGTATCTGTATTCTTGCTGAGTCTGGTCTTGAAGGTTGTGGAACATTGCTGAAGTGGTGTGTGTTTAAATAATCAGTTCACGCATATGATGTTGAAATATTGTGACAATCAGTAATTTTCATTGTATAAGTTGATTACAGAAACTGTTACATTTTTGAAGACGGTGCAGGTACATTACCTCTCAGAATCCAGGGTTCCTGCTTGATTTATGTGCTCGTGTCCATCACAGTCCCTTTGTCAAAGTCATTGACCGCTTCTCTATATTGTCATATGACAACATTTGTAGATGTCACATGACATTGGCTCTAAGAAAATTACAGAGACAATGGTTGCAACCTTCATACGATTTTCTTGGGCTTCTGTCATGTGACAACTACCATTATGATCACTTGACAACAGAGAGCAGCTCATAATGATGCTGGTGAAGATACCATGAAGGTCCCAAAGTAAGAACCCAGGATTGTAAGAGGTAATTCGCCATCTTCTCAAATGTAATGCTGTTCTTATGGCAGTGATTTGGTCTGGTGGAGTGCAGTGGAAAGAGCTCTCGACTGAGATAATGCGAGTTTGAATCCTGTGCGGCGGAGTCGAACCTTGGGCAAGTTCGTTTGCTCTACATTGCTTCTGTTCACTCGGCTGTATGAATGAGTACCTGGCTATAGACAGTGGTGGATATTCGTGTACGAATAGTTTTCACACAATAATTGCAGCTTGGCTGAAAGCTTCCCAGAGAAGTCGAGATGGTGTTCGATTAAGCAAGTCTACCAGGGAGTAAAGTGTGATGCGCTTTGAGCAGTCCTGAGGACTGAATACTGTGCTATATAAGAACTTACCTTTACTTTACTTTTAAAAACAATTAATCATGATGATGTTATTATTTGATTCACATGACTTGCAATGCAGACCTCATTTCAATGCATTTAAAAATGTAATTTAGAGTTTTCCTGCAGATGTCAGACTACCCTGTAGTGTTGTTGAGATTGTAGGCCTTACATTTGTCATCAATATCTTGAACCAGATATCTGCCTGTTCATATTTTACTGAATAAATTTTAGATTTCATAAAAGTTACGTGTTGTGGTGTTTCAATTCAACAGCAAAATTGAAGTGTTTTAGTACAAAAGGAGATAAATAGGTTTTTGAGAAAAACTCGCTTCTGTCTTTAGTGTATAAATTAACACATGGACATAATATTAGAATAACTGAAGAATCTAAACTCAAAGCCACTGGCAGCAGAGGCTAAAATCCTTCTGTAGATTAAAATTTAAAAAAATTGTTTTATACTTGTCCTAAAACCCTTCCGTTGGTAATACGTGTGTCATCGTTATACGGGGTCCACAATAACTATGATGCAAATAATACACACGGGAATGCTGTGTAAGATTCCCTATGACTTCTCTTGATTTGGTATATTTATTGTATCAATGTTAGAATTTGGATTAGTTTCTGTAAAATGTGTACATATAAACATAGCATCTCTGCATTCCAGCAACGAACTAATGACCGTATGAGTATATAATATCAATTATAACTTTCTTAAAAAGGGGCATGCATTTTAGCACTAGGTTTTGCTTTGACATTCCCTTGGATACAATTAAAGTAGCTCTGTATCTAGATGTTTTAAGATTAATGTCCGTCACCCTTAGACTTGGTCATTCCATCGTCAACTTGTCTGCTTCAATGCAAATTGTGCTTTCCCTCCAAAGTTCATCAGTATTCAATACTCTATTGACGACTTGTATATGGATTCTGAGAGTAACTTTTGTGTTTTGAAGATCCTGTATACTTGCATTTTGTTGTATTATCCTTTAGCCATGCAGCAATGATCCTGTATACTTGAATTCTCAGGGTCTAGGAGATATAGTACTGTTGTATTATTCTTTAGCCATGCAGCAATGATCCTGTATACTTGAATTCCGAGGGTCTAGGAGCGATAGTGATGTTGCATTATTCTTTAGCCATGCAGCAATGATCCTGTATACTTGAATTCTGAGGGTCTAGGAGCGATAGTAATGTATTATTCTTTAGCCATGCAGTAATGATCCTGTATACTTGAATTCCGAGGGTCCAGGAGCGATAGTAATGTATTATTCTTTAGCCATGCAGTAATGATCCTGTATACTTGAATTCTGAGGGTCTAGGAGCGATAGTAATGCATTATTCTTTAGCCATGCAGTAATGATCCTGTATACTTGAATTCCGAGGGTCCAGGAGCGATAGTAATGTTGTATTATTCTTTAGCCATGCAGCAATGATCCTATTTACTTGAATTCTGAGGGTCTAGGAGCGATAGTAATGTATTATTCTTTAGCCATGCAGCAATGATCCTGTATACTTGAATTCTGAGGGTCTAGGAGCGATAGTACTGTTGTATTATTCTTTGGCCATGCAGCAATGATCCTGTATACTTGAATTCAGAGGGTCTAGGAGCGATAGTAATGTATTATTCTTTAGCCATGCAGCAATGATCCTGTATACTTGAATTCTGAGGGTCTAGGAGAGATAGTACTGTTGTATTATTCTTTGGCCATGCACCAATGATCCTGTATACTTGAATTCCGAGGGTCTAGGAGCGATAGTAATGTTGTATTATTCTTTAGCCATGCAGCAATGATCCTATATACTTGAATTCCGAGGGTCTAGGAGCGATAGTAATGTTGTGTTATTCTTTAGCCATGCAGCAATGATCCTATATACTTGAATTCTGAGGGTCTAGGAGCGATAGTACTGTTGTATAATTCTTTAGCCATGCAGTAATGACCCTGTATACTTGAATTCTGAGGGTCCAGGAGCGATAGTACTGTTGTATTATTCTTTAGCCATGCAGCAATGATCCTGTATACTTGAATTCCGAGGGTCCAGAAGCGATAGTACTGTTGTATTTTTCTTTAGCCATGCAGCAACGATCCTGTATACATGAATTCTAAGGGATTAGGAGTGATAGTAATGTTGTATTTTTCTTTAGCCATGCAGCAATGGTCCTGTATACTTGAATTCTGAGGATCTAGGAGCGATAGTAATGTTGTATTATTCTTTAGCCATGCAGCAATGATCCTGTATACTTGAATTCTGAGGGTCTAGGAGCGATAGTAATGTATTATTCTTTAGCCATGCAGCAATGATCCTGTATATTTGAATTCTGAGGGTCTAGGAGCGATAGTAATGTTGTATTATTCTTTAGCCATGCAGCAATGATCCTGTATACTTGAATTCTGAGGGTCTAGGAGCGATAGTAATGTTGTATTATTCTTTAGCCATGCAGCAATGGTCCTGTATACTTGAATTCTGAGGGTCCAGGAGCGATAGTACTGTTGTATTATTCTTTAGCCATGCAGCAATGATCCTGTATACTTGAATTCCGAGGGTCCAGAAGCGATAGTACTGTTGTATTTTTCTTTAGCCATGCAGCAACGATCCTGTATACATGAATTCTAAGGGATTAGGAGAGATAGTAATGTTGTATTTTTCTTTAGCCATGCAGCAATGGTCCTGTATACTTGAATTCTGAGGATCTAGGAGCGATAGTAATGTTGTATTATTCTTTAGCCATGCAGCAATGATCCTGTATACTTGAATTCTGAGGGTCTAGGAGCGATAGTAATGTTGTATTATTCTTTAGCCATGCAGCAATGATCCTGTATATTTGAATTCTGAGGGTCTAGGAGCGATAGTAATGTTGTATTATTCTTTAGCCATGCAGCAATGATCCTGTATACTTGAATTCTGATTGTCTAGGAGCGATAGTACTTTTGCATTATTCTTTGGCCATGCAGCAATGATCCTGTATACTTGAATTCTGAGGGTCTAGGAGCGATAGTAATGTTGTCTTATTCTTTAACCATGCAGCATTGATCCTGTATACTTGAATTCTGAGGGTCTAAGAGCGATAGTAATGTTCTATTATTCTTTAGCCATGCAGCAATGATCCTGTATACTTGAATTCTGAGGGTCTAGGAGCGATAGTAATGTTGTATTATTCTTTAGCCATGCAGCAATGATCCTGTATACTTGAATTCTGAGGGTCTAGGAGTGATAGTAATGTTGTATTATTCTTTAGCCATGCAGCAATGATCCTGTATACTTGAATTCTGAGAGTCTAGGAGCGATAGTAATGTTGTATTATTCTTTGACCATGCAGCAATGATCCTGTATACTTGAATTCTGAGGGTCTAGGAGCGATAGTAATGTTGTATCATTCTTTGGCCAGGCAGCAATGATCCTGTATACTTGAATTCTGAGGGTCTAGGAGCGATAGTAATGTTGTATCATTCTTTGGCCATGCAGCAATGATCCTGTATACTTGAATTCTGAGGGTCTAGGAGCGATAGTAATGTTGTATCATTCTTTAGCCATGCAGCAATGATCCTGTATACTTGAATTCTGAGGGTCTAGGAGCGATAGTAATGTTGTATTATTCTTTAGCCATGCAGCAATGATCCTGTATACTTGAATTCTGAGGGTCTAGGAGCGATAGTAATGTTGTATTATTCTTTAGCCATGCAGCAATGATCCTGTATACTTGAATTCTGAGGGTCTAGGAGCGATAGTAATGTTGTGTTATTCTTTAGCCATGCAGCAATGATCCTGTATACTTGAATTCTGAGGGTCTAGGAGCGATAGTAATGTTGTGTTATTCTTTAGCCATGCAGCAATGATCCTGTATACTTGAATTCTGAGGGTCTAGGAGCGATAGTAATGTTGTGTTATTCTTTAGCCATGCAGCAATGATCCTGTATACTTGAATTCTGAGGGTCTAGGAGCGATAGTAATGTTGTGTTATTCTTTAGCCATGCAGCAATGATCCTGTATACTTGAATTATGAGGGTCTAGGGGCGATAGTAATGTTGTATTATTCTTTAGCCATGCAGCAATGATCCTGTATACTTGAATTCTGAGGATCTAGGACGATAGTAATTTTGTATTATTCTTTAGCCATGCAGCAATGATCCTGTATACTTGAATTCTGAGGGTCTAGGAGCGATAGTAATGTTGTATTATTCTTTAGCCATGCAGCAATGATCCTGTATACTTGAATTCTGAGGGTCTAGGAGCGATAGTAATGTTGTATTATTCTTTAGCCATGCGGCAATGATCCTGTATACTTGAATTCCGAGGGTCTAGGAGCGATAGTAATGTTCTATTATTCTTTAGCCATGCAGCAATGATCCTGTATACTTGAATTCCGAGGATCTAGGAGCGATAGTAATGTTGTATTATTCTTTAGCCATGCAGCAATGATCCTGTATACTTGAATTCTGAGGGTCTAGGAGCGATAGTAATGTTGTATTATTCTTTAGCCATGCAGCAATGATCCTGTATACTTGAATTCTGAGGGTCTAGGAGCGATAGTGATGTTGTATTATTCTTTAGCCATGCAGCAATGATCCTGTATAATTGAATTCTGAGGGTCTAGGAGCGATAGTAATGTTCTATTATTCTTTAGCCATGCAGCAATGATCCTGTATACTTGAATTCCGAGGGTCTAGGAGCGATAGTAATGTTGTATTATTCTTTAGCCATGCAGCAATGACCCTGTATACTTGAATTCCGAGGGTCTAGGAGCGATAGTAATGTTCTATTATTCTTTAGCCATGCAGCAATGATCCTGTATACTTGAATTCCGAGGATCTAGGAGCGATAGTAATGTTGTATTATTCTTTAGCCATGCTGCAATGATCCTGTATACTTGAATTCTGAGGGTCTAGGAGCGATAGTAATGTTGTATTATTCTTTAGCCATGCAGCAATGATCCTGTATACTTGAATTCTGAGGGTCTAGGAGCGATAGTGATGTTGTATTATTCTTTAGCCATGCAGCAATGATCCTGTATAATTGAATTCTGAGGGTCTAGGAGCGATAGTGATGTTGTATTATTCTTTAGCCATGCAGCAATGATCCTGTATACTTGAATTCTGAAGGTCTAGGAGCGATAGTGATGTTGTATTATTCTTTAGCCATGCAGCAATGATCCTGTATACTTGAATTCTGAGGGTCTAGGAGCGATAGTAATGTTGTATCATTCTTTGGCCATGCAGCAATGATCCTGTATACTTGAATTCTGAGGGTCTAGGAGCGATAGTTATGTTGTATTATTCTTTAGCCATGCAGCAGTGATCCTGTATACTTGAATTCTGAGGGTCTAGGAGCGATAGTAATGTTGTATTATTCTTTAGCCATGCAGCAATGATCCTGTATACTTGAATTCTGAGGTTCTAGGAGCGATAGTGATGTTGTATTATTCTTTGGCCATGCATCAATGATCCTGTATACTTGAATTCTGAGGGTCTAGGAGCGATAGTGATGTTGTATTATTCTTTGGCCATGCAGCAATGATCCCGTATACTTGAATTCTGAGGGTCTAGGAGCGATAATAATGTTGTATTATTCTTTAGCCATGCAGCAATGATCCTGTATACTTGAATTCTGAGGGTCTAGGAGCGATAATAATGTTCTATTATTCTTTGGCCATGCATCAATGATCCTGTATACTTGAATTCTGAGGGTCTAGGAGCGATAGTGATGTTGTATTATTCTTTGGCCATGCATCAATGATCCCGTATACTTGAATTCTGAGGGTCTAGGAGCGATAATAATGTTGTATTATTCTTTAGCCATGCAGCAATTATCCTGTATACTTGAATTCTGAGGGTCTAGGAGCGATAGTAATGTTGTATTATTCTTTGGCCATGCAGCAATGATCCCGTATACTTGAATTCTGAGGGTCTAGGAGCGATAATAATGTTGTATTATTCTTTAGCCATGCAGCATTGATCCTGTATACTTGAATTCTGAGGGTCTAGGAGCGATAGTAATGTTGTATTATTCTTTAGCAATGCAGCAATGATCCTGTATACTTGAATTATGAGGGTCTAGGGGCGATAGTAATGTTGTATTATTCTTTAGCCATGCAGCAATGATCCTGTATACTTGAATTCTGCGGGTCTAGGAGCGATATTAATGTTGTATTATTCTTTAGCCATGCAGCAATGATCCTGTATACTTGAATTCTGAGGGTCTAGGAGCGATAGTGATGTTGTATTATTCTTTAGCCATGCAGCAATGATCCTGTATACTTGAATTCTGAGGGTCTAGGAGCGATAGTGATGTTGTATCATTCTTTAGCCATGCAGCAATGATCCTGTATACTTGAATTCTGAGGGTCTAGGAGCGATAGTGATGTTGTATTATTCTTTAGCCATGCAGCAATGATCCTGTATACTTGAATTCTGAGGGTCTAGGAGCGATAGTAATGTTGTATTATTCTTTAGCCGTGCAGCAATGATTCTGTATACTTGAATTCTGAGGGTCTAGGAGTGATAGTGATGTTGTATCATTCTTTAGCCGTGCAGCAATGATCCTGTATACTTGAAATCTGAGGGTCTAGGAGCGATAGTAATGTTGTATTATTCTTTAGCCGTGCAGCAATGATTCTGTATACTTGAATTCTGAGGGTCTAGGAGTGATAGTGATGTTGTATCATTCTTTAGCCGTGCAGCAATGATCTTGTATACTTGAATTCTGAGGGTCTAGGAGCGATAGTAATGTTGTATTATTCTTTAGCTATACAGCAACTACTGCACATAGACTACTCACACACATCTGTCACTGTCTGTAACTACATAGTACTTGTACACAAATATATCTGCAGTAAACACAATTACCCAAGAAACAAACGTGTCAACTCTTCATGCTGAGTGGAGAAGTAAGTTTATTACCTAGCTTCTGTTTCAGTCTAACTTAACTGATATGTTTCTTATATCAAATGCTTCAAGAATGTGTTATGTATATACTATCAAAAGTACAATATAATTTGCTAAACAACATCGGTGGGTAATAGATGTAATTTGGATGTACATACATTAATGCATTATCAATGTAGCTGTAACACATTATCAATGTAGCTTTAATACATTATCAATGCCTCGAGAATATTCCCGCGTAATGACGTCATCACTATGTTTTCATCCACCTCAGCTTCTTTCATCAGTTCAAAAACATACAACTAATCTGGTTTGATGGGGAGTGGGGGCAACTGCCATGGTACCCCCGGTAGTCTTCGATCTTTGCCTGAGTGAAGCCCATCACTTTACCAATATGAATGACGTTCCCGAGTTCATGGGCTATGAGAGCTAAAGCTCTGTCTGTGATTTGGATGGCGCATTGAGCTTTTCGCAAGTTACGCAGCCAGTCACCTGTAACAGCAGCAGTAAGTGACAACTTGAGATGTCTTAGGACAAACTACTTTGGTGGCCAACATCTTCTACATGCATGAACGTAATATGTACATGTGTAAACAGAGTTCACAATATTATTTGAAAAGGATTTTGTATTATATGCTTTCTTAAAATAATTGGTATTATACACGTGGGAAATGCCTACAATAATTATTATTGTTGTGAAAGGATTAAAGGTGCACTCTGAGATCATCCATCTTTTAAATACAAATTTTCAGAGAATCACCATGCCGCACACCTTACATATATCACTTTCGTCAATACGATATAAATTTGTTCACATAATATGCAGTTTTAAGATAAAATGATGCAAAAGAAGAAAAATTATATCTACAAGCCAATACATTTATTATTCCACTGGCCTGACGTGGCGACCAGTCATTTTACAAAGGTATAATTTATTGAATAAATATTAAATGCCAAAGTGACATGCATGGTAGCAATTAAATATAATCAAGCAAGTAAATATTGTTTATAATGTACATGCATTTTCTTAAAAACAGTTTTAAAAAGTATTTCAACCCAGAATGCAACTTTAATTACATTTAATTAATTATTATAATAATAGGGTATTTCTTTAGCGCTAATTCCCACATAGCGGATCGATGCACTGTACAAGCAATAAAATAAATTAACTGACTGAATGATTATGAATAAATTAAATTAACATTAATTTAATATAATGAATATGTTATATAATTTGAATAAAGTAATCACACCCACCTGCTACACTATTGTCATTGTACGCTGCCATGTTGGCTCATTTAGTAAGTACATACAGCTTCTGAAAGTGAAACATTTAACAGGTATTACATCTTTCAGATGAAAATGGAGACACAGCTAACAGGCAGTTATTAATTATAGGAATGAGGTGATAACCAAATATATCTTGCGCCAGTCACATAAGTTAGGGAGACCGAGGTTAGTTGTCAAATGGGTTGGTTGTCACAATGTCGCTAGTGTTTCCAATAAATGGTAAGAGCATGTGGGATTGTCGTTGCAGTGACCATTTAGTTGATATGAAACCCCATTTGTAATTTTTGGTTCTGCAACTGAATATTGATGCTTTCCTGATGTGTTCTTGCCCCGCCTTACCCCCGCCAACTACTGATATAGTGAGCGATTTCAAAGCGATCAGCCAGGGGGTACTGCTGGTTGGCACTGACGTAATCAGCAGCAGCGACCCCTGGCGTGCGAGGGTGGGTTGTACTAATTGTGCTTGAATTGCTATGTCGAATATGATTGATTGTGAGTTCTCAAATGTATAACAGCAAACCCATTCGCATACTACAAAAAAACTATATTAATGTGCCAAATCTTGATGGAGGGGCAAAGCATCAATCTGTAGTTGGATGACACATCACGCACTAATTATAAAATTTAGAATTTTAATTGAAAATCCTCTCGAACATTTTTATACTATTATTGACATGTAATGGATTATGGTACATTAGGCTGAAATGGGCCATGATTCCAAGAATTTCATGTAGCGTGCATTAAAAAACATGTGAATTGTGCTTAATGTGAAACTCTTTGTGTCACAGTTTTAGCCACTTATAAAGTTTTTACAAATATAATTTGTTGTGAACATATTACTTTATTTCCCATTATCGATTTTATATTCTGTGAAAACCAGCCCCTTAGTCTGTGAAAACCAACCCGGGCATCGGGCAGGTTATCACAGAAGACCTGATGAGAAACCTTTTTAGAATGACCAAATATCTTATTTTGAATAAAGCTACATCAACATTATTAATACCCACATATATATATACATTATAGATTAAAGTTAATCTTAGCAATAACAAATCTTAGGGTGCTTATTACAAAGAGGAAAATAAGAAAAAACAAAAAATGTGACAACCATCCCCAGTTTCCCCTATGTATATTAAATGTTCTTCTGTTAATATGTTATACCATAATTGCCACAGATAGGCTTACCAGACAATTCTTCTGTAACCAAGCAGGAAGTCCAACAGTGTGCTGACCCCTCATGCGTACAGCGGCCAAGAAACAAACCATGAAGTATTTATAATTTAACAATTACAAAGTGAAAATTAGTTACTGTCGCCACCACGTGCAGAATCTACCTTTCTACACCGGTTGTCGATCAAAGGATCAAACACAAACTAGTAACTAGGACGGCAGCGGTGGTTTGTTACTGTTTCTACGAAACCCGCTAGACGAAGGCACCGTTTCTAAAAATATCCAGCAGAAGATTAGCTTCGACTATCCATGCGCCGTTAGATGGAAGCACTTAAGCTCTCCTCGCTATTTCATAATTTAATTTCGTTATCGAAAACATATAATTAATACAATAACTATTCTGGAGGATAAACTCGTTATCTGGCGGATGACATTCAAAATGCACTTTCTATGCCAGACTCTCTTCCTGGCGAAGGAAAAAAACCGGAGCAAAGGCGGCAACGCCATCTATTGTATTTGCTGTACTTTTGTTTATAGACCAAGTGCACCACAAAAACTATGGTACTCGCGTCTTATATATTGAAATAAACATTCGCGTCTTATATATTAAAATAAACATTAAACATCGAACTTTGTGAAAAAATATTATTGGAAATCACATCAAGAAATCCTGTTTTTGATGACATTATATGGGATAAGTGATATAGGTGTATTAAGTATAACCACTGATTAGTGGTATCAGCCTGTGACACGCACGCACGCACATATTATGGGACAGATCGAAAGACAGGAACAATCGATGTCAACTAAATTGTTACAATTCGACTAAAAATCTTAAATTGTCATGTCAAGCATTCGTTCGCATTATATATACTAATTATCAAATTGGGAAAATGATGCTTAATTTACTTTTTTAGAAAACCTACAACGCTTACGAAATTGAGTTACGGTAGTGGCCCATATTACCACTTACCAGTATGCTCATATTACCGAATCTTCCCCTATTACGTACAATTGTTACGAAACAGCTGTAGCTTTAATTAGCTGTATAATGCGATGCAAACACACGGCTTCTCCCAAATTAGGTAGGTTTATCGTTATGTATCGCAATATACTGACACAAGAATTGCAATACGTATGAGTCTCGTTGATCGGTCTCGCGCGGATGTTTACGTGACCGATTCTTCCGCACAGTAACGTCGCGCGGGTGGTTACATGTCCGATTCTTGCAGCACAGCAACGTCGCCGACAAATTGCCCAAACGTTGCTCGTGTAAGCAGGTCTATAACCTTTCTTGGTTCGTTTACAAATATGAATGGAGTGAGTCGTCGAACGACGAATCTCGTCCCGAGTTAATTGTGCATCCTTTGATGACTGAGTAGGCAGATGCGCGAAGGGCATTGGCGACCACAGTTGGCACAATCACAGGTCGTCATAGGTAATAGGGCCAATGTCCCCAAAAGTGTACATATGGATGTATGCAGATCCAAATGATGTAAAGACGCATATTTCTCACAAATAGTTCAATGTTATACGAGTTACTTTTCATGACAGCTACCTTGATTTTCATCGCGAGTCCAGCGTCATCGACGAAAAATTACTATACTACATAATATTATAATGTGAGCATGTAAACGGAACTTTTTTTTTAATCGTCGAGTATATAATAATACTAATAATATATTTAATTTGTTATAGCACCAGATCCACAATTGTTCATTGTGTTCATGCGTCATGATCATTAAACTAAAATATTAGCGCTAACACAGTTATTTAAACTAAAAATTGTGCCATACAATAGTAATAAAATATTAATCAATTAATTTAGTAAAAGGCAACATATTTTTAACATGGCAGTAAGATGTTAACTTAAAATAAACACAGTACAATATAATATAATTAATAAATTACAATGCATAAATTAATCACTAAAATATAGCAGTATAAAATCAAATAAATAAATAGTTCTAAACTATTACTGATATAAATAAGTCCATCAACAGTCCAAAAACAAGCTACTAGCGTTCGTCTAGAATTATATTCTAAATAAATGTGTTTTTAGTTGACATCTAAAACTGCCAAGAGTGTCCGAAGATTTAATGTAAATAGGTAGTGTTCCAGACAGTTGCAGCGGCCACCGCAAACGAACTGTCACCATCTTTGACGCGAGTACGCATTACTGACAACATCTGACATTTCAGCAGTCCGCAGTGATCTAGCGGGTCTATAAGGACACACGAGATCACGCAAGTAGACGGGCGCATTTTCATGCATTGCCTTGTAGGTAAACACCAATTTTTGAACTCGATTCTGCGAGCACCGGGTAACCAGTGCAGATAGCGCAACAGTGGAGCAGCACTGTAATTCCGCGGGCGACGCAATATCAGACGAGCAGCCGAGTTGTGAATTCGTTGCAGACGTTTGCAGTTGTTCCGTATATGATTGAGTTGCAATAGTCCAGCCGCGATGTTATCATGGCGTTGACTATGCGTTCCTTCGTTGTTTTAGGCAAAAATCGGCTGATTTGATTAATGTG
The DNA here is from genome assembly GCA_963995525.1 of Escarpia spicata. Lineage (NCBI taxonomy): Eukaryota > Metazoa > Annelida > Polychaeta > Sabellida > Siboglinidae > Escarpia > Escarpia spicata. The sequence continues at coordinate 11,224,722 of OZ023205.1, read as the reverse complement.
GCATAGGTGGAATGCGCACACACTAACGGTTTGTGAGACATGTCTGTTCCTGTCTGTCCACGTAGACGCCGCGATTCCGGACACATCGTGAAGCTGCAATCGTACAGTCACCAACAAGTATTACGCTGCCATCCACAAGTGCAGCGGCCGACTTAAGCACCACTGGAATGTACTCGGTCTTGCTGTCATTCGTGCAAATGTAATTCCGCGCCATCCAATGTTTTATGTCATCCAGGCATGCTTCCATTCGACGTAAAACAGCAGCGTAAGCGGTTGTACTAAGATCAAAGTGGGAGTAGGGTTGTAAGTCATCAGCGTAGTGGTGGTAACAAAGGCCATGTTTTCGGATGATATCGCCAATTGGTTGCACACACAACGAGAAGAGCAGTGGGCCTAGGGCGGAGCCTTGTGGGACACCTGCCGTCAGAGGAGTTGACCCGAAAATGTGTCACCAATTACGACTCGCTGAGTCCATCCCTGCAGGTACGAGACCACCCAGTCTAATGCTTTGTCAACAAAGACGTAGCGCAATCGTGGTCGTCGAATAAAGATGGCATGGTTAATTGTCTCAAAAGCTGCACTAAAATCGATGAGAACCAGTGATGTGACTTGTTTGTTGTCCATGGCTGAATTCATGGCATTGGTAACGTATAGCAAGGCCGTTTCCGTCGAATGGTGTTTTCGATACGCCGCTTGGTAGCTGTCATTCATTCCCTGATCAAATACAGGTGTGGATATTCTACGCGCAACTACTTTCTCAACTACCATAGACAAATATGTGAGATTACTTACTGGATGATAGTTTATTCAAGACGTCTTTGTTAAGCGATGGCTTTTTCAACAAAGAACGTACAATAGCCTGCTTAAGCAGTGTAGGCATGACCGCATTTTCAAGAGATGGATTCGTGATCAGTGTTAAATGGACACAAGACTGGTGGCATTCTCTTTTAGCTGGTTGGCAGATAGAGAATTTAGCAAACAAGTTTTGTTCGTGGTAGCAAAAAATGGTGTGAGTTTTTCGGCTGTTGTAGGATGGAAGACATGTATATGATCTGCGAAACATTGCTTTTCATCACATGTAGCCAGATCAGTTGATGTGCACAGTTGTAAGCTTGACAACAATTTATTTATTTTGTCACTAAAGAAATGCGAAAATAGTTCGCATCCCTCCACTACCGAGCTGAATTCCGGATGTAGCTGATAATTGTGACCACCAAGAGATTTCACCAGAGTGTTGCTGTTAGCGTTTTCTAAACGATCTTGAAAAAAATTATAATGTTTTCCTCTCCAATATCAAGGCATTGCATTCATCACGTGACGTACAACTGGCGATGAATTTCAAGTTAGGTTTTCCTCCAAAGATTTTCCAGTTTCCGTTTCTTATCACGGGCATTGTCAATGTCTGCGTTGTACCATGCGTGGGTCGAGTTGTTTCGTGTGCGTACAGTGCGCCACGGAGCGTGTTTATCCAGGCACTTCGTTACGTTGTTGTTGTACATTATATATATATATATATATATATATATATCTACACTCATAACGCAGAAGGTTACATTACATTTCTAATTGGAAGAACAATGACGTGGATGTGAGATTGGAGGACCATGTGGTTTCGTCTTTTAATCTTTTGAAGATTATAAGACGAAACCGCATGGTCCTCCAATCTCACACCCACGTCATTGTTCTTCCATTTTAGAAATGTAACCTTCTGCGTTATGAGCCCCCATGTGAACATGTGGGGCCCTCTGCATTGTAAAAAATATATAACCCCACATGAACTTGTGGCGCCCCTGGATGAAAAATATGGTCAAAGTTCAGTGACCTATATCATCAATACTACTTGACCTACATTTTTTTTAATATTGTTATTTAATAGATATTCTCATGTGAGCCAACAACTGTGCTAAACTTAATCAATATTGGAGTCGGGTGATGCAAAGTGATTGATTTGACATGGAATTTGTTGCGTCGGCTCATAATCCTTGGGCCACATTGGATGTATTTGTGGTATGTTTTCTTCATAATTACACGCGTTTCACATAATGTCCTTGAAGTTACGATCAATAAATACATTGGCGTTGGAATGTAACGAATATTCGGGGATGAGGATCACACAAAAAAACTCCAAATGCACGCCCTTGAAGCTTACCAATAACCAAAAATTGCACCAATATGAGGCTCTCAACAAATCTCCAGTTGCACCCTCCTTGCATCTGACGAGGTCCCTCGGTCTTGAACTATGACCACCATGCAATCGTGAAAGGAGCGAATTACATCCACAAATACCCTGGGACAGTCAACCTTTCTCAGTAGTTTCTAAAGTCATATTCTGTTCATTGAGTCAAAGGCCATCATAAGGTATATACAGACCATGTAGAGGTATTGGTTTTGTTCGTGATACTTTTCTTGCATTTGTCTCATTCATCGCAAGGATCATATCTGTCTTACCAGGTCCTGCACGGAAGCCGCATTGGCTCTCTGGTAGAATGCCTTTGGCTACGTGCTGTACCAATCGATTTAACATAATCCGGGCGAGTATTTTGCCAGCTATGCATAGTAGTGAGATGCCACGGTGGTAGTCTCAAATGTACCTGTCCCCTTTCGTTTGTAGATGTGAACAAGCGATGCATCTTTGAAATCCTGCGGGACGTATCTGCTGTCCCAGATGACAGTGAAGAGTTGGACAAGTCATTTAGTGAGCTTCATCTCTCCGTGTTTGTATATTTTTGCTGCAATTGCATCAGAACCTGCGGCTTTTCCATTTGATAGTTTCTCAATCGCCTCAGTGGTTTCCTCGATGCTTGGGTGTGCGTCTAGTTGCTGGATGACGGAATGTTGTGTAACTTCATCGAGTGCTGCTAATGAGATAGTTGGTGGTCGATTTAGTACATCATTAAAATGTTCAGCCCATCGTTTTAGAATTTCGCTTTGATTTGTAATACGAGTCGTTTCATCGGCACGCGTGAGCTGTGTGGCTCCAATTGACTGGTTCCCATATACTGCTTTAAGACCCTCGTACAAAACGTTTGCCATCCTTCTGATCAGCGGCTTGTTGTATATCAACTGCTCTGTCAGACCACCATGTCTCCTTCACGGCGCGGAGCCTGGCCTGCGCTTGCTGCTTACAGTGGTGGTAGGCTGCTGATTTCGATGGGATTTTTTGTCGTTTATCCACGCAAAATTAGAGGTATGCATGTTGATGAGGATATGCATTGCCTCCGTGTCATTTCCACCGAACCAGTCCCTGTGTTTGCGCTGAGTAAAACCGAGCATATCATGAGCTG
>OZ023205.1:11166438-11218938 GCA_963995525.1 Escarpia spicata | reverse complement strand
CCCAAACCCCAAGAGACGACGCCCGAACCGTTTGAGGCGCCCGAACCACTGCCAGTGTGTGACGGGTCGTGCAGTCTGCCCCACTGCTACTGCAACTCCACACAGATCCCAGGCGGGCTGAGTCGGGCTGACACACCGCAGATGGTCCTCTTCACGTTCAACGACCCCGTCACGGAAAAGGTAATGAGTTCTTCATAATTTACCATTTTATCTCCATACACTAGATGTGTGTTAGCTCCCAGTATCACGGAAAAAATAATGTGTTCTTGACCATTTAATCATCCTCCCAGAAACACTGTAGACTATTTTCGACCCCCAATGCCACAGAAAAGATACACAATGTGCTCTTCACCATCACGTCAGGGACACCATAGCGTATTTTCGCCCCCCTCCCACCTGTTCAGGCAAAATGTTCTTTACCATTTAATCATTCTGCTACGGACACTAATGTGTTTTTTGCCCCCCAGTGTGGCAGAAGAGGTAATTTTTCTTCATCAGTCACCCTGTCATGGACACTATTATGTATTTTCGCCCTCACCCACGTGACGGATACGGAAATAAAATTATGTTCACCATTTAGCCATCCCATCAAGGACAATGTAAGGTATTTTTGCCCCAATATCACGAAACAAAATAACGTGTTCTTTACTATTTAGTCATGCTGACACGGACGCCGTAATGTATTTTCGCCCCCCCCCCTCCACCAGATCACGGGTAAGGTAATGTGTTCCTCACCATTTAACCATCTTGTCACGGACATTAATGTGTTACGTAGTTACGGAAACGTTAATGTGTTCTTCACCATTTAACCATCCTGTCACAGACACGACACACACGCACGCTCGCTCGCACGCACGCACGCACGCACACACACACACACCACTACCACCATCACCACCACTACCAACACACACACCTCGTTCTGCAGGTCCGGAAAGGACTCATCGATATCTTTCCGGACAAGATCCTCAACCCCCACACGGAGTGCCCGATAACAATCACGGTGTTCGCCATTGGCTCTGGCACGGACTACTGCTCTGTGCACAAGATGTACGTGCGCGGCCACGAGATCGCCAGCGGCGGCATGAACCGCACAGGCATGACCGAGGACTGGACAAAACTGAACTGGGACAACCAGCTCGGCGCGCAGGCGACGGAGCTCACCGACAAAGCCTACCTACCGGGCAACCACGTGCGTGGAGCGCGGGCCCCGCTACAGAAGCCGGGCGGCGACGAGATGTTCTCGATGCTCTACGACAAGGGATTCATGTACGACTCCACACTTCTGGCAGGGCCGCGAGAACTCGGCTCCGAGGTGCTGCTACCGTGGCCCGTAACCCTTGACGTGCCATACTCGCCCCGCTACCAATGCCTCACCCCCAAGTGTCCCAGGCGCTCCTTCCCCGGGCTCTGGGAAGTACCGCTTGTGCGGCTCATCAACCCCGAGTTGAACCGGCACTGCGCCTACTTGGACGACTGTCTGGTCACCATGAAGAAACCGGACGATGTCTATCAGTTTCTGTACCGCAACTTCCATCAGCATTATGAAACTAACAGGTAAGACATATCCTACCGTCAACAGAAGTCGTCGTTTCGTTCGTAGTATGACAAATGTAATGAAACTCTGCATTGTACACATCAAGTGACATAATAGATCATTATTAATCGGGTAACAAGTAACATGACAAAGGTTGACGTCCTGTGTGATGGATTATCAATCGTACAGAAACATGTCGTCACCCATTTTAAACATTCGATGGAAGAAATGTCTAGTCCCACCACCAACTGATGGTGTTCATAAGATGGTACTATTTGGAATTATTTATTGCCAATACATAATAATTATTGGCAATTGCCGTTGCGCTGTGTTGTTGGGTTTTGGTGATGCTCAATCGAAGCTTCGGCCGGCCTAACGCCATGTAAGTCTTTTTTAAATAAATGTTTTCATCGTAACAAAGTAAGTGTAACTGCGAGTGATAAAAGACATGATTGAACAGCCACCTTGTGAGACAAATGACATGATTGACACACCTTGTAAGTGACAACATACACGACTGACACGTCACCTTGTGAGTGACAACGGACATGACTAACATGCCACCTAGTGGTTGACATGGTTAACATATCACCTTATGAGTAACAAATTACATCACTGACGCTCCATCTTTTGTAACAAATGCCACTTCGATTGGCTGCAGGTCGCCAATGATCATCAACCTCGCGACGAAGACGATCCGCAACCGTATTGCCGTGCAGGGCCTGCAGCAGTTCATCTCGAAGCTGACATCGGACGAACATGACGACACGTGGATCGTGTCTATTCAAGAGGCCATCGAGTGGATGCAGTCTCCCACGCCCCTCTCGCTCCTTGCCGAATCGGACCTGTTCTCGTGCGAGGACCGCAACTATCACCACTGCGAGTCGGTGCTGGACTCCGAGTCAGGCGGGCGCAAGTCTCGGCCGCCGAGTCCTTTCCGTAGCATTCTCTTTGTCGACCAGCTGTGGATTATGCAGAGCGCTTTTCTCTTCTTCGCCTACCTGGCTGTGCTTCGATACGATAGGCTCCTTGATAAGAAGTGATTGATCTACTGTACACGAAAGAATGTGTGATGGTTATGGTGCGATGGAGACGTATCTTGGCTCAAATGTTTTGTGAATTATTGTACAACATGATGATTATATTCTTGTCTGCGGGCATTGACATCCTTTCGGAGATACTTTGGTGAGCTCTAGAACGCGTATGGATTATCTCATTGTCTTCATTTTGTAATAAAGTAAGGTAATGAAGTAATTACGGTCCTTTAATGAGACGATCTCTCGACGGTCACGCCTGGCTAGGCATATCGTTATCCGGCAACTCTACTAACGTGGCGGCGGATGTAGAATGACGTGGATGATGTTATCAAATACACCAGATGTTTAACGACGATGACAAGATTTTTGTTTGCATTGCAGAACAATTTCGGCACAAACTATTAATTATACTATAATTAAACAAATAATTAATCGATGGCGCTCAATTTGAATACATTGATTGGCTTAGTTAAGTTGACTGGTTAAATTGAGTTGCATGCTATTGAAAACAAAATAATACAGTATGACTGACAACGTACTCATATTTTACTAATTATTTTCTGTTTATATGTTATTGTCTTGGTGTTGGATCTCTATGCATGTAACTCGGGGTAAGTTCAGATTCTTGCAAAGTATCTTGTATAGAAATGCATTTATTGTCTTTAGCCAATGGCAACACTGCAAACCAATGTGTGAAATAAAACGATTGTTTTTAATGACATGACATGGCATGGCATGGCATACAATACATTCACTCGGAACGGAGACGGGAAACTTCTTCGGCAAGCTGATATGTTACCGTCGCGTCCAACGCAGACCGTGAAACATTAAGCCATCTAACTATAACGGATGCTTATGTGTAAAGTGATGACGTTCAAGTGGTGACAAAACAAATGTCGCACTCACTGTGGAAGCTGTGAACGACACGCGTGCATGACCGCATGTAAACTGTCACATCATTTACTGACTCGGTGGTCCAACCAAAGATATAAATGTAGTCAGCATGCATCCACTTAACCCGTTTACCAGATTGACAACTAGTGGAAGCAGACCATCCACCAATATTGTAGACAACTGAACACTAAAATATCATCGATCGTCGGCACAGTCTTCTAGGTGCTTCTAGACATGCTGACGTTTTCTGAGATGACTGCGCAGAGATCTTGCGGCACAAATAGGTTAGAACTCTCAACAAAGAGCGAAGTCATCACCGGACATGATGGACAGAATATATATATATATAAGATAAGATAACTTCTGTTGCCCCTAAATCCTTGGAAACCAAGCTCAGAAGCGCATCAAAACAAAAGGATTGGTCAGTCTCAAAATCCATAAGCAGTATTCCAGTTGCCAACAGACACACATACACAAAAACATACATATATACATACATATACATACATACATACATACATACATGCATGCATACACACCCCCACACATACACACATGCATACATGCAACATACATACATGCATGCATGCATAAATACGACTGTTGCATACATACAAACGTACATGCGCACGTACGTGCGTACGTACGTACGTACATACATACAGACATACATACGTACATACATATATACGCTAGCTGATGATAGTTAGAAAATAACAATAATAAAACAAACATAACTAAACAAGAAGTATTTCGTTAATGAAACTGGAACCACACAAAATTGATGACGCGGATAACACAACAAGTACGTCACAGGAACCTCATCTGATCATCAAACTGGTGACCAAATCAACGCAATTTTCATGATGCAGATCATTTCTTTTGGATTGTATTTTGGAACATATGCCCATGTGTTGAATGGGGGGTGGGTGGGACATGATGGAATAACAGAATGTTTGCGCGAATCGATGATAGAATACCATCATATTATTTTGTGCGCGTGCGTGTGTGTATGTGTGAACATGTGTATATGTATTCATGTATGTATGTATGTATGTATGTATGTTCGAATGTACGTATGTATGTATGTAAGCATGTGTGTGTGTATGTATCTATGTATGTATGAGTGTATGTAATTTAATTATATATATATATATATATATGTATATATATATATATATATGTGTGTGTGTATATGAGAAACACAATAGAAGAGAAATACAAAATAGTCATCACCGGAAACTACCAAGACCGACAGAAGAGAACAATGTAGGATCAATCTCCATATATAATCCCCATAACAAACCCGTTTGATTGGGTTATCTACACGCATCAACATGTAAAATCTCTGATGAAGAAAGGTGTCGAGGTGGGAAGTCTGCTTTTATAGCCAATACAAAGCCAAGACCTATAGACATAAAGGCGTTTTAATATTTTCGATGTATTAACAGTAACTATGATTGCATCTGGATTCACACTTGACTCTGAGAACTCAAAGAATCGCGAGCAAAATGTATAAATATCTGCTCCAATGTTGTCTGACATAGCGAGTAGTCTTCCAGGTGGTACATAGTGTCGGCCTTGGCTATCTCCAAGTCCGCAAACAGCTTGGGCCAAGTGATGCCGCCCTCCGGTATAGTGTAATACAGTTGGCCGGAGTATGAGCTTGTTTGGACGCAGCCGGGGAAGCGATCGCTTAGGAACTCCTCCAGGAGCTCGGAGTCTTGGATCTCGCCGTTCTTCTTACGACTGATCTGTATCGTCAACATGTAGTCTTTGCCAAACTTGTTCTTCAAGTGCTGCAGACTGCCAATGCACTGGAACCGGCCGTTGACCATGATGACGAGACGATTACACAGCGCTTCGCACTCGTCCATGCTGCAGGAAAAACACATTGGTTATATCGATTTTTTATAAATAGCATAAACAATACAATTATATTAAATACAATGCTCTAAATTGCATGCTTTAGTTGTTTGTATAGTTTAATTGTGACACACACATACACACGCGCTCGCACGCACGCAGACAAGTGCACACAGACGCACGCACGCACGCACGCACGCTCGCACACGCACGCACGCACACACGCACACACGCACACACGCACACACGCACACACGCACACACGTACAAACGCACACACGCACGCACGCACGCACGCACACACGCACACACGCACACACGCACACACGCACACACGCACACACGCACACACGCACACACGCACACACGCACACACGCACACACGCACACACGCACACACGCACACACGCACACACGCACACACGCACACACGTATGATTCATTAACCATTACCTGTATGACGAAAGCACGATCGTTCTGCCGCTCTCCCGGAACTGGGCGAGCTCTTTCCACGCTCGCCTCTGGGCTACAGGGTCAAGGCCGCACGTCGGCTCGTCTAACAGTACAACGCGAGGCTCCCCTATCATCGCCACAGCCACGCTCAGCTTTCTCCTGTTGCCACCGCTGAGACCAACCAATGAATTTTACTGATTTTTAAAGGATATATATCATATTAGGAACACTTCAAACGTAGTTATTATTTAACGCAATTAGCTTTTGTGAATATTATACAAATAATTGTATTACAATAGGCAGGTACATATAGAATATATATATATATATATATATATATACATATACATATATGTATATATATATATATATATAAACATATATATATATACACTTATATATATATATATACATGGACGTATACATATATATATATATATATATATATATATATATATACATATATATATATATATATGTATGTATATGTATATATATACGTATATATATATATATATATGTTTATATATATAGATATATTATAAATATATATATATATTACCGACATTTGTCAAATATCGTAAGAGGATCTAACGTTTACCTTAGATTGCCTGCCATTTTGTCTGCGAAAGGTTGCAGCAGCATAGTTTGCATGAGTCTGTCAATTTCATCTGGAATGTCTTCAGTTGGAATGCCCCGGATGCGAGCATACATTGTCAGCGTCTCGCAACACGTCAAGTAACTGTGCAGCGTGTCGAACTGGGCGCAGTAGCCGACGTGTTTGTAACACTGCGAGAAATGGAAACGATCAAGGTGAATGGTACCGCGGATCACCGAGATTATGTAGGCAGTATCACGCAATGAATCATAGGACAGTGTCAACTTATAAATAATTGTTGGCGTTGACTGAAAAGGGGCATACATTTATACCAACCACGTGAAATGATTGTACTGGAAAAGGAGGGGCATACACAAATCGCAAGAAGATAATCATAACTGTTGGAAGTCCAGCTGCGAAACTTAGCTCTAACCAATTGACATAAAGACGTATAGTTGGAACAAGGCATGTGATGTCTGTTGACTATGTTGATATTTTTTGGTTTGTTTGTGTTATGGAGCATGGACATCTGGCAGCATAATTTGACTTACGTTTTAACCCAGGATATGTGTCTACACTGTGAACAAGTTACGACAAATGCGGAATTATATTGCCGTGCTAAAAGTTAATCCGGGCTTACTTTACTCCGCTATTGGTAATAGGTCAGGCGCGGGTTAAGTTCGCCGTTTTACCTAACTACATTGCTTCAAGTTCAATCAGCTGTATGACTGAGTACCTGGCTATAGACAGTGGTGACTATTTGTGTACGAATAATCTTCACGCATTAATTGCGGCGTGGCTGAATGCTTCCCAGAGAAGTCAATATGGTGTTTGATTGAACAGGTCTACCAGGGAGTAAAATGTAAAGCGCTATGAGCAGTGCTGAGGACTGAATACTGCGCTGTATAAGAACTTACCTTTACTTACATTGACTTTGGAAAATGTTTCCCGTTGTGAGTTGAAGCATTTTTACTAAAATCATAACTGGCCCTGTGTTAGAACTCTAGGTTTGCAAAATGTGTGCAGATATTACCTCTGTGACGGATATTTTTCATTTGCGATTTTAAACGTCATATAATGACGGGACAAGGTGACAGACACCAAAATCGGATTCAGCAAGTCATGCTAAAAAGGTGGTTTGTCCACTTTTTCACATGAATGCCTCCAGCACCTTATGAAAAATGTTCTGACCAGTCTGGATATTCGTAGTATTTGTGTTGAGTCTAGGATTCTACGTATCTGTGTGTGCGTGCGCGCGCGCGTGCGCACGTACGTTCATGCATTTATGTGTGTGGTGTGTATGGTCAAAGCAATTATATACCAAGCATAGTCACTGTACGCAGTAACAATGGGGCGGCCATTGATTTTTACGTGCGTGGCGCCTTCTGGCGTCGATGAGCTAACCGCGTTGTGGCGCCCATTTAAACAGATATGAAAACGGTTAATATACGTTAAGTATTTGACGCTTAAATTATAGGTAATAGCATAAGGGTCACATAACTGTTTACTTTATTAAGATATCTTTAATTGATCAAAAGTTATGCGATTTTAAGACACCAAAACAGCATAATATTTTTGTTTCTCTTACAATGGCAAAATGGACTCATTTTTGTTTTCAGTGGATAAATATTTGCTTAAAAAAAAACTTTTTCATTTATATAGATATTTTAAATACTGTTTTCAAAGTTTTCAAACACAGACTAAATTAACCAAATTAATGCAATTAATTAGTTAGTTTTAGTAATGTAGCATGCAAACTCAACAGACCAATATGTTCCAATTAAAGGCCATAAATGCCCATGATTATGAAGATATGTATACATATTATGCAATGTGTGTAGCCACATTAATAATAGTAATAAACATACATTAACAAATAATAATATAATAATTTAATTAATTAGTTAATATTGGTTAATTAATGCGCAACCTCGAAAGACCGACACATTTCAATAAAAGGCCATAATGCCCATGATATTTGTATAATTTATGAAAGCAGTAAACCACATTAATTATGGTAATAAATATACATTAACCAGTCATTTCACATTAACAGTAACTTAATTAATAAATTAATAATGGCTAATATTAGCAGGCTAACAAATGACCGCTATATTTCGATAAAAGGCTGGAAGTCCATAAATATGAAGACAGTTATATAATTTATGCAATGTTTACAACCACATTAAACACATGAATATACCTTAACTATTCATATAGCATTAACAATAACTTTATTAATAAATAAATACTGGCTACATAGCATACAAACTCAACAGATCAATACATGACAATGAAATACAATATTCATACTGCTTGTTCACTGTGTCTATGTGTGACTGTGTCATGACAGGTTGGATGAATGCTGCAGGCTCTGTAGAGACCAGTAATCAATTGTCACTGCTTCATAATGTAATGTTCTGCATTTTAACACTCTAATGTTTATAAATTGTTCACAGTATTCCGTCGCTGAATCCAAATGCACCAAATGCAAAACTGCTTTCTGCATTATTCCTCACGGCCCATGGGAGTCAAGCCATGAAGAAGTCTGCTCAGCTAATAACAGTATTTTTGTAATATTGGAAGTTGATTGTCTCTTAATGTAATGCTAGTAGGCTGTAACATCTGTGCAGCAAAGTTCATATTTCAGTATCATGTAAAATAACGTTGTGTTCTTCAACATGATGTCTATAAGTAATGTTTGTGTCATGTTGATTGGACACTGTTCAATGTAAATATCAGATATATAATCAGTCAGATTAAATGTGTACGTATGCAGGCAGGTGACGGGTTTCATATTCAGACGACTCTGTGGCTCGGTACCTTCACAGTTAACTGTCAGACACATATCAGCATAAGATCAGTGTCACCGCATGTAATGGCAAACAATATCTGAAATAAAAAGGCCATCTTATATCATATAATGATAACTGTTTTGATTCTGCATGCAAATCTTGTGAAATAATTGTCATATTCCTGCCTCTGTCACTCAAGAGAGCAGTGTGACATTCTATAATGATGCAATATGTCACATACAAATTCATAATAATTGTGATACTTAAGAGGTATAACTGTGGTGTTTAATATATTACATGTTGTCACACAATGAAACGAATGATGCTACAACTGATCAAGGCATTTATGGTTTATAGTACATTTACAACATTCTTTATATATATATATATATATATATATATATATATATATATGCTATTACTTCAATAGAACATGATACATGTCAGACAGATAACGACTACTTTTTTACTATTTATGAACAAATAGCCTCACAGACCTCTCAGAAATGGTTTATTAACTAATACGATAGGTGGCAGCAGAATGCACCACATCGATGTAAACAAACGCACAAATGTATTATTTGTTGGACTAAGTTGTAAGTTACTAAATCGTTGTAATTGCCACAGGAAAGTTATCTAACTGTCTGGTGATATTTACACATGCAGTGTGTTCCATCTAGTATTCTAACAACATAGTGAAGATTTTTGAACACATTATATACAAAATCCAGCGGCGTCCGTGCTCGTGCCCGTGCCCGTGCCCGTGGTGCGTTGATTAGTGTCACCGACATTTCAATGTCTAAAACAACGTTTCTAACCGTTTGTTTGCATTCAGTCGATCAAATAAATGTTACTTATTTAGAACACTGACATTAAAAAAAAAATTATGGCTCCGGTTTTGGCGGCCGAACAAATGGACCGGTACCGTTACAATAATTATCCTATTTTCCTTACCTTGTTGGGTTTTGTTTTTCTTGTGTTTTCGAAGAAAGGTTGTTGCACTAAAACACGGCACAACGTGAGCCACCACAAGGATCCAGTCCGGGCTCGGCGGTCATATTTGCTGCGCTGTAGACTTGACCCAGCAGATGGCGCCACTGTCCAATTTTAAATGGTGTATCGCCAAGTCAATCAATCAATATCAATCAATCGTTATTTCAGACAAAAAAGCGTACATGTAATATGCACTATGTCCATAGTAAAAGTGACTGTGCTTGGTATATAATTGCTTTGGCACGGTGTGTTGTGTTTGTGTATGTGCGTGCGTGCGTGCGTGCGTGCGTGCGTGCGTGCGTGCGTGCGTGCGTGCGTGCAAGTGCGTGTGTGTGTGTGCGTGCTCGCGCACGTGGTGTGCGTGGTGTGCTTGTGTGTATAACTGCAACTGTTGCAGTCAACGGACGTGTCCAGCGTACCTCTTTCCTCTTACTGGTGATGTCATAACCGGCGATGTACGCTGAACCGGAAGTCACCGACTCCAGGCCTGTCAGCATCTTGAAGGTGCTCGTCTTGCCGGCGCCGTTGACTCCGAGCAAGCCGAAGCACTCGCCACGGGGGATGCCCAGCGTGATGCGATCAACGGCCAAGTTTGCCTTTGTAGAGTGCATGCACTCCGTGTAGACCTTCGTGAGACGATCGAGGATGACGACGTCGCCACTTTGCCTTTGCTGCGGTGACATAGCAAGGATGCGGCTCCGTTCTAGTGCTACGTCGTTATCGCTGCCCTCTTCGATGTTGTTGTCTTCGTTGTTTGATACGACTTGAGGCTGAAGCAGTTTGTAATAGACCGTCGCCAGGAAGCCGGTGTCGAGCAGCATAAGCAGGGTGAAGTACAGAACGCCCTGCAAGGCGTCAACTAATAGGATGTGACCCACGCCTCCGTGTATGGCTAGTCGGTTATGTTGAATGCATCCCTCCTTGCTTTGGCGGCATGACGCTGGAACATATCTCCAGGTATGTGTGTGTTTATATATATATATATATATATATATATATATATATATATATATATATATATATATGTATATATATATACAATAATAATACACATTTATAATGAACAAGGTTGTCATCGGAGGCAGCATTTTCACACACAAAAGGATACACAAGACTACATGGGTGTCACCCGACCACGTTACAGTGGAACTACTGTACCCTCTCTTTGGAAAGATCTGGAAAAAAGAAGAGGTGCCATCAGACTGGAGAGAGGGATACTTCATAAAACACCCCAAGAAAGGAGACCTCAGCAACTGTTCCAGCTACAGAGGAATCACACTTCTGTCAGTGCCAAGGAAAGTGTTCAACAGAATCATCTTGGAGAGAATGAAAGATGCAGTCGACCCACTGCTGAGAGATCAGCAAGCTGGATTCCGCCCGAACAGATCCAATTGGAGTGGAACTCCTCGCTCTACATCAACTTCGTTGACTACGAAAAGGCGGTTGATAGCGTAGACAGGGAGACTCTGTGGAAACTACTACGACATTATGGCATACCAACCAAACTGGTCAACCTGATTAAGGACAGTTATGAAGGAACAGGCTGCAGAGTAATCCATGGAGGACAGCAAACGAACCGTTTCGAAGTGAAGACATGCACAACCCAGAGAAGAAATGGAATCCAGTGGACACTGTTGACGCAACTGGAGGACTTGGACTTTGCCGACGATCTAGCACTGTTGTCCCACAGCCACCAGCAGATGCAGAAGAAGACCACTGAACTGGCAGCCATCTCCTCACAAGTGAGCCTCAACATACATAAAGTAAAGACAAAGGTCCTCAAGGTTAATGCAGCCAGCACTGAGCCAGTCACATTGGAAGGCAGTGCACTTGAAGAGGTAGAGGCCTTCACATACCTGGGTAGCATCATCGACAAGCACTGTGGCACAGACGCGCATGTTAGAGCAAGGATTGGCAAGGCGAGAGGAGCATTTATACAGCTCAAGAACATCTGGAGCTACAAAGTGTTGTCATTACACACGAAGATCCGACTGTTTAACTCCAACGTGAAGTCAGTCCTACTGTATGGAGCAGAGACATGGAGAACAACTAACACCATCAGCAAGAAAATACAGACCTTCATCAACAACTGTCTAAGAAGAATCCTCCAGATCCGCTGGCCAGACACCATCAGCAACATTGACTTGTGGGGGAGGACACACCAACTGTCTGCCGAAGATGAAATAAGAAGAAGACGATGGGGATGGATTGGTCACACGCTCCGGAAACCAGCATCAACTATCACCAGGCAGGCTCTGACATGGAACCCACAAGGCAGGGAAAAAAGAGGTCGTCCAACGAACACGTGGCAAAGGGACCTCCATGCGGACACCAGTAAGACAGGACACACTTGGAGACAGCTTGAAACAAGAGCCCAGGACATAGGACTCTGGAGAACTGTTGTCGACGGCCTATGCCCCAGGAGGGACGATGGGCACAAGTAAAGTAAGCGTCTGACTGTAGCGCCTCCTTCACTCTGATGAACGCGTCTTCTTGTGGCTTCTCCCACACCCAGTTCACACCTTTCTTTAGCAACCGATACAACGGAACCAGTTTTGTAGAAAGGTTCTGCATGAATCGAGCATAGTAGTTCACTACTCCGAGCTATGCTCCTTCACATTTGTGGGCCTTGGCGCATTGCAGACGCCTTCTACCTTATCCGCCGTCGGGTGTAGACCGTATCGATCGATTCGATGTCCCAGATACGCCACCGAAGACCGAAAGCATTGGCACTTCTGTTGGTTTAGTCTCAACCCAGCATTCTCGAGACGCTGTAGAACCGTTCTCGGGTTTTCCACGTGTTCTTGATCCTCCTTGCCAGTCACCAACATGTTGTCCACGAATATGCACACATTCGGAATGCCTGCCAGCAAACTCTCAAGTGTCCTTTGAAACACAGATGGCGCTACCGACACACCAAATGGTAATCGTGTGTATCTGAATAGCCCTTTGTGCGTGTTGATTGTTACGTATTCCCGGAACTCCTCATCCAACAAGAGTTGCATGTAGGCACGGCTGAGATCAAGTTTCGAAAATGTCGACCCACCCGCAAGCGATGCGTGCAGATCTTCCACATTCGGCAGAGGATACTTATCCTCTATGAGTGCTTGGTTTACAGTCACCTTAAAGTCACCACATATTCTCACTCCAGTTCCCTTTCTGACCGGAACAATTGGTGCTGCCCACTTGGGGAATGTTACTGGCTCGATAATGCCATCTTCATGCAGTCGTTGCATTTCCTCTTCGATCTTCTCCTTCATAACATGTGGTACAGGCCGGGCTTTGTGAATTTGTGGCACTGCGTTTTTGTTCACATAGAGTTTCAGTTTCAACTCCCAACTTTCCCAACTCATCAAGGAACACGTCAGGAAATTCATCCATCAACTGGGATGATATCAAAGAATTACACACCGACAACATATTCGCCCAGTCCATTCTTATAACTTCCAGAATTTTCCTTCGTCGGACCACTATGTTCTTTCAATTGCAACTCTAACACACAAAATTATAATGTTATCAGTGACAATATTAACGATGAACTAAAACATATTAGTGAATGGCTACAAGTAAACAAGCTCACTCTAAATACAAGTAACACTAAATATATGCTATTTCATTTTCCACAGCGTAATATCTCCGAAATAAAATTATCGTTAAAATAAATGGTCAAGAACTTTAGTGTGTACACACATTCAGCTTTCTAGGCACTACCATTCAAGAAACGTTAGACTGGATTTCACACATTGACAAAATATCTAATAAAATATCACGAACTCTGGGAATTATGAATAAACTATAACACTTTCTACCTTGATATACATTAAAGACTATTTATAATTCATAAATTTTACCACATCTCAATGACATTATTTTATTGTGGGGTTTTAATGCAAATAGACTCTCTAAATTGCAGAAAAGGGCAATCCGAATAATTTCCCGCAGTAAATATTCAGATTCAGACTGTTTATTACCAAGTAACACTTAAAATGTACGAGGAATTCTTGGCATTGTGGCGTCAATATACATGCACGCTTGTCTGCTCTGCCCCCATCATGCATAAGCAAAATATACAATCAGAAACATTATGAAACTAAGCTAAAACTAGTATAAATTTAAGCCAAGGCCAACTGCCAACATATTTTAAGACAGTCGTACATCTATTGACATAAAGTGAACTTGATGACATAATATTAATACCGTCTGAACATTACCTAAGCATTAAAAAAGTATACATGTAGTTAAATGAATAATACATAAATGTATAAATAAATTAGCTGACTGTATAAAAACTAAGCTGGCAGTTAAAAAGTATGTACATACATGTAGTCAAGTTAATAAATAATAAATAAATAATACAAATAAAAAATAAAAATAAAAATAAAATAATTTAGCATGGCGACATAAAATCTAAACCGACTGAAAACAGTAACATGGCATCTCGCGGTTCAAGTGACTCACAGCCTACCGATAAAAACTATTTTTATACCCTGCTGATGCTCAATGGCAGAACCATGAGCTCGTTTGCTATACAAATTAAACAAGAGTGGATGTAGTTGGTAAAGTTCATTTAATAATTGTACCAACAGGAATTAAATCACATACACGATGAGATAAAGCAGAACAAATCATATTCTCATCGAGGTACTACACAAACAATTATCAAATGACAATCAGATTAGCAAAGGTGGGGCGGCCATTTTCCCCCACCATGTACAATCGATAAATTGGACAACAGTATAAAGTACCATACTGGAATCACGGTAGGTAATACATCAAAACCTACTTTAAACATGCCTCTCAAACATTACGACAACTAAAACAACTACTTATCAATCCTACTTTATTTTCCGCCCTAAAAACCCTGCTTACACTTGCTGCTGTGTCATCAATAAGGAGGAAAAAGCCTTCAGGCAAAACCTCGGGTACAATATATGAGCAGGGAAAAGCGTCACAGAAAAATTACCGGTACATAGACCGTATCACAAAAATTAACATTGAAAACAGAGTATAACAATGTGATTACATGTTATACAACATTAGCAAAATGGTGGTAGAGAGGGGAGGAAGGTGGGATGAATTTAATCTTCCTTTGTGTTGAAAACAAAGACGTGTTACGCAGTCGAATTCCAACACAAAGGGAACGGTCCCAGCTCGGCCTCGCTTTGAGTCCGGGTAAGTATTTACGTAATCCGGACCGTTGTTAGACTATCATTGAACAAAACGTTTATAGGCATCTTCGCCTCACATTGCATAAATACAATTTTTACGTATGTAAAAATAATCATTTATACCCTGCTGATGCTCAATGGCAGAACCCTGAGCTCGTTTGCTATACAAATTAAACAAGAGTGGATGTAGTTGGTAAAGGTCATTTAATAATTGTACCAACAGGAATTAAATCACATACACGATGAGATAAAGCAGAACAAATCATATTCTCATCGAGGTACTACACAAACAATTATCAAATGACAATCAGATTAGCAAAGGTGGGGCGGCCATTTCCCCCCACCGGCCTCCAGCAGTAGAGGCCCACCCCCCACCACAGGGCTCTGCCAGTGTTGAAGAATCTAACGAGTGATCGGCATACTATAACTACCAATTATCAAACAAACGAGACATAATGGCTAACTAGCAATGGCTGTTAAGTAGGAATGATGTCAGTCATACTGAAACATCTGTACAATGTGCATGAGTTGGGTGCCAGGGTGATATCAGACGCGCTCCGTGTTGCCACGCTGAATGCAGTGAAAGCCAGTCATACTGCAACATCCACCACCTACAGCAAGTTGACAAGAAAAAGAAAAGAAAGATTATCTAAAACGCACTGGAAGTGTTATATCAACGAGAATATCACTGCACACAATGAATGCCAGTCATACTGAAGCACCCATTACCTCCAGTCGCAACCCAGACATATTCAAAATCTGGTCATATTCAGCATAGGGATGCGAATGTAACGTTTAAATGCGGAGGACTTCCACCTGCCCATAGATTGAATTTGTGTTTCACTCATCCCCATGTCAGCCGCCGTGGTGGCAGCCCCGATTCGAAAACTGTGGGCTTTATATTTACTGGGGTCCAGACCCGCCCATTGTAGCGCTTTAGTTAAGGATTGACAAAAGTAGTTACGGGAAACAGGGGTCGCATCAGCAAATGCATACAGTGGGCCCTGGAATGGACCTCGCACCTTCAGAAATCGTGAAAGTGCTTGCACGGGACAATACTGCCCGTTCGTTTGCGAAATAGACAAGGTGACATGACGCCCAGAGGTGTTGTGTTTAAAATGACTCAAGACTAAAACTATGGATGAAGCGGAAACGGTGATATCTGCCAACTGTATGACAGAGTCACTCCTAGATCGATAATGTACCGTTATTTCTCCTATGCGCAAGAAGGCATGGAATGCCAAGAGAAACATGCTCTGTAACATGTAGCGTAAATAGGCTGATGAGACCGTAAAGTGTGTCGCGTCGACAATCCTGCATAGGACTGTCGGAGTAATTGGGAGACGAGTGTCGGCTTTACCTGCCAGCCTCTGGGCTCCAGCTACGAGTTTCTTTATGACAAAATGCTGAGTTGGATCAGGCATATCGGACAACTTATGGATATATGACAAAGCGGACATATATGTCAACAGAGTAGCAGGAGCATAATGCTTGGAAAAGAGGCTTGCTATAAAGGTAGCTAAAGCACTTGTTGAGGCTGGAAAAACCGAACAGGTAGGGAAATGTTTCTGACTGAACGCGGCATACGAGGCGATATACCGTCTATATGCATGTTTTGTACCCTCAGACAAGGATGCGTTAAGCATGTGCATCATCACTGCCGCCAGGGAAGAATCGTTGCAGGAATCTCTGTTGGCCGTAGTTGAAGCCAGGATGCCATCTGTCGAGCTGCGGCCTCCTGAAATCGGGACAGTTTGTCAGCAACGACATTGGTCTTTCCTGGAATATGCTTTGATTTAAAGTAAACATTAAATTTCAAAGCAGAGACAACCAGGCGTCTAAGTAAGCGCATCAGGTGAGGGTCCTTAGCCGACTGTTTATTGATGACGTCCACCACGGCTTGGTTATCAGTGAGGAACAAAACAGAGTGGTTGGCCATATATTGACCCCACAGCTCCAAAGCTACTACGATAGGATAGAGTTCCAAGACAGCAATATTATAACCATGCCAAGTATCTGGGAAACGACCATTAAACCACCGGGAACCGAAAACTGCTGCAAATCCTTGTGTAGATGCGGCATCAGTGTACAGCTTAATTGAATCCGAAGAAATCCAATTACTGTCTATGAGCATTGTGACCCCATTGAACGAAGAAAGAAAGCAATGCCAGCCGCCAAGTCAGCAGGAAAGTAATTCGCAGCAGCTTACTAACAAGACATAGATGGGTGTGTAGCTTTTTGTTGGTGAGAGTTTTATTACAATACTGTATGTCCTGTTTATTATAGGGATGAAAGCACGGCTCATGCTGTCTGCTGTGGCATGGAACTTCCGGCCATGCCCCAGCGCAGACAACCCTGTCAACATACTTTTGAGGGGAACTTCCGGTGGTGAATTGGTTAGAATTTGGTGCAGCAAACTTGCGAAAATATAAGGATATTTGATCAAGATAAGTGATATTATTGAGTGTATAGCATACATAACGTAATTATAGATATATATTAAGCAATATTTTTTGTTAAAAGTTAGCTAGAGGGAGTAATCTATGGTAGATTAAAAGTAGGCGATTTGCGAGCGATAATTGGGGACGTTAATGTAATCGGAACGTTGTTTACAAAGTAGGTCACTGGCGAAGTTAACGTAACGTGAACGACAATAGAATAGCGTTATTTGAGATAATCGATGTAGTTAGATGAGTAATAAAAATATAATATAAAAAAAAACAGAAAATTATCACTCGACTTCCGGTATAACGAAACTAAAATACGTGTTGTCGAATTAACATAATGGCGATAACGAACAAACATAACTAAACAATAGTGTAATAATTATATTCTCGGAAGGAGGTTTCTGATTAATATACAACACGCGTATATGAGACGTTTTGTACAAACCGCACGGCCAGATTGACCGACGCAGCGGCTACTCGGTCACCTTCATAGATTAACTCCTTGTTCTAGTGCCATCTGTCAGTGCCCTTATGAAAGGCCCTGAAGATGTACCATCCCCACTCTACCACCTTTACCGCGTACACCTTCATTTTGTTCTTGGAAATACCAAGTTTGTGACACGTGCTGGCGGACCTCGGCGCCATGACACCCCTCCAGTTGAAGATTAGGGCCCCGAACAAGACGGCACCCGGCTCCCCATGGGAAGGCCAGTTCGACTGGCACCAGTCGCGAACAGCCAGGGTGTTGTATTTCGCACACTTGCTAAGATGGGCCGAGTCGAGGTCCGCGTTGTCTGCAACAACGGACGCATCGATGACCCAACAAGTGTCTTGCTTATACAGCACCCAATCCGGTATCTGGGGGGTTCCACCCCGCACGGGTATTACCGGAGCGCGCACTATCGACCATCCACGGAGCTCCATATCATGGAGCAACTTCTCCACGAGGGAGTCATGCCGCTTTATTCGGGCCCCCCAAGTCCTATGACACACCTGGAGTACGTGCCCGAGCGTCTCGGTCCGCCCGCATGCGTCACACTTTCCCTCTGCCAATGGTCTACCCCTGGCCGCTCTTTTACCAGTGGCCACCGTAGACCCACGTATCTGGATAGCGTGAATATATGACGCTCCGGACAGCAGTGCTGTGCCATCATTCACCCAATAATGCACATACGGGACTGCCGCCGATAGTTCCAGTCCATACCCATCCGCAGACCCATGAAGTGATGTTGCGTATGCTTGCTTAGCCGCCTTCTTTGACTCGACCACTATCCCGTCTACCTTATTGGGGGGGGCTTAGACATCCGTCATACTCTTTCCTAAACGTAGGAGAGTTCTTCACCATGTTTTGTATAATGGGGTCATTCACTTTAGAGAGTCTGTCGAGTCTGTCCCTTTTCATAAATGGTATGGAACATCGTAATGAAGGGATGCTCAGGCCGCCCTCCCTGACGTCCGCATATAGAAATGCGTTAGCGGCGTCGTGTGGCAGCTTCAACCATCCTCTCACTTTCTTTCGGATTTCTTTGTCAAGTGTCCTGAGAACCCCGCCCCTGGTTCTGGACAACACCAACCTGTGATGTAGTTTTGGAAGGAGGTGTGTTCTTAGGATGTATAACCTTTGTTGGGGTTTCAGAGGGGCGGCGCACATCTGATTCAAGCCCCTATTCAGCAACTCGAGTGGAGTTGCTCTAGCTTCCCTGGCACTGATAGTGATGCCTAAGTATTGATAACCGTCCGAGATCGGCACCGCGGGCAACACTCCGCCTGCGAGGGACAGGAATGGATTAGGGTCGCATATCCACTTTTTCGCTTTTCCGTTTATTGCAATCCGCAGCGTCCTCGACTTCCCCACGTTTAGCGTCAGACCGCAGTGCCTCAGCGCTGTCTCGAACTGGCGACAGAGATGTTGGAGACCCATGGGTGATTCGCATATAATGACCACATCGTCTGCAAAGGCTAGATGGTTTAGCTTAGGACCCCCACCAGCCACCACTCCAAATTCAGGGTCCAGAGACCCCAATGCCCAGTCGACGACACAGTTAAACAAGAGGGGCGAGAGCGAATCTCCTTGCTTAACCCCTCTGTTTTGCATGAGTGGTTCACTGAACTTGCCGTCGACATGCAGGACCGTTGAGGCCTCCGAGTACAGGCTACGTAGGTAGCTGATGAAGGGCCCTGGTATGCCCATTCTCTCTGCCGCCAGCAGGAGAGAGGCGTGAGACACCGAGTCAAACGCCTTAGAAACGTCGAGGAACGCCACGGATAACGGTTTTAGCATTTCGCATCTGTCCCTCAACAGGCATCTAAGGAGATAAACGTTGTCCGCAATGCCGTCTCCTCTCACAAATGCTCTCTGCCTGGACTGGAACTCCAGGAGCCTCCCTAGTCTGCCGGCCAGGAGCCTGTGGAATACCCTTGAAATGAATGACGATATTGCGATGGGTCTAAACTGGCTGGGCCCTGAAGGAACCGCCACCTTTGGGATGAGGACAGTCCGACTGCGGCGGAATTCGGCAGGCTGATACCCAGCATACAACCACAGGTTGAAATGCGCTAGGAGGGCACGAGGATCGATCTTCCTTATTTCGTCACGCGAAATCTTGTCAAGCCCCGCGGCACCATCCTTGATTTTGCGTAAGGGTCATAGATCTCATCAGCCGTAATGTGTTGCACAAGGCCCCACAGTACCATGCCCTGAGGAAGAACGACTCGCGCGTCAGGCATAGATCCTTCCCCGAATATCCTTCTCCAGAAGACCACTTGATCCTCCAGAGGGATACCCGGGGTCACTTCCTTTCGCCATTCCTCACTCAGGACCTTGCGCGAACACTCATTACGGTTCGATCTGTACAACTTCTGTACCCTTGCGTACTCGGCCCTCCTTCGCTTTTTCCTTCCCATGGCCGCAGCCGGGTCAGTCGCATCCTTCCGACCTGCAGCGTCCCGTCTTCTAGCCCTCCGGCGCGGCCCCTTCCTTTTGTGGGCTGAACCCAGTTCCAGTTTGACCCAATCAAGGTATTCTTTGTCGATGGTTTGTTTCTGTTTCAGGCTCAACTGGCCGGGCAAGAGGTCGAGGAACTCCAAGGAGTTCCATCCGGCAAAGTATCCTTGAACCAGTATTAGTTCATTCTTGAGAGTTTCTCTCCAAGCGATTTAATCGCTACTCTCGTCGGCATCCATCGCCAGGGCAGGGTGACTCTCGTCTAGCTGCCCTGGTTCCTGATCCGACTCTGCATTTTAAAGTGTATATTAGTACACAGGAAAAGGTCTTTGTAAAGACTACCTTGTATCTAAGCCTAACTTGAATACATTGTCATCGACATCGTAACTAGGTAAGGCACGGTGTGTCACTGTGTGTTAACAAATATAACTAACTATAACCTAAACAATCTGGTGTAAATTGTACACAGAAAAGTCTTTTCAAAGACTATATAAAAACTATTTTGAACATAACTAAATTCTGATATGGCACCTTACAATCGGCAACTCAGGGCAAAACGACACTTAGTTTGCAACGACTGCCAGAGCTTGGTGGATTTTGCGTTGTCTGGCTGTCCAAAATCATGGGCAGAGACCAAAGATGACGGATTCACCTTTCGGTGTATGGTGTATTTAAGGGTGGAATGTCTGATAAAGGAGGTGTGTAAGTTGACGGATATAGTGAAGGAGATGGAGGTGAGACTCAACATAGAAATAGATGGAGCAGAGAGGGATGACGCGGAGAGAGTTGAGAATTCTACAACACAGAAGGAGCACAGTTGTGACACGGAGACTGAAGAAAGGAGACTGAGAGGAGGGAAGGTGACCGGTGTGAAGGAACAAGAAATTGAGAAGACAGAGGGACGAAGGAAAAGTGTTCGGCAGAGGAAAAGAAAACGGGTCAGTGGGGATAGATCAACAGGTAGTCAGACTGTAGAGAACGAGGAGAGACGCGACAGCGATACAGGTGGTGAAGAGGTAGATACCACAGAGGCAGTTGGTAAGACTGTGAGATAGAAGACTGATGGAAGAAGACAGAGTATTCAGCAAAAAACAGAAAACATGACAGGCGTGAAGGTGACAGGGGAGAAAGTGACCGTGGTGGAGGAGGTAGCCGGGGAAAAGGGACGGGAGAGGAGAGAAAAAAATGTGATGGGAGGAAAGATGAAGGGACGAAAGGAAGTGAGAGTAAATGTGCTAGAAGAGAAGATGACAGGAGGAAATGGGACAAGAGAAAACGCGACAGGAAAGAAGGGAATGGAAGAGAATGTGACAGGAGAGAAGACGGCAAGAGGAAAAGACGACAACCAGACATATGCAAACCGGAGGAGCTACTCCGAGGCAGTGATTGAGCGGGCAAGGAGAAAAGAGAGAGTGTTTATGGGCGATTCAATTCTGAGAAAAACAGACAAGACTATATGCGAGGGGAAGGACGTTGTTGTATGTCTACCAGGGGCTAGGATAGAGCATGTGACCGAAAGGGTAGAGAAGGTATTGGGGCATGGCAAGGGAGGGTCTATACTAGTACACGTAGGGACAAACAATGCAGACAAGGAGGGAACAACTGGGATAGTTCAGAAGTACAGACATCTAGTAAGGAAGCTAAAGAAGACAAGAGTGGAACAGGTTGTTCTCTCAGGAATTGTGCCAGTAATGGGAGGAAGGGGGGCATCATACAGAAACTGTAAGAGGATGGCGATCAACGCATTAGTTGAGCAGATGTGTGAAGAAGAGTGTGTGGGATTCACAGATGTATGAGGGTACTTTGTTGGGACAGAATATATGTACATGGGAGATGGCCTCCACCTAAGTGGAAAGGGGGCAGCAGTATTATCAGAGAATCTGCTGAGATCTGTTGACAGTGGTACAGGTTGGATCTATTTAAACTAAATTCGCAGGGGGGACTCGCAGAGAAGCCTGAAACTGGAGGCATAGATAAAGACAGCAAAAATAATTCAGCAAAGAACAGTCTGGAAAACTGTTCTGAAGCTGGATATAAATGTGTTTGTTTAAATGCAAGGAGTATAGTAAACAAAAGAAATGAACTAAACATTATGGTAGAAGATATTGGCCCTCACATAATAGGTATAACCGAATCATGGGCAACCACCGATGTATCAGATGCCGAATTGGGACTGACAGGATATGTAATGTTTAGGAAAGATAGATTAGGAAGAAGGGGAGGTTGAGTTATTTTATATATTAAAGAATCTATCCAGGCTTATGAAATAAAATTAGACAGAGAAGCAGATTGCGAAGAAGCTGTTTGGTGTAACATAGTTACAGGAAACTCAACGTTAACGGTTGGATTAGTTTATTGAAGTCCAAACATAAGCTTAGAAGAGAATGGAAAAATACAAAAATGGCAGAAGACCTGAATGAGTATTTTAGCTCAGTGTTTACCAGAGAAGACACTAGTTCACTGCCAGTACCAGAGGCTAAGTTCAAGGGGGCAGAATCAGAGTATTTAAGACAGTTAATTGTAACCCCAGAAATGGTAGCTAAGAAAATTAGGGCTATGAAGGATAATAAATCACCTGGAGTGGATGGTATTCCACCCAAACTACTATTGGCAATTGTAGAACAAATTAGCATACCGCTTGCAACAGTTTTCAACGTGTCATTAGAAGAGGGCGTGGTTCCTTTAGAATGGAAAGAAGCAAACATTATACCGTTATTCAAAAAAGGTTCGAGAAACAAGTCAAATAATTATAGACCAGTTAGTTTAACATCGGTGATTTGTAAATTATTAGAAAGACTAATTAAAGATCACATGATGAACTTTCTTGTTAAACATAACTTGATAAACCCATCTCAACATGGGTTTCTAAAAGCGAGGTCATGCTTAACAAATATGTTATGTTTTTTGGAAGATATCACTAAGTGGTTAGATGATGGATCACCAGTAGATATCATCTACTTAGATTTTCAAAAAGCTTTCGACAAAGTGCCACATCAGAGATTACTGCTTAAACTAAAGGCCCATGGCATAGGAAATGGTATAATTAACTGGATAGAAAAATGGCTGATTGACAGAAGACAACGGGTAGTTGTTGATGGGGAGGCTTCAAACTGGAAATCAGTTTGAGTGGGATTCCACAGGGAACAGTACTGGGACCTATATTATTCTTAATATATATATATAAACGATTTGGACGATGATATAGCTAGCAAGGTGTTGAAATTTGCAGATGATACAAAATGTTTTAGAAGGATTAAAAGTTATGGAAATTGACAGCATTTACAAGATGATCTTGACAGGTTGATCAAATGGTCTGAAAAGTGGCAAATGTTGTTAAATTTTGGGAAATGTAAATGCCTTCACACAGGACATGGGAACGAATGTGTAGAATATACAATGGGGGGAACTGTACTAAATACAACTGTAAAAGAAAAAGACTTAGGGCTGACAATGAGTGCTGACATGAAGGTTTCAGGGCAGTGTGAAATTGCGGCTTCAAAAGGAAATCAAATCCTTGGATTGATTAGGCGAAATATAGCATATAAAGAAAAAGAACTAATAACACCGCTGTACAAAACAATAGTTAGGCCTCATTTAGAATATTGTATACAAGCGTGGAGGCCATACCGCAAGAAGGACATAGATATGCTAGAAAGAGTACAGAGGAGAGCGACTAAAATTATACCAAAACTGAGGGATCTTAGTTATGAAAAACGCCTAAAAGAAAGTGGTTTAACAACACTAGAGACCAGGAGATTGAGAGGAGATCAGATAGAAGTGTTTAAAATATTGAATGGTTATGAAAATATAGATAGAAATATGTTTTTTTCAGTTAAGAAAGACTAGAGGACATGAAGTTACATTAGTAAAGGAGCAGTGTAAATTAAACGTCAGAAAGTTCTCATTTTCACAAAGGACTCTGAATGAATGGAACATATTATCTGATGATTGTGTGGGTGCTAGTAGTGTGAATATTTTAAAAATAAAATCGACACATACCTCAGAAGGGCTGGATATATGTAGATAAAAGGGTTGGACTCTCGATAAGCCAAAGGGCGTCCTTGTCCACCTGATATCTAGAGTTAATTCTCTGGATGGCAATCTTGTTAAATCTTGTTAACATGGCGGTGGTTAAGAAGGCACAAGCAATGGGTGTTGCGGAAGACAACACAGCAGCAGATTTATCTGCACGCCCACCTGCCCATGCTGGTGGTAGGAGTGAATGATGTCTTTGTGAGACTGGAAATGTGAGAAATCTGAAACTGCCAGGAATCACTGTCCCAACAGAAATTGCAGTCCTTGGGGGCAGATGTGCCCAAGCCAATGAAACATGATTTGCTGGCATCAAGTGGCAGTCGATTTGTAAATAAATAGTCAATCCAACTATTTATTTACAAATCGACTAACAACTGACAAGGATGTTTCAAGAGACTGGGTGTTTTGTTTGCATTTCCACCTACAGCCATAGTTTTGTATAAGCTGAAAAGTGCATCCATAGTTTAGTCTAATTCAGTCCTCAAGTACCAAGTGGTATCCCTCACACGATGTCCCATCGAGTGCAGATAAGTGAGATATTATTTGATGGCTGGCACACGCTGGTATAACTCTCCGTATCCTTCGGCCCAGCCTGCCATGGATCCACCAGGTGAACTGTCTATATGCAGCCCATCTAAGAGACCTAACATAGAATAGGGCTCAAATTAATTTACTAACATTGTCAGCAGGTGATGTATGAAAAGGGTTTGAGGTAGTTCATTTCCTTGTCAAATTGACATATGTCGACAAGCAGTGTTCGTATGAAATAATTTGAACTTTTCTTCAGTTCTCACATAGGCATGCTACTCAAAATGTTCTAGAATGATCCTATGTTGTTTACTATTAAACATAAAGAAATGTTGGTAGATTTCCAATACTACAACATATTATGGTTTCACAACTATGCCTAGTATATACTGTTTATAAAACTTCATAGATATTTTATATGTTTATACATTTTAACATTGTTGTTGCTTTCCTTGACGTTCTTGTTACTGTAGTGTTATCTTCATTGTTGATATTTGTCAATAAATATTTAACAACATATTGCACTGCTGTTATAACACCTAGGTAATACAGCCACCTTGCAATTAAGATCACCTCAGGACAGTACACAATTATTGTATTGTGTACTATCGTAAAGGATATCATTGTAGAGTATAGGACATCAGTGCCGCTCGTAAGGTAACTTTTATCCTGTCCCAAGGGTGACCTAAAAAGTGAGGTTCCACTGTACATTATTTCAGCTAAAATCCGATCGCTTTACCATTCTGAATGAAGCCAATTTCACAAGAAGCATGGATTATTCTGTATTTATCCCACCAGAATTATGCACCCTCTCTATAAAATTAAATTAAAGCCTATTAAAAGAACAATTAATACTGCCACACATGTTTCTCATACGGTGATACACATGCGTAGTCGTTAATATAAATATAATAATGGGGACACAACAGTTAACCTGTTTCTTTTCTATCATAGCCGTGCACAATTTGGAACTCGATTCCTAGAACCGTTTATAAAAAGGCAAAGGTATAACCTTAGGTAATATTCCCATAAAATATAAAACTGGACACTCGGACACCGAGCCCACGGCACTGGAATGGAGTTTGAGACATGAGGCTGAGTCGAGACTGTCGCCGAATCAAGATGCCACCGAGCGATCGACTCACTCAGTTCATACATTTATTTATTTAAATTTATTACCCAGCCCGGACCTTACAATGAGTAGTTATTTATACTAGACACAACTAATTACCTACACCGACAGGCACTGCGTGCTGTCGAGTCGCAGCCGTTTCCTGACAGCAGACATAACCTTTCGTTGAACCAACAATAAACGTGGCACTTTTCCTGATTCCACAGCGGCACCAGTCAATTACGTCTCGGCTTGTTAGTCGTTTCTGCATTTCCGGCGGGTCTTCTTTATCAGCTTACGGTCACCGGTTGGCTCTGTTCTATCTTGCAAAACTGGTCTTTGCCTTCGCGGTTGAAACCGATATCCAGCTACTTCTGAATCAATTTAATTTTCATCAGACAAAAAATTAGAACCGTATGCGTATCGACACGCCATCTTGTCTAAACTCACTGGGTAACGTAGCATAGCGCCACCTGACTTTTTTAATAAATCCTTGGAAACCAAGCTCAGACATGTTAAATAAAATGTGCTAAAAGTAGTGGAGCCTGTGTTGCGAAGCAACCCGGAAAATATTAGTTTTCAAGTCACATGTTTTCTTTTAAAGTCACAAGTCAAAAGGTTGTTTTCATCTCGTTTGGTAGTGCATTCCACATTCGTGGAGCAGAAACCAAGAACGTTCTGTCGCTGTATTGGTGCGGAATGGCGGCGCAAGCAACTTATTGTTTGTAACCGAACGCAACACTCGAGTACCTCGTTGTTGGTGGAATATGTCGGTGATATAAGCTGGTGTATGTCCGTGTTGAGCACCACACGTCAGTAGCAAAATTGCATAGTGAAGGCGTTTCTTCACGGAAAGTAAATGAGTTTCTTGAGCACCGGTGTTTGCTTGGACGGAAGGATTGATGAAATTTGGGTGAATGGTAGGGTGGTTTGGGTGGAAGAACGGGTGGGTGTGATCAACTCACCTATGCAACACTCATGTGTCCATCCTCTTGCACATAACCTTTTAACGGCCGGTTCTGCACATAATACTTCTGCTTTGGCGTACGTCATGTAAATTCTTGTAAGACCAACAAAAAGACCAAAGGCGGGCATGGTATTGATACCTATCGTTTCGAGGTGTTCGTCTTCCAAAACCGACGAGGCCACACTCAGGAGTAAACCTGAATGAAAAGGTGCTATAGTATTTTACTTCCTGTATTTGTGTGTGTTGGTGTGTGTGTGTGTGTGTGTGTGTGTGTGTGTGTGTGTGTGTGTGTGTGTGTGTGTGTGTGTGTGTGTGTGTGTGTGTGTGTGTGTGCGTGCGTGTGTGTGTGTGTCTTTGTGTGTGCGCGTGCGTGTGTGTGTGCATTGTGTGTTATTTTATGGTACTCACCGGATACGAGATTGAAGATGGTCGTCCACGCTAAAGCGCTGCCCTCTGAACGAAATATGAAGGAGGCGACGTACATCATAGGCAGTGAAGCCCACCCGTATAAGAGTAACGTTAGGACTGTGGCGGGGAATCCTTCAGCGACGATAAACGCCCGGGCGTCGAACATGAAGAACATACTTACAACGAGAAGTGCGGACGTCATATAAATGACGTTGTCACATGCAAACATGGCGGCCCAGTAGATGGGCACATGCAGGCCACTAATGAATTGGGCGCTTTTGACTCCGATGACCCGTTCGTTGACGGCGAATAACGTATAGCTGGCTATCGTTACCGGCAGGACGATCACGATGCCCACGACGATCAGCATGCCTTTCGTGACAACATTTATTTCTGCCGCCTCGTCAGGTATGCCGGCCACTTGTCTCGGGTGGTTCGTCGTCTCAATTGAGTAATCACATCCAACGTAGTATTGCAAGAGCGCATTGTCGACAAGATTTACACTGATGGCTGCCGTGTGATACGCTTGATAATTGAATAAAGCCACTACATGTATTTTGTTGGGAAGAGAGCGAAATTCGGCAGCAACGAACGTACGATAACTGTACTCGTGTATATCCTCTTTGCCTTTTTTCAGAAGGTAATCGTGCACGTTATCTTTTGCAGTATGCCCAGGCAAATCGTTCAGATACACAACATTGTGGGTGTCACTATCAAATTGCTGTCTGTATGCCCTAGCCAGAGCCGACGCTTCGGTGGTATTAGCAGTCTGTGCTACACCGCAGACGACGTTGCTTCTTCCGAATGCTGACAGACTGAGATGCAGAGGTGGATGTGCCTGGAACCGCACCATTTCGACCATAACCACTATGAACCACGTGAAACAGAATGGCATTAAGGCTTGAGTGACAGGGACGAAAGGCTTCCGGTAGACATGCTTGACGCGTTTGACACACAAGGCCCAGAATTGGTAGAACAACAACACCGTGCTCCCGTCCTTCGCTTCCTGCTCGTCAACATCTGAAACAACACATGTATACCAGTATTTCGTATAGTCCAAGAGCATTAGGTGACAATGGACGAGCTATAAACAGTACAAAGGTAACTTGCTTAGAGTAGCTGCCAAGTACCATAGAGAACAACATACTAAAAGTCTCCCAGAATCATCCGTGTGCTAATCGTGTGCTAGAATTGAAGATGGATTGTAGCAAATGTTGTTAATTAACTGTAACTTCTTAAACCGCTTGATATAAAGGGGAAACATTGATGTCCGATCGAGATAGGGCTTTCATCGATGTCTTAAGCATAGAACACCACAGTGACATCATGGGGTAATCAGAAAATTTATTACATTTAATTTAGGTATAGTAAACATGGCAAATATAAAGGAAACACTTCAATATCAAATCCCCACTGACTATGTAACACAGAAACAGTAGCATTCGTTTTTACAGCTATTTGACAACTCGTTGTGGATACAAATATTGATGTTGTGGCTAAACACTAGAATCCTTATACACATTAATGTCGCCTTTTCCGTCAAACAGAGGGACCATTTTTGACAGTAAATCAGTCTGCACACAGAGCGAGAAACAAAATGGCTTACGATTACAATGAACTATGCAAATTGGGTCATGACTTGAAGTAATTCAATGTAATATGGTCAATGGTGTAGGCCTACGTACACTGTTATCCTATATCAGTATTTGTTGTATTTTTTTATTCTGATGCAACTCACTTATAGACTTTACAGCAACGCGAACAACCGGAGTGTAGGAACCTTCCTCGTCTTCATTAGCCCTGTTGAGCAATACGACTTGTGGAAAGGAAACAAGAAAACTAACAAAGTAATCGTTCATATAACGGACCAGTAGGCTTTGGGGGTGCATTGTGTGCGTCCGAACCTCCCCACCCCCGCCGAAACAATAGAATTCCGTTCAGGGGAAAGTAGTTACTCTCAACTTATCTGGGAAGTATTCAGCCACGCTGCCATTACTGCGCGTAGACTATTCATACACACACATATATCACTGTCTGTGAACTGGAGCAACATAGTGTGAACCAATGTTCGAAATGTGTGTGTGTGTGTGTGTCTGTCTGTCTGTGTGTGCGTGCGTGCGTGCGTGTGTGTGTGTGTGTGTGTGTATGTGTGTGTGTGTTTATAACAAATATTATTATATCCGTGCGTGAGCATGTAATCTGTGAGCGTGTTTGCGTTCGAGAATAAGTGTGCATGCGTGCGTGAATGCTTACGTACTTGTGTGGTGTGCGTGCGTGGGCGCGCGTGTCTTTATGTGTCAGTGCATGTGTGCGTGCGCGCATTAATTTGAGTATACGTGTGTGCGTGCTTTCGTGTGCGCACACCTGAGGAAGACGTCGTTCATGGTGGTGGCCGTGATCCCGTAGCTAAGAATGTGCAGGACATCCTTTGCAATGTCGAGTGTCATGAAGACGCACGGGAACACACTGGCGCACTCGCGAGGCAGGACATAGGTCAGCTCAGCTCCTACACAGGTCTCTAACCGCAATTGCGGAACGTGCAACTGCAGCTTGCGAGTGACCACACTCACGTCACATCCGTCCAGCATCGAGATGACCAGACGGTACCCGGAGCCTGAAGGAAGAGTCTGAGTGGTAGCACACGACATTTACATCTACCTATAATCGAGGAAGTATATGTATGTGTGCATGTTTGTACATATGTAGGTATGCATGTTTGTATATATGTTAACGTTTTCCTCTTAGCCAACTTGCGTCTCGGACCCCAAACTTCAGGGAATAATTTAGGATCCCACGGCTATAAAAGGTAGCATCTCTATTTTCAAAAATACCCCTATATATTAGGAGCTGTCTATCTTCCATGCACTATACCTGCCAACTTTTTTGGTTGAAATCGGGAAGATTTATCAGCGGTTCAGCACGCTTCCCGCAATGAGCTATTTGTGTAATCAGATCATATTTCCTTTTCATTTTTAGGGTAGGCCAGCCAGTCTAGCATATGACCTTAAAGCAGAACAGATTGTGTTACGTAATATGTGTAGGCGGCGGCAGGTACACTCATCCTGAAGGAGCGGCTATAATTAACTCAACGCTGTGTGCCAACAAGACAGGTGTACCACACTATTGATTAGGTTTTATTTAATCAATTAAATGCATATTTTAGAGTTGTATCCCGTAATGGGTCCGACCCACGTCTGACACTTTTGATGGTTTGTACAATCCAGTCATGCGATATGCATTCAATTTGCATTGGTGAATGAAAGGATAATATACAGAAAGCTGCATCCCCGAGTGATCGTGTGAGTATTGGAACTTTACTATCCTATTGTCTAGAAGAAGGCAGAGGACACTGTAATGTCGTGTGGTAGGCGAGTAACGAGGTTTTGGTCCCAGCACAATTCGATGTATACAGAGAGGACTCCGCAGTCTTGCAGTTAAGAACCGAGTGGAAGAGTCGGAGGGTGGAAGCTGAGTGGTGTCACGCATTCTCGAAGACGGGGATGCTGTTGAGATTTTCAGCGAAAATCCGAGAGAATGCCTGTATTCCGGGAGACAGGAAAGTACACCCAAAATCCGGGAACCTCTATAAAATAATGATTGACGTGACTTTGTACATGACTTTACTCTGGGGGCTATCTGGCGGTCACATTGTATGGCGAAAATGACTTATATCAATGTCTGAGAAAGTAAATAATAATATACTTGAAATCATCGCACATGAAAGGCAACATTTTAACATCACCGTTATGTGATGAAGTTCTTAAGATATAGGAATAATAGGCTTTGTAAGATTAAGTTCTTAAGATATAGGAATAATAGGCTTTGACGGACGCCATCTTGGCGGATTTATGAATGTCGGCGAAAGTCGTAATGTCATATATATGAAATTCCTAATCACAAACCAACATCGGCATGTGATGCGCCATAAACCAGGACTGTGGAATGGCATACGATGTGATAGTATAAACTTACAGTATGGCTCTGTGTGACGTAATTGTTAAAATGTGGAGAAACTGGTTTTGATGACCGCCAATTAAAACAAAATACGGATTTTAAACTTAGTGAAGGTAAAATGTACAATATTTGAAACAATATTGTGACACAGTAATTATAGTTCACGTTGAGGAAGTCAAGATATGCGGATATTGAATTAACGGACACTTTAATGATGGCTGCCATTTCTTTAACACAAAATATAATTACCACTCTAAAATATTGGTTGATTGAGACCTTACAGTTCACATTTATGCACACAAAAACGCTTTTGGCAAGCACATTACACAGAACCATATTTTAGGCATGGCCAACACCGTAAACAAGTAAGTTCCCATGTCTTCCTCCCGCCCTGTCTCCCTCTGCCCCTCTGCCCCTCTGCCCCTCTGCCCCTCTGCCCCTCTGCCCCTCTGTCCCTCTCTCCCTCTCTCCCTCTCTCCCTCTCTCCCTCTCTCCCTCTTTCCCTCTCTCCCTCTCTGCCTCTCTCCCTCTCTCCCTCTCTCCCTCTCTCCCTCTCTCCCTCTCTCCCTCTCTCCCTCTCACCCTCTCTCCCCCTCTCCCCCTCTCCCTCTCTCCCTCTCTCCCTCTCTCCCTCTCTCCCTCTCTCCCTCTCTCCCTCTCTCCCTCTCTCCCTCACTCCCTCTCTCCCTCTCACCCTCTCTCCCTCTCTCCCTCTCTCCCTCTCTCCCTCTCTCCCTCACTCCCTCTCCCCCTCTCTCCCTCTCTCCCTCTCTCCCTCTCTCC
The DNA here is from genome assembly GCA_963995525.1 of Escarpia spicata. NCBI lineage: Eukaryota > Metazoa > Annelida > Polychaeta > Sabellida > Siboglinidae > Escarpia > Escarpia spicata. The sequence goes on along the minus strand of OZ023205.1, from coordinate 11,186,420 downwards.
CTCTCTCCCTCTCTCCCTCTCTCCCTCTCCCCCTGTCCCCCTGTACCCCTGTCCCCTGTCCCTCTCTCCCTCTCTCCCTGTCTCATTGCTTCTCCGTCTATCCGTCACACATGCACACGCACACGCACACGCCACGCACACTCTATCTGAGCCGACTGCCTGAGTGACTAACTAACTGTTAACTGACTGACTGACTGACTGACTGACTGATTCGCTGACTGACAGACTCATTCACTCACTCATCCACTCACTCACGCAATCACTCAATCAGTCAATCAATCAATCAGTCAGCCAGTCAGTCAATTATTTAATCACTCACTCACTCACTCACTCACTCACTCACTCACTCACTCACTCACTCACTCACTCACTCACCGTATTTGTGCTTGAGGTACATTGGCGTGCCGCAGCACTGCAGTTTGCCGTTGGCCATGATGACGATGCGGTCTCCGAGGTAGTCCGCCTCGTCCATGTAATGTGTCGTCAGCATGATTGTTCTGCCAGATCGGTACTTCTTTAAGAGATCCCACGTTTGGCGACGTGCTTCAGGGTCTAACCCCGACGTCGGTTCGTCAAGTATGACTACCTTCGAACGAAAAACAACCCGATAGCCATGGTGTGGATATTGTCATACCTACGTGACTGGCTTAAGTAGATTGTCTACATTTTGTTATTTGCACAATACTAATACTTTGGTTTGGCTAAACATAAAACGTAGCCAGACACAGTTAACCCATTGGCTACATTGGATGTTGATGGAGACAAGGGTCAAGGAAGAGCTCGCTCCATGATTGGTTACTGCTGCCTCTAGAAGTTCGTGCGAGAGCCCGTTGGCAATCAGTAGGAATTACCTTTTATATGCAAACGAATGTTATGGGGGAAATACTTCGGCACCTGGCTTATGAAATGTTGATTAACTGGTGGCAGTTCGAACCACTGGGGAACGGTATAGCTTGCAATTGAGCTGGAGAACGATATATCTTGCGACAAGAGAAGGTTGATGCTAAGAGAAACTGACAAAGACGTAAACGGTGGAAGACGGAACATTGTCCGAGACAATCCTTTGCTGGGCAAATGATGATAAAAGGAGAAGGTAAAGATTTGAAGGCACGCCGCCTGACATGGGATAACTTTACAAAACAGGCTACCTATCGACAGCCGTGACAATCTCCTAACGTATCATCGATTTAAGGCAAGGAAATTTGTGTGTGTGTGTTTCTGGTTGAACTGGCAAGGCAGCTACGTGGTGAGGCATGATGATAATAATTAGGTGGCTCTTCGCACTGTTGGACAAAGCGTTTGTTTGCTAATGAGAACAGTGTATACATCTGTAAGGCGTGTAGCAAGATTGGTATACAACTTGTGTCGTTTGTTCTAGTGTTAATTGTATTCGTGCTAAAAGGAGCATCCGACATAGCCGTAATTATGACAGCTTTCCTCTGGATGGCATCAACTGCATACTACGTTTCAGAGGGCTCCACAAAAACAGATGTTTAATATATATAATACATTACAATAACAAACTTTTACAGCGCCTATATTCCCTGGAATCTGAGCTCAGACGCGCAACATACAAGAATGGTTGGGCAAAATCGTTACCATGGACAAGCCAGAGTCATCAGTAGACCAAGGGACCGACCGCCGAAGGTTAGTGTGGGAATGCAACTTCAAATAAATAAGTCTTCAGTTTGTTTACGAAAGGTAGCCATGATCTGAGATTCTTTGAGATATCGGAAAACCAAAGGAGACTAAACAAATAAGATGGGTGTTGTGTAGAAAGGACACGGTATGTGATAGTGGCTAACTTGCATTGTATTCTTATGAACATCTATGTCTGGGTGGTCAAGTTAGGTGTGTCCGTTCATACTTCATACATGGAGGTGTGGACTGTAGGGTAGACTTCCAAGTAGCTGTCTGGAAGTGGGCAGGGCGAACATTTCCTTCAAAGTCCTCTGTTATTGGGAAGAGTCTTTAGTTCCGGTGCTGTTGTCACCTTCACTTGAACCGTTTTTTGTGACCAGCCCTCCCTACGATCTCCCTATGTGTTTGGTTTTCTTTCCGTCATGGCATTCAACAAAAGAACATTTAGCCTCTGTCAGTATCCCAAACATGTTTGCCTGAATACCGCCTAATAAGTTTATCCAGGGTCCAGCAAGCTAGAAGTGCCTGAATTGACATTCCGTTACTAACGCCATACAACTGTGCCAGCGGGTCATAACCAGAAAGCGAGTGTGCTGCTAGAAGCTGTGGCAGTGTGTTTCTTAACTCGCTGCAGTGTCTATCCCTGCCCGACCAGGAGTGGTGCACACCATTGTAACTCTCCAGGAAACACCGAGTTCTGCGTAGTAATGGAGGTGCAGGACGAACACATCGGTGTCATTGCATATGATGTTAATACAGTTTCCTCCAGCATAGGCTACTTTTTGTTAAATTTCATTTGTCATTTTTTTAATGATCATATCCACCTCGTCACGCTTCGTTTGAAGATCATTTTGGTTTGTTAGAACATCATGATATAGTTCTTCGGCAGGCTAACAAATTAAGTCTATCAACTGAAATTTGTTTTCAATCACACTCAAGGCTATTTTCTGGGGTGGAAGTGGAGACTGAGAACTGGGTCTGTGTCGTCTGGTTGCTGGCCGGGTTCTACTTTTGATGATCAAGTCATAGTACATATCGAACATGATGTAAACATCTCCGTTGACGCTTCTCTTAAGCCCGTAGCAGCAGAAACTGTTCGTGACGTTTTAGACTGTTTCCTTAAAGGCCATATCCTGGGATACAATGTGCTCTGTCCCTTAATAACAAATGGTTGATGGCCTTTCAAATGATGATATTGCTAAAATGTTTAAATATCGTATATGAGCATACAACATAAAAAGAGCCTTTAAATTTGCCATTTTACAGAAACTCCCGAGCGATGCCGGGTTTGCATTTGTTGCTGAAACGTGACGTCAGTCGTGGTTCCGCCGTGAGTTAGTGCAGCGGCTTCACGCCTGCGGCCCTGCGCAGTCGCGAGGTGTCATGTAAACAACTCGATACAAATAGCGGCTTACTCGAGTAGTTCAGAGAGCGATATCAATTTTGACGCGGATCACGAAACGTTTGATCATATATATTTCGGTGACAGTGAGGATGACATTGCCGAGATCGACACTGTTGATGTTAGTCAGCACGTTGTGGCACCGTATGTAGACACGAACCAGTGAAGAAGCCCCGACAACTGTCCGGGCCCACTTGCGCAGATTCGCCGGTAACCGTTCGCCTTCGCCTCTGTTGTGTTCTTCGAAGGAACGGCAGATTTCTTTACATCTGACTTACGCCTGAAACCCATATTCCATTGTACGAAGCCTTCGAAATCGTCAGGCGCAACGAAATGCAAACCACAAATAATGCTAGTTGCCGTACCATGCGTCAAGTCGGCCCTGCCGTTTCGAACAAAATGTTCCCATTTCTGCCGAGTAACTGGCTCTTTGGGAAATTTGTGCACAGAATAGCCAGTCAGATTCGATTTGTTGCCGTTTCCAACAACACATTTGTTCACCATTTCTATATGTGAACGAATGTATACCAGTTCAAATATCCACCAAAGAAATCAAGCCGCCGAGTACGCTTGCGATCCAGGGAATGTTTTCCACAACTGACGTGACGATTCTGCCCCTCGCGGCATTTCCGGAAAACAGATTTTTCGAAGCCTGCACCAAGACAGGTCCCGTTTAATGTCAATTTTAGAAATGTTTCAGCAAACGTGTGGTTTCGGGGTTGTCATTATATTGCAGAACACACATGTACATGCATATTTTTATACTTATTAGCAATTTTTTTCTCCCAGGATATGGCCTTTAAAAGGCAAATGTATGATCGACAGGATGGTACATCCACCAATAATCGTCACCTCTGCTTCACATGTCGACCTGGAAAACACACCCTGTTCAATGTCCACCGTTTCAGCTGGGATGGTTTGAGTTATTCGCACTGTTCCATTTGGGCTAGACACCATGAATGTAGTTTCTGTGAGTTTAGACTATTACACATCGCATGCCATTCCACAGTCCTGGTCTATGGCGCATCACATGTTTTCCATTCACGAACCTGTGAATAAGATATTTTGGTAGTGCCTCCGTTGACCTTAGGTAATATAAGCCATATCGTGAGAAGTTGATGTGACCAGCGGCATAGAAGAATGACAAGATCTCGTTCACTGCCCAAAGATGTAAGGGCCAGTCAAATTCACTGTTTCATTACTAAGATATTTCACACAATTTTAGTGTTATTGTGCATTGGTACACTGACTGTACCCACTAGCGTTTTGGTTGAAACTGTCGAAATTATTGACCATGTAAACATAGGGTTAGACACATAATTTGAAACGCTGTCATAAATACTTCCGAAGATATAGAAAAATGTATGTTTTGTTAATGACGTTGGTAGATTTATATAATAGTTAAGAGCGGTCGAACATCAGTGTACAATCACCTTTTGGATGGCATTGTTACATTTCCTGACTCTATGAATATGGGGTTAGACACCCCATTTAAAACGCTGTTCTAAATAGTTCGGAAAATATTGACAAAACATCGATTTGTCACGACGCCTGATGCTAATTTGCATATTAAGTGACAATTGGTTGACAGAACTACTATCTGAATGTCCTCATCGATATTGTATATTCTCAAAACGAAGGTAGACACTTCATCTGTTTTGCTATCAATCATATACTGCGATATGTGCAAAATTCAATATTTTGCAAATGGGGGGCACCTAATTTGCATATTTTGGGCATAGTGGATTGTTGTATCCTTTCGAAAACATTCGGAGCTGTACTACAGACCGTCAAAACATTAGTTTAGACACCTCCATTACCTCCTTTATTGTGCTGGTGTTAGTTGTTACTGACATATTGATGAAAACAGAATATTTGGTAATGGCGACACTAATTTTAGTTGGTTGGAGGTGACCGTGCACTAAAAGTCCCACAATGGTTTTTTGTTGATTTTGTATCTTCAGACTATTGAGAATCAAAATCCGATGGGTGACAAGTTGTCACCCTTGGGCGTTTTGCAGAAATGACTGGTTTCTATGGCAACCCTATCTCACTTTTGGGCATAAATGAGAAACACGAATATATGCATATATTAGCAACTATGACAGATGTTATATTCGCTAACGCGTCCATTTCTACGTTTTTCGATATGATGAATCCATTGGACATACTATATTGACAATCTAAGGTCAAGGTCAGACGTAAATGTCAAGGTCAAACCAAAAATATGCCACACCAGTTTCATGAAATATTATGAAACGAAGCATAATATGCCACATAGTTCGAAAACACAAAACACTCTCACACATACGCACGCACGCACTCACACGCACGCACGTACAAACACAGCAAAACTATATTAACATTATATTATAGCAAAACGAAAGTGGCAGGCTACCTCACAGCTTGGCATCAATGAGAAAAACGAATATATGCATATATCAACAACTATGACTGTATATTTATGTTATTCGACCTTGGGAATCCTTTGGACATGTTATGTTACTTAAATGCCAAGGTCACGCCAAAACAATGCTAATATATACCTTGCGATATTGTGGAATGAATCATTTATTCAGTCAACTTATCTTGTTGTTTATGATTCTGCATTTTCATATTCCTCGTCAGATGCATATTGTACTACCATCGTGTGTTCATTGCAGCAGTGAGGAGTGTCAAAATGTCTCCCGGAGCGGCTGCCGCGTCGCTTTTTAGCATCACTGGTCGCAAAGTTGCGTTTACTGCATCTGCTGTCCATCCATATTAGAGAGGATCTACGTCAGGTGGAGTAGCCTGGGTAACATGTTTCCAGATGCAGGTTTGCAAGTGAGCTCTCATCACATTTAGTCGAAATGCCTCATTGGTGGGAGGCAGATACATCAGCTTTGGAGCCGAGACAATATTTGCCCTTGCAGTTTTCAATTTCCACATCTTGTCGCGCACATCGGTCATAGCTGTGGCTTCTGCAAATCCATAGCGAGCAGCTATGAATGTTGTAGATTGTTGGACTACATCTGCAATTTGATCTGCAGGCTCGCCCAGTTCCGAAAGTTGATAGCCTGATTGAAGTACTTTAATTGTTTTAGCCTTTCCAATGCCACAGTACTGAGCCACAGTGTCACAGCCTGACAAGGCGTGAGCTGCTAGTGGTTGTCCAGCAATGTTTCTGTGCATGTGCGCACTTGCTTGGATGTCATTGCATGTCTTGTCTGTGGATGTGGCTTCCATCGCTACAGTGCAGGTGAGGTGTCCGTGTTGGTAGAAGTGTAATAACAGTACGAACACGTCAGCATCATCCGAAATGACATTGGTATTACAGTTCATAGCATCAGCTTCCACAATGAACATCAACTGGTGGATGATGATCACATCAGCCTCTTCCAGGATGTTTCTCATGTCTTCCCGGTCAATCATTATGCTGTCGTTGATTTCTACAGGGACCGGATCACTTCCTGTTACCGCAAGTTTGTGGCGCATCGTCTTTAATTGTTTTCCTTGTTCCCGCAGAGTCTCAACGACCAGATCGATCAGTTGTACTTTGTTATATGTCACAGTTAACACGACTTTCTGTGATGGAAGTTGCATCGAGCGTGAGAGTTGGTGGTGTCTGCTTGCTTCTTTCACTCTTTCTGTACGGGTGACACCTTTTATACTATACTGTCTAACATCAAATACACATCAGAGTCCTTCATCTTTCTTGCAACATACGCAATAAAGTTGTCAATAGATTGTTGCACTGTATCTTGTGTTGGCCTATGAACTACCCACAATATGGCCGATCCATCGATTATCACACTGGGAGCTTTGGGTGCAGTTCTTGCCGGCACGTCAACGTTTAGCTTGTTCTTTAGTGTTGACTTGTTTGTTGCTAATCTCATTTCACCAGCATCGGGGCCAACTCGTACTTCAGAGCTTTCTCAATGTCCATGTCTCTGCCAGAAGCCTGCAGACCAATGATGCGCGAAAAAATCAAATTGGTGTTGTATATATTTGTGGAGCCTACTTTGATGTGTCGTTTCATGGCTGCCATGGCATGCACTTGTTTGGGAAGAGTATAGTGGAACCCGAGAGGCCAACTGCTTTCATACTGGTTCATCATCTGCTGACCTAATGACACAGCTTCATGTACCTTCACTAGCTATTCTGCCACTCACAATGTGGATGATGTTGTCATTTGGGTGAGTGGATGGATCAAGTGGATCAATCGACTCTTGCAATTTCTGTTTGATTTTCGATCTGTCTTTATCATCTGATGTCAGCCGAGCTTTTGTTTCCTCTTTGTGAAGATGTTGGTGACATTTCTTACCGTAGGTCACGTCAGAAATGTCTTTATACAGGACACTGCAAGTGTGAAGACTGGGGGCCCACGTCTTCATGGTGTTTGGTTTCAGCATAATACCAATTATACCAGTGTTGTTTTGATCATCATGTCCGTCCACATGCCATTACATATGCCTGGAGTGTGCCGGGTAACATGATCTCCATTCATGAACATTACGAAGATGTATGTTGACATCGCCGCAATTGAGCGCAGATAATAAAGGCTATAGTAAGCATAATTTGGGTGACGAGCAGCAAAGAAGTAGGACATCATATACTTCACAGCAAGCAGATGAAGTGCCCAGTCTGCTTCCTTCTCAGCTCGACATAACAGCATCATTAGTAGAACATACATTAAGATATTTGGCTCGTCAACTTGCTGCACCATGCTATGAAGAAGTCCCTCCATCACCATCGACAGTGCTCGGAAGTTCTGTGGAAACCGCTTGCTTGTCAGCATGTGGGCAACCCCTCCAAATGCATGTTGCTTTAAAAATGAGGAGATCATCTGCAAAATGCATAGACACTGCACTCAGTAGTGCTCTTCTGGACATGACGGTGCCTCCAAATCTTTGATAACGTTTGTATATATAACTGATGCATTTCTTATGGGCGATCGACCCGCACCTATGTCAGAAATGAGTTTATGATATGCTGGGTCTTTCGAAACTTTTCCAAGAACTTCAGTACGACTTGAAGCAAGCTGTACCAATTTGGGTGCCATAAATTTTGTGTTGCAGTCACAGTGGTATCTAGCATCTGCTGCATGCAGATCACTGAGAGCTCCTCCTACTCTCACTGATACTTCACTAGCCCACTGATCTCCACGCGCTTGACACATGTCCATGTCTTGAATGGCTTCTGATGGACTCGGTCAGCAATTGTACGAACTCTGTTTGCTTCGTTTCATAATATTTCATGAAACTGGTGTATATTTTAGGATTGACCTTGACATTTACGTATGACCTTGATCTTAGATCATCAATATAGCGTGTCCAGTGGATTCGTCACGTCGAAAAACATAGAAATGGACACATTAATGAATATAACATCTGTCATAGTTACTAATATATGCATATATTCGTGTTTCTCATTTATGCCCCAAAATGAGATAGGGTTGCCATAGAAACCAGCCGTTTCTGCAAAAAGCCCAAGGGTGACAACTTGTCACCCTCCGGATTGTGATTCTCCATTGTCTTAAGATACAAAATCATGAAAAACCCATTGTGGGACCTTTAGTGCAAGGTTGAACCAAAAATCCCACTTTGGCTGCCGGACTATTTGCATATTTTAAAACATGCTCAAGAGTGCCAGGGTGGCATCACTCGGAATCCTTATACGGACACCTCAGAGATATTGCAAAACACTTTGTCCGGACCCTATTGCAAGTTTACCCTCAAACGGCATTTCACTGCCGGTCTAATAATTAAAAGTCTAAATTCTTGTGTGTAAAGTGTCACTTGAAAAATACATTTCGTGATACTTCATGGCGTTGAATTTTGAGCACATCTCACCTTAGGACCGCCAATCAGTGCCAACAGTACTGACAATTTTCTTTTCATGCCGCCAGAGAGTGCTTTGGCTTGTACGTCTCGTTTGTCAGTAAGTTGGATGTCTTGCAGAAACGACTCGACGTCTTCCTTGATCTCATACACGGAGTAGTTTTTGAGCTAAATAAAAACGACATTTGACAGTCATCATCAAGTCGTCCATGCAAACAAAAAAGAAATATCACAAATGCATGTCTAAACATTAAAACCTGCTCATATACGTATTCATTTACCAATTTATCATATCTTCCAAAATACATACATTATGCACTGCCTACTTATTGATTCACCTATTGATTTCTGTCCTTCAGTTATTCGCTTCCACAATACTTTGTCGTCCTCTTTCCAAACCTCTCACAACAATTCTCTTTGCCATGTATCCCATCTATAGTCCATCTTCTCGCTACTTGTCTAAATCATTAAACCCACCCATTCACTCACCACTAATCGTTCCGTGTCCTCATGTATTGATACAACGCATTCACCCTCCTATTCGCTCAGTTACTCATCAATAAACACACTCATTCGTTCACTCATTCACCAACCATTTCTCATTCATCAACCATTTTTCAGTTCACTCATTCAACCATTTACTAATCGTCTCACTCACTCACTTAATCAATTACTCACTAACTCACTCATAAGCAACCATAAGCATTCAATCAACCATTCAATCAATCAACCATGTCAATCAACCAAACAATCAATAAATCACCCAATCAAACAACCAACCAACCAATCAATCAATCCGTCGACCATTCATTCGCCCACTCTTTCTGTTGCTGAACCCCGTGCTGAGGGGGTGTCGCTTGACGCGGACCTTAGCGAAGAACACGAGGTGCTCGCCCACTGTCAGGTTGTCGTAGAGGACGTTGTGCTGCGGACACAGCCCGAGACTGCGACGGACGCCCTCCATGTCTTCACAAATATTGATTCCGTTCACGACGGCTGTGCCAGAGGTCGGCGGATAAAACCCTGTGAAACACACCTTGCGTAAAGAAAGTATAATAATGTTTCCTGTTAACTAATTTATGAAGGGCACGTTTTCGCTTTTTATTTGATAACATTAATAATAACAAAACATTTTCGACTATTGACGCGTTGGTTGAGCAAAGCAAATGAGTGGTTGGATAAAGAGATCACTGAGCAAGAACGTATGTGTGTGCGTGTGTGCGTGTGTGAGTGTGTGCGTGTGTGCGTGTGTGCGTGTGTGCGTGTGTGCGTGTGTGCGTGTGTGCGTGTGTGCGTGTGTGCGTGTGTGCGTGTGTGCGTGTGTGCGTGTGTGCGCGTGTGTGCGTGTGCGCGTGTGCGCGCGTGTGTGCGCGTGTGTGTGTTTGTATGCATGCGGGTGATTGCGTGTAACTGGGCGAGTGAGTGAGTGAGTGAGTGAGTGAGTGAGTGAGTGAGTGAGTGAGTGAGTGAGTGAGTGAGTGAGTGAGTGAGTGAGTGAGTGAGTGAGTGAGTGAGTGAGTGAGTGAGTGAGTGAGTGAGTGAGTGAGTGAGTGAGTGAGTGAGTGAGTGAGTGAGTGAGTGAGTGAGTGAGTGAGTGAGTGAGTGAGTGAGTGAGTGAGTGAGTGAGTGAGTGAGTGAGTGAGTGAGTGAGTGAGTGAGTGAGTGAGTGAGTGAGTGAGTGAGTGAGTGAGTGAGTGAGTGAGTGAGTGAGTGAGTGAGTGAGTGAGTGAGTGAGTGAGTGAGTGAGTGAGTGAGTGAGTGAGTGAGTGAGTGAGTGAGTGAGTGAGTGAGTGAGTGAGTGAGTGAGTGAGTGAGTGAGTGAGTGAGTGAGTGAGTGAGTGAGTGAGTGAGTGAGTGAGTGAGTGAGTGAGTGAGTGAGTGAGTGAGTGAGTGAGTGAGTGAGTGAGTGAGTGAGTGAGTGAGTGAGTGAGTGAGTGAGTGAGTGAGTGAGTGAGTGAGTGAGTGAGTGAGTGAGTGAGTGAGTGAGTGAGTGAGTGAGTGAGTGAGTGAGTGAGTGAGTGAGTGAGTGAGTGAGTGAGTGAGTGAGTGAGTGAGTGAGTGAGTGAGTGAGTGAGTGAGTGAGTGAGTGAGTGAGTGAGTGAGTGAGTGAGTGAGTGAGTGAGTGAGTGAGTGAGTGAGTGAGTGAGTGAGTGAGTGAGTGAGTGAGTGAGTGAGTGAGTGAGTGAGTGAGTGAGTGAGTGAGTGAGTGAGTGAGTGAGTGAGTGAGTGAGTGAGTGAGTGAGTGAGTGAGTGAGTGAGTGAGTGAGTGAGTGAGTGAGTGAGTGAGTGAGTGAGTGAGTGAGTGAGTGAGTGAGTGAGTGAGTGAGTGAGTGAGTGAGTGAGTGAGTGAGTGAGTGAGTGAGTGAGTGAGTGAGTGAGTGAGTGAGTGAGTGAGTGAGTGAGTGAGTGAGTGAGTGAGTGAGTGAGTGAGTGGATGTACCTGTAAGCATGTACATAGTGGCTGTCTTCCCAGCGCCGTTGTTCCCCAATAAAACTGTGATTTGTCCCTCGAACAAAGTCAGATTGATATTTTCCACAGCAACTACCTCGCTATCTCCGCTGCCGAATACCTTCAGGTACAACACACATCAGCAACAAATTCATGGCTTTAATGTGTAGCATTTAACACAGGTGTCTCCGTTTTGGAATCGCTTCAGGTGTTCTGCTGTGTATTCGTTCTCGCGCATACATACATACATACATACGCACACGCACGCGCACGCACACGCACACGCACACGCACACGCACACGCACACGCACATACACGTATATGTATGTATATATATATATGTGTGTGTGTGTGTGTGTGTGTGTGTGTGTGTGTGTGTGTGTGTGTGTGTGTGTGTGTGTGTGTGTGTGTGTGTGTGTGTGTGTGTGTGTGTGTGTGTGTGTGTGTGTGTGTGTGTGTGTGTGTGTGTGTGTGTGTGTGTGTGTGTGTGTGTGTGTGTGTGTGTGTGTGTGTGTGTGTGTGTGTGTGTGTGTGTGTGTGTGTGTGTGTGTGTGTGTGTGTGTGTGTGTGTGTGTGTGTGTGTGTGTGTGTGTGTGTGTGTCCTTCTTACGGTGTGGCCTCCACGCTTGTATACATTATGCCCTATTCGAAATGAGGCTTAACTCTTGTTATAACCATATAACACTCTTGTGGGATATCATATTAAGGAATGATTAGTTAGCAGTCGCGATTTATAAACAATATTTTAAAGAAACTTACGACTGTGTTATGCAGCCTTTTTCCGCCATACTCAAGTGTGCAAAGAATATTATCATTTTTTGATATTAAATAAATGGTCTGATAACTTAAAAAGGCTAATTAATACATAATGCCCCGTGGTGGGAAGATTAATATCACCACTGTCTATACCCATGTACTCATTCACACAACTGAATGAACTGAAGCAGTGTAGAGTAAAAACGAACTTTCCCAAGGTTAGACACATATTGGATTCGCACCCGGGTACTCCGAGTCGAGAGTCCTAAGCTCTTGCCGCTGCGCTACTGCGCTCCACAATGCATATACTGCATAAGAAATAAAATCTATGTAAATAAATGTTCCTATTAGTCGTAGTTTTGTGGTAGTACAAAACAACTAATTGCAGCATACGCTACAGTTAGTTCACGTAGCGTAATGTTCACGGTGTCCTTTAAAGATTGCCTTACGTTTGTACTGGCCTATATATGATTCTAAGCACGTATAGACAACTAAAAAAACTGACCTTCCTCAAGTTGCTGATAACCACGCCGGCCACGGCACCGACGGGATCAATCTCAAACTTGCTGCCACGAAGCGAGCTCCCTGGGTCGATGGCTCCAGTGTTAGCGCGAGGCGGCATCCAGTAGGAAACCTGGAAGAACAGCACACACATTAAACCGTCAAAGTCAAAATGGTAATTGTCCAGCTTACACCGATCGAAAGAACAATAAACCGAAGTAATCAATGAACACCATTTCCGTAATTTGATCGTAAACATCGCGGCGCCTGACCAGTTTTCGTCCTTCTGCAACATGTAGAAAATGATATCGCGTATACGTAAGTAATTTACTACTTCTGGTATTTAATACATCGTTAATTGGTAGATCACAAGCCAAAGATCCAAGAGAGCGAATGAACGAGTGGACCTAGGCACCGTCAAGGAGATACACTTACAGTGTCTTCATGTTAGCGTATTCATACGCGCATGCATGTGCCTGTGTGTGCATGTGCATGTGCGTGTGCGTGTGCGCATGCACTTGTGCGTGTCCGTGTGCGTGTACGAGTGTGCGTGTGGTTTGGTGTGTGTGTGTGTGCGTGCGTGCGTGCGTGCGTGCGTGCGTGCGTGCGTGCATGTGTGCGTGTATGCGTGCGTGCGGGCATGCGTGAGTGCGGGCGTGCGAGCGTGTATGCATTTGGGTGGTGTGTGTGCGTGTGCGCTTGTGTGTGTGAGTGCGTGAGCGAGCGCGTGTGTGTGCGTGCGAGCGTATGCATGCGTGCGTGTGTGTGTGTGTGTGTGCGCGCGCGTGTGCATGTGCGTGTTTATGTATTTGTGTGTAACGCTGCACACGGCATCAAGTGTGAACGTTGACGTACTTGGAATGGGAAGTAGGCGGGTCGTCCGACGCCGTACTCGCCGGGCCACACGGCATCGATGTACCAGGCGGCGGTGGAGAAGAGCGCGGCGTCAAACAGCAGCATTGCGATGGCGTGCAGCATCGTCATGTTTGAGTCGGCCGTCGGCACCGCGTTGATGGTCCGCCAGTTTATACCAATCCCTGAAAAGCGTTACTAAGAACGTTAGTTTAATTTTAATTTTAGAATGTATGGGTGTGCGTGTGCACGGGTGTGCTCTTGCGCGTGCAAGTATGCTTATGTGTGCGGTTGCGCGAGTGGTGGCGTGCGTGCGTACGACAATGCGTGCGAGTCCGTATGTGCACCGCTTGCGAGTCTGTTTGTTCAGGTGTGTGTGTGTGCGCGTGCGTGCGTGCGTGCGTGCGTGTGTGGTTTGGAAGAGAATAGTCGATTTAGTTTACATAAACCAGCTGAAGCTATTCAATCTATACATATGCAGTTACTTGATTATAACCCAACCTACGGCGGCCACGAACATCATTTACTTCCTACACAAGAAACAATAATCAGTTTAACTTTAACAGAACATCGATTTAGCATTCGATCAACTAACCAGGTTCTGTCAAACAACACACCTATTCCTTCGAACGTCGCCATGATGTGGAACCCGAAGGCTTTGGCGATGTTGAAGCTGAGCGAGACAGCTAGTTTGAAGGCCAGCGAAGTCGTCTTGAAGCGAGCGAGCAGGACGCCCGAGGGGGCATTGAGTATACACGCGACAATGGCGGCGGCGGCGGCTGCAGACGACGCTGGAACCACGGAGGCAGACACTCCAAGCACAACTCGAAATGTAGTTGAAAAGCAACACAACATAAACTGAATCGCTCCGTGATTGGTCGAACAAATGATTTAGCGGATCACGGAAGAACATCTCAAAAACCAATATATTTTCGCCACTAAAAATATATATATATATTAATACTAATTAAAATCTCTGTAAGTAAATCTTCTCCTAGGTACCGAAGTCCACTAGCCTCGTCCTGTGTTCATACATTTCCGTGGACCACTGACCTCTGATCTACTAATTGGTAATGCATTAATATACACAATTATAGTTAATTAGATACATTTATTTACGCCGTGGGAGAAAAATGGTATTCCATTCTGAGGACCCGTACGGAGGGCGCAAATATTGGCTTAGTTCGGAACTCCTACCCTCACAGAAACAGGGAAAATCTCCAAGATTGTAATAGGCTATTAGATGCAGTTGGGGTTTGTAGTGAGCGTCAAGGGGTATAGTTGGCAATTCCAAAGGAGGAGGTAGTTTTTGGTGAGCCTGGAGTCATTATTCATCATCACTCATCCGTTGACCAGGCCTATCGTAGGGGTGCGCGCTTACAAGCTTCAACAGCTGGTGGAGGCCTGCGTCGTGTAACTCCCTGGGTGTAGACCCCTCCACTCTCGAATGTTGTCCATTTACAATTTTTGTAGTTTTCCTCGTTTTCTGCCGCCTTTGACCGTGCCTTGAAAACATTCTTTTGCAAGTGTGTTGTGCCTGGTGGCCAAACCATTGGGTTTTCGACGCTTCACTGTGGTTAGTAGGGATTATTGGGGTCCTGCGGCTTCAGTGATCGCTTGCATAACCGCCATATTTGGACATGGTCTCTGTATGAAATTTCAAGAATCTTCTTGATGTGAAAACATTAATTTCAAACGCGTATATTTTCTTTCAGTCTCAGCTTTCAGTATCTAGCTTTTGCATCCATGTCAGCAATGTGACAACCAGGCTTTTGCATCCATGTCAGCAATGTGACAACCAGGCTTTTGTAGAGTCTTTGATGTTGTTGTTACTCCATGTCGTCTTGAGTCTTGCTATCGCTGATTTTGCCAGGTTTACCCGTGTGCGTATTTCCTCAGTGGCGTCACCATCAGAGGGAGAAGATGATTGACACAAGGTACTTGACTGACGTTACTTCTACAAGTCGTTTTTCAGTCATCAATGTAATAGTTCGTGGTGCTAGTCTGCTGTTCACCACGATCTTGAACAGCAGAAAAGAGCAGAGCCTGAGTAAATGTAGGGTTTCTGTGAGCCTGCAATTCTCCTGGATTTGTCAATGCAAAATGTTATAAATGTATAGGTTTTTGGATATATCCACACGCACAATCATCTCATTCGTGGCGCAATAAAGGCAAAAATACATAAAGTGTATTTTGTACTATTATTTTTCTCTCTGTGCGTGCCACGAACGGGTAAACGTTAGTAACATAGCATTGCACTTTGTTTGTTTCTATTATGTCCCACACACACACGCACGCACGCACGCGCACACGCACACACACGCACACGCACACGCACACGCACACGCACACGCACACGCACGCACACATACACAATAATGATAATAATAATACACTGATGTGTTGCGTCTATCCCGCCGAACACAGAAAAAGATGTCCGTTTATATATAATTTTAGGAGTGATTATGGGGAGACCATTTGTATGACAGAAACAGAAAATGTAACCTTATAAAATACCAATAACGTCGAGAGGTGTAAGGGTGCTAACGACCGTTGTACTGTGTGTTTTGGCTTGTACATTTTGCTCGGTTGTCTAACTTTGTTATTATACATGATTGGAAGTCTTTGGCGAAACGAATATGACCAATTATAAAACTATTAAAGCGAACGTGTACGAAATGTAGGTATAGTCGTTTGGCCACACGGCTGTGTAAGTGGCCATCAACAGCGAATCGTGACCGACCGCTATTGAAACAGGCGCTGACGGTGAAACTGAAGGCGATCGTAGCCATCATGTAGGCGAGGAGGAAGAGGAGCAGGACGGAGGGGTCGGTGTTGCCGATGACCGAACGGCTGTACGACGCGTTGGTGCCAGCAGGCGTCCCTTGTACCGTAGCGCTTTTTAGTTTCACCATGTGCGACATGCTACAAGTAAAGCACACGAGTGAAGACGTTCATCTGATTGGATGGATACAATTAGTAGTATTTTTATTTTTCAAAGTCAGTACACAGTTCATAGGCGTCGGAACGAGGAGTGGCTTGAGGGAATCAACCCCGAATAATTAGGATTATCCCCAGATATTTAAGCAAGGTGGGTCGATTTGAATGTCAAATATGAGGTTTTTGGTCAGGGGGATAGGCGAGAGGATGAAAACTGATCGTTTGGAGGGCCTCAAGGTGGGATTTTTTTGCGAGCTTCAACGGGGGGATGAAACTGGAGGTTTTCGGAGAGGCTCAAAATGGGAGATTTTTGGCGAGTTTCAAGGGGGTGCAAGTTGAGGTTTTGGAGGGCCTCAAGGTGGGGCATTTTTGGCGAGTCTCAAGGGCTGCTTTTGGACAGCCACAGCCTCCCCCAATATTCACCACGTTCCTACGACATTGCAGTTTTCCTGACATGTGACGTTTCCACTGCTCTCAGTAATCTTCAACAGACGGCTACCGCTAGATGGCGAAACGGTAGTCATTCTCCGCAGACTCTGGTGTGTGTCGCCATCTAGCGATAGCTGTCTGATGAAGACTGCTGAGCGCAGTCGAAACGGCACGAACTATTAGGTAAACTGACGTTGAAAAAAGTAATTAAGGGACATTCGGGTAATTTGTTACGTACATCCTAAGTAAATATGCCCAATGTTACTAAAAGGCTTATTAGAAATAGTGCCAATTTAGCATCACCATTTACACCAGAATTTTGCTTGGCGAAAATAAACTGCAATCAATTTGTTTCTAAAGTAGACCGTATGTGAACTAAGACAATCACCTTAACGTTAAGAACGTTTTTAGCCGCTCCATGAAACCGGCGCCGGGATTATTTGCCCTTTACTTTTCTATGTTAAAATGTAGTGCGGCAACATGTTATGCAGTAAACATTAAACACGTTCCACTGTCTCATTCCCCTTATAACGTTACTCGGCTTGCTTATTTAATATGGACCTCATACACGATTCAGTTGAGTGAACTGACGCATCGCGGGGTGAAAAAAAAATCAAGCTTCGTAATGACTGCAATATTTGATTATATCAATAGAAAGTGTTTTAACCACCACGCCACGGCTCCAAATTGACGTACACATTGCTGCTGATGTTGTTGAACGCGACCTTCTGGATGGTGACGGGGATGGAGAGGACGACTGTTATGATGATAAGTACGACCAGCATGACGGCGACGTACTCGGCGAACCACGCCATCCACTGCACGGCGGCGGATACACCCATCAGCTTCAATGTCTCCTGAACCAGAAGAAACCGGAAGTTCCCGTAACCGACCTTGTCTTTTCCTCATTTATTAACATTACTTAATATAATAATCTTAACTAGCAACCTAAGCCAAACGTTGTGCGCTTTAAAGACTACGTGAAATTAAATTTTAAATGTCTTTGAAATTGACTATACATAAACTTAATACTCTTGTCAAGAAATAAAATGCCAAATGTGAAGCCTGTTCATTGCGAACTCATTCACTAAGACCGCTCAAATGTGGTCATTTGCGGGTCACAGCCCGTCCGATGTTGCTGACGTCACCACAGGTAGGGCCGCTGAGAACGATATTTGGTGCAAAACCTGGCTCTCAACATTGGGGACTGTGTATCTCTCGTGATTCGGAGACCATGTTTATGTCTGTCCCATCTCAATTTAGGATGTAAACGAACCACCGAAGACGACAAGCATTCTGGCAGTGGCACCCCCTCTGTGCCTGCATAGAACGGTCGGCTGACTGGACGAATGATACATTCTTAGGCCATAACGTTCTAACTACAATGTATACAGACTAGTCGGTTAATAGAACGTTGCCGAGCGCTTAAAACAACTAGAACAAGACATAATCATAGGCTAGAGCCAACCCTAGTCCCAAGTACGGTTTGTACTTTTTGACTTTTGCTACCTGTAAAATTCATTTGTAAGGCCTGAACAAAATCCGAACTATTCCCGGGAAATCTCTATGATGTGTCAAGTCAAACGTACCCGCATCTTCGTCTCCTTGTCGTTCGTGACGTCCTTGGCAATGCTGATGACGAAGAGGAGAAACGTGACAAAGAGGGCGATTGAAAGGATGCGCCCTGACTGGCCTTCCCACATGTCGTACACGTACGGGGGGTGGGGGAAACGTCTCATAGCGAGTTGCACATTCACCATATTGACGCTTGGCTTCAGGGTCTTGATGATTGCCAAGTCGATCTGATGTTGCATATGCAAAAAGCAGCTGACAAAGTACCCTACAATCGACGCGATAAACAAGTGTCAAAGTAACCTAAAACAGGTACGAGAAAAACTGTCAAAGTTGTCTACATTAGATGCTACAACCAACTTTCAATGCATTCTGCTGTAAACGCGAGAAACAGCTGTCAAATAATCTCCATTAGATGCGAGAAATAACGGTCAAAATAATTAACAGTGGATGTGAGAAACAAATGTTAAACTAATATACAACGTATGCTGAAAACTGTTACAATATATTAGAAAATAGACGCGAGAGAAAATGGTAAATGGAATCTACACTGGATATGAGAAACAACGGTTAAATTTACCTACAATAATTCATACCTGGAAGCTTGATTTTCCTTGGTGCTACAGTTGGATTTTTAGGAAACAATGCGGCAGTGTCGTGAACCTCTCCCGGCGTCGTGGAAGTATCCCGTAAAGTATATTTAATGTTCTTTGGCAGTTTCTTCCCCCCTGTAGGAAGATTTGTGAACGACACAACAATCATGACGTGACAGTCGCTCTTTTTCGCGCATTCCGTTGTCATATTCTTCATCATGGCTTCCTCACTTACAAATCCAACATTTACTAAAACAATAGAAACAAAACAGTGAACCAAACATGAGTCTTACAAAACTACCAACAACACCAGTTAAACATTTATTGGTTAATGGTGCTTCCTCGTCTGGCTTTGCCCATCAAAAATATGTATCATTGGTATGAAATAAGTGAATAGTTTCATAAATATATCCGCAGTCAGTTAGTCAGTGTGGTTACCTTTGATTAAATGGTCCAAAGAATTGACTTTGGTTGTTACATCTCGTAATTTACATAAGTCAATAGTTTCATAAATATATCCGCTGTCAGTTAGGCAGTGTGGTTACCTTTGCTTAAATGGTCAAACGAATTGACTTTGGTTGTTACATCTCGTAATTTATATAAGTGAATAGTTTCATAAATACATCCGCAGTCAGTTAGTCAGTGTGGTTACCTTTGATTAAATGGTCGAACGAATTGACTTTGGTTGTTACATCTCGTAATTTACATAAGTGAATAGTTTCATAAATATATCCGCAGTCAGTTAGGCAGTGTGTTTACCTTTGCTTAAATGGTCGAACGAATTGACTCTGGTTATTACATCTCGTAATTTACACAAGTCAGTTGCTAAACTACTCGGTCACGTGGTTTTTGTGAAAGGAAGGCACGTCGACGACGTTAGTATTTTCATTTGGTTATTATCTACTAATCCACTTAGTTGTAACAAAACACAACACAACACAATCCAATCACGCATTCATGTGACGATTCCAAGTTTGTGAATCACTTGAATTAATGTTTGGGCAAACATTAATAAGTTAACAAT
>OZ023205.1:10958999-11166238 GCA_963995525.1 Escarpia spicata | reverse complement strand
GATTAACTCACCGGTCCCCAATACTTCCATGTCTGGGAAAAAACTGACGTTTATTCCGTGATACGATATTCGATACAAATGCCGTTATGTTTAATGACTTACTCTGGGTTCCGTAGTAGCACATAAAAGCAGCGTTGCGTCTAAGTGCGACTACGAATAACAGTGTCAATAAATAGGCCTACTCAATTCAGGCTACCTGCGCTATTGGGCCACGTAATAAACAGGTCGAACTAATTATTGACAGGCAGGTAACTTGTAGCAGGTCTATTAGGAGGCACACACACGGTGCGTCTACAATTCGATTCACTTGGGGATCATCTCAGAACGTCGATGTCCGATATCAGACGAAATTACTTTCATCTGGCCTCAGCCCCCGCCTCCTTCCCTCAGACTAAAGTTTTTAAACATTAATATGATGGTACCAGTATAATTAGCAGTGTCGGCCAGAAGCGTAAAATATCGATGTCAGACGTCAGACGGAACTACCTCAGACCCCCCTTCCCCATACGATAACAATTCCGTCTGTTATCGGACATCGACGTTCTGGGATGATCCTTTAGCAAAATATGAAACT
Source organism: Escarpia spicata (assembly GCA_963995525.1). NCBI lineage: Eukaryota > Metazoa > Annelida > Polychaeta > Sabellida > Siboglinidae > Escarpia > Escarpia spicata. Next base: position 11,165,664 of record OZ023205.1, on the reverse strand, counting down.
TCACTCTAGGAACAACGATTCACTACTTCGTTTGTGCATATTTGTATGCAGATTTGGTATAATAATTAGATACAATACTATTTTAGTTTACGATTTAGATATTTTATCATAAACTAAAGACACTACATTTTAGTAGAGTTTAATTGGTTGCATTTATTTTATATCATTTGTTTTATTTATGTAAGTCATAATTAACTTGATATGTTCAATTGTGAAAATATATCATGTCACTAATGAATAAATATTCAAGAAATGTACACTTCAAAGCCCATGTTTAATGTTCAACTGAAAGATGCCATCAGCATCCGTTTTTTATGTGTGGAGGTAAGTGTTCACCATGTCAAGGACGAATGTTCACAAGAGAATTAACTAGAAGTAGACACCTAGTCCCTCCACTTTCTCATCGGTCCATCGTAGGGAGAATAGGTCATCTGGCGATTAAAGCGTTTCTCTTCGTTGTTAGGCATTTTCTTGACACATAAGTCGAGTGTGTAAACCCGGTCAATATCGTCGTCATGTTTGAGGTTGTATAGCAACTTTGCTCTAATTTTGGTGAGATCATCGGTAACGTTCATTCTAGATCCGGTGTCACTTGGAAGGTTTTTTCTTGCGCATGAAGTCTGTTTTAACTACTCTCCTCACAAATGTCGCAATGATGGTGCAAGGCTTGCCACTGGCTCGGTTTCCAGGTAGCCGATGGACGACACTTCTTGGTGATTGCCACACCCGCCTTGCGTGCCAGCTTCACCACTTCGTCAGGTGTGTCTTCATTGTCTCCCGTCTCAGGCAGTCCGTTGATGCGAATATTCTCCTTTCTTGTATATTGTTCGGGCTCGTCGACTTTTAAATCCTGGAGTTGCGTCTGCTTCTTTATTTTCTGCCAATCTTTACTGTCACAACGGGCGCCCGACATGGCGATTTCGGTGGCATTCACGACGGCCGTCACTATTAGTGGTTCGATAGCAGTGATTACATGAGCGATAATTCGGCCAGTATGAAACGCATTTCTATCATCGATCGTTTTCTTGTCGGACGTCGACTCACGGGACGTTCTCACGTTTTTGAGCGCTTCGCTCACGGTTTTCTCGCACGTGAAGAACGTTCATTCGTCGCCATTTTGAACTTTTGGGTACATCAATTTGGTACATAAATTACCGTTTATATTTCGATCAAGGATATTCAGATGAAACAATTCAAAAAATGAAATGGGGAGTGGTGGAAGAGGTACACACCTCATGCTATGAAGTAACTCGTTTTTGGTCTCCGGTTTTGATGCGAGAACGTAGATTACATTCTGTAAAGTGATTGCCCGCTATCTATCTTACTCTAAATTCAATCGCATTAGGCTTCTATCACAATATTTAGAAGTACGAACACACAATTCTGTATGCAAACTAAACAGAAAGATAACCGTGTACGTACACTCAGAGTCATCAACCGTGGACACATGCGTTGAACATAAAAGGCATCCAGTGTTGCCAAAGGTCACGAATTTGTTCAAGCCCAGACAACAAAGCCTAACCCAAAAGATTGGCGTCGGAACATGGAGACATTGCGGGGTTAAAGTTCTCCAAAACCTCGATTTGCACCCCTCCCCCGAGACTCACCAAAACATCCACATTGAGGCTCTCCACAAACATGAATTTGACCCCCCCCCCCTCCACCGCAAGGCTCACAACAATCTTCAAATTGCACCCCAAAAGTCACCACCTTTACAGAGGTATCGGGGGTGCTTGTCCTATCTCCAGGTATTTGTTAAAATACCTAGACTAGAGCGAACATGATACAAATTAAATAGAATAATAAAATGACGCTACAGTAGTATAATTATTGCCGATAATGAATTTAAGATAAACGCAATATAATTTATTTTTACAAAATGTTTACATGAATATCTGCTGAGTACAGTTTATATCGAACCAATTATGTTAACAACAAATTGATAACAACATAACTAACCATTTTTCATATTAAGATTAATATTACTTAAGTTGAGAGACGGGTATTTTAATATCTGTTCACAAGGTTTTCTGCAATGACTCATATCATTAATAAAGATTGGCAAATATGTAGTTAAAATTACCAAACCAAAACACACACTCGTTAATTATAGTGTATCATTCATATGGTTTTGCTTTAATGTGTTAAATCGTTAAAGCGATTATACTTTACTCTCATAAGGTCTATATTATACACAACAAAGTGCATATATTTAACTGATTGTTAAGGTATTGATGCATATTGCATAAGCAGATTAGCACACTCAACAAGACAACTATTCAACTGTGTACATTTATTGGTTGACATGCATGATGTATGTCACATTTCCATAGTGATGATTCAACTTGTTGTCGCGGAATATATCCTACCACATTGTGCTATTATCTTTGACATGATGCAAAACAGAAACAATTACATCTTCCCATTACATGTGTATTGTTTCAACTGGAATATAGAAGACCATAACGAATTTATTTAATACTGAATCGCTACTCATATTTGTCACATATTCAAATATATTTAAAATCTACTTCATTTACGAACTGTCCTTGTACTTCTTGTATTATATCAATATTATTTTTAATTGTTTCCAGTAGCCGTGAGCATGTGCAACACAGAAATGAGTAGTTATTTAAACTTGAAAGTACCTGCATTGCTGTTGCAAACATAGCATAGTCAATTACTTGTCTGCACCTTAAGCCAATTCTTTGCAGAACGCGTTTTAACGTCGGCACACTGCACAGCATTAAAGGAAATAAAAACGAGGCATTAGCTAAACTACGTTTTCCATGTGTACACAAAGTTTAACATAGTATGTAACACTTGAGAAGATTAAAAAATACCAAAAAAAAATACATTTGTAGCATAAAGTCGATTTTAAACCCGTTTGTATAGCGATTCCCGCGGAAAACATAAATTTAATGAGCTAGTGATCACGTGGTATCGTGTCGTCACACATGACGTATACTCGCATCAGGCCGACCCTTTCAATGCATTCAGAGCATATTTACAAGGATAGCTTTTGGGTCGAAACGAGCGTCAGAATGAGTTATTGTGCGATATTCCGATGTAATACAAACACTAGTCATCATTGAGGAACAAGCAGTTATCTGACGGTTCCAAGTGAATCCAATTTTATTCAAAACAATAAATGCGAATGGGTCTACAACTACAAACCGGCGAGGTTTCGCTGACCTTCACTCAGCTCGTTTTCAGAATAATAATATCGATTGCAACCCACGGGAGATAATTTACACCAATAATATCGGTATGTCTACATGTGACGTCACATATAGGCATACCGAAAAGTTCGCAAAAAATATGTATATCCGAAGAAGGCCAGTTGCACAGCTTATAGTGTGGAGGTACTAATTTGTTTAATTCTTAATAATTTTTTTCTTGGTAGAAAAAACATTCAGCAGGATGTAACATGATATGAGCATTTATTCCCTTTAAGTGGTTTACATACACATCTTGCATTAAGCCCGCTTGCACTTAAATCATTGTACTTATTTAATGCATTATCTCTCTCTCCCTCTCTCCCTCTCTCCCTCTCTCCCTCTCTCCCTCTATCCCTCTCTCCCTCTCTCCCCCTCTCCCTCTCTCCATTTCTCCCTGCCCCAGTCTCTCAACAACATACGGTCACTCTCTTTACAAATAGCGAATGGAAGTGCAATAGTTATCTAAACAATTGATTAGTCGGAGTCTAAGCGACAAATACAAGTTGAAAGAGTATCCTCTGTCATCCTCGCAAGCCAGGTCGATGACAACGTACACTGACCCTGGCAGATATCCTACGCAATGTATGGAGGTCAGCTGATTCAAACTAGTAATTAGCTTCGCCGCAACTGTACCACCCGTGAGAACAGGGCAGACACCCGCCCCACCCGCACCTCAATTCTAAGACGAAGCCAATGACTTCATGGAATCACAACATTCTCACGAGGAGCTGAGCGGTATTGTGTATTCAAATAATTACTTCTCCTTCCCCAACATTACACATAACATTAGCAAACTCATGTGGCTGAAATGAAGATCACCAGAATCTGCCGGCAAGCAATAGTATTGACTTAATTTATATTCCGAGTTTCGCAAGCCGATCTGACAGGGTATACTGAGACTGATGTAATCAGTAGCGTCCCCTGGCGCGCGATAATGTCATCTATGGACACATTATGTTGTTTTTACACAGATTATTATATTATTACCATATTATATTTATAAAGAACACACCTGATGTATATTCCATTGTAAACTGGGCATTGTATAGATATAAATTATCCATAGCGATTATAATTATTGAACCAATAGTAATAGGTTGAACAAAAACAATATGTACATAATTTACTAACAACAGTAATGTAATAGTAATTTAACTAATCTATTACTTTTATATTAAAAATTACTATTATGGGACATTTAGGAATTTAATTTGAATTCAATTGTAAATGTATGCAGTCTTGGTATTTAATTATTTACAAGGAAAAGAATATTCCAGTAGTTTCATCAAGTTTTTTGATTGCCCCTTCTGTGAGTTTTTGTTATGTTCAGAAAACCAGCGCCTCTCAATACCGTGAAAATTAATGCCCATAACATGTATATATATATATATATATATATATATATATATATATATATATATATATATATAGCTTTTGACCGTTGGCATTGGTTGCATTTGGCAGGTGGTCGTTCATTGCATTGTAACTTATGCAAGTACATTAAAATGATTATTGTTAGAAACAATCAGTGCTGACTATTAATACATGTACTATATTTTCAGAACTCGAGGTGTGTCAACACCACATGCAGATGTATGTGTCAAAGCTCATCACCTTCAGGTAAGCGAGTGTTGTCAAATATGCTTACTCTGTCACCAAACCCGTTATCAAAATTATAAATATAAGCAATAAACAAGTATGTCCTAGGCGGATCCAGGCGGGCCCCCTAGACCTTAAGAATGTGGCGTGTCTGCAAAACTGTTATAATGGGCCCACGCGACTGTGTCCTCTCAGACCGTTTGAAATGTGCCCCAGTTTAGGTGATAATAATAAGCTGAAGTTATGGCGTCTTCCAATATCACCACTCCAGTGGAGCGGGTGATGTTATGGCAGCGTGGTAGCTACAAAATTTAGACTACACCATTTGGTTCGGCTGCCAGTGGAGGTTTTTGTGCCTCCCAGACTCGATTTCTGGATCCACCCCTGTATGTGATAGTTTTGTTTGTCTACATGAGGATTTTGCAGTAATGTCTGTTCTCGTTAAATTGCATATTGTTGTTAGAAATGCATGCGAATTAAAGTAAAGACATTGTAAAGTAAAAACATTTTATTGAAACTATTTGATGAGATTGACTACAAAATAATGAAAAGTACAATACAACTACAGGTACAATCAGTGCACTTGATGTGTATAATGTAATAATTTTTTAATATCGCATGACCATAAAATGTAAACCACTGAGAACAAATTACTTATTAAGATGTTTAGTTGAACAGATGTAATATGTACATCAAATAAAAATAACTATTATCAATCATAATTGTTTTTTTAACAAAGAATCATAATTTATGGTTCTTTGTTAAAAAAAACATCAATATGATATAAAATTCGAAAATTATGTAGTTTATGCAATGCTCGGTATGTTTACAACTCGCAAATAATAGTGACTAGACTAGTCAGAGTCATCGCCATGTGACTGAGAATTACATGTACAATCACTACATGCTACGTTGCTCAGGTTTACTCAGCTGTATGAAGACTACCGGCGACACACCGCAATATTTGTGTACGACTAGTCTTCGCAAATTTCAGTGTGGCTGAATGCTTCCCACATAAGTCGAGATGGTGTTCGATTTAATAGGTCTGCCAGGGAGTAAAGTGTAAAGCGTTTTGAGCAATCCTGAGGACTGTATACTACACCATATCAGAACTAATTTAAAGCCACCTTAAATAATAATTATACTATAATAATAGTATGTTTACTAAGTACTTTAACTGGTAATACATAAACATGTCATCGAAAAAATTATAATCAAAATACGTCCAGTAGCTGCCATATAATGTGCACATATTCGCATATAATGAGACATTATACAAGTCACAGAATGACTCCACAGACATTACAATACATTTTAGTTATTTATCTTCCACATATATAACAGTTCATAACAGTACAAGCATTCCGATATCTTTCAATAATGTATCTTTTGATATAGGAGGAGAATCCATGGATACAGTGTGTGAATATTTTATTAATAATTATATCGGGAGAATTATTGAATATATTTGCTATGCTGAATCTGATGTTTCTTTTGGCGATTTCGTGATTTACTCTACGGATAAATACATTTGTGTATGCCCTAGTAGCGTGTTGATGGCGCTGGGTATTGAATAAGTGTAGGTTTTCATTGAAATAATCAGGCAGCTGCTTGTTGATAAATTTGTAAATAAATTTGAGTAGTTGAATTTTATATATGTCATGAAGCTTTAAGAGTTAAGTCTCTTAAAATTGGTTCACTATGAGCCAGGTAATCACTATAAGTTATCATTCTAACTGCCATTTTTCTGTAATTTGAAAATTTTATTATTTAGGTTACCCTGAGACCCCCAGACCAACATTTCATAATTGAGGTGGCATACGATTAGGGAGTTATAGATTGTTCTCGGGATGTTGATTGATAGGATATGTTTGAGACTATTTAACACTCCTATTATTTTGGATATTTTTGAAGTGCATCAATATGACTAGCCCAATTTAAGTGTTTGTTAATAGTGATACCGAGAAACTTAAAATTATCTACATATTCCAAATTTGATTCAGCTATTCGAAGGAGAGGAAGCTGAACCTTTTGTGTGGCATATGAAATATCATGGCTTTTGTTTTCTTAACATTTAATGAACGTTTGTTCACTTTGAGCCAAATACTTCTTTTTCTAATTCACTGTTTAGTCTTTCATTGTAAATATCATGGTGTCCATTTGAATTTAGTGTAGTGAATAATGGCGTGTCCGATAAGTAGCTTTTGCAAAATTCTAACGCTGAATGTGTAAACCCATAACATTGTAATTTATATAAAAAAATATTATGGTCAAGGATGTCAAACGCTTTCGACAAATCAAGGTACACATTGATTGGAGTGATACCTTGATCCAGTTCTTGAGATATTCTGTCAATGAGTTCAAGTGCAGCCAGGTGAGTGGAGAGTTTTTCTCTAAAACATTATTGTCCTTTGTAATATAAATTATGAGATGAGAAGTACGCGTGAATTTGATTGAACATTAGTCTTTCAAAGATTTAGGAGATTGATGGTAATACGGAGATTGGACGATAGTTATCACGTAATGTCATGTCGCCTTTTTATAAAGTGGTATTACTTTTGTAATGTTTAGGGGATCAGGAAATATGCCAGTTGCTAATGACTGGTTAATTATGATGGCGAGAGGTTTACAAATGTCTTGTTTTATTACTTTTAATAATTTAGTGGAAATGCCATCATGTGATGGTTTCTTCAGAAATTGGTTTGAATGCGAAATTATGTAGTTTCGGATTATATAGGTAACCATGAAATTTGCGTTGTTTATATTAGTTATCTCAGCTGCTGGTTTAGGTTCTACATTATTGTCAATCAAAAAATTATCAGGAAATTCCAATTTCTTAGAAGTCAAATTAATAGCTTCTTTGATAGTACACCACGTTTATACGTATATTTTCCTTTATTCTTGCTCTAATAATTAATGTTGTATATAATTATACATATGTGCCATTCTCGTGAAAAGTGTACAGTAACGGTACAGTAACATGTAAAAAAGAAATATTTAATTTGTTTTTAGCAAGTACTATTATTATCAAATGTGCTATTTATTTGAAGCAGCGCAACTTGATCTGATCTATTAGTATATAAAAAAAAATATATTAATGGATAACACTTATGTATACTAGAGTGCATATCTGCTGGTGTCCAAAATTCGTGTATCACAAACTTCCGTGGCAACGTGGTATTGTGTACTTTTTAACAAACCTAAAACGTTTACATTGAATGATGACATGCCAGCCAGATTTACTAACAATCGTAGCTGTAGCACTAAAAACAGTCTGTGAACATACGAATGTCGCATTTTTATGTTTCAGTTCAAATAAGTGGGGACACGGGGACTTTTCAAAAACGGCTGACTGGAATTTGGAAAGGCAAGATCCGTAGACACACATACCCAAATCCCAGATTTAGGCAACATCCACGACCAGGTTAATCCTCTTGCTGTGGTTGCATATACTGATATTAACCGTTAATTGAATAGTTAACATGTCAATAGAAATATGCTATAATAGTTAACATGTCAATACAAATATGCTGTAATAGCTTAAGTAAAATAAAATGATGAATTATAGAGACAAACAATATAACATGTAGTATAACATTTAACAACACACATCGCACAAACTGACACATTTGGCAATTGCAACAACTACTCAAATGATACATTATTATAAAGAAATTTATAACAAATAAATGAAATATCAAGCGTCATAATATCAACCGTTAATTGAGTAGTTGACAAAACGAAACAAAAACGGTATAATAGCTTAAGTGAAGTATAATTATGAAATGTAGAAACAAATATTACATGTAGGATAGCATATAACAATACACAGCGCACAAAATGCATAGATATGTCATGTATGACATACATGACCTGTGTATGGGTAACACAGGTTGACAGTGTTCATGTTAGACCTATGTTATGTATGACATACATGACCTGTGTATAGGTAACACAGGTTGACAGTGTTCATGTTAGACCTATGTTATGTATGACATACATGACCTGTGTATGGGTAACACAGGTTGACAGTGTTCATGTTAGACCTATGTTATGTATGACATACATGACCTGTGTATGGGTAACACAGGTTGACAGTGTTCATGTTAGACCTATGTTATGTATGACATACATGACCTGTGTATGGGTAACACAGGTTGACAGTGTTCATGTTAGACCTATGTTATGTATGACATACATGACCTGTGTATGGGTAACACAGGTTGACAGTGTTCATGTTAGACCTATGTTATGTATGACATACATGACCTGTGTATGGGTAGCACAGGTTGACAGTGTTCATGTTAGACCTATGTTATGTATGACATACATGACCTGTGTATAGGTAACACAGGTTGACAGTGTTCATGTTAGACCTATGTTATGTATGACATACATGACCTGTGTATGGGTAACACAGGTTGACAGTGTTCATGTTAGACCTATGTTATGTATGACATACATGACCTGTGTATGGGTAACACAGGTTGACAGTGTTCATGTTAGACCTATGTTATGTATGACATACATGACCTGTGTATGGGTAACACAGGTTGACAGTGTTCATGTTAGACCTATGTTATGTATGACATACATGACCTGTGTATGGGTAACACAGGTTGACAGTGTTCATGTTAGACCTATGTTATGTATGACATACATGACCTGTGTATGGGTAGCACAGGTTGACAGTGTTCATGTTAGACCTATGTTATGTATGACATACATGACCTGTGTATAGGTAACACAGGTTGACAGTGTTCATGTTAGACCTATGTTATGTATGACATACATGACCTGTGTATGGGTAACACAGGTTGACAGTGTTCATGTTAGACCTATGTTATGTATGACATACATGACCTGTGTATAGGTAACACAGGTTGACAGTGTTCATGTTAGACCTATGTTATGTATGACATACATGACCTGTGTATGGGTAACACAGGTTGACAGTGTTCATGTTAGACCTATGTTATGTATGACATACATGACCTGTGTATGGGTAACACAGGTTGACAGTGTTCATGTTAGACCTATGTTATGTATGACATACATGACCTGTGTATGGGTAACACAGGTTGACAGTGTTCATGTTAGACCTATGTTATGTATGACATACATGACCTGTGTATGGGTAACACAGGTTGACAGTGTTCATGTTAGACCTATGTTATGTATGACATACATGACCTGTGTATGGGTAGCACAGGTTGACAGTGTTCATGTTAGACCTATGTTATGTATGACATACATGACCTGTGTATAGGTAACACAGGTTGACAGTGTTCATGTTAGACCTATGTTATGTATGACATACATGACCTGTGTATGGGTAACACAGGTTGACAGTGTTCATGTTAGACCTATGTTATGTATGACATACATGACCTGTGTATGGGTAACACAGGTTGACAGTGTTCATGTTAGACCTATGTTATGTATGACATACATGACCTGTGTATGGGTAACACAGGTTGACAGTGTTCATGTTAGACCTATGTTATGTATGACATACATGACCTGTGTATGGGTAACACAGGTTGACAGTGTTCATGTTAGACCTATGTTATGTATGACATACATGACCTGTGTATGGGTAACACAGGTTGACAGTGTTCATGTTAGACCTATGTTATGTATGACATACATGACCTGTGTATGGGTAACACAGGTTGACAGTGTTCATGTTAGACCTATGTTATGTATGACATACATGACCTGTGTATGGGTAACACAGGTTAACAGTGTTCATGTTAGACCTATGTTCATATGTGGCCTAGCTTCATTTTAAGTTCCTGTTCATTGATACACGATACCTTCCTTCCATTGGCGAGAAGGCACACAGCCCGTCCATCAATCGTCCAGGTAGATGTCACGTTTTCTGTAGAACGAGACTTTTTGAGGAGATCGCTTCTTCTCTTGGTGAGGCTCTCCGTGATGACAATTCGGGTGCCTTTCAAATTCCGTTTCGCCGTGAATATTTCGTTTCGCGGCCCGGACGACACTAATTTAACGATGATAGGACGCGGTTTCTAACTAGGTTTCCCCAGTATGTGGCTGCGGTCAATCCATTGTCGGTTCATTTTCCGACCCAGCGTAGTTTTACAGATCTTCAGTACTGCGTCATCTGTGTCTTTCTCGGTTTCTGGAATGCCGTGAAAAATTAGGCTGTTTATGCGACTGTACTGTTTTAGTTGGTCAATTTCATTTTGCAACATTTTACTTTGTTGTTGGGCATCGGCAGCACGCGCATGTAACGCAGCGATCGCCTGCGTAGTTTTTTCAGTGTCCATGCTACAAGCTTCTTAGATTTGTTGCTTGGGTATCGGGTCCACATGACGCAGCTCGATGGCCCGTACTCTTTCTTCCAATTCAGCAGTGCGTGTCTTTAGATCGTCACGAAACACCTCGAGCTGTTCGTCGATCATTCCTGAGATCTTTTTTCGAGAGTGTATTTTCGAAGGTGGTAACCTGTTTTCAATTGTATCCTGGAAGGACTTTATATCTGCTGCTATAGAGGCAAGAATCACTCTCTGACACTACTATGCAGACGATTGATTTTAGGTGTTTTTGCAGGAATTGTGGCATTCACGGCTTTTATAAAGTAACTCTGGCTAAGTGCGTTCCGGCTCTATACCTTTCTGTTCAATGGGATTTCATCGTCTATCCGTCTCAAAGTCATTAAAATCTCGGGAGCTCGCCACCAAGCCGCTTCAATTACGCTGCCTCGCTTTGGTTGAGTAGTTGACATAATTCATGAAGTGTCAGTACCTTTGTTTTGAGGGTACACAAAGTTTATAACGATATCTACACAATAGACCTGCTAGAAATGTTAGTTTGTAAATATTGACAAAATAGAGTGCCTGGTAACGGTCGTTATTAATTTGCATATACAGTCGAAATTGGCTGGCAAACCTACCAATTAAACTATCCTCATCAACATTGAATGCACACAAAGCGTATGTATCGTTTGTGTTGCTGCTATGCATGCTTGCACAGATAGGAACCACATTTCGTATTTGATTAATGGCGGCTCATAATTTGCATATTTTTGTTTGTGAAGTGTGGACTTTCAGACGCCTACCTTGCCGTACTAACTAACTTATTTAGACTTAGCGGCTCCTGCGTCTATAGACGCATGAAGCAGTCGAAGCACGCCATCCAGATATGTCGCTAGCTAGTGTTCTGACATCGCTCCAACTATTGTTGACCAGCTGTAGGTCACGGTCGATTTTTTGGCGCCAGTTCATTTTTGGTCGTCCCCTCTTTCTCTGGCCAGCTGGTATCCACTATAGCGCTTTTGGACAAGTCTAGTAGGTGGGAGCCTTGTAATATGCCCGAGCCAGCTCATTCGTCTTCTGCAGATAGTAGCTGATGCCATAGGTTGTCCTGATCGTATCCGGATATCTGTATTCGTCGCATGGTCGCTCCAGTGTATGCCCAAGATCCTTCGCAGGAATTTAGTGTCGAATGCATCAATTTAATTTTCTTGGCTTGTTTTTAGTTGCCAAGTTTCACATTTTCTTCAGCTGGTTGAAGGCTGCTGACGCTTTCCCCATTCTGTAGTTTAGTTCATGATTCCTTGGTTGGGGATGGAGCTGCCAATGTAGGTGAAGTTTTCGACTGTTTCTACTTTTTCTGGTTGATCAAAACATCTGTGGTTAGTTGGTGCTCCCCTGTCAATATGTTTTTGTCTTCTTTTCACTGATGACAAGTCCCAAGCCATTAGCGTATTTGCTGACTGATTCCACGAGACGTTGTAGGCCTTGGGTGGTGTCTGAGAGGGCAGTAATGTCATCAGCCGTACTGCACACCCACAAAACATGGGTTAGGCATTACCATTAGTTGTGCTATCGTAAATAGTTATTACAGACATACAAGCGAAATATAATGTTTTGTAATGGCGACGCTAATTTGCATATTGTACAAAATGCTCGAAGATGCTGGAATGGCATCACTCGAATTCTTCATTAGGACACCTTCATTAGATAAAAAAAAACTTTGTCGTGACACTGTTGCAAGCTTTTCTTGCCTACTTGACTTAACTTGACTTAAATGCCTAAGCCAACTTGACCCCTCGCTATCCTCCTGGATGTCACCCCCTTCCATTTCATCCTGTCTAAAGCACACCGTTCTCTGCTGTTAAAAGCGGGTGTCCAGTGTATTGTCTAACTTGGTCATTATATCGCTTCCTTTGCCTTTCTTTTTTCTGTGTCCTTTAAAGTCTTCCTTGAAAGCTGTTTTATGAGTTGTTCGTTTGGCATACCACCGAAATCTTCTATGTCTGATGAGATCTGAGGTGGATTCAATGGTGAATGTCTTCTTTCTGGTCTAGCTATTTCGTAGTCTGTCTGCCCTAGTAATACCTCTGATATCCTCAGGCAATGCATCACAAAAACTTCAATAGACTGCATCTCTTGCGATCGTAATGTCCATGCTTCTGCACCATATATTGCAATAGACAGTAAACGGCCCCATATAGTCTGGTTTTCATTATACAATATGTTATCTCTGAGTCTACCTATGACGGCTGATGCTAAGGCTATTCGTCAGTCCAAGTTTCTCTGTTGAAGGTACTGTGTGGCCTAAAAATCTGAACTCTGTCACAGTCACGAGTTCGTCATGTTCCAGGATCTTACCTACAGTCGGACTTAATTATACCTTTACAATAATTATCATCCAACTTACCAAACAAATATTCCATTCGGCTCATAATATTCTTTGTTATTTCGGTGTTGGGTGCGTAGTATGCCTGTACGGGTTTGTTATTAACATTAAACAGACGGCTAGTTGTCGATGTACAGACTATAGTTGGGTTTAATGGAATCCACGAGACCGCATTGGTTTTCACCGTCAGTTGAACTTGTGTGCGCACGTACACGAGAATGAGTGAGAAGCACGCAGGCACGAACATCATCATCATCACCATCACTCGCTTCTTCCGCAGCAGAAGAAAGTTCTTCCACATCAACACACCAAACTGTCTCAACTTCACGCCCATATCTGCAACCAATCAGAAACAATGATAGTTAGGTTTATTTGTTTTAATAGATCGTCTGAGTACAATGGCGGCCATTTTGATATTAAGGGTATTTTTAGCCATGGAATCTCAAATGAATTGAACGTTTTGTTTGGCTTGCTTATATCGTCCTGCATATGAATGTGATATTGTTCCTAAAATACATTTTGTTTCCGTCGTACTTTGGCCGGATGGGGCTACTTTGGCCACCTTTATATCACTATTTTACAATGCTTTAACACAATCATTGTCAAAACTAGTGACACTCATATATTATAGATTTACTGAGTGTCACTAATTTAAATTTTAAAAGCATTGTGAAGTAGTGGTATACAGGCAACCAAGGTAGCACCACACGGCCAGAATAACACCGTACGGCAGCTTTATATTTACTTTTAGTTTTATTGCTCAACATTTGAACAGGATTTGGATCTATGATGCATCATTGACGTTCCGAGCCATTCCAGCTTACGACAACCGAGACAGTCCGGTGATTAATGTGAACATTTATATTTCAGATAAACATATAGAAAGTATTTTACATGTATGTCGATTAAAATGCAATGACACATCAAGTCTTGCCTGCGTGAGTATCTGGGTGAGTGAGAACGAAGGTACGTGTACACAGGCTCTTAGGCAGGATTATGAAATTTGCTAATTAACCCTTTCTCATTTTTATTTACTCGTTATGCTCGTGAAAAACCCTGTTACACATGCATTGGTCATTGGCGTCGGAACGTGGTGAATATTCAGAGGGCTGAGGCTCTCTGAAAATATCCAACTGCATCTCACGAGTCTCCCAAAAAACACAAAGTTCATCGTACACTCGCTTTCTCACTTAGCACATGATCCGTATTATGACAACGCAAACATTGTTTTGACCTTGTTATTGGGGAAAATAACATCACATTATGGTCCAACATAAGATCATGGTACCTGAAAAATAAAAATCACCTTATCCAAAGACCATAAGACCTGTTATTTGAAAAAATAAAAAACACCTGTTGCTATTTTCCACTAACACGTTCCAATAACGAGACAACAGCTCTCTGGCTAACAGTCTGTGTGTACATATGTTGGCGTAATGGCATTACAACAGTTCAGTAGCCGATTCCTATCGTCACAACAAAGGAATTGTCGACACCATAACAAAAGCTAAATAACTTCTTAAATAAATATAATGTCATAATTATTACTACATTTATTTATTGGCATGGTGGCATTGATGTATAACAACACAGCAAAGATATAGGCTCAAATGGCAATCAATGATCTTTGGAAAACACGAAGAACTACTTTGTATAAAAACATTGACAAAATGCCGGAAAAAAGAAAACATCAGACGAATAACAATCATTATAGAGGTACCTTCAGGCGCGCGATAGTGTAGTGGTTAGCATATTCGCCTGACATGCCGGCGGCCCGAGTTCAATACCCGGACCGAGCAGGTATGGTATATTTGGTGTAAAAACCTGGCTCTCAACATTGGGGACTGTGTATCCCTCGTGACTCGGAGATCACGTTAATGTCGGTCCCGTCTCAATTTGGGACGTAAAAGAACCACTGAGGACGACAAGCAGCCTGGCAGTGACCACCCTCAGTGCCAGCATAGAAAGGTCGGCTTGGCGATAATGTTCTGAAAAGGCTGGCTAGTTGAATGAGACCTCATAAGACCATAACATTGTAACTACAAAAATATACAGACTAGTCAGTTAATAGAACGTTGCCGAGTGCTGGAAACAACTAGAACTAGAACTTCCGGTGGTGAATTGGTTTGAATTTGGTGCAGCAAACTTGCGAAAATATAAGGATATTTGATCAAGATAAGTGATATTATTGAGTGTATAGCATACATAACATAATTATATATATATATTAACCAATATTTTTTGTTAAAAGTTAGCTACAGGGAGTAATCTAGGGTAGATTAAAAGTAAGCGATTTGCAAGCGATAATTGGGGACGTTAATGTAATCGGAACGTTGTTTACAAAGTAGGTCACTGGCGAAGTTAACGTAACGTGAACGACAATAGAATAGCGTTATTTGAGATAATCGATGTAGTTAGATGAGTAATTAAAACCTGAAATAACAACCTTTTAAAGTGTATATTAATACACAGGAAAAGGTCTTTGTAAAGACTACCTTGTATCTAAGCCTAACTTGGATACATTGTCATCGACATCGTAACTAGGTAAGGCACGGTGTGTCACTGTGTGTTAACAAATATAACTATAACCTAAACAATCTGGTGTAAATTGTACACAGAAAAGTCTTTTCAAAGACTATATAAAAACTATTTTGAACATAAATAAATTCTAATATGGCACATTGCAACCGGCAACTCAGGGCAAAACGACACTTAGTTTGCAACGACTGCCAGAGCTGGGTGGATTTTGCGTTGTCTGGCTGTCCAAAATCATGGGCAGAGACCAAAGATGACGAATTCTCCTTTCGGTGTATGGGGTGTTTGAGGGTGGAATGTCTAATGAAGGAGGTGTGTAAGTTGACGGATATAGTGAAGGAGATGGAGGTGAGACTCAACATAGAAATAGATGGAGCAGAGAGGGATGACGCGGAGAGAGTTGAGAATTCTACAACACAGAAGGAGCAGAGTTGTGACACGGAGACTGAAGAAAGGAGACTGAGAGGAGGGAAGGTGACCGGTGTGAAGGAACAAGAAATTGAGAAGACAGAGGGACGGAGGAAAAGTGTTCGGCAGAGGAAAAGAAAACCGGTCAGTGGGGATAGATCAACAGGTAGTCAGACTGTAGAGAACGAGGAGAGACACGACAGCGATACAGGTGATGAAGAGGTAGATACCACAAATGCAGTTGGTAAGACTGTGAGACAGAAGACTGATGGAAGAAGACAGAGTGTTCAGCAAAAAAACAGAAAACATGACAGGCGTGAAGGTGACGGGGAGAAAATGACCGTAGTGAAGGAGGTAGCCGGGGAAAAGGGACGGGAGAGGAGAGGAGAGAAGAAAATGTGAAGGGAGGAAAGATGAAGGGACGAAAGGAAGTGAGAGTAAATGTGCTAGAAGAGAAGATGACAGGAGGAAAGGGGACAAGAGAAAACGCGACAGGAAAGAAGGGAATGGAAGAAAATGTGACAGGAGAGAAGACGGCAAGAGGAAAAGACAACATACATATGCAAACCGGAGGAGCTACTCCGAGGCAGTGATTGAGGGGGCAAGGAGAAAAGAGAGAGTGTTTATGGGCGATTCAATTCTGAGAAAAACAGACAAGACTATATGCGAGGGGAAGGACGTTGTTGTATGTCTACCGGGGGCTAGGATAGAGCATGTGACCGAAAGGGTAGAGAAGGTATTGGGACATGGCAAGGGAGGGTCTATACTAGTACACGTAGGGACAAACAATGCAGACAAGGAGGGAACAACTGGGATAGTTCAGAAGTACAGACATCTAGTGAGGAAGCTAAAGAAGACAAGAGTGGAACAGGTTGTTCTCTCAGGAATTTTGCCAGTAATGGGAGGAAGGGGGGCAACATACAGAAACTGTAAGAGGATGGCGATCAACGCACTAGTTGAGCAGATGTGTGAAGAAGAGGGCGTGGGATTCATAGATTTATGGGGGTACTTTGTTGGGAGAGAAGATATGTACATGAGAGATGGCCTGCATCTAAGTGGAAAGGGGGCAGCAGTATTCTCAGAGAATCTGCTGCGATCTGTTGACAGTGGGACAGGTTGCATCTATTTAAACTAAATTCGCAGGGGGGACTCGCAGAGAAGCCTGAAACTAGAGGCATAGATAAAGACAGCAAAATAACTCAGCAAAGAACAGTCTGGAAAACTGTTCTGAAGCTGGATATAAATGTGTTTGTTTAAATGCAAGGAGTATAGTAAACAAAAGAAATGAACTAAACATTATGGTAGAAGATATTGACCCTCACATAATAGGTATAACCGAATCATGGGCAACCACCGATATATCAGATGCCGAATTGGGACTGACAGGATATGTAATGTTTAGGAAAGATAGAATAGAAGAAGGGGAGGTGGAGTTATTTTATATATTAAAGAATCTATCCAGGCTTATGAAATAAAATTAGATAGAGAAGCAGATTGCGAAGAAGTTGTTTGGTGTAACATAGTTACAGGAAACTCAACAGTAACGGTTGGATTAGTTTATCGAAGTCCAAACATAAGCATAGAAGAGAATGAAACAATACAAAACGCATGGGCATATAAAATGGAAATCTCAGTATGGGTAGTGAGGACCACAATTTTTTTATTTTAGTACAAGATAGTTTCCTTTCTCAACATGTGCTAGAACCAACCAGGGGAGAGAATGTGTTAGACATAGTTTTGTCATCACATAATGAATTAGTTGACAATGTCAGGATATGTGAGCCACTGGTGAATAGTGATCACGACCAGATACATTTTACCATCAAAGTAAAATCAGAAAGGAATAGTAAAAAGCAGTACAGGAGAAATTTCCACAAAGGAAACTATAAGGACATATTTAGCAAAGATAGACTGGAATAACACACTGAAGAATAAGACAGCAACAGAATGCTGGAATATCTTAAAGAGTGAAATTGAATGCACCATCATCAAATTTGTTCCCTTAAAAAAACACGAGAAACGGTCCAAAAAGAAACACTTATCGAAAGAAGCCATTAGAAAAATTAAGTATAAACAAATGATGTGGAAGTCATATAGACGTACTGGAAATGACGAAGACTGCAACATTTATAAAGAAGCACTAGACCAAGCTACAGCTGAAATTATAAATTCAAAGAGAAACTATGAACATAAATTAGCTTGTAATATAAAACATGACAGCAAGAGTTTTTATGCGTAAGTTCAAAGCAAACAGAAAATTCAGGATAAGGTCGGTCCTCTAGAAGATAGTGCTGGAAATATAATATCAGAAGGATTCTTAATGGCAGAAGACCTGAATGAGTATTTTAGTTCAGTGTTTACCAGAGAAGAGACTAGTTCACTGCCAGTACCAGAGGCTAAGTTCAAGGGGGCAGAATCAGACTATTTAAGACAGTTAATTCTAACCCCAGAAATGGTAGCTAAGACAATTAGGGCTATGAAGGATAATAAATCACCTGGAGTGGATGGTATTCCACCCAAACTACTATTGGAAATTGTAGAACAAATTAGCATACCGCTTGCAACAGTTTTCAACTTGTCATTAGAAGAGGGAGTGGTTCCTTTAGAATGGAAAGAAGCAAACATTATACCGTTATTTAAAAAAGTTTCGAGAAACAAGTCAAATAATTATAGACCAGTTAGTTTAACATCGGTGATTTGTAAATTATTAGAAAGACTAATTAAAGATAACATGGTGGATTTTCTTATTAAGCATAACTTGATAAACCCATCTCAACATGGGTTTCTAAAAGCGTGGTCATGCTTAACAAATATGTTATGTTTTTGGAAGATATCACTAAGTGGGTAGATGATGGATCACCAGTAGATATCACCTATTTAGATTTTCAAAAAGCTTTCGACAAATGCCACATCAAAGATTACTGCTTATACTAAAGGCCCATGGCATAGGAAATGGTATAATTAACTGGATAGAAAAATGGCTGATTGACAGAAGACAACGGGTAGTTGTTGATGGGGAGGCTTCAAACTGGAAATCAGTTTTGAGTGGGGCTCCACAGGGATCAGTACTGGGACCTATATTATTCTTAATATATATAAACGATTTGGAAGATGATATAGCTAGCAAGGTTTTGAAATTTGCAGATGATACAAAAGTGTTTAGAAGGATTAAAAGTGATGGAGATAGACAGCATTTACAAGATGATCTTGACAGGTTGATCAAATGGTCTGAAAAGTGGCAAATGTTGTTCAATTTTGGGAAATGTAAATGCCTTCACACAGGACATGGGAACGAATATGTAGAATATACAATGGGGGGGAACTGTACTGTAAAAGAAAAAGACTTAGGGCTGATAATTAGTGCTGACCTGAAGGTTTCAGAGCAGTGTGGAATTGCAGCTTCAAAAGGAAATCAAATCCTTGGATTGATTAGGCGAAATATAGCATATAAAGAAAGAACTAATAATACCGCTGTACAAAACAATAGTTAGGCCTCATTTAGAATATTGTATACAAGCGTGGAGGCCATACCGCAAGAAGAACATAGATATGCTAGAAAGAGTACAGAGGATAGCGACTAAAATGATACAAAAACTGAGGGATCTTAGTTATGAAAAACGCCTAAAAGAATGACGTTTAACAACACTAGAGACCAGGAGATTGAGAGGAGATCAGATAGAAGTGTTTAACATATTGAATGGTTATGAAAATATTGATAGAAATATGTTTTTTGTCAGTTAAGAAAGATAGAAAGACTAGAGGACATGACGTTACATTAGTAAAGGAGCAGTGTAGATTATACGTAAGAAAGTTCTAATTTTCACAAAGAACTGTGAATGAATGGAACAGATTATTTGATGATTGTGTGGGTGATAGTATTGTGAATATGTTTTAAAATAAAATCGACACATACCTCAGAAGGGCTGGATATGTGTAAATAAAAGGGTTGGACTCTCGATAAGCCAAAGGGTTTCCTTGTCCACCTGCCATCTAGAGTTAATTCTCTGGATGGCAATCTTGTTAAATCTGATTAGTTCAGGACTTTGTTGGTTGGACCTGGAACAAATGTTGGCTAACCTACGATCTGCGGAAAGGCAAAAGTTTTCTTTTTACGGTGACCTTGTTTAAACTGCACTCCACATTTAGTGCCCGGCCTCTGCGCCAAATATGTAAAATCATATTAAAACTATGTTAGACTAAAATAGTTTAAAATGCACTTCTTGGGTCAGAATGGTGCTAGTAATTTGAGCGAATAATATCTACTAGTCCATTATTAATTATAAAGAGCATTCCTAGTCTATTGTGATATCTTCACTGTTGGAGTGTGGGCCATTTGAGTTGTAGCAGCATGGACGTGACACTGCCGGGTGTCCTTTCTGCGTAATTATTAAAAACATATCTAGCTGCTTGACGTTGTACGCTTTCCAATGTCTGAATATCTTTCTGCTTATGTGGGTCCCAAATGGATGATGCATATTCAAAAATGGGGCGGACCATTGTGGTGTAAGTTGCAAACTTTACCTGAGGAATACATTGTTGAAAATGTCTCCTCAAAAAGCCTATTGTTCTGTTCCCTTTTGCTGCCGTGGCTTCGATGTGGTTGGTCCAGGATAAGTTGTCTGCTATGGTTACACCAAGATATTTGTGAGAACTCGTTGTCTCAAGATACTGATTGTGCAAAGTGTAGTTAGTTAGAATAACCTTCTTGGACTTGTTAGGTAAGATTCGAATGACTGTACATTTGCTGGGGTTAAACTGCATCTGCCAGGTGTTTTCCCATTCTTCTGGGCATTGAGATCTTGTTGAAGGTTTTATGCTGTGAATTTCTCTGTAGAGGAGGGTGTCATCAGCATATAACCGGGGTTGTTGAGTTTTGTATTGCAGTAGGGAGGTCATTGATATAGGCAAGAAAGAGCAGTGGTCCTAAGACTGTGCCCTGAGGCACTCCTGAAAGTACAGGAGCAGGTGATGAGTGTGTTCCTTCCAAGACAACTTGCTAGCTTCTATTGGAACGATTCAACCAAAGTAAGGGTTTATGTCTCACTCCATAGTAGTGTAGTTTGTGAAGTAGGCGTCTGTGTGGCACTTTGTCAAAGGCCTTAGAAAAGTAGGATAACATCGGTCTGTTGATTCTTGGCTAAGTTCTTGGCTATGTCGTGGATGGTGATGAGGAGTTGAGTTTCACAAGACCGCTGTTTTGTACTTCAGATAAAACATGATGTTGGTCAAAATATTTCATTACACTGCTGTGAATGATATGTTCCAGTACTTTGCATGTAATGGAGGTGAGGGATACTAGGCGGTAGTTTTCCGGTTGGTTCCTGTCCCCTTTCTTGAAGATTGGCACCACCCAGGCATCTTTCCAGTCACAAGGCACTTCACCGAGATCTAGAGAACGCTGGAATATCTTTGTCATCATTGGGGCTAGTTCTGTCGGTGCTGTCTTCAGAATGTGGCATTATCTGTACGCAGGTTTTGGAGGAGTTTGCGTACGTCTGCTTCGCTAACTGTGATGTTGTCCATGGCAGGAAAGGGGCTGGAAAAGTTGCTGATGTATTCTTTTGTAAACACTGATTTAAACTGGTTGTTTAAGATATCTGGTTTGCTGAGGCTGTCGCTTTTAATGAATCCATCTTGATTCTTTAAGGGATATACTCCTGTTGATTCCTGATGCCTGCCTTTGACGAATGACCAGAATTCCTTTGATTTGGATTTGAAGTCTTGGCTGATGATGTCTTCCATGTATTGTTTACTGGCTTGCTTAATGGCATAGTTTGTTTCAGCTTGGAGTCTTCTATAACGATCCTGTCCAGTATTTACGGGAAGACTGTTGACTTTCCAACGGCATACGACATTGCCATGAATAGGTAAGTAAAGTGGATATACGCAACCATTTATATTGTCTGACGTTTGCGGGATGATACAATAATTTCGAACATTTATCACTTGGCGGTGACTCTGTTTGGATGTCGCTCCACACCTACTCCGTCAACTGACAGCTCCATGTCATATCTCATTTTGACGTGGAGAAACGGTTCTTTCACAAAATGTATCACTCGTACATATAAATGAAGTAGCTACAGGGTAATTATAAATGTATTACTTTCACGGTATTACAAAAAAATCGAATGTTCATCATTTCACGGTGCCCTTGGTTGACCTTAGCTTCATTCGCACTATATCAGGTAGCAACTCCATATCGTATCTCATTTTGACGGGGAGAAAATAACCGTTCCAAACATATATGACGTGGCCCTCTTTTCATTAAGTAAAGTATATTTGCGACCATTGAAATGTTAAGACGACTGCGAAAGCGCACAATTTTGAAAATTCATCATTTGACGGTAACGTTGTTTGACTTCGGATTCACGCTTACTGCACCAATTGGCAGCTCTGCGACGGGCCTCATTGGAACGGGGAGATATAGAGCTTTCGAATTATATAACATTTGGGTGTGTGTAGGGTATTACAATTCCTAAAAT
This sequence comes from Escarpia spicata, assembly GCA_963995525.1. Lineage (NCBI taxonomy): Eukaryota > Metazoa > Annelida > Polychaeta > Sabellida > Siboglinidae > Escarpia > Escarpia spicata. The sequence continues at coordinate 11,142,749 of OZ023205.1, read as the reverse complement.
AAAGCCATTTTGCTTAGACGTAGTTGTAAATGGCGTTTAGACGGTGTGATTTATTGGTTGTTTAGATGTTGTTCAGGGTAGCACAAAACACACTCCTCACGAATAGCAAGGAACATGTATTTATGGCTTACCTAATTAAAAGCCTTGAGACAGCTGAATACAATTTTGCCCACCCCTAAACAAGTTTCGGGAACCCTGCATATACATAATATATATAGTAACGGGTACGTGAGTACACAATACATTTATCATCAAGCTATGCAGATAATGATCGCTGATTACTATTATGTCTTAATTAAACTTTTAAATAATTAAAACAATTATAATGGAATCAATTGTATATTTTATTTGATTATGCACGGACCCCGCACGCTCGCACACTCATACACACACGTACGCGCTCGCGCACGCACACATACATACACACCCTAGCTGGATTACAGTCAGATAATAAAAATTAAACAAACAAAGCTAAACAAGAAAAATAATTTACTTCAAATTTAATATTATTAACTTCAAAATGATGAAATACATATTTGGATCTTCCCGGAGAAGTTTAGATAGTGTTCGATTGAATAGGTGTGCCGGGGAGTAAAGTGTAAAGCGCCCTAAGAACTGGATGCTGCGCTATAGAAGAACTTACCTTGATCTATTTTAAATTTTTCATTCGCTGATGTGAGAACCCGGAAGATGACGTTGTTAGTGTGCGGAAATGAAACTAGAAAAACACAAATTGCTGACGCGGATAACGTAACTAGTACGTCATAGCCACAACTGATTGGGAAACTATCGGCGCAATGGATTGTGGGAATACAGTTTGGCGAGTCCGTCATGACCTTATATTAAAACAAACAACACGTCACATCACCAGGGGGACTATGATTCACCAACATCCGCTTCTGGTCATTTATAGTACTACATACATTCAATAGGTTGCGCTAATTGTTGATCCCGCCCCTGCCCTGACACTCGCCATCCAACGACTGAGATGTCAGACGTCGATGTAAAACGTGTTCATCTTTTTTCTTCTTTGTTATTGTGATTCTTGGTTCAATATTCGTAAAGTGAAAACTATAATTATTTGTTCTATAAGTATGGTAGCGTATTAGCCAGCAGGCACATTATTTTCATCTTTCTGAATATTTTATTTATATGTATTTTTATTGGAAAGCCGAACAGGAGGGGTTTATTTTGGAAAAGTCATTAATTAACTTTTCATCATTCTTGATGTTACTTCATTTAATGTATATCTTCTTTTCATTTGTCTTTTCGTTGTTGACAATGATTGCTACACAGACAACTATATATATATATATATAATTATGTTGGACTTAAGTGTCATCATTACATACAACTTGTATATTAGCGTAAGTAGTTTATAAACGTATTTTCATTTATTGTTCTTTAACATGTTGGTATGTCCTGGAGTGGTACATAACGTGTTCAGTGTGGGGTGCAAACATCAGTTGCATGGTAAGGTTTTGGCGCCCTGGTATTGGAGTATAATGGGGCTGTTGAAACATATTTTGTACTTGCGTAACCTCAGCACAAAAGCGTCTTCGTTATATTATGACTTAGCAGTGTACTGTCTGATTCTTAAGTTAATTACATTCAAGAAGCAATTGATTACATGCTAAGTAATTATACTGAATTAGACATAAGGCACTTGTTTGAAAATGAAGAGGTTGAAGAAAATCCTTTTAACCTAGCTGATATAAATAATGATTACTATGATGTTCATAATATTCTTCCCGCTAAATTTTGCCATACCCGTTTTCAGCACAAAGTACTCCATCTTAACATACAAGGACTTTCATCAAACTTTGATCAACTTAAAATATTACTGTCACAGCTATCTGATGCACATGTTGAAATTGATTATATCTTATTATGTGAAACCTTTTTAAATGACAACAATGCGCATCTTTTTTAATTGCCTAATTATAATTTTATTTACAAGAATAGGAAATTTAAATCTAAAGGTGGTGTCGCGATGTATGTACATTATAATATTCAGGATAATCACCGTGAAACCTTGATATCTTCGTGGAGGGGGAATTTGAATCTGTATTTATTGAATGCAGCATTAGTGGTCAAACCTCTGTCGTTGGTGAAATATACCGGATCCCTAATTCAAACGTGTCTTCATATATTCAAAGATATGAGACAATACTAAATAAGATTCAGCACTCAAACCATCAGGTCATAATTGGCACTGATCAACATTTTGACTACCTAAAAATTGACTCATATAAACCTTCATCCGACTTACTATACTTACACCTAGCTGCTAACACCATTCCAACAATTACCAAACCAACGCGTATCACCCATACATCCGCTACCCTTATTGATAACATATATGTACGACATACAACTCCATTTGTTCATTCTGGCATATTATATAGTGATATATCTGATCACCTACCTACATTCTGTTTAATTGGCAAGCAGAAGCCTTGTAAAAAATCAAATGAGCCGTTAATATTCAAACATAGACTAATGTCTGACAAATCCATTGGTCATATAACATCTACACTCCGCGAAATTGATTGGACGTATTTACACCAGTTAGATACAGATAAGGGGTCAGCACACTGATAGTTTTCCCACTGGCGACCATGTTAACGTTTTATCTGATTGTAAGAAAACGTGACCTAGAAAATGTATTAAACTTCTCACCTGCCGTTGTCATCATCTCATTGACATGCTAGTCGAGTTTAGTCATAATCTAATAGCCAAATTGCTGCCAAATACCCTTCCGCTTAGTAAAATCAGCTAAAAAGACACCATTTTACTGTCAACAGTTTCTACAATCACATCTAGAAATCTGACTACTCAAATGCATTTATGTCAGAGCAAGTGAATATTGTAAAAAGTCATTTCTCAAAAATATACTGCACTTTTTTTCGTATGTAACCAAGCAGGAAGTCTAACAGTGTCCTAACCCCATAAGGCGTTCAGGGAATTCACACACAAAAACTTAACTATGTTATTCAAACATTCGCTCCGGAGAAAATTGCTAAAGTTAATTCCAAATACGTAATACGGAATGAGTGGATGACTAAAGGTCCATTAAAATCGTCAGTAACATCAAACAAACTCTATAGGAAATGTATCGGCAAATCTAAGACACATTCTACTTATATCTGTTATGTACATTATAGAAATGTGTATAATAAACTGGAAACAAATTGCCAAAACAACATACTATGCGAATGAGTTAAAACATTTAAGAACGACTCTAAAAAAATAGGAAATTACTTAGAACCATGATTGGGAAAAATAACCATAAATCAGGCATTTCGTCACACTTTAAATGTAGTAATGATATAATTAAGAACCCTCATCAAATTTCGAATATATTATGTAATGTTTTTACTAATGTTGGTTCAAACCACGCAAATGCAATCCCTCAACCTAAAGAGCAATTTACTAATTATCTTCAGAATTGTTCTAAACAAAATCTTGGAAGTCTCTTCATGAGTCCGACCGATGTAAATGAAATCAGGCAAATTATAATGTCTCTCCAACCTAAGACCAGTTCTGGATATGACAATTTTAGTCCCCCTTTCATTAAATTGTTTGGTGAGCAAATAGCCTTACCAATAACTAATTTAATCAATAAATCAGTAGGAGAGGGAATAGTGCCTGACGAAAAAAAAATAGCAAACATTATACCTGTTTATAAATCTAAAGCTACTGATGACTTTTCTAATTATAGTCCAATATTTTTGTTACCTTCAATTTAAAAAATACTGGGAAAAATTGTACATAGAAGAACTTACGATTTTCTACAGAAAAACAATATATTGAACAATAACCAATATGTTTTTTGTGAGAAATATTCAACAACCAATGCTATTACCGTTTTACTAGTGACGTTATTAATGTACTAGAAAAAAGGACTCGGTCCTTGCTGTTTTTTTTGGATCTAAGTTAACCGCTACCTTCCAGTAGCTGCACTTAAAACAATATATTACACTTTAATTTATCCCTACTTGACATACGGAATCATTTTGTGGGGATCCACATACAAAACACATATCGAAAAAGTATTCATTATGCAAAAAAAATAGTTCGTTCCATTCTTAAAACAAACTATTGGGAACATTCACATCCCCTCTTTACATGTTTAAATCTAATAAAATTGCATGATATTTATTAAATTGAAGTTGACAAATGTATGTATAATTATGTCAACGGGAGTCTGCCACATTCATTATCGGATATTTTTACATTTACCTATGATATTCACTTTAAAAAAACAAGACAAACCTGTAATATACGTCCTATTATCAGTTCTACTCAAAGATCTTCGAACAGTTTGCTATGTAAAGGTCCGATGATCTGGAATACAATTCCAACTGTTATACAAAGTAAACCCAATTTAAATAGTTGTATATTATCATTAAAGGCAAATGTTGTAAGGGGGTATGGTGTTCTAGTTTAATTTAATTCCAGCCCGAAACGTCTGACATATGTGTTTGATATAATGTTATTCTATTTAGATGTTATACCATTGCTGAAGCTTGGCATAACCACATGGTTTTTTTCGAAACATTACTTATGTGAACATTTATCATATAATATTAATGTTATTAAATTTACATATATGTTCTATTGATAATAGCAACGTAACCAACACACTACACGTGAAATCATTGTTAATAATAGTTATTTTGGGGATGACGGCGACTAGTTTACTTAATAATTAATTGGAATAATTAAAACTGGTTACAGCCTTAATTGGCTCCGCTGTCAACCTGGAAATGTATATAATTTTGTCAATTGTTTTACGGATTGTTTATATTTGTATGTAATAATAATAATAATAATAATAAATAACTTCTTACGCGCCAATATCCTCAGACAATACGAGCTCAGTGGCGCACCAAAACCAAAGGATTAAGCATTCTCGTACCCGTGTGATAGACGAAAGTCGTCAACAAATGGATGGATGTGCTAGGAAGCTAGGGAGGATAGGCGATATTGAAAAGATAGGTTTTTAGGTGACGACGAAATGTAACAATATTTTCTGCTGATTTAAAATTAACGGGAAGCGAATTCCATAAAGTTGGCGCGGCAACTGAAAAAGCTCGAGTTCCAGCCTTTGTCTTAACTCTAGGAAAATATAGCAACTTCGAACTAGACGACCGAAGTTGTCTGTGCAGATATGTGTTGTCTGAAATTGAAATCGCAATCAAATGTCACTTCTATATTCCGTACTGGTGCTGCTGGTGTGGTATTTTGACTAAGTTTACCTCGCTGCATTGGAGTACCAATGATGAGGAATTAAGTTTTGTCTGCATTTAACTTTAATTTGCTATCGGTCATCCATGAGAAAACATCTTGGAGACAATCGTTGAGTCGGTTTAGAGAGTGACTTGTACCGGGCGTGGCCAAGGAAATGTAGATATGTGTGTCATCTGCATAAAGGTGATGATCCAAGTTATGACTTTGGATTACAGAGCTGAGTGGCGTAGTATAGAGAGTGAAAAGCAAAGGCCCAAGAACGGAACCCTGGGGAATGCCACATGAAGTGGGGAGTGAGGTTGAAAAGTAATTATCTATCTTTATATATTGATGTATATTGGTTATATATGAAGAAAACCAGGTCAGAGCTGTGCCAGATATGCCATACCACATTGATAAACGTTTGACAAGAGTGTTGTGATCAATGGTATCAAAGGCGGCAGACAGATCAAGCAAGGTAAGTGCAGTTACTTTGCCTTTATCAATGTTTAATATAACATCATTGTGTACTTTTAGGAGAGCAGTCTCTGTAGACTGAACTTGTTTGAATGCTGATTGGAGCACGCTGGATAAACAAGTTGAGCTGATATGACACCTTAGACGGCTTGCTACGACTTTCTCAAGTATCTTAGAAATAATTTTTGAAATCATCTTTTGGCAGAGAAGTCTTCTTGAGAACAGGGTTTACATGTGCGTGTTTAAAATCATCTGGGAATTTACCCGAACTCAGTGATAAATTTATGATATTCGTTATTGTACCAAGTAAAGAGTCAAGACATGCTTTTAGTAGTATGGTTGGTATTTGACTTATTTGGGGAGGACATTATTATTTTCCTCACTTCATCAACTGTGGCTGGATCAAACAATACAAGTGGATAATTTACTTGTGGGGAGTCCACATTTACAGTACTTAAAGTGTGACATAGAAATGCAGAACGTATAAGACTTATTTTATCTTTGAAATGACTAGAAAACGAGTCACACAGAGATTTGACTGACACATGACTAGGTAGAGATGGAGGCGGCCGTCTGTGTAAAATATGATTTATGCAGTTCTATAGCTGAGTTACTCGAGACCATGTTTGTGTAATAATTTGATTTAGCTGTGGCCATTTGTCTGTAGCAGTAGTGACACGGTTTAGAATATCGTGATATGTCCAAAGGCGAGCGTGATTTGCGCCAAACACGTTCAAGATGGCGCCGGCGCTTTCTAGATTGTAGAATTTCAGGAGTAATCCATGGAGCATGTGGCTTTTGGGACACAGATTTAGATCTCAGGGGTGCATGTTTATTAAGTAAATCTTTGAGTACTCGACAGTACTGTCAATACAGATCTGACAGATGTTCTTTGGGGGTTACTGATGAGGTCGGATTTAAGGATGTCTGTCATTAATGCAGCAATGTCAATCTTATGGATCGGTCGGTAAAACACATTGTGTTTGGACTCTACGGGAATCCTAGGAACGTTGAGATCAGCAATGGCAGTGTGGTGGTCTGATAAACCATCTGAAGCAGTAGGTGTCTGAATATTGTTACAATCTGAATGGGTGATTAAGAGATCGAGCCAGTGGCTATGTATGTGTGTTGAGAAGGTAACGTGTTGTTTCATGTCATAGGATGCCAGAATGTCATTAAATGTACTTGTTGTTGATGAAGGTGTGTCCAGATGAAGATTACAATCACCGAGTATATAAAATTCTGAATAAATAGTTGCCAGTTTTCAAGTAGATCCTGGAATTCTTCAAAGAAATGGGCAGGGTGTCCTGGAGGGCAATAAATGCACATGCAAAAAATAAGCAGAGAAAGATGAATCGGAAATTTCGGCACTGATGGCCTCAAAGCTGCAGTAATCAGGGTTTGAATGCAAATTAACTTTGAACTGTTTTGAGACGAGAAATCCAACACCACCACCTCGCCCAACTGAACGTGGGCGATGATGGAAGGTGAAACTGGAAGGAGAAATGTCAGCAATGCATACAGCTGTGTCATATGGTCTGAGCCAGGTCTCAGTGACTGCAAGGATGTATATTGTCTTGGAAGTTAATAAATCGGTAAGCGAGGCTGTTTTGTCTCGAATAGATCGAACGTTAGTGGTGGCTACTCGAATATTGCGCCTGATAGCAGGTCCAGGATTAAGACTTACATCTCCTGCTAGTAATAAAATAATTGCCAATTTAAACGTTGGCTTAGAGCGGGGGATTGGCAGTAACTTTCTATTAAAGCAAAGATTAAGACATAGCAAACTGTGAAGATGTGACAAGGAATTTTTTGTTCTCATGTACTGAGAAACTGTTAAAATGACAGCCGACCGTTTGTGGACTAAGTGGCTTGCACAGCGTAAAATCGTGACCTCTCGAAGAAGCAGAACAGGATAAAAATAAAACACACAATACAAATGCTGGTGACATTGTCTTGATGACAGTGTACTTTCCTCAAAATGGTGAAGAATAAAATGATAATGTCTCATTCTTCTTCATTTCAGCATATCTCTGCGAGACGTAGCTGCCCAGATGGTCCCACGATACGCTGCTCTGTCTGCCGTTTGTCTCCCTGCTCTCACGATGTCGTCTTTCAGCCAGTCGCTGATGTCCTGCTCCCATCTTCTCCTTGCTCTTCCCCTTCCTCTCTTTCCCTGCACTTTGCCTTCTAGGACAGTTTTCTCTGAGGAATTATGTCTTTTGATGTGGCCAAAATAACTCAGTTTTAGTCCTTTTATTCTATTCACTAGTTGACAGTTCTTTGTCAAATTTTTTAAGAATCACTGCATTGGTTGTTCTTGTTATCCATGGCACTCTTGGGACTTTTCTGTAGCATTTCATCTCAAACGCTTGTATTCTTCTCATGTCTTCTTTGTTCAGTGTCCACGTTTCGCTCCCTTATAGAGCTGTTGGGAAAACGCAGGTTTTTAAAATTCTTATCTTTGTTGGTATGTTTTGTCCTTTCCATAAATTTTTCAGATTATTTAGTTTCTGCGTTGCTATTCTTCTTCTGATCTCTGATGATGTCTTGACGTCTCCTTGTAGTCTTGCTCCAAGGTATTCGTAGTGGTTCACATTTTCAACTTGCTCCCCGTTGATTGCAATTTCTGTTTTTTCAATGCATTTGTCAGTGTCCATGATCTTTGTTTTCTTCACATTAAGTAACAAGCCCTTTTTCTCACTGTGTTCTTCTACAGACATGATTAGGTTTGTTAGGCCGATTGTTGTAGTGGACAGGAGTGCGGTATCGTCTGCGTATCGTAGGTCTCTGATTCTATGTCCATGAATATTCACTTCATCGTATCTTGTACTTCTGTCATCTAATTCTACATCTCTCATTATGTCTTCTGTGTAGAGGTTGAATAGGTATGGAGATAAAATACATCCTTGTCTTACTCCTTTTCCCACTGTATAAGTTTCTCGTGTTGTGTTTTCCAGCCTGACTACTGCTTGTTGGTTGCTATAAAGTGATTTTAAGAGGGCGATTATCTTTGTCTCATAAAAATTTTAAATAATTAAAAATAATAAAATATTCTAAAACTGTATAATTGTACTAAAAATAATGTAAATGTCTAGGTTATTAAAGAGTGGGTTGGCAATAATCAATGGCAATATTACAGGTCGTATGATTGTTCGCGCTCAGCAGGCCTGTGCAAATAACAAGACGTTCAGTGCCCGTGCAAAGAAAAATCAGAGGTCTTCACCCCCAGGGCGATTCTGGGTATAAAAGAACGTCTTGTTGAAAAGGCCTGTTAGTATATAGTTTATAAGGGGACTGCCCCTGCCTTAGTAGTCTTCGCATATTAAGTTCAGCTTAATGCTTCCCACATACGTCAAGATGGTGTTTTCGATTTAACAGGTCTGCCAGGGAGTAAAGTGTAAAGTGCTTTGAGCAATCCCTAGGACTGGATACTGCACCATATCAGAACTAACCTTACTCAAGTGTTGTTTAATTATCATGAGAAATTAAAATGTAATGTAAATCATTTGTGAAAATATAAAACAGTGATAAAAAATAATAATTTAGAAAGATGATACATGGCATGAAAAATATATAACAGTCCTCATGACACATAGATAATTTAAACAAGTAAAATGCTGCTATCATTGTTTCAACAGACTGTTACTGAAAAATGTGAAAAGGCTTTCAATATCATTACTTCATCACAAACTTGTGCTGTACATAACAAGTGCCTGGTGTATGTTGCAAGAACTCAGCTGGCTGCCACTGACTATCAGCAACACAAATACAATGAAACCCTACCACTGTAACAATGCTGGATAATTCATGTATTTTTTCATGGACACTGGTAAAAGTTATAGTTGAACTGAATACAAATACCTTTTGATAAATGTGTCGTCACGTATAAAAATATCATACATGTCAGAGCCATGCTAACTGTCACTTTTTCTCCGGTATAGGTAGATGCAGATGTACAGCAAAAAGTCAGGAAGCTGGTATGCAGTACCATCAAAGACAGCGAAAACATACAGTGATGTCATCGATATCTAAACCGATGTAGTTCACCGAAGAATGCTCGACAGTGAACCTCTCTCACAGCGTTGAAAGTTGTTGCCCGAAGACTCATGCCATATCTGCCGGCATCCACCGTTCAGATCAGTCAAGCTAACTGACTGATCTGGAAGCCAATGTACACCCCAACGGCACTGGGGAATCTGTCACGGATTCACGACACAATTGGGATCATTCAGTGGACATTCACACGACAAACTGTTAATATGCAGCATAATGCATGGCTGTAGAATCTTGTCCGAGATCCTGGACAAATACAACTGCCCAGTATGTCATATTAACTTGGAGAACTAGTGGTACTAAGCACACTAGTTCAATATCCTGTAAAGAAAAACATATATTCAGTAAATAAAAACAGGCATCATAGTAGTGTTGGGAGTAAATAATTATGGAGTTGTTCATTGTCATAATCAGTAAATATAAAATAATGTTTCATGTATGAGCTGCAGCATTTCACAAGAAAAAGGCAGCAAGAAATGTTCTCCTACAGCTGCATCTATACATGTTGATATCTTAGGAACAGTCAGTGTTTACCGGGTGGAGAAAGGGGTGGGTTGATACAACATGCAGACAGTGGAATATGTTATTTTTCAAAACGGTGAAAAATGTTAACTATTTTTCTTTACTAGGTGTTCATTGTCATTACATCAAGTTTAAATTGTTCAATTTCATTACAGGATTCTGGTGAAGTACTAGCATACACCAGCCAAGCAAATTTTTATTTCTGAAGGGTTTCACATTCTCATATTTTAGTTAAAAGACACCATGTAACTTACATCATGAACTTCACTTGGCATGGCGTAACGGTGAGTAAAGATATCGTATCTTCTTTAATTTTAGGTGTAGATGTATCTTGGCAACCATCTAAGACTTTGTTTTTTGCACTTGTTTTTGATGTCCAGTCCTCTTTTTTTGGCCCAGTATTGTGCTTCACCTATATATATATTTACCCAGACATATATAAGTTAGGTATCTTTTAAACTGGTTAATAGTCAGGAGTATTCTAAGTTTATGAGGCAGGGTATTCCAGAATACTTGTCCTGAATAATTTATTATTAGGTTAGGTTTCGAATGTTTGTTCTTACATTTAACACATAAAAATTTGCCAAACCTCTTACAAATAAGCCTGCTGGTATCTATTGACAAAGAAAACTATTATTTCATCGAGGCAGTATCATATTTGACAGGGACGTACAAATTACTAAGCTCATATGGTTATTCGCATTTACCTTTAATCCTAGTCCATTAGTTTAATGTTAAGATAACTCACCTTTCTTAGTATAGAGACTTGCCCTTTTCCTCCAGCTTCTTTCCGTACTGGAATAAGTATTCCTCTAGACTCCCCAGTGTAAATTTGGGTAGTTGGTCCATAGCACCATGTACGTCCCTATACATGTTATTCTGCGGCAGTTTCATATTGAGCTCCACTTCATTAAGCTGTAAAAGGAAAAACAATGACATTATCCCAAGTTATGTTCAATATATGACTAAGATAAAATATAGTGGGTTCGGAGTAAGACTGCTCATGATATAGAAGAAAGCACTGTGATCAGGCTGGGCTGGTACCCCCGCATCCCTCTCGATAGTGTATGTTACTCCAAGGTTTTGTGCTGGTTTTTATGAAAAATAGAAACACACCCTCCCTTCTTTAGGTAAAGTAAGGATGGATTTTATTTACCCCAACAGTACAAAGAAATTATACAGAGAATGCGGCTAGTGTAGTGGTTAGCACATCCGCCTGGCATGCCAGTGCTCTGAGTTCGAAACCTGGACCGAGCAGGCATGATATTTGGTGTAAAAATCTGGCTCTCAAAATTGGGGACTGTGTATTTCTCGTCACTCGATGATCACAGTAATGTCGGTCCCGTCGCAATTTGGGACGTAAAAGACCCACTGAGGACGACAAGCACCCTGGTAGTGACCACCCTCAGTGACAGCGTCAGCATATAAAGAATGAGACCTCATAAGACCATTACATTGTAACCACAATAATACAGACTAGTCAGTTAATAGAACATTGCCATGCGCTGGAAACAACTAGAACTACAAAATATGAAAACAAATACTAAGATACAAATATTACAATAACAATTTACATAATGTCAACAAAATACAAAACAAATCACTGTGTGATGGGAGACTCCACACTATGTATATTATTATCTTTAAAGTTTAATAATATTCACTTAAAAACATCCTCCCCCATTCATGACATAGCCGCTCACGCTTCATAGACGAGATTGGCTGCACTGACCGTTTTAGGTAAATATTAGATGGAAATATATGTTGCTTTAACTGAATTGTACACGTTATAGTACGAATAAATATTATGTGGGTGAAAAATGCTCGATAGTATTATGTACGCTACGTCGTGACGTTGGTGACTGACAGCGCAAGGCCTGACTTGTAAGGGATACTTCAGTATTTGTAAGTTGATGTAGTTGGCTAGGGGCTAGCACAGCTTAAGCCTTAACTTAGGTCGAAGAATACAATTTATGCCAGAATATCTTTTAGAGAACATTTGTTGGAGAAAATCTTTTGGAGAACATAATTTGGAGAAATATTTGACCGAACGCCATTCTAGTGAACTATCTGAGAGAAAAAAATTGCACAATGACAGCGTAAATGGATAGTCGAAAGTCAGAATTCGACACTGTCAGCGTAAACGGATAATCGAAAGTCAGAATTCGACAATCTCGGCGTAAATTGATAATCGAAAGTCAGAAATCAACAATGTAGCATTGCGGAATTATGGCCCTAATATCGTTCCATGAATGACTACCAAAATAGATTGCTCGGGAAGAGCTTAACTACGCTGTAACACCTGACAAACTTTCAGTTGAAGAGTTCGTCGTAGCTACGGAACAAGCATGTCGTCCGCTGCCTATCAACAAAGCAAACCAGTTGAGAGCACAGGTGGCTGGCATTCTGCAGTCGGCACAATTACCGAAGCCGAATATTACCAAGAAAGAAAGGCAAGCACTAACAGAACTGAGGAAAGAAAAGAGCATAATGATTCTGCCGGCAGACAAGGGAAAAGCAACAGCAGTAATGGACACTGACGAATACGAACAGAAAGTCATAACCATGTTATCATATATGAAAAGACATATGAGAAGATAAAGAAAGACCCTACTCCCAAATACAAGAGAAAGTTAGTATCCAACATAAAGAAACTGAAAGAGAATGACAAGATCTTAGACGAGCAGTACAAGTATCTGTACCCTACAGCTGAGAATGTACCAAGGATGTATTCTATTCCTAAAGGTCACTGCCGTTCCTGGACACATTGTTGGTTAGGAAAGAGAATGCAACGGTCAAATTCTTAGTGTATCGAAAGAAGACCCACACCGACTACTTTATGAAGGCGGTTGAAACGTCGATTGGGAGTCGAAAATGTCTACTTGTATACTAAGAAAATTGTCTTAAGTATTTTTTTTTAAATAATAGTACTTATTGTTTGTGTTGGATGCTGTTATCCATATGAAGGGTTTCAGGGAAAACCCAATATATCCATTTTCTTCGTTTTGAGAAAAATTCACTTTTGTGCTTCATCCTCAAAGATTAACTAATAACTTGTAAGTTAAGTTGATATATATTTAGAATTCATAATCAGAGAATGGTCTGAATTCTGAAATATTCGTTGCACATTTGTTACATAAAATGTGATTTTAAATGATTTTGTTCTCAAAACGCTGTATATTCATACAGCATGTGCCATCACTCCGCGTAGCTGCACGTGCGGCACGGCGGTGCTGATTGGCTGAACATGGATAACGTTTTGACAAAAAAGACGGATGGCGCTTATCGCTATATTTTGAAAACAAACGCTCTTTTGTGGACGTCGTTTCGTGGGGATTTAGGGCGTTTTGTATAAATTTCGTCCTGGTTTGGGCGAACTTTCAAAAATGGCGTTTATCGCGTTTTGCCCTGAAATCCTTCCTATCATACTTTGATCAAAATAAACTGTTTTGTTCTTGTTAGACGATGGGCCGTTTTACCCAATATCCCCTCACATGCATGCATACACTAGCTCGATTACAATTAGATAACAACAGTAATATAAACTACACAAAACTAAACATGAAATATGATTTGCTAGCATTAATTTCAATATTTTAAAGTATACCTTACACAAATTGGTCACTCACATCAATTGGACATACCGGAAATCACGCTTAGGTCTCGCCGCTAGAGGCATCACTAGGCTATTTGAATACAACCGGGAACGCGAGAGTTGGCAATGTAAACAGGAGGTCAAAACCGCAAACATTTAAAGAAATTACGTTTAATCAAGTATGTGATTATATATTCAGAAATATAATACAACATATAAAGCATGCATGATGTGTGTACGCGTATAACAGCGTCGTTCTATGCTTACGTGATAATAATTCGTTAATCGGCTGGTGCGCTTTATCGTATTAAGCCACGTGATAAAACAGGACCTTTTATGGAATATCTATGGTACGCCTATCTTGTCATAACGGCTGGAGTAATAGTAACGAGTTGCTAAACATGTGAAATAAATGTAATATATTAACATTATTTACGCACTACCAAATATAGCACAGGTGTTTAACGATGTATGTAAAGTATGTATAGCAGGGCTGTCTTGTTAAAAAGGTGGAATAATGGGAACAATGTGTCAAATTAATGTATTTAAAAAATTGCCAAACTTGTTTATACATTACAAACTAACACTATATCAGTATGTCTGTATTTGTCAGCAAACCATGAAAAGACCAGCTACCTACAGCGATTATACCCCTGGCCAACTAAAATATGCATATAAAATGTGCACAGAAGACGGAGTGTCAGTGCGCAAGGCAGCAAGGACGTGTGGTGTGCCTGTAACAACTTTACGCCATAAAACATTAGGCCATTCTGATCCTTATGAACATAAATATAAAAAAGATGAGCAGTTCTGAAGATGCAGCTTTCGTGTCCCACGTGAAAGCAGTAGCTGCATGCGGGTACGGATATATACGCGCAGAGAATTAGCAGATCTTGCCGGTGAAACCGCTTTCTTCCTGAATAGGAAAGACACTAGTAGCCCACCAAATGATATATGGGTGTATCGCTTGTTAAAGAGATGGCCAGACCTTGCCAAAAGGCTTGTCCATGGTTAGAGCACGCAGTGCAACGAGGGAAACATTAGATAATTATTACAAGGAGTTACTGAGCATACTTCTGAAGTATGACTTGTTGGGAAAACCACATAGGATTTTCAATGTTGATTAAACTGGTGTGTCTACGGAACATGTGCCGCCTAAGATAATCGCCGAAACAGGTCGGACATCGTTGGCCGTAGTTTCACCAAGATCGGCAACAACCACGATCATAAGCTGTATAAATGCAATAGGACAGTGCTTGCCTCCCTTCTTAATATTCAAGGGGAAGCGAATGACAGAGGAGTTAATGAACGGCGCGCTGCCAGGAACACAAGGGACTATGCCCGACAGTGGATAGTCCACAAGTAAAATCTTCCAGGCTTACTTGAGTAAACATTGTCTTAAGTATGTGTCTACCAGCAAAGACGAACCCCTGTTGTTGTTGTATGACAGACACAGTTCGCCCATCTACGTGCCATTAATAGAATGGGCGCACAACCACAACGTGATCCTGTTCATACTCCCGGCCCATATTTAACAAGATTTAACAAGATTGCCACCCAGAGAATTAACTCTAGGTAGCAGGTGGACAAGGAAGCCCTTGGCTTATCGAGAGTCCGACCTTTTTATCTATGTGTATCCCGCCCGTCTGAGGTATGTGTCGATTTTATTTTTAAACATATTCACGCTACTAGCACCCACACAATCAGCAGGTAATCTGTTCCATTCATTTACAGTCCTTTGTGAAAATGAAAACTTTCTTATATCCAATCTACTCTGCTCCTTTGCTAATGCAAGATCATGTCCTCTAGTCCTTCTATCTTTCTTAATTGAGAAAAACATATTTCTATCAATATTTTCATAACCCTTCAATATTGTAAACACTTCTATCTGATCTCCTCTCAATCTCCTGGTTTCTAGTGTTGTTAAACCGCATTTTTTTGGCGTATTTCATAACTAAGATCCCTCAGATTTTGTATCATTTTAGTTGCTCTCCTCTGCACTCTTTCTAGCATATCTATGTCCTTCCTGCGATATGGCCTCCACGCTTGAATACAATATTCTAAATGAGGCCTAACTATTGTTTTGTACAGCGGTATTATTAGCTCTTTTTCCTTATACGTTATGTTTCGCCTAATTAATCCAAGGATTTGATTTCCCTTTGAAGCTGCAATTCCGCACTGCTCTGAAATCTTCATATCAGCACTAACGGTTAACCCTAAGTCCTTTTCTTTTACAGTAGTACTTAGTACAGTACCCCCCATTGTATATTCTACCTCTTCGTTCCCATGTCCTATGTGGAGGCATTTACATTTCCCAAAATTGAACATCATTTGCCACTTTTCAGACCATTTGATCAACCTGTCAAGATCATCTTGTAAATCCATCACTTTTAATCCTTCTAAACACTTTTGTATCATCCGCAAATTTCAACACCTTGCTTGTTATTTCATCATCCAAATCGTTGATGTATATTAAGAATAATATAGGACCTAATACTGATCCCTGTGGTACCCCACTCAATACCGATTTCCAGTTTGAAGCCTCCCCATCAACTACTACACGTTGTCTTCTGTCAATCAGCCATTGTTCTATCCAGTTTATTATACCATTTCCTATGCCATATGAGTCACTTCCTACAGCCGCTGGATGTCGGGGTCTTTGGCCCGTTTAAGGTTGCTTACTACAGCGAATGCCGCTGTACTGAAACATTTCGTCTTGAAATATATGGTCGATTTTCAATTGGGCGCATGCGCGGTGCCATATATGGGTCATATTGAGTCACGTGCAAATTTCTCGGCAAGCTTACTGAAATATTCGGTCGTCGGAAGTTGCAGCGTGCCCAGGTGACTGTAAGTTCCGAATGATATTGGAATTACCATTTGCATTGGACTAATGTACTTTTTACATGTACACCTGCAGGGGTAAAGCTATGGTTGGACGTGGTCGCTGTACCCATCTGATCTGTCATTCTGTGGCCCACACGGATAGCCTAGGGCTAGGCTCTAGCGTGTTCACTGACACTTCAGTGACAGTGTCACTGACTGACACTTGCATGACATCCATCCCCCCTCCCCGGCTGCAACACTTCTTCCACTTTGTTTAGGTTTAGCCTTAGGCTTAGGCTGAGTTTGAGACTAGTCTTAATCTGATACTAAGACTGCCTGTTATGCCCGCAATGCATATAACCTATGGCTATGTCATGGCTACAGCTATGGTCTATGGCTTTGGATATGCCTATGCCATGGTTATGTATGCCATGGGCATAGGGACATAGCCACGGGTTAGTTTCAGGGTTGAGGGTTAAGTTAAGGTTACGTTATCAACAACAATATGTTTGCTTTTCCCAAACCTCGACCTATAATTTATTTCCTTATATCATGACCATGGCTGTGTAGGGTATATGCTGATGGCAATGATTATACCTAAATTATGCAATTAAGGTCTAAGCCTATAAAGTTTAGCATACACAACATAAAAGTAAAGGTAAGTTCTTATATAGCGCAGTGTCCGGACCAGTCTTCAGGACTACTCAAGGCGCTTTACACTTTACTCCCCTGGCAGACCTGTTCAATCGAACACCATCTCAACTTCTGTGGGAAGCACCCAGCCACTCTGCAATTGATGCGCGAAGACTAATCGTACACAAATATCCACCACTGTCTATAGCCATGTACTCATTCATACATCTGAGTGAACTGGTCAACACGACAGCTTAGGACTCTACCCTGAGCCACTGCGCCCTACATAGACATAGTCATAGCTGCCATAGCCAAGCCCAAGGCATACCCATTGGCCATGGCATGTGCATAGGCATGGACATGGTTATTCTATAGGCATACCCATAGGCAGTCTAGGCTATTTACACCTGACGATCAGCAGGAACAGATAGGTTTATATACAATGCAAGTGTAAATACAAACATTGTGCTACCTTAATTATTTCCAAATAACCTTACGAAAGGCTAAACCTAACCATACACTTTCCCCCTGGCACATGGAACAGTTATGCCTCATGTTTTTTGGTGACCAATAATTGTTACCTAGTCCGCCAATTTAACATTGACCGTGACAGTGTGAGTAGTCGGTCCAAAATCTAAAATGCTATAAGTTACTGTACTGTACACATAACTATTTAGCCGGAATATGGTAATAGTATACTATAGCTTGTAGTAATACTATCTGCCATGTTGCCCATGACATCGCATACCCACGTGTAGGGTTGGCGATTTAAATCAAGCTGATTTTAATCACGATTGAATGTTTCGTCTAAGTACTGAAACATTCGGTTATCTATTTCCGCTTGTGCGCATATAACTTCTGCGCCGACCAGATATTTCAACAACGAAATGTTTTGTTAAAACATAATTCATTGTGCTTTATTTGTTCTATACCTTCCTTTCTTTTTTAATAACCTTTCGGTTTTGATGCATTGCTCATAGACAAGGGTATTTATTTATTTATTTAATGCCGACACATTTCACATGTTTTAGGTTGCGGCAGCACTGCTTATGCAGGTAAAGCAGGCATGCGAGACCACAACACAAACAGCGATATACTCCACCGAAACGCGGTATCTTGTGCCAGACAATTTGAGAAAATTTTCATCTCTGTAAATTATAAGAATAATTTATCTAGTTATACATGGATATATGTATGTCCAAGTTATGGCAGTCATTACTTTGTTTAACTCATTGCATTACGTCTTACTACCACCTGGATTGTGAAGCTTTTAAGATGAAAGTAGGTATAATATAACGATATATGCTTACTAGATGTCATATCGCTACAATCTTTTAAAAGTGCTGTCTCTATACAATGGCTCGTCAAATCTAACGTTCTTCTGCGCCGAACTCTGTACTATTTCAATAGCCTATTTGAATTTCATAGTCAGAATAATGAAGGTGCTCGACCGGATGCAAAAATCTGCATTTCATTGACACATCACTAACTTCAAGTATCAAATTCACTAAGCAACACATTTGTAAGGGAGGTGTTATTCTAACACTGATTCCTTGGAGACTACTTGATCGATTAAAATAATGCAAATGGGAAATAGTGCAGTTTTTTATGTGTTAATTGTATGTATCTTCTGTATCAGGCTGTACATGATTTCTCTTTAGATATGTTATTCATTCCATTGCACTGCATCGTACAAGAGGCTTGTTATAGAGCTGTTTCTGTTTGGGCGAACCCTTGAAGCCCTCGGCCTGAACAAAGAACAAGCCAGTGCAATTGTAGGTTAGGCAGGTGTGACTTCGTCAAGGAATCTTCAACGTGGTGTTGGCCCACAAGACATTACGGTCCGGCCTCGCTGGAAGTCGATTACACAGAGCCTCGCTTCCGATCTCCGGCAGGTTGCGCCCGGTGTTGTTGTAGAACAAGTTATAAACTTCAGTGGCAAAACAAAATGGCCCAGTGACGTTATCGTGGAACGGACTGGCCCCGTGTCATTCAGTCCACGTTCGCCTCGAGGATGGGAGAGTAGTGCGTAGACACATTGACCATGTGAGGAGTCGTTGTGTGATTGGTGATAGCTCGGTGCCGGAGAAGACACCATCTTCTGAACTGCCTCTTGAATTGTCTCCCAAACTGCCTCCGGAGGAACCTGTTCATGCAGAACTGCCTGACGTACCGCTTGTCGTACCACGTGACGTACCGCCTGACATACCACATGACGTACCACGTGAGGTACCGCATGACGTAACTCAGCCAGAGATGGAATCTCCCCACACACCTGAACAGAACTGTACAACCAGTGCAAATCTTCGTAGATCAGGGAGAAACCATAGAGCACCTGAGAAACTTAACTTATGAAGTGACATTCACGATCACTCGTAAGAAAGTGATTGGAAAAGAAATTGTGAACGTTGGCAGTGGAATGTTGAATAACTTTTGTTAAAACTGAAGGTTTGGTATAGATATGCTTTTAGTTATTATCATTATTCTTCTTGAGTACTAGAACTCCACGAACATTGCGTTAGAGAACTTCAGGGACATTGAATTATAACACTATAAGGACACTGAGTCATATTTGTTTAGCAAACCAGTTATACTATTATAATCAAGATGGTGTGCGTGAATAAACTGTGTGACAATTGATTTGACGTTTACATCTACTCAATTAATGCACTCACAATCTAGGCTAAATATGATCAAAGCTAAACATCTATCATTGGGCATAATAATAATACAATTATTGTGATTACAGGTAGATTAGATTTGTGAAAGCCATTTTTATAAATTGTACACATTCATTCATGACTAATATATACACATTCTCTCCCAATTCAATTGTCAGTACAAAACAAACACCATCAGACGGTGAATCTATAGATTTTGCCCAGTATAGTAATTATAATATCCTAATAATAATACTATCCTTAGTAAATTCATGATTTGTTATTATTATCAATATTATTAGATGCAGCATGCATCTAATAATTTAGCCTATAACTTTTAATTGAATTAACTATGCACAATCATGTGCATAATTACAGTTATCAACTTATAATGAACACGAACTATATAACAGCAAAAAACAGTCGTTCCCATATTCTTAAATGTAGGCTAATTCAGTAATTGCAGTGACATTGGCCCCAATTAATTATTCATGCATTAATAACACAGTTCATGTGTGATGGTATTATCAAAAGCAAGCTTGCATTCACAGCAACAACTGGCAACGTAACAGTCAAATATTTCACACCAAACGTTTCGTGTATGTAGCATAATTAAATCTTTGGTCTATTTGTTTCCTCTCGTGCGTTTCGACTCTACACAATACGTAAAGGTCATAGGTCAAAATCTACCAAATATTTCAGCGACCAAATGTTTCGCTTAAGTAATGAAATATTCGGTTATCTATTTCTGCTCGTGCGCATACGACCAGATATTTCAACGACGAAATGTTTCGCTACACCGCAACTTTATGAAAGAGAATCCTGGGCGGGTCGTTACACGCAGTGAAGTTTGTCGCCTTACAGCCAAAGCAATCCTTCGTACTATGACTCCATGCAACATAACTGGAAGTTTCCGACGTTCGGGAATTTTCCCGTTCAATGCCAGTGTGGTCACAGATCAACATCTTGCACCTAATAAAGTGGTAAATGATGATAACCAAGCAATAAACGACCCACCAACTGTAGACGTGCCTGCAGCAGCTGGCAATGTAGACCACCAAGCAATAAACACTACTGCTGACTTGTCTGCAGTGGGTAGGCCTAGCAATGTGGATCATCAACCGGCGAACACAATTACAGTTACTGCTGACATGCAAGCAGTGTGTAACAGTGATGGTTACCTAGCCCCGGACACTACAGTAGCAGGGTAGACCACATAGCAACGAACACAACAATATACACAAACACACTGCACAACACCACATCTCCCGATTTATATACGTTTCTTAACTCGAAGAAACCTCGTTTTGTGCCACCATTTAAAAAAGCATATAGTCGACACGGCGTGGTCAATGGTGGTCAAGCTATCACAGAAGGGCGTGGGGTAGACCAGGTATTTCAGAAATTCAAACCATTAAACAAACCAACAAGAAAGATAGCAAGCCCAACAAACAAAGCAAAACACAAACGAACCAACCAACCAACAAACAAACAAATAAGCACCCCGACAATCACACAGACAAACACAGTGACACATTCACCAACAAACAACGCACAACTTTAGAAAATGTAACAGATGATGTGTGCTGCCAAACACCACCCAATGCCCAATGTGATGTAGATGTAATCGTTTGGGCGCAATGCGATTTTCGTACAACCGAGACGCCGATGCATTGCAATCACTGGGTGCACCTTATCTGGTGTACCCAGGTTACAGAGGTGTCATTCAAGGAACATTTCAACTGCCCCTGCTGTGTGGCAAGTAGTCAGGAAGAGTAGTGTTTCAATATTTATTCAAAATAAATGTTCAAAATATTAAGCTAAAATATAAGATTGTGAGCACTGCATATGAAAAGCAAACATTGTCAATGTTGGTGTCATCAATTTACCATTAAATGTTTTCTTTTAAACAAACCTCCTTGTCGACATTAAATAACTTACATTAGCTCAAACACTCATCAGAAATTAGCTTCAAATATGTTCAGTGAATTCTACTATTTACAATAATAACGCCAGGAAAGCTAACCATAAACAACAAGGCCATGCAGCGGGCGCCAGCGGTCCCGTGACGTAATTAATTCAGTTTTTGCCGGTACGGCATGCCATAACAGCCATGACTAAATTTGTGTGATAGCGTCGATTCGTGGAGCATGCTTTTCTGATTTTATAAATGGAAGTATTTTCCTTAAAACAACTTGTTTAACAAATTGTTTGCACATTATTGATTAAACAACGGCTAGTAATTTAGAATATTGAAACTGTTCGTAACAATTTGATTTGGTTTTTGTGCAAAATGGCATTTTCTGTTAACTATGACCAATACACGGATTCACGGTTCTACCATATATGGGCATCCGCCATCTTAAATAAGTTTTCGAAAACGAGACTGCGAGTAAATAAAGACACGTGCGTCGATATAGATAGCCATTTCTGTTAATGTTATTTTTCTTATGTAAGTTACAAGCACGTTTTGAGACATATATACATTCGTAAATACCTACACGTTTATAGTTTGCTGTTTACAGTATTAAGTTGATACAATTGAGTGTGATTTTGTTAAACATTATTAGATAACATCGAATATTCAATTAAGAATAAGTTGTAATAATACACCGTTCATTTATATACACCTTGGTATATCGTAAGTCTGATTTATATCATAAAATAATTTGCTTTAATCACTTGCATGAGCGACACCAAAGTCTTGTAGCCTTTGTTTTGCTTTGTTATCGTACCCACGTGCGTTTAATAACTCGCAACTCTGATCTAGGTCAAGATGGCGTCGGAACCGTGAATCCGTGTATTCATGTAACGTCAGTATACTTACTTGGATCTTTGATTCGCCGGTATTGGCATCCAGAATATGCCGTTGTTAGCGTGCGGAAAGGAAACTAGAGCCGCACAAAATTGCTAACGCGGGTAACATAACAAGTACGCCACATAAGCCACAATTGCTCATAAAGTTGGTGAATAAATCACGCAATTTTCACGACGCATTTTGAACGTACTTTTGCTGTAACATTTGCTCAACTGCGATGATATCATTCCATTGTTCCATCATGTCGTCAGATTTTGGACAATGCACTGTGTAAATTTATCTGTTAAAATCATAATTGGCCAGCTGCTGATGGTCATTAGAAGATTTGTCGTATGTCAAAACAGTAGGTACTTTTGATACTCAGTAACCATTCACTAGGCCGCTGTAAATTCGGTGCGTCCTGCACTTACAATCCTTCAGTAATAACACGATCAGCGAACCGACATTAGGACATACAGAATCAGACAAAATGTTCCTAAACCAATTAGTTACTGTTAAACAATGTCGCATTATGTTACGATCGACGTACCCTTCGGGATACACTTCTGCCTTGAAAATGTTTTTCGTCTCGTATATATACACGGGTCGATTGCAGACTATGCATTAATCGTCATTTATAAAACTGTGTAATACAGTCGCGGGAATTGTGTTTGGTGTGCCAGTGTAAATTTTATTCCAAATAATAATATTAAATCAGCCAAAAGAACATAGACGTCCATCTGCCAGTGCAGAATTTAAAATTGTCAGATAAGGCTATCAATATCACTCTATTGGAAAGGAGCAAGCAAAAGGGTAGGCCCAGAAACACGAGGCGGCAAGACATGGAGACTAGGAAAATGGAGCAGGTTTATACATGAGCGGAAGTGGCGAAGTGGCTACAAATTGTCAAACATGGAGGTCGTTGGCCGACGGCCTATGCACCCAGCAAGCAAACAGGCCCACGTAAATAAGTAAGCATATGTCAGCCACTCGTCGATGTAGATTATAATGCCATAACTATCAATCTCAACCGACGAGAAGTGTGGAACACCACAATGAATGCGTGCACGTTTGCGCGTGTGCGCGCGTGCGCGTGTGCGCATGTGGGGAGTGTGGTTGGGTGCGTGCGTGTGTGCGTGCGTAACAATTACCACAATTAATAATGACGTAATAATGTCTCAGTTGACTTAAATTAGTTTATATCATCTAGCAATGAACAGCGGGTAGTGATTTCACGACCACTGTAAGTTATCAATACCTACAAATTTGTGAATTTATGTTTCCCGTAGCAGGCGCGATGTCATCTGCAATAGTTCGCTCTCGTGCGACTAGAAAATTCAGAATTTGCGTACGCAAACCTCGCCAAGTGAATATGAACAAATTTTCCAGAACGTTCCAGTTGATCAGCTGGTCGCTGTTTCGAATATGCAGACATTTGGACCAGTACACTCGTGATCAAATGTCAACAACGCAATTTATTGTTCGCGAGACAGTAAGGAGCTAGGTAACTCGACGCTCTCTGTACGTCGAAACGGGCCATTGCAACGTCCGTCAAATTAATGGATGTGTGTAGCCAGTGTGAGTTAATCGTTTTTGTACACGTATTATATCGCGTTTGCCAACCGACAAAATTGTCAACTGATCCTTTGCCGTCGAGACGTTAATCGCCTCATTTATTAAAATGCGAACTGTTGAGACTTGTTAATCTCTTCCGTGGCGCCGAGGTCCGCTCGTCTCTCTCTATGTTCATTTCGTCTCTCACCTATAATTTGTTGATCTGTTTGAAACCAAATATTTATATTATTATATTTGATATTTATAGTTATTTACTTACGGCATGGGTGATAATCACAGAAATGCAACTGGAGTTTTCTGATGAGCCTCAAAGGTGTGCAGTAGAAAGTTTTTTTTCTGGGGTATTGAAATTATCCTGTATTTTTTAACACAAGCGTTGGTACGTATACAGGTGCTTTAGAGTGCATATTGTTTGATCTGAAATGCTTACACGACCAATCGTCTCATTTGCTATGCTAAACAGGCAGGAATATTTAAAATGTACTTTACACTCAGGCCCACGACGGGGGTTCACATTTTCCCAATACAGACTCCATGCTTATGGACTTTGAGATTGACCAACCCTTTTGTTTTGATGCGCCTCTGAGCTTGGTTTCCAAGGATTTAGGCGCAATAGAAGTTATCTTATTATTATTATTATTATTATGCGGGCCACTTGTTCGGGTGGGGTTATATTTTGTGGGGTGGGATGTTGGTAGACCGTGTGGTTTCAGCTTATATTCAAACACCACATTAGCATCACCAGCAGGCCATTACCGAGGTTGTTTTGGGGGTGCGCTTTCAGACAGACAGTGATTCATATGTGGTCTCTGTTGACTTCTTGTGTATCTCTTATCCCACGAGTTTACATAGCAGGTTTGTGAAGCCGTGCTGCATGGCTAACTGGATGCAATGTTCCTTTCATGCGCATTCCTCCAGTGAATGCCCATTTCCCACATGGCGATAGGAACATTCCCCACAGCCAGGCTTCCCATTCATTCACTGATGATCACTTAATAGTTTCACGTCTGTATCAATCCGGCTGCCCTGGCATGCTGGGTAATGTTTGAACAACATGAGGCAGCTTTTAGGAGGAGGTTGACGTTTTTGAGAAACAATATTAAGATAAACAATTGGGGGTCCACATCTTAAAGATTACATTTTGAGGGTGGTTTACATTTTGGAGAAAGGGGGTTAAAAAGAGGGTTCACGTGAACCCCATGAAACCACCGCCTATTGGCATGATAGTACTGTTGTGTCTTTTTCTCCCGTGGCGCTACTTTACACAATATTGGCGCAGAAATAAACAACATAATTACTGTACTAGATCGCTGTTTGTTTCTTCTAGTCTAAAGCGTAACTTACTTTTAGTTCTGGAAGGCGTTGCCTAGATGAATATGAAATTGAAAAGTAGTTTAAAACATCTCAATATGGTTTCAATATCTGCCAAATGCTAAGACAAACAACTTAGCAGAGTTTTTATGAATAACATATTATGCATGTTTTTTATTTCCACGAATGCGTTTAGTTGTTTAGCGTAAGCCCTAGGATATGTAATTGTTCACATGCGGAAATAAATTACTTTGTGTCTAGGCCCTACGTGAAACCGCCAGCACAATTCACACGAAATATGATCCACAGTTTTAAAGAGACTAAGAGCTATTTCATGTCAAATTAAGTCATTTTATTCTAAAAACCTTAGTCGGTTACACGATCATCTTTACAATGTGTAATATTAATACAATGTGCGTGGTCTTAACAAGCACGCTATATTGTTTTCAATAATATTCAAAAGGCAAACTAAGTATTATACTTTGAAACAAAACACCAACCAACAAAGCGTTACAGCAACGTATTTCTTAAAATTATTCATAGGCCATATGCTACATCATATATTATTACATAGTTTAATTAGCTCTATGTGGATTGTGCAATTAAACTCATTGTCCCTTTTATTAAAGTTTTCGTCCTCATCAAATAATATATTGAACACTTTATTCTTCCTTATTGAAAAACGTACATTTAGACACATAATTACACACATCTCCACCATTATTACAATCACTGTGATTACAAAATCTAGTGAGCCAAGCGTTCTCGTTTTCGCACGCTTCTGCGAACACTGAACGTTGACATCTGAGAGCGGTGATCCCACTCACCTACATTCTATAGTTAGATAAGTGTATGTTCCGCACAAGCGCCAACCTAGCTACGGTCGTCTAACTTGTCTTGCTGTACTTCAGTCTGTCGTAGCGCCGCACGATGAAGTAGGAGATGAGGAGGAAGATCGCCTGGAATATCCACAGCTGGTCGACGAAGAGGATCGACCTGAAGGGACTGACCGGCTTCACGCCTCGACTGCGGGCCGCGATGTCGTCTTCAGTGTCGCACCGGTGGAACTTTCGCGGCGGACAAATCCATAGGTCGCCAACCTCGGAACATAACATAGAACACTGTCGAATAACTGTCTAAATATTGGGGTGATCGCATCATTTGTAAAGTCCCCAAAATGTATC
Source organism: Escarpia spicata (assembly GCA_963995525.1). Lineage (NCBI taxonomy): Eukaryota > Metazoa > Annelida > Polychaeta > Sabellida > Siboglinidae > Escarpia > Escarpia spicata. The sequence continues at coordinate 11,115,878 of OZ023205.1, read as the reverse complement.
AGTATTGGACTGACGGCGGTTTTGTTGTCACCACATATCGAGAGGAAAATAAATCGACACAGTGGCACCACCTATCGGGTGAAACATATAGTCATGCAGATTGACGCTATTGGGGTCAGGACACTGTTAGAATTCCTGCTTGGTTACGGAAAAGTGCAGTATATTTTTGGGAAATAATTTGTTTACAATATTTACCTGCTCTGACATAAGTGCATTTGAGTAGTCAGATTTCTAGATGTGATTGTAGAATATGTTGACAGTAAAATGGTGTATTTTTAGCGGATTTTACTAAGCGGAAGGGTATTTGGCTAGTTGACCCTTTAGCCGGATTACTGCCTGCATCCATTTGTAAATATTGACGGGTGTCATACATACAGGCATTTTGTAAGAGCTAGAAATATTAGATTTTGACTAAACTCGACCAGCATGTCAATGAGATGATGATAACGGCAGGTGAGAAGTGTAGTACATTTTCTAGGTCACGTTTTCTTACAATCTGACAAAACGTTAACATGGTCGCCAATGGGAAACTATCAGTGTGCTGACCCCTATTGTGGATATCTGGACCGGGCAGCGTACGTGGTGAGCGCAGCGTACGTGGTGGGGGCAGCGTACGTTGTGAGGGCAGCGTACGTGGTGGGTATTATATCGGCAACCAACCGTGTCATTTCTGGTAAATTCAGTGGGTAGTGGCTGTGGTGTTTGAAACCATTTTGATTGCAAAAAATGGATAATCCCCATCACGTATTGGTGGGAGTGTATAGGTGGTTGCATTCATGTGGGTCCGCTAAATCACATACGACATTTCAGTCCCATACATGCAAAACTAACATAGGTCCACAGAGAAAAGGAGAACACACTGTTTTATAATATTGATAACACCGTATTATTTCCGAGTTATTTGACCTGCTGTGAAGATTGATCAACAGTAAAAAGAGAACGTTCGAGCAATATGATGTCTACGATCAGTTTTGTAACATTTCTAAGGATGGTTGGCAGCATATGGTGTATTGTTAGAATGTGTGTCAAATCCTAAAATATTCTGTTCCACAACAATAACAGTTGAACATATCTGTTTGTACCAAACCAAAGAATATCACATTTTAGAATGTTACCAAAGTTATCCTGGGTGATTTAACAACAAATGTTCGTTGGGTGACATATCATTGAGAAACGCGCGAAATAGCTGTTGTTTGTTTACACAATATGGTAGAAGGGTGTGTATATAACTGACCTTTCTGCACCATGCTACAAAACTAATATCCTACTGAATTGTCACCCGATGCCTAAATAATTCACAATTATGTTTATAGATATTGGTGTACGCCGACGCAGCCAACCATTACAGTAGATTACCAGTATCAATTTCCAAGTGTATAACAACAGATACGTGACACTAACACTCGAGTGGGTTTGTCTTCAGAATAACATATCGTGATGTTGAATATGGCTGATGGTAGTGTTGATGATGTGTTGTATGTATGTATGCATGTATGTATGTATGTATATGTATGTATGTGTGTATATGTATGTATCTGAGTATAAGTATGTATGTAAGTATGTGTGTATATATGTATGTAGGTATGTATATACTGACAGACTGACAGACAGATAGACAGAGATAGAGAGACAGACAGACTGACAGAGACAGAAAGTCAGACAGACTGACAGACAGACAGACATAGATAGAGAACAGACAGACAGAGACACTGAGACAGAGAGACAGATAGACTGACAGACAGACAGACAGAGAGAAACAGAGAGACAGACAGACAGACAGACAGACATCAGACAGGCAGAGGCAATCGGACAGACATATAGACATATAGATAACATACATACTAACAGACAGAGACAGACAGACAGACAGACAGAAACAGAAAGACAGACAGACAGACAGACGGAGACAGACAGACAAAAGAAGAGCGACAGACATAGAGTTCGAAGCTATGTCTCACCTTGGAGATGGGCTGTGGCGACTCCATCCACGCGATGACGTCTTGGAAGGTGACGAGGAAGGTGTCCTCGTGGCCGTCAGACACGATCGTCTGCAGGAACATCTTGAGGCCGGCGACCGCCACCTTGTTCTTGAGCGTCTTCGTCGCCAGGTTGATCATCATGGGCGCGCGGTTCGTGTCGTAGTGGTGACGGAAGTTTTGATAGAGCAACTTGTAGACGTCGTTGGACGTACGGAGCGACACGACACAGTCGTCGAGGAAGGCACACAGGCGGCCGTTCTCGGGGTTAATGAGGCGCAGGATCGGCAGTTCCCAGAAGCCGTCGTAGCTCTTCGTCGGGCACTGGGGCGTGAGGCACTGGAAGCGGTTACCCCACGGTATGTCGAGTGTGACGGGCCACGGGGGCAATTGTTCCTCTTCCAGCGACTTGGCGCCACCAAGGAGCGTCGAGTCGTACATAAAACCCTACAACCGGTAAGTCACTGTGTCAGGTAGGATGGTTTGTGTGATGATGATGATGATATTAATAAAAGTTTTGTGATGCATCATATCTAGAGCCATTAGCTAATCACAGTTATTCAATAAACCAAAATTAGTAAACAATTAAAATGTATTAAAACGTCTGTAAAAGCGTGTAAACAAATCAAAGTTCCCCAAGGCCATGGTCATAATAGTTTGATATGCATTGTCATATATAATTATTTTGCACACTGAAAGGGTTAGCGTTTTTGTAATCAGAATCTTCACTAATATCACATGACACTTAAAACTAGACTACAACAAGAATTGAAAATTAGTTCGTGATATGGATAAATAGTTACAAAAAATAATATGCCATACTGACATAATGACCAGACCCTTAAGCTGGGAAGTGAGATGGAAGCGACGTGACAAAACTCAATACGCTAGTACATATCATTCATACACACATGTATACATAGCATAAACGTGACAGGTATACCCAGAAAGCATGGCCCGCCGAGATTAGTGGGAATGCCAGTCGGAACAGTTGTGTCTTCAACCGAGATTTAAACTCAGACAACGAAGGAACATTCCGCAGACTGACAGGCAGTGAATTCAACACAGGCGATGAAGATGAAAGGGCGCTTACCAACATATTATATATATATATATATATAAATTATATATATATATATATACATGGTGGTTTACCTTGCGTAGAGCGTGTTGTTGCCGCCCGACTTACCTTGCCGTAGAGCGTGTTGTCGCCGCCCGGCTTACCTTGCCGTTGAGCGTGTTGCACTTATTTTGTTCCTGGTTGTCTCCGCCCGGCTTACCTTGCCGTGGAGTGTGTTGTACTGGCTGTCTCTGCAAGGCTTACCTTGCCGTAGAGCGTGTTGTACTGGTTGTCTCCGCCCGGCTTCTGGAGCGGCGTGCGAGCCCCGCGGACATGATCATCGGGCAGGAAGGCCTTCTCCACCATCTCCTCGGCGTGGTCGATGAACTGTTTCTCCCATTCGAACTCCGTCCACTCCTCCGTGTTGCCCGTCCGGTTCTCGCCGTAAGTCGCGATCTCGTGGCCGCGGATGTACAGCTTATGCACGGCGCAGTAGTCAGACCCCGACCCCAGTACGAAGATCGTTATGCTCACCGGGCAGTCATTCTGGCGCGGCAATAAGGTGTTGGTTAGAATAACTACATGGTGGGGTGACGGTCGTCGTCTTCGCTTAATGATGATAGTGATGTAGGTGATGATGATGATGATGATGATGATGATGATGATGATGATGACGATGATGATACGCTGGTGATGATGATGATGATGATGATGAGATAACATTGATGACGATGATCTTGATGACGACGATGATGATGCTGTCGATGATGACAATTTGTAACGGTGTATCGCACACTGACAGTATGACCTACCACATCAAACAGTCGATATCGCCATATTCATGTCGCTGTATTTTAATTTGGAATGGATGCATTACATGCCTATCTGTGGAATATAAAATGACACATACTGTTATATTCCCCCTCAATTTGAAACTTTAACAAAAGTTGTGTGGTGATTTGACAGTAGATCCTTGCTGTAGAGCGTGGATCCGGGCGAATGTCTTTTAGTTCAGCCGGTTACACGACGAGACATGTCAGAAGAGTTTATGGGCGGATATAATTATGACTAGGACCTATTTCCATTGCGTTTCGTCGATACAAACCAAAGCACAATGCACATTGACACAAAGCGCAATGAACAATTTGGGTGTTAGTAGCGTGAATATGTTTTAAAATAAAATTGGTATACACATAGATAAAGAGGGTACGTTGGACTCTCGATGAACCAAAAGGCTCCCTTGTCCACCTGCCATCTAGAGTTAATTATCTGGGTGGCAATCTTGTTAAACAAATTACATTAACTTTACCACTACACATGCTAATATATTAGAAAATATCACTTAGATTGAACATCATGTTTACACTTTCCAAGCGTGACGTGTCCTAAATAACTTAGGACCCCCTACCTGTGGGTTACGCAGTGTGTCCGGGAAGATGTCGATGAGAATCTTTCGGAGGTTGCCGGAGACGCGGTCGCTGAACGTGAACAGGACCATCTGTGGGGTCTCGTCTCGACTCAATCCGCCGGGGATCTTGTAGTTGTCGCAGTAGCAGCGAGGCAGCTCGCACCCGTAGTCGCACGTATCGAAGCTGCCATCGCAGGCACCCAGCAGCCCGACCAGCACCAACAGCAGGAGTGGCACGGACGCCATTTTGATTGCGCGCACTCGTTAGCTCTGGTGCTCGGTAGTTGCTGACTGGTAGGAGACCTTCGTTTTATTGCTGTGATATTCAGCAGTTATTGGTCAGTATAAGATCATGCGACGACACAGGGTCTGATCAGAAACAATCCGCAGTAGCTGGAGAGTGAAAGATCCGATGCGACGTTCTCTTTTGCTAAAATAGTTGACAGTATTCGACCAAGTATCTTTCTGTGTTGCGATAGTTAATGATACTAGATATTCCGAAAGCCTTTCGTTTAGTTCAAATATTCTGCAGTAAATGGAATGTATGGCTCAACGTAGAGACACCGATCTGCTCCAGTGATGTCAGCGGTGGTTGTTTGTTAAAGGACCAGACGATGTCGTATCCGTCACAGCTGACTCAATCTCTGATACAAGGTTGTGTTCCGTGTATTATCCTCCCGTTCGGAACTTAACGGCGAGTGTATCGTCCATATAACGTGAGGACGGTTCCCGGTCTTCGTACGGTGTGCTGCTTTCCTGTTTATTCCAAGCCGACACGGTTAAGAAACACTCGCAGCAACTTCTAGAACGAACAATCCCTGTACCAGTGTTTAGTTCAGTTGTGATGGGCGTAGGCCGTGTTTGGCCTTATTAAGTTACGACTAACATTATTAAGCGTCATCCAGCTAGACGAGTAGGCGAGATCGTATTGCATGTTAATGTGCAAAAACGTTTCGCCAGCGACACTAATAATAATAATAATTTTACTGCATTTCTCTGCGCCATAATTCTGGTAATTACTACCATTCGAAGGCGCCTTACAATCCTTAAACATGGCATGTAGCTATTAAGATTATTAAATACAATTTATAAAAGCATTAAAATATATATATATATCAATAGTAAATATATAACGATAATATTAATAAAAACAAATAATACTAATTAAAAACGACAAGTTAAGAGATAATAATAAATAATAATAATAATAATACTTAAAGGTAGATACTAAAATGTTCAAAGTTCGTCACTGCCCACACATATAATTTAAAGAGAAAAAGCACGTTTAAAAAGAAGTGTCTTCAGTTGCTTCTTGAACGCGTTGAGGCAGTCTGTAGTACGCACGACAAGCGGAAAATTGTTCCAGAGGCGTGGCGCTGCGGATGAAAAAGCTCTGTTGCCTTGAGTACAGAGCTTGCAGCGCGGGACCTCCAGCAGGTGAGCGTCGGCGGAGCGTAACGTGCGAGTGATTGCAACATGGACCTTATCAAATGTACTGTTATGTTTACTAAGGCAATTATGATGTGTGGTCCCATTTAACTGTTTATAACAATGATATTATTTGCTATGATTTGTTTCGTGAATTGATCGATTTGTACATGCAGTAGGTGTTTATTTAAGCAGGGCTAAATCAAAATACTTAAAGCTGACTGCGCATTTCATTTAGCAAATATAAGCTATACGTTAACAATATAACGTGGGCTTAGTCAGTCTCCAAGCAGATGTGCGCTTCCAGTCACGTGGTCTCTCCAAAACGCACCTCCGTCAGAGGTTACACTACTTTCGCTCTGGCGAATTGATATAAATGGCCAGTAAGCTGGTTTTTGCCCGGCACTTCAATGGTTTATTACAACACGTCAGGTTTGCCCGTGCGCAACGTTACATAGTTTGAAACAAAGAAATACTTTATGGCATTTCTAGTAGATTTTTCTAAACAAGCTTTATCCATAATTGTTCGCTATTGAATTCGACATATATCTTGAAAAAAATGGGGAATTTACTCAGTGAACTGACAATGTGCAAAACCTGCACATAGTCATATCAATTGATAAATGTGTAATGGTTGTATCTCTCAATTTCGATTGTATATAACAAAGGAGAGGAATCATGTGGAATACTTGCATAAAACACAAAAAGTTCGATTTTTGTATGGAACTATGTTACGTAAACGCAATTGGCAAAGTTGCTATATGTGACCAGTCGCACGCCAATGGCTAAAGTTCACTAAATAATCAACAACTGTCAACATGTCCGCACGGCTTACCTTACCTTAATGTACCGCAATTAAATTAAAGCACGTATGGCATTCGCCGTGTCATGGATTTGCCATGCTATGTCAAGACTGTCACGAGAACTGGTAATGGTAATTTAGATTCAATAAATAACTTAGCAATTCATCTAGGAGAAGGCAAACTCCAAAACCAAACCCATGTAAGTGAACTGTGGCACTGAACATGTATTACCTGTAGTGGTGTTGAATATGACACCTCCGGGCGGATGCAATTCCAAGTAATTCAACGACCATAACGTTCAAGAAACCGAATGGTCAGCGGTACAGGAAACTGCATAGGGAGATTCCGCAGACTGGCAGGCAGTGGTTTCAAAACAGGGGGTGCGATGAATATAATAATCTTCCGGTCAAGGATCTGCTGTCAACATCCACAGAAAACATTCAGAAAATAAAGAAAAGGAAGATGTCCTGCGCGACATGGAACATAAGGACACTGTACCAAGAAGGCCATCTCGAGCTGCTCGAATTGAAGAAATTCAATATCGACATAACAGGCATATCGGAAACGCACTGGTGTAGTGACGTACACACAGCATTCCAACAAAATGGATACACAATTATTCACTCTGGAAGAGATTATGGTGTCCACAAACAAGGTGTGGCACTAATAAATCGTCTGAGTATGCGAGCGGCATGTTGTCTTGCGAAGCCGTCTCTCCGATGATGGTTAGTGTCAGGGTCAAAACCAGAACTGGTGTCCGAAACATCATCCAAATGTCTTAAGTAATGTGTCACAATCAGCATATAGACAGTTTCATTCAACAGAGACTGCCCTCTTAAAGGTTCATAATGACATTAACTTGAACATTAATAACGGTAAAGTCACTGCACTTACCTTACTAGATCTATCTGCCGCTTTTGACACGATTGATCACAGCATTCTCATTGAACACCTATTAAAGTGGTACGGCATATCTGGCACAGCTCTAAGCTGGTTTTCTTCGTATCTAACTGATATATACCAGAGATGGAGTAATCGTACTTGTGGTAATCGTACTCGTACTTTTTGAGTAATCGTACTCGTACTCGTACTCGATTACATTAGTCAAAAAAGCCAAGTAATCGTAATCGTACTCGATTACATTACCAAAGTAATCGTAATCGTGATTACTTAATCACGATTACAGTTTTTTTCATATAAAAAGTTGCAAGCAAATAGATTAGACAGATAGAAATGGCAATACTAGAGGTAATATAATAAATGTAATAGTAATTGAGCTATTACTTTGCTATTACTATTGAGCATTTCAGTTGCATAAACATTCATTTAGATTTCCCTAATTAATACCTTCTCTCCCCAAAGAAGCCAGTCCCAGCCACATCACCCTCCTGCTGACTGTAGTAGTACAAAGTTATAATAGTGACAGTGTCTGGGAAGCAGTGCAGTAAATAAGCCTCCCCCACCATCTTGCTTTGTAATTTTAGAAGCCATGCCACTTGTACTGTTTGCACTGTTAGTATGGTGTGAGTGATTGGTCATGGTTCCTACCTCCCGAGTCCTGACTGGGTGCCAGTGGGTGGTTAGCTGCTAAATTCCTGTCCAGTATGTTTAAGTGTAAACTGTAAACCTGTCTAAGTTCACACCATATTCTGTGTTTGTCCATTTTAATATACTGCATATCTAAATCGGATATCCTTTTGAATCTTACCGCCTGGATTTGAAATGTTATCAGTGTAATGTATTTGATCATGTGTACAGCCACTGTATTTTTATTTGCCATTTTAAAGAGGGTATTTTAACTTTTTTAATGCAACATATTTGTATTTGATTCAGAAACCATATTTGTTTGTCCCCACCCCTGTTTTTCTAAATATAGTTAGTATACGAATTGCAACTGGCTTGCTTGCAGATATATGTAACTGGGTAACCTGTAACTGTGCCCAGTGTTTGTGTGTGTCAGTGAGGATGCCATAGCTGGCCTGCCACCCCAACACAACACAGTCAAGTCATTGGCTTGCTACTCCTAGTTCATTTCAGTTCCATCTGTTGATATATTGTGATCTGCTATCTGTTTGATAAAGCTGTCTGTCAAGATGTTTATATAGAATAAACCTCGATAGCAGTCATCAATTAGAACACTAGATACTGTCATAGCAACTGAAAAAGATCAATGCTTTTGAATTCCAAGAAGGTCACATTCATGGTAGAAACAGGATTAGCATAATCTTTAAAGTAATCATGATTACATGCTAAAGTACTCGTACTCGTAATCGATTACATTTGTTTTCTGAGTAATCGTATTCGTAATCGTACTCATACACCTTCATAGTAATCGTACTCGTACTCGATTACATTTGTATTGTAATCACTGCATCTCTGATATATACCAAACTGTAAATATTGGGAACAGCTTTTCAGCTGCACTGCCGCCTTTATTTGGTGTTCCCCATGATTCTGTTCTTGGGCCTTTGCTTTTTACTCTTTACACCACGCCACTAAGCTCTGTTATACAGAGACGTAACTTGAATCATCATCTTTATGCTGTTGATACTCAGATCTATATTTCGTTGGATATCCCGGATACAAATCGCTCCCTTAACCAACTTAGTGATTGCCTTCAAGATATCTTCCACTGGATGATTGACAACAAGTTAAAATTAAATACAAATAAAACTGATTTGATCATTATTGGTACTCCAATGCAGCGTAGTAAACTGGATGTTTTTTCCCTACGCGTATTTTTAATCAGTGTATCACGCCAGCAACTTTGGTGCGGAATCTACGAGTGATCTTTGATAGTAACTTCAATTTCCGACAACACATATCTCAAACACTGTGTTGCTGTTTTCGTTTAATCATATTCGTGATCTTCGCCTTATTCGCCGGTATATGAAATTTTCTGTTGCTAAAACTTTTGCAACAACGCTTGTTAGCAGCAGGCTTGACTATTACAATTTCCTCCTTTATAGTATCGCTAACAAGGATATCACAAAACTTCAGGGTGTCCAAAATTTTCTAGCAAGAGTAGTTGCAAGATCTCCTCGTTTTTCTCGCTCTGTACCACTTTTGAAGTCTTTGCATTGGCTTCCTGTACGATATTGTATAATATTTAAGATCTGTACCAACCTCAGATGAAACCATGATAGCAAAGAGAATCGATGTGGGACTCGGTGGTGAGTCCCCCAAGCCAGAAGAGTCCCTATTGGATATTGGGGAAGAGCCAGAAGCAACCGGGAGTACTACTCAAGCTGATGAAGGCAATGTGCTCGACTGTGCGGAGAAGGGAAAGAAGTTTAGCGGATGGCTAAAAAACAAAACGAGAATAGCAACTTGGAATGTCCGCAGCATGGCGGCTGGAAAATGGACAATGTTATAGAAGAAGCGAAAGAAAACAATATAAGTGTCCTAGGAATAGCAGAACACCGATTGGCGGGACGCAGGAGGAAAATTCATATACTCCGGACAAGCAAAGGCAGGACAACGAGGCGTAGCAATATATCTGAGTAAACAAATAACAAATACAGTACTTGGATACAAACCAGTAAATGACAGAATTCTGAGCATAAGGTTACAAGGAAAAGTGAAGAATATCCAAATAATACAAGTCTATGCGCCGACATCAACAGCAGAAGAGGAAGAAATAGAAGCTTTCTATACTAATTTGCAAGGTGAAATAGACGAATCCAAGAAATCGGACATCACCATTGTCATGGGCGATTTTAACGCCAAAGTAGGTCAACGACAAGACGAGATAGAACGATGAACAATCGGGAAATTTGGATTAGGAGAGAGAAACGAAAAGGGAGAACGACTTGTTGAGTTCGCCATCACTAATAACCTCACAATCGTAAATACCAATTTCTGAAATCACCCTAGAAGAATCTACACGTGGACATGGCCAGATGGAAAGACTAGAAATCAGATAGACTACATCATGATACAGATGAGAGATGGATATCAGCAATAAGAGGTGCAAGAACACTATCAGGAGCAGACTGTGGATCTGATCATGAACTACTGATGGCAGAGATGAAACTTAAGTTGAAAGTGGAAAAAAGAGGTGACAACAACACAGAGATATGATGTAGAAAATCTGACAGACAAATACACAGTATTTGTGAAGAATCGATTTACAACTTTACTGACAATGACAGAAGAGAAAGAAGCAGAAGAAATCGCAAATGATATTAAGACAATTTTCCGAGAAGAAGCGAAAGAACACCTACGGAAGAGAGAGAGGAAACACCAACTCTGGATAAGTATAGAGACCTTAAAGAAAATAGCAGAAAGGAAAGAGCTTAAGAAACGCAAAAACGAGGAATCGATCAGATTAATATATAATGATATGAACAAATTAATCAAAAAACTCAGAAAAAGGGACAAACAGAAGTATATAGAAGCCAAGTGTAAGAAAATAGAGGACTGTATGGCAGAAAACCGAAACCAAGAAATGTTTAAAGAAATAAAGAACATGACAGGTAAATTCCAGCCCAGACTCGTGTCATCAAAGATAAAATGGGAAGACTCTGACTGATGCAGAAGACATAGCCAACAGATAGAAAGAATATTATGAAAATATGTACTCACGAGATGGATATAACACCGACCCCCGTGATATGAGAAACGAAGACCAAGACGAGGACGATCTCGAACCATTAAGATATGGGGTGAAATGGGCCACTAATAGTCTAAAAGATGGGAAAAGCCCTGGGTGCGACAACATACAGGCAGAAATGATAAAAGCAGCGGAAGAAGAAGGAATAGACATATACCATACATTGTGTAAGACAATATGGAAGAGTGGAAAATGGCCCGACGACTGGAAGAAATCAATATACATCCCATTACCAAAGAAAGGAGACCTACAGCTATGCTCCAGCTACAGAACCATATCACTCATTAGCCATGCAAGCAAAATATTGCTGAAAATCATGATGAAAAGAATGCAAGATAAAATGGAAATGGAAGCAAGCAGTACACAGGCAGGCTTCAGAAAAAAACAGAGGCACAAGGGACCACATATTGTATCTGAGAATGTTGATTAAGAAATTCAGAGAGATAAATAATGATCTAAGAATATGCTTCATCGACTATTCCAAGGCTTTCGACTGTGTGAACCATCAGGTGATGTGGAAAACCCTCAATGACATGAACTTCCACCCAAAGATAATCGCCCTCTTGAAATCACGTTATAGCAACCAACAAGCAGTGGTCAGGCTGGAAAGCACAACTACAGAAACGTTTAAGTGGGAAAAGGAGTAAGACAAGCATGTATTTTATCTCCATACCTATTCAACCTCTACACAGAAGACATAATGAGAGATGTAGAAATAGATGACAGAAGTACAAGATACGATGAAGTGAATATTCATGGACATAGAATCAGAGACCTACGATACGCAGACGATACCGCACACCTGTCCACTACAAGAACCGGCCTAACAAACCTAATCATGTCTGTAAAAGAACATAGTGAGAAAAAAGACTTGTTACTTAATGTGAAGAAAACAAAGTTCATGGACACTGGCATTGAAAAAACAGAAATTGCAATCAACGGAGAGCAAGTTGAAAATGCGAACCACTACGAATACCTTGGAGCAAGACTACAAGGAGTCGGCAAGACATCATCAGAGATCAGAAAAAGAATAGCCATTGCAACGCAGAAACTAAATAATCTGAAAAATTACAAAATATACCAGCAAAGATAAGAATTTAAAAAACTTGCGTTTTCCCAACAGCTCTATACGGGAGCGAAACGTGGACACTGAACTCCTAAGAGTACCATGGATAACAACAACAACCAATGCAGAGATCCTTAACAAAATTAGACATAAAGAACTGCCACCTAGTGAATAGAATAAAAGGACTAAAACTGAGTTATTTTGGCCACATCAAAAAACACAATTCATTGGAGAAAACAATCCTAGAAGGCAAAGTGGAGGGAAAGAGAGGACGGGGAAGACCAAGGAGAAGATGGGAGCAGGACATCAGCGACTGGTTGGAAGACGACATCGTGAGAACAGGGAGACGATCGGCAGACAGAGCAGCGTATCGTGGGATCATCCGGGCAGCTACGTCTCGCAGAGATTTGCTGAATTGAAGAAGACCATTACATACCAGACACTGTCCAGTAAGCAACCATCTTATTTGCATTCATTGCTTACTCCTGTAAGAAAACCTAACCAGCTTCGATCATCTAGTTCTGACCTACTTTTTGTTCCTAGAGTCAACACTAACATTGGAACTAGGACTTTTTCTGTTGCTGCACCAACTCTTTGGAATATGCTCCCTCTTAGTGTTAGATCAGTTGGAAATATTACAAAATTCAGTCGGCATTTAAAAAAAAACCTATGTTTACAACCTTGCTTATCCACCGTAGCTCCCTAGCGCCTTGACCCATCTGTTGACAACTGAAATACTACTTATGGATTTTGAGATTGACCAATCCTTTTGTTTTGATGCGCTTCTGAGCTTGGTTTCCAAGGATTTAGGCGCAATAGAAGTTATCTTATTATTTTAGTATTATTATTATTATTACATGCACGAGACTGTTCTTATCCCATTGAACAGTACCAAGATTTCTGGACCTACAGTAGTTGAAAATCAGTGCCATCCAAAACGTTGAAGAACTACAAGGACACGGAGATTTCAATGGAAAAGTAGGTGATGACCAACATTATTTCTGGCCAGAAACTGTTGGAGAATTTGGACTTGGTCATGTATCTCAATATTCCAATACCAGAGGAGCCACATGGATATCAACAGATGGACGAATTTTAAACCAAATTGACAACATTCTTGTTTAGAACAAATTAAAAGGCCAGCTAAAGAACTGTAGAACGTACCGATCAGCAGAACTTGGATCAGATCACTTCCTTGTCATCGCACACCTATACATCAAACTCTGTACTTCAAAATCACAGAGGAAGGTAGTGAAGAGATATGATGTGGACAAGCTTCAAAATATAGAAACAAACCATCTGTTCCGGATCAAGCTATTGGCTCATGGTGATAGACCAGTTGACGACATATGGTTAGATTTTAAAGAGAAAACAAACTAAATCACAGAGGAGGTGGTTGGCTTCAGACACAGAAAACATACAGCCAATCTTCCATCAGTTGTAGCTACTGGGTGCGAGGAAAGGAGAAAAGACTGCATAGAATATTTGAAGAACACGTCAAATAACGAGAATCGAGAACTATACAGAGACAAGAACAGACTAGTGAAGAAGACAACACGAATAAGTATGAGCAAAGGGCTTCGGGAAAAGACAGAACATATGGAACAGGACTTCAAGAAACACAATTCGCATAACCTGTTCAGAAATGTGCGAGAACTTAGTAACAAATCTCGTAAACATCTCACGGGTGCAAAGGATAGTGACGGAAACCTGAAAACGGTCCCAGCTGAGGGCTTAAAATGTTGGGAAATCTACTTCGAAAAACATCTGAATACAAACTGGTCAAGAACATAGAAAACAGTTGACAACATTCCAGATAACATGCCTGGACCAGTTGGACCTCCATTCTCTTTAGAAGAGATACATAAAGCTACTGGAGCAATGAAATCAAGGAAAGCGCCTGGTGCAGATCGCATGACCTCCGAAGTCTTGAAAGCAGGTGGAGAAAAAATGCCCGAGGCTCAAGTGGCTTAAAATATGCAGTGCAGCATAGCATCAAGAACATTTACCAACAGATTGGTGCAGGAGTATCATCAACCCTGTCCACAAACTACAGAGCAATTAGCTTTATCTATATTCTTGGTAAAGTATTTTGTAAGATGATACTCACAAGAATAGAAGACGCCGTTGACGGACACCTGTCAAAACAGCAATTTGGATTCAGGAGAAACAGAGGAACATAGACGCTATCTTCACAATGCACTAGATCATAGAAAAGGCAAATGAACACCAGATCCCACTACATTTCAATTTTGTGGACTTCAAGGCCGCATTTGACATCATTTGGAAGGATGCATTATGGAAGAGGCTAAGATCTATTAGGATGGACCCCAAAATGACATCACTGATTGAGGCCATGCATGAGAATGTCGAATGTGCTGTTACCATCAATGGTCAGTTGACAGATTGGTTCAAAGTTGAAATAGGAGTGAGGCTGCCTGCTCTCACCTATCCTGTTCAACTTGTTCCTTGAGTTTGTCATGGCTGACCTGAAGAGCCTACCCAAGGAGTTCAAATACAGACATCAGTTTTGACAACAGGTATGCTGACGACACAACACTAATATCTACCATATTCGAGAAACTACAACTTGCAACCGAAGAGCACCGAGCAGACTGCGACAAATAGGGTATGAACAAAACAATCTCTCCAAATGCTAAGTATGTGGTTTTGATAAACAACCTATTCATTGGCCCGTGGTCCCGGCTGTGTTCTCTAGTGCTGCAATGATCGAGAACATTTGCAAAAATCACCAAAAGACATATTAGTCATTACACAACTGTGCGTACTTGAAATGTCTACATATTTATAAGGAAGTATCTTTTGTGACATATTCAATATATTGTTTTAGTTTCAATGTAAAATAATGAATGCTTTTTCAAAATTGTTGACATTTGCATTTGAAAATAAATTAATGCATTTTAAAGCAATTGCAAAGTATCTGATATGTTCCATATATGTTTCATATATGTCTCAGAATTTACTTAGATTTTAACCAGTGATTATGCAGCACAAAAATCACAAAATATTACATAGCATGCCATTGTGTCTGTAATGCCGTGTTATGTTAACAATAACAGCACCCACTATTTTGACTTGTTTTCAGGTGTCTCTATAATGTTTAAAAGTTACATATCTGAAATTTGCTCTGAACATGTAGACATATAGGTATATATTAGCTATATGCAAAATTCAAGTATGCTAATGAGAAGGACATGAAAATGGGATTTTTTGATATTATTCCCGGAAAGTTATTTCAGCCGGCTGTATTTCATTGTTGTGTTACGGTGTACTGGTCTGGAAGGAGGTTCCGGTCTGAGAGTAAGTTCCGGTTCCGTTTTGCGTATTGCGCATGCGATTGTACATGTCAAAAGTTAGCGCCTACTTTCGGCCCGCAGCTGTATGGTCTGGAAGGAGGTTCCGGTCTGAGAGTAAGTTCCGTTTCCGTTTTGCGTACACACAGCACATGTCAAAGGTTAGCGCCTATTTTGGCCAGCTTAACACGGTGTTTGCCGAAAGAATGTGTGATAGTTTACGTTAATGATACGGTTACTTTTGTAATTGTTAGTATACGTAACAAAACCTCACAATTAGCATAACTTGTAGTTATTTGCAAATAAAAATTGTTTTATTTTGATATCATTGTCTCAGAGCGTTGACGTTGTGTATCTTACGACTTCGTCACACAGAGCTGCAGCTTTCAGCGCTGTTTATACGCACAGCGGGTTTTGTGGTAAACACAAATCTCCGCATTTTAAATGACATGACACATACTTATCTCCGTCAGTTTGGCATGTATGAAGCTGAAATTGTGTGTATAATGTAGCAGGCCCATTGGGGGTGGTTGGTAGTTTAAGATTTTTAAAAATTTGTCGGGGATCTTGGGGGGGTAACAATTTATAAATGATACATATCTCTGTTAATTTGATATGTATGAAGCTGACATTTTGTGTGTGATCTAGGGTGTCCATTGGGGTAGTTTGTACGTATAGGTTTTTTTTCATCCAAGTGGTGGGGGTCTCGGGGAGGTCACAATTTTTAAATAGCACTTATCTCTGTCATTTTGTCATGTGTGGAGTTGAACTGTTGTGTTTGATCTAGCAAGCCCATTGGGATATATATTTTTTTTTTTTAAATCAAAATGTGGGGGTCACAATTTTTAAATGGCACTTATCTGGGCCAGTCATGCCTGTATGGGGCATACATTTTATGCGATCTAGTGTACCCATTGGGATGGTTCGTAGTTTTATATTTTTTCTAAATTTGTCCGGGGTGGCGGTCTGGTGGTCACAATTTTAAAATAGCACTTATCTCCATCAGTTTTGGAAATATGGGGCTGACATTTTGTGTGCAGTCTAGAAGTCCTATTGAGGCACTTCAAAATTCGTACAGAGGGTGGGGATCTTGGGGTCACCATTTCCAAACAGGTGGTTTAATAACACTAGAGTCCAGGAGTTTGAGAGGAGATTGAGAAGTGTTTAAAATATTGAATGGTTATGAAAATATTGATATACGTTTTTCTCAGTTAGGAAGGATAGAAGTACTAGAAGACATGGAGTTATATTAGTAAAGGATGAGTGTAGATTAGGTAAAAGAAAGTTCTAATTTTCACAAAGGACTGTAAATGAATAGAGCAGATTATTGTGGGTGTTTGCTGCGTGAATATGTGTAAACATACAATCGACACACCTCAGAAGGGCAGGATGCAGAAGGGTTGGATAAAAAGTGTTGGGCTCTCAATAAGCCAAAAGGCTTCCTTGTCCACCTGCCATCTAGAGTTAATTCTCTTTGTGGCAATCTTGTAAGGTGGACAATGAAGGTATGGGGGTAAATCAGTTGTTTGGATCTTTTTTCAATATACTATATTTGATGCTTCAACTGTTGCATCATTGAAAGTTATTTTAATTAAATATCAACATAATCATACTCGCAGATACAATGTATCGGTCAATAAGCCCATGCCAGGGGTAATTGTGCACAAAGGTTTGTGCATTTACCTGGCGGATTTGAACCACCAACAGATACCGAGACATTAGCATCTACAGGTGTACTCTTAATTTAAAATAAACAATGTTAAAAAGGAAACCACTGTTTCAAGTTTCAATTAAAAACAGACAACTTAAAGGGAATAAAAACATATATTGCTTGAATTCATATTAAATTAGATCCTGCTATATATTTCCATGTCCACCAAGCCAAAAAAATCCCCCAAAATCGAAGAATTAGAAATTCCACATGTTATGCTGTACATCCGGACATTTTCGAATATGCATATTTTTGGCGCGCTTTTCGGGATGCCGAGATGTGACGTCAGAGTTGACTCTGCCGATACAGCGACCGCTTGTTTACATTCATTCTCAGCAATATGACAGCAGAGGTGGCTGTGTAATGCGAATATCATCATGGTTCATTGTGCGGCATTCGGTTGTAATGCAAACTCTTCTAAACATAGAGCAACACACAATTTTTTTCGGTTCCCTACGGATCCAGTTTTATTGAAGAAATGGATCACCAAAATCAAGCGAACTAATTTCAAGCCGACGAAACACAGCCGGCTTTGCTCCGCTCATTTTGAGAAAAGCTGTTTCGATCGCGATCCGGAGATGTTGGCAACCCTTGGATATCTTGGTGCTCGAATATCGTTGAAAAGCGATGCAGTCCCAACAATATTCCCGGCAGTAGAAGCTGCATTGATGCCGTCAATCCGCAGAAGACAGGCGTCGGCACGGGCAGGATCGACGGCCGCTTTGCCCGAGTCGAAGGCAAGCGGGTCTCGCAAGCGTTGTTCCAGTGCCGCAGGCTCCGCTGCCGCTGTGACTACAGCCGGTTCAGCAACTACACCCATGGCTTCTTTGGGGTACCAGGTTCCTTCGACGAGTGGTGAATTTACGAGGTCTGCTTACCGAAAGCGGCAACGAATCAAGGTAATTCTTACATGTTATATCTACTATTATTATTCTGTAGGTCTAGTATAATGCCTGGACTGGACGGTCTCGTGTGTGTCAAGTGTCAAAATAAGTTATTCAACTTATTGTCATTGTATCCCATTGGTTCCAATCATATCACGGAACTCTTCCTAAGTATCTGATATTCTAAATATTGTAGTTATGCACGATACTACTATAATAAATCTACATATACTCAGTTTTGTGGAAAATTTGATAGTGTAATCAAATCGATTCAGGTGACTGTTTTTATCATTATCATGGTTACAGGAATGTAAGGCATTTAATTAATCTATTTAGTTTTACATGCAAATAAGAAATAATTATTTTAATTATACTCGTTGCCGAGTCAGGTTAGTCTGTTATAATGTTTTTTAAACCGTAAGAAGCAATACTTGGATATAGAACATTGCAATGTGAATTTGCAGATGGAAGAATAATTATATTTTCAAATGTATTTAACGTTGAATTTGCATAAATTAATTATTATTTTTCATACATAACATTTGTTGTTTTTTAAATGACAATACTTGGACTTTATGAAAGTGCCATGCATTTTGATCAACATCAAATATATGTACACATAAAGTACCATGCATAAGTTATATATTTAAAACAAAAATTTAAAAATTAGGAAGTGGTCTGTCTCACTCTCATAGTTGGAACCAGTTGCTGGCAATCTCCTCCTCTGACACATGACTCACTAAAGTCTTATGTCATCAATGACTTGCTGAAGAATTATCCCCCATCAGTATTCTCTGTAGAAACAGTTTATTACAGTGTTTGGCACCTGTCTGCTAATCCAGCTAATTTGACTCCTTTGTTGTGACTCCTCCACTTGACTGAGGAACTAAGTGTAGTGTTTGTCAACTGATCAAAGATCAAATCTAATTAATTACCAGTTGACATTGCACTTTGTAGGTCTTTCCTGCTATGAATAACAAATACACCAGCCACCTCCAGCTGGCCCACTGCATTCTCCCTCCAGTTAAAATAGTTATCTGAACCTGATCTACTGGTAATTAAAGCATGCTAGGTGGAAATGGCAGGAACTGGGTAACATGGATGTGACATGTCGGATACTTATTATTACTATAATTAACCCATGCAATTAACCCATGCCTAATATCACCCTGATCACCATTGCAATGGGTAAACCTTGCAGGTAGATGTGATTAATTATTATTAATATTGAATGGTTACCACATTGAACACCCTGTAGATTACAGTATGTATTCATCGAGTTAATAATCTATTATGTTTAAGTTTTCAAAAGTAATGTTTTCAATAAATATAATTCTTACAGTAGATGCAGCTTTCATAACACACACTATTGTAACACACACGTACTGTTACATTTGTTACTATAGAATTCTTACAGTAGATGCAGCTTTCATAACACACACTATTGTAACACACAAGTACTGTTACATTTGTTACTATAGAATTCTTACAGTAGAGAGCAGCTTTCATAACACACACTATTGTAACACACAAGTACTGTTACATTTGTTACTATAGAATTTTTAATATTTCAATAGTAATTTATTGATTTGTATTTTCATAACTCCAGTGCACAGGTGAATTACATTACAGTGTCATATATTGCTATTGCCTAGTTTCCATTTTATTACAGTTGAATATCGAAGACAATGTACATCATGCAATATATACTATTACATTTGAAGGTATTATCATTACATTTTGAATTGGAACTACAGTATGTACCGAGATAAATATTTAGAACAAAAATATAACTATTGTATCTTGTATTATCTACTAACAACGTTTACGGATAGAACATATTTTTCATTTTATGTCTGTATAACATGAATGAATGGAAGACAAAAGAAATGTCACTGCAATTTAATAGATTGCAATCAGTGTAATTACACCTTACTGCTTGGTGCATTGCTAATTACTGGCACAAGTCATGATGTTTTTTTAAACAGAAGCTCAGAAATGTACCAAGGACCATTATTCGGCTCCCACATTATTCATGGGATGGATGTTGGCAATCATAAAACCTGGATAAACTAGTTCAATAGGATACAGAAAGCATAATTAAATTTCTATTTTGATGGGACATATATTAATAAACATGTATATATATTATATGCCAGTTACTATTACATTGTTTCTGTTATTATATTGTGCTTTGTTCAACTTATTGTTACTAATAGGTATTATTATTATTACACCACTCCTGGAGCAGGCTTCCTATTGTGACTATAAAATTGAGTATTGCAGGATTGTTCATGTCTGCAGTCACATATTGTTATGATAGTAACTATATCAATGGATAAGGATTCTACTAATGATGTTACAAAATGTCATTAATGAATTTATTTGATTTTTAACTTAATGTTATTAAAAAAATCAAGTAAATTTATCAAATAATAAATATGTTCACATTTGGATGTGGGTTGTTGCCCAGCTACCAAGTGTGAAAATGGTCATTTGTTGTGAAACAATAACAATAAATGCAATGCAAGTTGCAAACCTATCTATTGTATATTTAATAGATGATTAGTTATAACCAAAAATAAAATGTTCACAAGTAATATATTGTCACATTTTCCAGGTAATTGTTTGCATAAAAGTGTAACATAACAAAAGTAACTATGTCTCTGTGTAGATTCTGTAAGCGTAATATCAATTATTTATGATGTTTTTATCATAGAATAAACAATACATACCTTGCAACTTGAAATAAATTTATTAATTTGTATTTTTCACAGCTAGGCAGTCTGTTCACACTTGGAAGCTGGGCAAATGACTAGACAAATGGATGTACTCCTTTCTGACAAGATGGTAAAAGACAGGATTTTGTTTGCTTTTGTCAGAAACCTACAACAATTAATTTGTTTGCAAATTCTATAAGGGTCATTTGTTATTTCAGTTATTTGCTGACATTCTGACAGCAGCTCGAGATAGTCCACCGTCGACCAAGAATGGGTCATCTGAAGATACAGCAACTGAATATGACAGCTCTCGTACGGATTCCTGTGATACAGAGGATTCCACACCTGAGTCAGTCACAGCATCCACTCCAAAAAGGAGCAGCAAATGCTTTCAGGTTGACATCAGGCCATCAACTCGCACGAGAAGAGTGCAAGCAGTCTGTGCATCAGAGCAGGTTGCTGTGCAGGTGACATCAGCAGTGAGGTCAACGAGTGTGCAGTGCAGTTTGTTGACTGGTCCGATTAGTGACTCGAGTGACTAAAACGGGGAGGAAGTGACATCTGCTGCAGATCCAGAGTATGTTTGCTCTGACAATGAGTCGACTAGTCGTGACAGCAGCAACAGTGACAGCGATGACCATGTCGACCAGTACACTGACACAGAGGAGGGTGTTACAAACAAGACTCCCTTGAGGAAAGATTGCTGCCCTTCCAGGGAGAGGTACTTCTTGGTGGCAGAGTCTTCACTTCGTCATCTTTTCGCACGTTGCCGAAACTGCACTGGCCAAACCAATGTCGTAGTGCAGCAGTTTCTCGGCTCAATGGGAAGTTGCCCTGTAAAGATAATAATTGGTCTGTAGATGTGAAGCTATGCTATTTATTAGCATGTCATAGGTAAAGTGATCAACAAAATGGACTAGATAACTTGTTTATCAATGGGTATTTGCTGAAGCCATATTCTCATCTGCCTGCAGGGGAAATATTCCCATGCGTGTTTTTTGGCTTATAACCATTGTCTGTGCACCGTGTGGTGATTCACATTGTGTTACCAGATCTACACAGTTACCAACATTTGGAATGATTCATCCCAGTAACACTGTGTTATGAAACTTGCTTGATGAATTTGTAATGATTCAATCCAGTAAAACTGTGTTCTGAAACTTGCTTGATGGATTTGTAATAAATATGTCACACAAAAAATGTGATTAAAAATGCTATGTCCTTATGATTTTTATGGACATAGTCGTAGGGCACATATATACCCACTGGTAGCATCTCACATATAAGACCCCTAAGGTTACACTAAACCCCTAGGTCTAGGACATAACCCTTCAGGCTATAACCCATTACCATAATTATTCAATTGTTCTGCATGTTGTTTTAATGTTTATTTTAGTTTATTTTGATTATATAGTAGCTATATTGTTATGTGTCAGACTCAGAGTAATAAAATTATTGTTCCACATAAATGACATAATCTAGAGCTGTCATTATATATGTCATGATATTATGGTCATCTCGCGAACAACTGTCCAACTAAAAAAGTGTGGGTTTTGTCCAGAGGGGTGATATCGTAAGTAGCTATAACGTCCTAAACTCGATCCGCATAAACCAGACAACCATGCTTACGACGTTCGACGGTTCGTAACTTTGTGAAGTTTGTCTTTGACAAGTCTGTTTACAATTACTTCGTCCGATGACCTACTTAGCTACAACCTCTAGCTAACTCTCTGTACAGCTTTGACACCGCATTTTATAATATAACGTCGTACTAAAACGATATCAGTGTTGTTGTCGAAGTTTTCACACCATATGTGTCATTATAATGAAGTTGCAGCTTACCAGTCGGTGTTGCCTGAGCGAACATTCACATTGTGACTGTCCGACTCCGCATCATCTTCTTCGCTACCGTCGCTGAAATGCTCGGAAAGAGCGGAATCAGACGAATCATCCGCTGTAACCGTTCCCGCTAGTGGCTCAAAATCGTTTCACTTGAAACTCTGGGAAACTCCCACTAGCCATGATGTTACAAGAGAATGGAGAGAACAACAATGGCGATGCATAGATGTCAACAAAGCCGAGAGTCATCTTTGACGTCACGATACCACGTGATCGCCTAGCTCATTAAATTTCAACTTTCTGCGGGAATCTCTACACAGACGGGTTTAAAATAGAATTTGGTCTACAAACGTAGTTTTCTGTATTTTTTAAATGTTGTCAAATGTTACATACAATGTTAATCTTTGTGTACACATGGAAAACGGATTTTAGCTAATGCCTTGTTTTTATTCCCTTTAATAAAGGTCATTTACCAAATTTGCAGATGCTGCAAAATAGTATTGTTCACTTGTTACAATTGATCAGTAAAGCTTACTACATAAATGATGGATGAAATTACCAACACAAGTTACCTGATGCTGCACTGCCATAGCCTAGGGCAGTATGGGTCTAAATTCTAGTGATAAGGGCCAGAGCAAACTATGCAGAGAATGTCATAATTCACTTGAAACAATTTAGCACTACAAAGTCTACCGAGTCAGTATGATACAATTAATTAGTAAATTCCTTACTGTCATGTAACAGTATTCCCACACACTGTCAATAAGCTTATGTGTCACTGTGTCTACTTTTGAGAAAGGAAATATCACTTTATTCATACACAAATACAGTACAGTACAGTGTGACAATAACAATGTAAGTACCTGTGCTAAATGCAATAGCGAGTGATTGTCCATGATTTATTAATCTATTTAATTCATTAATTGCACTATATATGGTCAACAGTACATTTGGTCATATAAGACTGAAGCCATTTGACATCTTAGGTTGAGTGCAATTGTTATTAATATTTGCCAAAAAATAACCACCAACCTGTAATGACTGCCATGGGTGTCTGTTTTGTCAAAGGAATATTTATTTATGGTTCAGGAAATCAAGAGGTACAACCCACAGAAAGATAAGAATAATAACCATTCTAGGTAATACACGGTGGCCCTGCAGAGCAGCTCTGTTAATAGCCACGTCATTGCGTCCAGCCATCGTTCCATAATTATAATTCTGTCAAAAACATAGGCCCCTATTCTGACACCTATATCATTTAAGAGACCCATATTAATAGACTCGCTTATGGCATAGTATACTATACGCTAGGCTACAGACTATTAGCCTGGCCCTGGGGCTGGACTGTCTACTCACTATCTACTTGATATTTGCCATGCTGCGTAGCTTTCAACTCAAGACAGCATTGCGCATTCGCTTTTCACACACCAAGTGCTTTTTGGTGACTAGATAATGCCTTATGCAAGTCATGTACCGTCGGTACTCATCTCCTATTCCCCCCCGCTGCATCACAGGTATGTTCTCAACAAAAGATATGTGAACTAGCTGATAGTAACTAATGTGCCTGTAGACAGTGGTCACACGCAGATGTACGATCCTGTTCAGCAACGTAGGGGGCAAATAGGTCGGTGGAGTAACGGTCGCTACAGCAAGGGAAAAATGATTGATTGTATATTTCGGTCACCGAGTGCGTTGAGCAAGGGTCAAAGTTGATCGGTCACCTGAGGTCACGTTGCTCACAGTTGGTCGATTTTGATGTACTGCGCTTGCGCGAGCATGCACAATACGCAAAACGGAACCGGAACTTACTCTCAGACCGGAACCTCCATCCAGACCAGTACACCGGCATAATATCCAAACTGCTACCGTATTATATTTATTGTGTGTGGTGTCTACTGTTAAAGACCGCTCTCCTCCTCATGTAATTAAGGCCTGATCCCTGGGCGGAAGCGAAGAGTAGAAATACAGAGTTAAAATTGAAAAGCACTTGTTTGTGTGAGTCTCTGTATTAATCAATGTTTAGATACGATACCGTTGAATACACTACATTGGCGACGAGTAAAACTACAAATGAACACTCAGTTGAACGATAAAACGAAATGAGAATGGCAGAAATCGCAAGTATTCCGATGTTTGATACAAAAAGCGATCCGACCCAACTCGGAATAAAATGGACGCAGTGGCGTCGCAATTTTGAACTGTACGTGACAGCGAAAGGGGTAACAGATATGAAACAAAAGCGGGCGATGCTGTTACATCATGCAGGACCAGAAGTCCAAGAGATTTTTTTCACGATGGAAGAGGTTGGTGGTGACGATGACTACGAACACGCAATAACAACATTGACAACGTATTTCACGCCAAAAGTCAACATTCCTTTCGAAAGACACGTGTTCCGTCAAGCCAGACAGATAGACAATGAAACGACAGACCAGTTCGTAACAAGGCTAAAACAACTGACGAAAACATGTGAATTCGTATCCGAGGGAGACAACATGATACGAGATCAACTTGTCGAATCGTGCAAATCGCATCGTTTGCGTCACAAACTATTGCGAGAGAGAGACCTAACATTACAAAAGGCTCAATATATTGCTAGAGAATAGGAAGCAGCAGATATGCATGCCAGAAAAATGGAGAAGGGAAATGTGCAGATGCCGCAAGAAGTAAACAAAGTGTCATGCAGCGGTGGTTGCCATAGCAGCAGCAACGGCAACGGTACAAAGAAAGGGACCAGATCAAAATATCAAAGCAGGTCAAAATGTGGATATCAACATTCTACGTCATGCTACAGATGTGGGAAGCCTGATCATTTTGCTAGAGATCCTCACTGCCCGGCAAAGAATGAAATATGTCGAAAATGCAGTATGAAAGGACATTTTGCTGTGATGTGCAAAACGAAACAAAGGTGTGGAAGACACAGGGACAAGAATAAAGCGGTAAACAAAGTTGCACAAAACACCGAGAGTGACGACGAGTACATATTCAGCGTGAATAGACAGAAGAAGAAGTACATACATAAAACAACCGGAAACTGTTGTAAAGATGAATGAGAGAGCAGTTCATTACATGATCGATACAGGTGCGAGTGTAAATATCATAGACAAAAACACGTACCAAGAACTTGGTTGTCCAAAGCTATCCAGAAAGAAGACAGAAGTGTTTGCATATGGAAGCAAGCAAGCATTAGATGTAAGAGGGAAGTTTATCGCCGAAATTGAAGTGGGACACAAATACACAGCTGCACCAGTGTTAGTTGTGCGTGGCGATTCAGGTAACATTCTGAGCTACCAGACAGCAACGGAACTAGACCTAGTGAAGATCCAGACAGTGAATCAAGTAGATGGTCACACCGAAACAAGTTCCGAGGAAATATTCCGTAAATATCCAAAGCAGTTTGATGGAGTCGGGAAACTTAAAGACTATCAGTTGAATCTGCACGTAAACGAGAATGTATAACCGATTGTACAGCCAACGCGTAGAATCCCGTTTGCGTTGATGAAGAAAGTGGAAAGCAAACTCCGAGAGCTGGAGGAAATGGACATAATCGAACGAACGATTGGACCAACCCGTTGGGTGTCTCCCATAGTTGTTGTTCCGAAACCGTCGGGAGAGATCAGATTATGTGTCGATATGAGACAAGCAAATTCGGCAGTAGAACGAGAGCGACATCCAATTCCAACAGTGGATGAAATCCTCGAGGACATGGACAATAGCACGGTATTCAGCAAGATCGACTTGAAAATGGGATACCACCAGATAGTTCTAAACGAGAAATCCCGTGAGATCACGACGTTCACAAGTCACGATTAATGTTTGGGATATCGTCAGCACCAGAGATGTACCAACATATCATACAGGATGTGTTGCAAGGATGTGAAGGAGTCAACAATATCTCTGATGATCTGATCATCCATGGGAGGGACGAAGCCGAACACCGACGAAGACTCGAAGCGGTGCTCAGACGTCTAAGCGAGAGAGGTGTTGGTGGTCACAAATTCCACATAATGATATAGTATAGGGTCGTCACTAATCGTGTATCGACGACAGACGGATATATGTTATTGCCTTCCCTGGCTTCTGATTGCATGGGAGACAGCGTCCCAAAGTACTGGGCCTAGTTTATCGTTGTTATTATTGTCCTGCAAGCTACCTGTTTATTTACGAATATTTCAGATAGAAAAAAAACGAGGAGATTACCCTTGCCAAACTATTTTGATCATGTTGAAGTTTAATAAATGGGACCCAGGCTTTCAGAATCTGTCTTCAGAAATGACGTAGCTAAAGACAGTGTCAAGGCTATAGACTTCCTAAATTTAGGGGAAATATTACTTTCAGCCGGTTTTGGCAGTTCTATGTGTATAACAGGGCTCATAGATTATCATTTTAATGAATAATAATTACACTATTTATATTATATACTCTATATTAATGAATGTTACATTGTGTAGCAACATATGACAAGGCTGGGTCTTTCACAAGTCATCAGCACAATGTGACATCTTTCTACTCCCTTAGCAGATAAAAAAGGGCGGTCAGATACGATTGCTCTCAAGGGGACGTAGAAAGTCGACTGTTATACACAGTGGACAGGGGCACATGTCACACACTATGGTAGTCATTTTAGAAGCTATAGTTAAGTAGCGGTGGGATTATGAGAGCTACCCATTGGCTAGTTTGAAATGGTCAGTGCTCACAGCTTTAGGCTTGGATGTGAGGATGAACTGCGTGGGCAATGACTGCCCTGGGCCCATTACTTCTGCTCCTGCTTACTAATGGTATGTTAATGACCCCTACACAGAGCAAACAACATACAGTCCACATTGCACTGCTCACACGGCGATATGGCGAGGTCAATTTCGAGCTTGATTCAGCTAACTTGTATATGATGCGTAGGATATCTGTCGGGGGAAGTGAACGTAGTCACACCCCTGGCTTGCGATGATATTTCAACCACGCCTGCGAGTTTAACATAAAGTTTGAAGTAAATATGCCAATAATACTATGTAATGCAAATTTGTTCTTCTGTTATAGGAGCAGGCCGGCGGCTCGACGTAGCCAGTTAAGATATGTTTCGCGACACGGGGGAAGTTTTGAAATCGTATTCAAAACGGAAATACATTAAGGTAAATACATATATATTATGTGCATAATTCAAAGTAGCTATTTTTCAGCTATACGTTTTTTTCAATTCCAACGTATCTCGACGCTTAACGAATAACATATAAGTTAATCTTACATCATGAGTTGCCATAATATAGTTTTTGCTAAGTTTGAAGACGCTATGACCGAGTATACTGCACGCTTTATTAGGTAAAAACGTTTATTTTTATAGATCGTTTATTGCAAGTGAAATATGTATATATATATATAATTTTCATTTTTTTTTAATCTGAGTGAATAGAGATACCTGTGTTAATTCCCAATTCCCATTTAAATGTATGCTAGATTTTAATTAAAAGTTGACCAATGAATGCGATTTATAGCTAGGATAACAAACATTATTTATCTTGACCACGGGTCAAGACAAAAATGCATGAATCACACTTCCTGCCTGAGTGATAAGATTCCCAGATGACTGTTTACATGATCTGTACATATTTGTGATTTGTTAGGTGGCAGCGGACTTGCCAGAGCTGGTGGTGCACGACAGTTCAAGCAGCGAGAAAGAGGAGCTTGAGCATGAAGGACAAGAGAGGATATAGTGTAGGCCACTAGATCACAAACAATGCTTTCGTGCAGAATCATTAATAAAAGCAAACTTTCAGTTACACACATACAGGACGAATACCGTCAAATTATGTAAATGGTGTCTATGACGTACCTGTTTTCATATCTTACCCGTTAGGGCGGTTATAATTAGTGTCAGATAACAATGAAATGCATTATGTTACCTGTATGATAATATTACAGTGTAAAACATATAAAAAATACACAACATTTAGTAAATTCATATAAATTTGAAAAAAATGTGTGCATTATATATATATATACACATACACACATTATTTGATTATCATTTGATACTCGTCACATTACGCTATTCTATTGTCCTATACTTCTACATAGTAAAATATCATCTAGATAATAAACTATGTTTTGTTTTTGTTGTCAATTGACACCAATTAACAGTGTTCCTAAACGATGGCTAACATGGGAAGACTGTTAATTGTTGTCAGTTTCATTTCAATGTACAATAAGACAAGGTTTTATTGGGGAAAGTTGTTCACAGGATCTCGTGAATTCACATACGGAAACTCGTGATTTCACCTGCGGTGAACCAGATAAACACGTGTCGAAACACGTGTTTTCACCTTGAAATTTGTTCACAGAATCTCGTGAATTCACGTACGGAAACACGTGATTTCACGTACGGAAACTCGTGATTTCACGTGCGGTGAACCTGATAAACACGTGTCGAAACACGTGTTTTCACCTTGAAATTTGTTCACAGAATCTCGTGAATTCACGTACGGAAACACGTGATTTCACGTACGGAAACTCGTGATTTCACGTGCGGTGAACCAGATAAACACGTGTTTCGACACGTGTTTTCACCTTGAAATTTGTTCACAGAATCTCGTGAATTCACGTACGGAAACACGTGATTTCACGTACGGAAACTCGTGATTTCACGTGCGGTGAACCTGATAAACACGTGTCGAAACACGTGTTTTCATCTTGAAATTTGTTCACAGAATCTCGTGAATTCACGTACGGAAACACGTGATTTCACGTACGGAAACTCGTGATTTCACGTGCGGTGAACCAGATAAACACGTGTCGAAACACGTGTTTTTACCTTAAAATTTGTTCACAGAATCTAGTGAATTCACGTACGGAAAGCACGTGAATTGAACTAGTTGAACACGTGAATTCACCTTCAGAACACGTGAAATCACGTGTCGTTGTTAGCTGGGTCAAATTCAACTTACGAATATTAACTATTCAGATCCTAAAAACATGACGGTTACACTGGTTCGCTCCCTTGGTTATTAATAAGTGAATTCGTCGTCAGGTATCAATAGAAAACGACATAAATGTATAACATGCAGCAACTGAAAAAGAGCCTCAAAAACCTACCGAGTGGGCGGAGCTGAACTTGTCAACATTTAGTGCGCATGATCAGAGCCTGCTAACTTCCTCTGGGTACATGTGGCTTTACCAACTAGTGCCAGGAAAGAAGTAGAAGAGATCGTCGCCGAAGAACAGGCGGGCTTTCGCAGTGGACGAATTAAGCACCAAGGAGCAAATATTCAATCTCCGTGTTCTGGGTGAGAAATACATGCAACATCAACAGGAACTATTCCATGTCTTCATTGATTTCAAGAAGGCATTTGACAGGGTGACATGCCGCACTGTGTCTATGGGCAACAAACGAAGAACTACAATATTGGATGAAACCTAGTACACACCATCGAACAGCTATACGCTAAAGCTGGCAGCGCAGTACTGGTGCAAGGCGCTGTAGGTGAACGGTTCCACACATCAGTCGGAGTCCGTCAAGGATGCCTCTTGTCACCTGCATTATTCAACATTTTCCTGGAACGAATAATGACAGATGCCCTGGAAGATCACATTGGCACAGTCAACATTGGAGGACGCATCATCACCAACCTACGGTTCGCTGATGACATCGACGGGTTGGCTGGAAGTGAAGAGGAACTTGCTAACCTTGTGAGCCGACTGGACGAAACGTCAGCCAGATATGGAATGGAAATTGGCACAGAAAGAACCAAGCTAATGCCAAACAGCAAAAATGCAATGAGGTCCCGAATAACTGCCAATGGACACGAGCTGGAAACAGTAAATCAATTCAAGTACCTCGGAGCTATCATCAATGACGAGGGTTCCAGGAACGAAATCCTTGCAAGATCTACGCAAATATTAGCAGCACTGGCGAAATCGAAACCAGTTTGGAGAGACAAAAACATCGCACATCGCACTGAAATCTAAACTTAAACTGGTACGCACACTGATCCTTTCCATCTTTCTGTATGCATGCGAATCATGGACCCTCACAGCGGAACTGCTGCATTGGAAATGAAATGCTACTGAAGAATCCTCGGTATTTCCTACACGGACCACATCACCAACGATGAAATCAAAAAAATCATCACTCAACATGTGGGACATTATGAAGACCTGCTGACTGTAGTGTTCTTACACACCGCGTAGTGTACTAGCGTATACCCTTAATCTATAATGGGACTAACCCAAATACCATTAGGGTATATACAGTTAGGGACTAACAGTAACAGCGATAGCGATAGAGAAACCGTATCCAGCATACAGTATCGTGTAAAATGGGCTAATTATGAGTCCAAGAAGAAAGGAAACTACACGAAATCTACCCACTACGATCAGTATCTACGTCTACTCAAGAATTATCTACCCGAAACTTACCCTCGACACTACACACTAATCATCATCATCGCCAAGAAGCATCTCATCATAGTCAAGCTGCTGATCATCTTCCTCTTCTCCCTCCTCAGCAGCTTTCTCAATCAAGTCAATGAGTGGAGGAGGCAAGATGGGTCCACACGACCACACTGGTTCCAGTACACCCTCCTCAGTCTTCACCCATCCCTGTCCATCATCGTAGGGCTTGGGTCGCCAGAAGCGAGGCTGGTTGACCCGCTTGTACTTGGCTAGTCGGTAGTTGACCCGGCCAACATGGAGAATTAGCAGGGTGGGAGGAGAGCCAAGTCAACCTTGGACTTTGTGGTGAGCTTCTCGTGTTCTCCCACCATCTTCATGAGCATCTTGCCTCGCACAGCATCCACTGATGTCTCGCGAGCCTGACCGTACATGAGGCAGGTGAAGGCCTCAGAATCTGCCATCACTTCCGGCTTCACCGTCCAGTCATCAACAATTTTTTGAAAACGCTGTGATACTTAGAGTTCTTCTGGAGCTTTTTCAGGGGCGCCACATTACCTTTGCCCTTGAAGGCGCTGGTGCAGTCCTCACCTGAGAACACGTAGAACCCGACCAGCGTGCTCCAGTGACTTGGCCAGCTCCGTCACGTTGACCATCTGGCGGTGTCGAGATAGATGGTGAGGCTGATAGAGTGCGAGTAGTGGAGCAGAATGAAGAATATGTCACTATCAGGAATTTTCACTACAACCGACTTGTACCCTTGCTTGGTGGCATATTGGATTTAGAGAACGACCCGAGTGTCCGCCTCCTCCTGGTCTGAGGACAACTCATCGATCTCGCGCATAGTCACTTCACCATTGGATGAGTCCAGCTGATGTGCCTTCCCCTCCACGATGGCAACCGCTGCCCCGCACTTCTCGAGATGGGAATTTCCAGAGAAGTACAAGTCGCATGTAGTCACCCCAGGGCAGTTCCACATTGTGATGAATTATATGGGTATGGTGACTGGGCAAAAAGTTCAGGGGCTCGGGCTACGCTGATATTATCCTCGAGGCTGATCTCGTCACCAGCGGCTGTCTGAAAAGTGTCCTCAGTGTGAAGGCTTATACTAAGGCGTTATTCTGTCTGAAGACTGTCTGTGAGGCGATGGAGCGGCTACTGATGGAGAAGTTTGAACAGGAGGAAAACGTCCATGTAGACAACCAAGTGGCCCACCTCAACCTGGTCAAGTCCTGCAGCCGAGAGAACCTCGACCTCGCTCTCCAGGATCCCTGAACTCTCACCATCGCCAGCAAGTACGTGGAGTTTGAGGACAAGATGCGTGCCGATCAGCTGGGCACGACTCCTACCTTCTGGTTTGGCTTCATTGAACACACCCGCCTCATCCTCATCCATTCTGTGAAGACCAACAACCTCAAGCTCTAACACAAGTGCAATGGAGAGATGGCTAACGTATTCTTCGCATTTGATGGCCCGAACTACTCCAGGTACTTGGCCTGGCCGGAGGTGTTCCTCACCAACATCGACCTGTCTCAGCCTGGCGCGAAGGAGCTTCTTCAGAAGGGCGGCATCGCAGGGGCACGGTCATTCATTCCCGGTGCACTCAGCGCAGTCGACAAAACCATGGACGAGACATTCATGAAGCTCGCCAAGTCGGCAGGAGGTGTAGTAGGGTTGTTCTCAATGTTCGCTGCTTGTCAGCGTTGGTGCCATCATCAATGACCTCGAGGCTGTTGAGATCAAGAAGAGCGAGGAAGCTTGCAGCAAACACTCACTGCTACCCAGAACTTACTTCATCGATCCCTTCGCCACCCCTGACAAAGATCGGCTCTACAACGTCGCATCCGGTGTTCCTGTTTCCCCGGAGGTCGAGATCGATGTCTTTCGAACTGACACAGTTGGTAAGGAAGCCAGGAAGGCCTTCATCAGTGATCGTTTCCAGAATGGGTCATCTGAGGAGACCTTCTTTGAACCCATCATGAAGTAGAAGCTGAAAAGACGATGGAGACCTCAAACAAGACAGTCAAGCTCACCTCCATACGAGGAAAAGCTCATCCAGTACCGTGAGCAGAGCAACCTGGCCTTTATGCTTCTTATCAAGTCGCAGCTCCTGGATGAGCCTCTCGACCTCGATGAACTGATGCGGTACTCCCTCACCCCTGTTCCTACCAGCCTCCTGACCCCCGACGGATTCTTCGCCAAAACGAACAAGGCCTCCATGCTACACTTCTTGCTAAATGACACCCCCGAGGAGGTGCCCTACCCAAAAGACGCGATCCACATCCAGGATGGTATGGCTCTCTGACACGTGCTCACCAATCTGCTCCAGACGAACGGTGACATTTGCCTCCAGGTGCTGGACCAGATGGCTGCCAAAAAGAACTTTGTGTTCTCCACTGACTGCTATCATGCAGACTCTATCAAGGCACAGAAGAGATTGCGCCGTGGCTTCTCACATAAGTACATCATCGATGGCCCGGCCACCAGGAAGCCCGCCGACTTCAAGCTGTTCCTGGCCAATGAAGAAAACAAGCGACAGCTCAGCCACCTGCTACTCCGAGTCTGGAGCAGCAAGGCGGCGGCCTCGCGACTCGAGAAGTGCGGGGCAGCGGTTGCCATCGTGGAGGGGAAGGCACATCAGCTGGACTCATCAAATGGTGAAGTGACTACGCGCGAGATCGATGAGTTATCCTCAGACCAGGAGGAGGCGGACACTCGGGTCGTTCTCTAAATCCAATATGCCACCAAGCAAGGGTACAAGTCGGTTGTAGTGAAAATTCCTGATAGTGACATATTCTTCATTCTGCTCCACTACTCGCACTCTATCAGCCTCACCATCTATCTGGACACCGGCATGGGCAAGCACCGCCAGATGGTCAACGTGACGGAGCTGGCCAAGTCACTGGAGCACGCTGGTGGGGTTCTACGTGTTCTCAGGTGATGACTGCACCAGCGCCTTCAAGGTCAAAGGTAATGTGGCGCCTCTGAAAAAGCTCCAGAAGAACTCTAAGTATCACAACGTTTTCAAGAAACTTGTTGATGACTGGACGGTGAATTCGGAAGTGATGGCAGATTCTGAGGCCTTCACCTGCCTCATGTACGGTCAGACTCGCGAGACATCAGTGGATGCTATGCGAGGCAAGATGCTCATAAAGATGGTGGGAGAACACGAGAAGCTCACCACCAAATCCAAGGTTGACCTGGCTCTCCCTCCACCCTGCTAATTCTCCATGTTGGCCGGATCAACTACCGACTAGCCAAGTACAAGCGGGCCAACCAGCCTCGCTTCTGGCGACCCAAGCCCTACGATGATGGACAGGGATGGGTGAAGACTGAGGAGGGTGTACTGGGGCCAGTGTGGTCGTGTGGACCCATCTTGCCACCTCCACTCATTGATTTGCTTGGGAAAGCTGCTGAGGAGGAGGAGGGAGAAGAGGAAGAGTAGACTTAAATACTGATCGTAGTGGGTAGATTTCGTGTAGTTTCCTTTCTTCTTGGACTCATAATTAGCCCATTTTCTGCCTAGTAGTGGCATATAATGTTGAGTCAGTCCTTATGTGCAATCACCTATCCTTAACTTAGTATTTGACTCGATTTCAGGCATGACAATATGGTATTATGTGCATTTTGAAGCAATAAATATGTTTGAATCGTCAAAATAACAATCTCAAGCGATTCCTCATGCCACAGTTATACGAAAATGTGGGTTCAATTATCTTTGTACGATGAATGGTTCAACAGTTATGGGTATCCTTGATTTTATCAGTCGCGCGTGACAAAATCCAAGATGGCCACCAAACGGACCCCTTCGGACATTATTTCGAAATGTGAACATCCAAATCTGTTTACTAGACACCTAAAGGGTTGCAAAAAAGTAAGTTTCATTTAGAAATCCACTGGGTGCATGGGGGGCATACCTTCCGACTGTACTAAAACGGATACCGCTAAATACAATGGTGTTGTCACACATATATAACGCGGGGACAACACAACATCTGGCGACGAGGATTAAACTTCGTGATTCATGCCGTGCTGACAGGTAATCGGACGTGCCTATCGACACCGCTCCCGTCACAATCTATCTACGGCAAGGGATTACATCTCCATGCTACAGAGCGCGAACCGCTGTATCACTCGATCGCCGACGATCATCAACAGTGTCCAGCCCGCGGCGTCACATGCACGATATGTCACAAACTTAATCACTTCACAAAGTGGTGCAAAAGTGGCAGGATCACTAGAAATTACACGCCTGCTACGCGACCGCCAAAGCGCCGAGAGTGATAAGTCAATCACCTTGACAGCACGGAAGATTGCAAAAATCGTGGCCTATGGGTCAAACACGAACATTCCACACTTAGGGCAATTTGAAGCGACCCTGGAATCCCACAGCCGCATCTTCGTTGATACAATATATGTCGTGAAAGGGAAGAATGGATGTCTGCTTTGCTACCCAACAGCGTTGCAGTTAGGACTGGTTGAAATAATAAATCACGTCGACAGTGACAGGATCTTCCAGCAGTACGACATGATCGTCAAGTATCGACCTGGCATGGACAATCCTGCTGACTACTGTTCCAGACATCCCGTACCAACGACCGAGTCAAGTCGAGCCGAGAAGGTGGCTGAGGAATACATCAACTTCATTGTGGAGAATGCTTCGAGCGTGGAAGAAATTAAACGAGAAACTCTACGAGACTCAAGAGTTACAGAATGTTGCCGAAGCGATACACACTGGGAAATGGCACAACTGCTCTCCAACGCAACACGACCAGATAGTCCATTCATAATCTACAACAAGATCAAGAATGAGCTATGTACCACGCCAAATCCCGACATCGTGTTACGAGGAAATCGCATCGTTATGCCACAAACGCTGCGTGCCAAGGCCATCGATTTGGCGCACGAAGGTCATCAAGGCCTCGTGAAATCGAAGAAACTACTACGAACGAAGACTTGGTTTCCGAAGGTAGATGCAATGATGGCAGAGAGAATAGCTACCTGGATTCCATGCCAAGCCAACACACCTTCACCGTGTCCGGAACCCCCGCAGATGTCAGAAACACCTGACTATGCATGGCAGGAAGTAAGTGCAGACTTCTACGGACCGTTTAAATCAGATGTATACCTGTTGGTGATGATTGACGGATACTCACGATATCCTGTCATCGAAGTAGTCCAGTCTACTAGCGCCCAACAACGTTATACCGGCGTTCGACAAAGTGTTCTCTATGCTGGGAATTCCGATGTCTCTGAAAACCGACAACGGACCCACCGTTCAACCAATTTGCTACGTTCGCAAAACACATGGGTTTCAAACACCAACGGATTACTCCACTATGGCCACAAGCGAACGCCGAAGCAAAACGATTCATGAGATGTCTCGGGAAGGTGATAAGATCGGCACTCGTCGAAGGTAAATCGTGGAGACAGGAATTGTACAAGTTCCTCCGGAACTATAGAGCGACTCCACATTCATCAACTGGTATTGCGCCAGCCACGGCTCTCACAATCACCTCCATCCCGAATGCAAGCTAAGCTGCAAACCAATGACAAACAAGCGAAACACAAAATGAAGGCTTATACGGATGAGAAACGACATGCCAACACACGCCTCATCACACCAGGGGACACTGTACTGGTGCGACAGCCAAGAAGAAACACAATGATTTCACCCTTCGACCATCGCCCTTACACAGTGACACACACAGAAGGAACCATGGTGACAGCCAAACGAAGTGACCGAGAAATAACACGAAATGTGTCAAATCAATCAAATTCGAACCGGGAACTGTGGTCATCGACTGTGACAATGACGAGGAAATGTACATCCCGACAACACACACGGATATACCGCCCAACACAGTCAATGCACGAGATGACAGTGATCACGCTGATACGACCCCTAGAAATGCTCCGCGCGCTGAGGTGACATCAGATAGCAACGCATCTCATGCCGTGACGACATCTGACAGCAACGCTGAGACGACCCCTGCACTCAGGCGATCATCGCGCCCGAGGAAGATGCCTGTTCATCTCCAGGGATACGAATTAGCGAAGTCGTAAACGACCAATTAGTGAGACAAACCAATTAGTGATATCAGACCAGTTAGTGGTATGAGTTTGTGAACTATGTCTAAGGACAATAACATACCGTCATGTGTGACAATATTATTATTACGCAGTCATGTGTGACTATCTTTTACTTGACAGATCTTGTATGCATTAGTATAATATAATCTTCGAATTACATAAATCGTCTGTACGATGGACATTATTATAACCAACATAATCAACTTGGGGAGGAATGTAGTGTTCTTACACACCGCGTAGTGTACTAGCGTATACCCCTAATCTATAATGGGACTAACCCAAATACCATTAGGGTAGGGCTACGCGCCGCCTAGTTAGTGACTAACAGTAACAGCGATAGCGATAGAGCAACCGTATCCAGCACACAGTATCTTGTATATGTAATAAACGGATACCACTAAATACAATGGTGTTATCACACATATATAACGCGGGGACAGCACAACATCGACCACAGTAAAAAAGAGGAAACTGAGATGGTATGGTCATGTAACACGATCAAGCGGGCTCACAAAAACAATACTACAGGGAACAGTGCCGGGGAAAAGAAGACAGAGGAAGAGATGGTCAGACAATATTGCAGAATGTACTGGGAAGACTTTCGTAGAAACTCAGACATTAGCACACAACCGCAAAGACTGGCGTCGACTGGTGAAACTTTCAGCAATGCAGCGCCCCTATATGACCCAGGCGGGTTACGGGAGCAGTAAGTAAGGCCCGGTGTCGCGCTTACATTTATCCGGGCGTTAAATAATATCCGGGTGACGTTTCTGCGCGTGCGCGTATCTAGGGGAATAAATTTAGCACCAGCTACGACTGTCGCATTTTCATTTATCCGGGCGTTATGCATGTTTATATGTATATTTACATATATGTCTATATATATTCATAAATTTAAAATGTTTTCTTCCCACAGACAAACAATTACTGTCGTAAAACAGTTTTCTCTCCACGCACACGTCACGTGACATACTATTATACTTGGTCACAAATCTGAAACAGTAAATTATAATTATGTACTCTAACTATAACGCTCGTAATACGACAACAAACGAAACATATTTAACTAATGGATATTATTTATCACTACGTGATCTACTGGTGCCAAATATTATGCCTTACATATGCACATAAACATCACCCGGATAAAATTTAACGCCCGGATAACTGTAAGCGCGACACCGGAATGACATGTTTTACCAAGTATCAGTCCCAGTGTAGTAGTTCTAAAACAATTATAATATTCAACTGTAGTATCTGTTACACTTAGGTGAACGTATACGCGCTTCCATGTATAGTATACTGGGTAAAGTTAATCATAACTGGCACCAAAAGGTGAGGTCTAAGTGCCGCACTATACAGGTTACAAAGGTATCCTGTAGGCTAATCACATCAGCAGCGCGTAACGAAGGAATATCGAGGGAGCACAGACATACATTTCAAGCGGCGCCTTACACACCGGAGTGCACTGTTAATGCTATCAGACCCACCCCGAACATTCGGAACCGCCATACCAAATTGCCTACCTCGACACCGCCACACCCGGATTAAGGCGCTGGACTAGTGCTTTGGTTGAGCGCCACAGCTTTTCAAAGACCTTGCTGTAGAGCTGTTGATTAATGGCTCACGTGGTGTTTGTGACTGGTCGGAATCCAATGGAACCACATATAGCGCTCCGGACCTCGTACAACAATGTTACACAAATACTAAATAAGGCTTGACAAATTTCACTGGCTATGTTGTGGTGTGTTTGCCCAGATCGTTTTACGCATGGCTGTATAAATGTGCAACAAACAATACGCAAATTCTGCAATAGTACTTAGCTACACTACTAATAGGCCTATGTTTTAATGAAATACAAAATAAATGTTCTTATAATTCTGTTGGAATGGGTAAAAACAATAGTTAAACGCCCTGTACTTCGTCCGTACAGGATTTTGAAAAGAAGGGTTAACGTTAAACACACAAAACTCTTGTCGTAGCAACGAGCCAATCGCAGTGCAGCATTTTTGTTATGCGCTATCGCTGACGACGGTGACATACAAATCGACAATAAGGCGGATGCGTCTTTGCGATTCACTTATAAAAAGCTAACAGGCGCTTTTAAGCCACGCCCAGCGCGCTCGTGATTGGTCGCTAGGTCAAGGAGCGTTTGACACATGTGTCACGCGCGTTTCATTTTTTTTGTGGGGAGACGTCAGAGCTCGTTATATGTTAGCAAGGGGCTATATATACACACATAATAATTTTACGAACTGGTAGGCAGAGCCATACGTATACGTACGTTCATCCAGATTATATTATTTAGCGTTCAATTTAGACTGATACTGATTAGGACAGTCGCGAAATCCATTAATTGTAAATGTTGTCATACTGTTATCTGAACACATTGTAAACACGAAGCAAATAGGTGCAATGTGGAACAGCAATTACCTTTGCATTTATATAATAACATTCTAGAACATGCACAAAACTAATAACTTATTAATTTGACTTTAATCGAGCTAGCATATTAGGGAAGACTATTCTCAATATAGTAATGTAATCACGGTCTTCAAGTTTTATTATGAATATTTGCGATGGGATGGGTGTAAAATTATTAGAATGTTGTTCATTTGGAAGAAGTATATATGTAGACAAATTTATAAATGCTAGCCAACTAATGTGTTGTACGTTGTATTCAGCACACATCATCTACAAACTGCCAAAACACATATTTGGTGCTAAAATAATTGAGATTTATTTAAAGTTAGTTAAAATATTTTAGGAAAAAATAATAAATGTGTTCTTGTAGATGTATAACATAATGTATATTGAATATAATCCTGCCAAAATTTTGACATATTCGATCACTCATGTACCCATTTGGCATGTTTACTGCTGAGCTCGACTCCACTGGGCTTTTGCTTACATCCGTATGCCCATGCAGACAGTCAGAAATGTACACATGCATACTTAGCTATAATTAAATATGTAAATATCATATGGTAATTGGGCTGCACTTTGCTCAGTTCGTAAAGTGAAAGAGTCTCAGTAATGGTGCATAATGGCAATCCCATTTATTTAATAAAACATTTGAAAACGTGTGTACAGTGTATATTAAACATACCCCAACTATATTACACGATCATAGTGCACATGCATTATATAATTACTATAATTTTAATTATTTGAAAACATAAGTATGGTATGCATTAAATACACATGAATTAATGTAGTGTATGTGGATTGCATACTTGGGTAGTGTATAAGTAACTATTCCTAGAGTATCTCTGTTTCATTACTACCATCAAACCAACTATATAAAGGCAAACCAACTATATAAAGTTCTATACACCATTTCAATTGTTTATAGTGTACATTATATTTTGTGTGACTGTCACACGGATAAAATAATTTTACTCTTATTGTCGTATGAATATTGCACATTCCTATAACAATATGAGTAAAATTATTTGATCCGTGTGACAGTCACATATAATATAAGAAAATAATGTATTGAGCGATTTGGTTGTGAGTGTAACAAATATCACTGGTGTCCATTGTCATAGCTGATGAAGGCAGAAACAACAGTTGGTGCTATTTCCTTCAAAGTCACCAAATTGGTAGCCATCCATAAAGTCAACATAATCATAAATACATATGTTCACTTAGAAATCTTCCAAATAAATATGACATCTGTAATAATGATACTCTAGCTTGAAATATGACACAATGTTGCAGCTGCGAAATGTGATGCATGGTTGTGGTGTAACATCTATTATCCAGACTATCAATAATTGTCCAAATGCTCATTTTGTAATTGACTGTATAATATTATATTAGCCATACACATTGTATTTTTATTGTCTGCACAACAATGAAATCAATAACGGTAGTATAGTGTTTGTGTGTATGCATTCTGAATTATTGAATATTATTATATCATATAATGTATACTGTATATGTGTAAGGTTTCAGGGCAAAGTGCGATATATCAAAACTCAATTACGCTTCGTTGTCATAGTGTAAATTAAAACTTTGATATAATATTGGAATGTCTTAACAATACAAAATCATGATGATTGATATCAAGAGCCAAACTGTTTTTACAGTAAAACCTGTTTTTGGACAACCACCTGCTTTCTCAGTTCCCCTTAAAATTGAACATCTTTACAATGTTTATTGACATGCCATATGAAAAGATTGGACATGACAGGTAGATAGGATTATTATTTTAATTTGTGCAAATTGTGCAATTTTGACTGCCCAAAGTATGGAATGGATCATACCGAGTAAAAATATATTGAACTTTTTTCAGGCCAGACCCTTGTTTCCATGGTAACAAACAAAGTGGCCACCATTTTGAGCCAAAATTGGAACATTTGGAAACACAGCCATTCTTTTTTTAGCAAATATATACTTATGATTCTTGCAAATCCATGTTCCATATAATTAAATTCTTACATGTATAGTATACATTATATGATGTAATATTCAATAATTCAGAATGCATACACACAAACACGATACCACTGCTATTGATTTCATTGTTGTGCAGCCTGGAGAAAGCTTGCTTTTGGCCATGCAGCGATGACATCAAGCTGAAATAAATGGAAAAGAACACAATACAAAAACAATGTGTGTGGCTAAAATATTATAGTCAATTAAAAAACGAGCATTTGGACAATTATTGATGGTGTAGATAATTACTCAGCAAAGTGCTACTAGGATATTTCTGATATTGATTGATCTCTTTTTTTCTCTTGGGTTTGCTTATCCATTTCCGGATGTTGCAGCCTTGATGGATTGTCTATAGACACCTCTTTCGTTTGCCAGTCTCCCCATTCGCCAGACATCGGCTCCCATCCATTCCTCTATGTCCTTCCCCTAATGTCTCCTAGGTCTTTCTCTGCTTCTTCTGCCTTCCACTTTTCCTTCCGTTATTAGTCTCTCTAGAGACTGATGCCGTTTCACATGGCCAAAATAACTTAGTTTCTGTTTCTTTACAAAGTTCAATAAAGTCCCGGGTATAACACCAAGCTCATCTGCGATGGATTCGTTAGTTTTGCGTTCAGTCCACGAAACTCGTAATATCTTTCTATAACACTTGTTTTCAAATGCATTTATACGTTTAGTAATATTCTTATTAAGAGTTCAGGTTTCGCATCCATATGTAGCCGTTGGAAATATGCAGACTCGGATAATTTGTAGTTTCATGTCTTTGTTCGTTGCTTTCTACAGCTTCTTCATCTCCGTCAACTTTTTACTCGCCATTGCCAACCTCCGCTTGGTCTCTTTCGTCCCATCTCCATCCGCTTCTATCAGTGACCCCAGATATTCAAAACTTTCCACTCGTTCTATTTCCTCGCCATCTACTGTGACTTTTGATGGTTCTCGACATCCCTTCACATCCATAATCTTAGTCTTCTTTACGTTTAGTTTCAATCCTTTCATCTCGCTGTGCTCTTTAACAGTAGTTATCAGTTTATCCAATCCCTCTTTTGTATCGGATATTAACGCTGTGTCATCAGCATATCTCAATTCATATATCTTCTGTCCATTCACTTTCACTCCATTAAAAAACTTGCTTCTCGTGTCAGTCTCGACTTCTCTCATGATATTCTCTGTGTATAAACTGAATAGGTGGGGAGACAAAATGCACCCGTCTCACTCCCTTGCCGACTGGGAACCAATCTGTGATACCACACTCTAATCACACTGCAGACTGCTGTCCAACATATAAATTTTGGATACGTGATGTAATTTTCTGGTCAAATCCCATGAGTATCAAGGTTTTCCAGAGCTGTTGATGACTA
The DNA here is from genome assembly GCA_963995525.1 of Escarpia spicata. Taxonomy (NCBI): domain Eukaryota; kingdom Metazoa; phylum Annelida; class Polychaeta; order Sabellida; family Siboglinidae; genus Escarpia; species Escarpia spicata. The sequence goes on along the minus strand of OZ023205.1, from coordinate 11,072,784 downwards.
ACATTATCAAAAGCTTTTGAATAATCTATGAAACAGATCCTAAGGTCATGGTTGAATTCTCTGCATTTCTGAATTAACATCTTCAGGTTGAAAATGTGATCTCTTGTTCCTCTTCCAGTCCGGAAACCAGCTTGTGTTCCGCCGACTTCACATTCTAATTTTGTTGTGATTCTCTTCATTGTGATTTTTAGCATAATTTTGCTCGCATGGCTGATGAGGGATATATTCCTGTGGTTTGAGCATTCTTGTATGTCACCTTTTTTCGGTATTGGTATAAGGATGGCTTGTTGATTTATACCGGGGGTTTATTTTAGAATATAATCCCCTATAATACAGGCTATTGTAGGTGGACTCACTATAGCTCATTTAGCCCATGCGCGAGATCTTTTACTCCCCTTCCCTTGGCGTATGTCATATAGGACTGGCAGATAAAAGACTGGACCAACAGATACTGTGTCTTCCAAAAGACACTGGCAAAGTGGGATGAACGAAATTACCCCTTTTTAAACGGTGGCTGATAATAGGATTCAAACTAAGTCCCAGACCCACGGCACTGGTCCCTCGACCGACAGTGGCAACACAACTGTCCGATGCTCTAGGCTGGTGGACAAGGAAGCCATTTGGCTTATTGAGAGTCCAACCCTTTTATCTATGTGTATCCAACCCTTCTGAGGTATGTGTCGATTTTATTTTTAAACATATTCACACTACACCCACACAATCAGCAGATATTCTGTTCCATTCATTTACAGTCCTTTGTGAAAATGAGAACTTTCTTATATCTAATCTACACTGCTCCTTTGCTAATGTAACTTCACGTCCTCTAGTCCTGACCAAATGAGTGATAAGTCTCTGTAAGTACAAATGTGCTGCTACAAAGACTTAGTAAGTTATGCCAGATTATGGTTTTATGTATAAAACTAAGAAGACAGATTATTTGAGAGCAAAAGGTAGACTAAAGAAAATATTTAAAATGACGAAGCTAATGCAGAGTTAAGAGAATTGGCTAGTGGGTATAAATGCTATATAAAACAAATATCAAAATACTATCATAAACAGTTACATGAAAACTAAAGGCATGTGGTATTGATAATGTTATAACTGAATACTTTAAAAAAAACAAGGCCAAGCTGTGTCAGCCTTCTTCTCATGTGATGTAGATGTACAGCAAGGCGAAAACTGGTCTCCTTTGTTATTTACCTGAATTGTGAACACTGTTAGTCATAATTATAAGGGACTTGACATGGCAGCTGGTGAAATTTACAACAACCTTAGTGATGATGATGTAGACATTTTCTTGAAAATGTATGTTCTACTATATGCTGATGACACTAGAATAATTCAATCAAATACAGATTTTGTGTGTATAGCGGAACTATGTCAACTCTTCTAATGGTTGACATTTGGTTGTTTCAGATGTCAACTATATTGTGAATCTGTAATTATTAGTTTATATTGATACAATTGATTTATATAGTACCATGTCTACACAAGGCATGGCAAGTGTAAACAGAACCGTAGAATGCATTTGATATCAATAAAGTGTAGCATATTTCACTCGATAGTTGTCCAGAATATTAATTTTCGATGTTTGTCACCGACAGGTGACAATCCATCTTAACCAATAGACACCACAGTCACACCATTTTAATAATAATTAAATGAACATCAAAATAAACACAAGTTGCAATTATAGAAAATCAATAGTTTTGAAGATACAGTTTAAACGCTGCAGGCAACTGAGTTTAACAGGGGTCAGATGTGTCTGCTCTGCCTGTGACCAATTAAAGATTAGTCAAGGTCTCAATGGAACAATGCAGAGTGGAGTGAGGGGGGGGCAGCAGTTTCTGGCACAATACAAGACATCTACTGTTGGGGGTGGTCTCAAGGGCCCTTCTCAAAACCACATCACTAGATAAGGTAAAACTTTTATACTTTGGGGGCCCCTGAGGTGCCCTTAGAATGATTCAATCAAATACAGATTTCTTGTGTATAGTGGCAGCACCCTAAGATACATCTATGCAAAATTAGAAAAAAAAGTTAACGGTGCACGGCGGGTGGCGGACGCAGAGTGATGGCAATAGTCCCTTGGACCTTCGGCTGAGTTCATACTTTTTCCATTTCTAAATCGGATTGGGAACATTTTCTGTAGTAGCAAATGACCCGTCTGCTTGCAAAAACCACATTAGCCCTGCCTCAGGTCATGAATAGTGAGACAGACGGTCTTCGCTGATGACGCAGGGCTGCTATTACACAATGAATAAGGCATCCAGAAGAACATATTATACACAAACTTGCATGGAATTTGGCCTAGCCATAAGCCTAAAAATGACCACGGGTCAAGAAGTTAACGATTCTCCAACAAATAACCATGAAGACAGTATGCTGAATGTCATGGTGGAATGCACACATCTAGGGTCGTCCATTTCCAGCAACCTGACCATCTATGCGGAGATGAACAGACGCATCAGAAAGGCAGCAACTGTGTTGTGAAGGCTAGTCAAGAGGGTATGGGTTAGCAGCATGCTTACCGAGAACACCATGGTTCGAGTATACCAGGCCTGTATTCTTCACAACCTCCTCTGCGCTAGACAAGTTTGAAAACATGTGCAAAGTAGAAACGACGAGAGATGTTCCTAAGAATAAGAATGTAGGAAATTGATGGATTTTTTATTTACACCAAGTACAGTATATAATTGTAACAATTACAACACATGCTTATACACATTCATACCTGAGTATTTGGATTATGAAATGTCACTCAGATTATTGCACATATCTCATCACATATCTTAACCTTTGGTTAACTCCAGTTCAGACCGACTCCACACATAACCGCTCTGTAACAACAGTCCGAGTCTAACTTGGACATGGCACATTGGAATAAATGTTTATCTTCAAAATTATGGTGCAGTTCATCTAAATTATGATACATTCATAAGCATATACTATGTCTATAAAACTATCAACAATAACACCTTCATTCTTAAATGATGCAGGAATACACGTAAGAAAGAACTACATATGTACATCATTATTTAAGTAAACAAGACTTACCCAGTAGTTAGATTTCCTTGTAGCAAGAATGGCACCACAGCACCTATTTGCATGGTTATGCGTGCGTGTAAAAATTGTGCAATTTCACAATATCAATGCAGACGTTGATATACTGAAGAAATACCATTCATCATCCTGTCTAGCTGTTCGTTGCTTATTAATTTTTTTATATAATCTGCCATCAAGTAATTTTTGCAAAATCAGCAGCCCATTAGAAAGAAGAAAGTTAGGACATTATATGTCCTTCTGGTAAAATACCAGCTATTTCCTGCCCTACACAGGAAAGAGGGATGCCAAAAGGGTTGAAACTGGCATGTACGGGAGAGTGTCTATTAACCCATTATTACAAACCAGTAATATTGTCTCTTGGGAGGATTAATTTATTCTAGCACTCCGCATGAATTCCTCCCCCCAAGGACAAAGTATTATTCAACAATACACATTCACATACACGTTACACAAATGCTTTGTATTTAATGAAAATGAATGTAATGAAATAGTAAACGCAACGCACTAAGTTTAATAAAACGTGGTGACGCTCGATGGAATTCAGTTGGACTAACGGAAACAACATTTCTTCTCCCTCGTGATGGCCACTAGAGTCGCGAACTATGCACGCTACCATCATTCCCCTCCAGGTGTCTCTGTCCTCCGTGGCTGTTCTTATTTCCCCTGGTTCCAGTCCCACATCTTAGAGAACATATATTTATGAATTAATATTAAGTGGAACCCCACTGTTAAGGTTAATGGCGAGGTGACCTTATTTGCGAAACTAATTTCCTATACTTTAATGTTACACAAATAATTTGTGTCTATCCTAGTGTGACCTTATTTGCGAGGTGGTTATATTACTGAGGTGACAATAATGCGAGGTTCAACTGTACATCCGATTCTGTCGCATGTCAATTGTTGAAGACGTATAGGAACATTGGAATTGCAGTCATCTTGTATTTTTAAAAAGGCGCCTACTGACGAGAGTTACTCCTGTCCGGTGACATGTTACCTGCAGCATGTCTTGCAAACATGTAGCACAATCGTAAATGTGCTGGTATATACATGTAGCAGCAGTCTTTGACTCGTGCAGACTAGTGTCATGATGTGGAGACGTGGACCGGAAGTTCTTCCCCTTCGTGTAGTTCCTCCCACTGTTTGCGCATGAGTCTCACCAGGCGCTCCTTGTCTTTCATGTTCTGTATGACGAGCGTCCACGTCACGTCCGGTACAGGCGCCTCCTGAGCGTCAACACCGGCACCGTTGGAGTCATAGTAGCACCGACTGGTGTCGACCTGCAGTTCCTCGTTCTCGTCGGCAAACACTAATGAGACGTGACGCGAGGACGCATCGCCCTGCATGACACGTCGGAGGTGCTCCAGCCGACGCACCTCGGAAATCTCGTAGCGGGGACGAGTTGGCGGAAACCGGGCGAATTTGGGCAGAGGATAACTGACGCAGTCCTCGACTGCGAGACATATGAAGCCGTCGGCGACGACCAGCGAGCGAGGCCGAATCTTGGCGACGTCAAGCGTGCCAGATGGAGAGTCGACAACAAAGAGCATGACATACTGCGACACGGTAATGGCGGGCGGCTTCGGGCCAAGCACGCTCTCCGTGATCAGGTAGCTCATGTCACTAATGGAGTCCTCTCGCGGGTACACGAACTGGACGTGAGCATGTTGACTGGTCGCCTCGATGGAAACGGCGTCACTGCCGCCTCGCTCCCGTTGGCCGTACATCTTGTAGAAGTCCGGCTCCGACTCGGCGCCGGTGGACGGGGAGGGAGGCTGCTTGTAGGCACTGAGCACCGACGACAGCTCACTGACAAACTGCTCCGTGAGGCAGTTGTCTCGCGTGATGCACGTGAACACTGCCTCGGCGCTGTTGCCGGCGAGACGCAGTCGCTGGTCAAACAGCCCGATGTGGACCTGCGAGAGGTCGACGAGAGGCAGGATGTAGTAGGCCCGCACTAACTTGTGTGCCACGTCTTCCGCTCGCTGGATAATCCCCACCGTCGCGTTGTGCGTGTCCGGCCACCTCCGATTACGCCCGATTCGTCCGAACGAGTCTGACTTGTTCCGCGTGTGCGTGCGCCAGCCCGGGGGTGCTGTCGTGCCGGCAGGCTCGTCGTCCGACACGAAATAGATGGCCCTTGTGCTGAGCATGACGCACGTTGTCATCTCCTGTACCGGCGCCAGGTACGGCGTCACTGCCGTCCACAAGACGTGCCGTAACTCGTCTGACTCGACACCGATCTGCACGATGCGACTGTGGAAGTAGTTGAGCAGTTCCTCGCCTGTCATTCCCGCCAGGTGGAGCATCGGTGCCGACAGCACCTTCAGCAGAAACATGTTCTCGTTGCACGTACTCAAATGGTGCAGCAGCTCCAGTGTCGGGTAGGTCGAGCTGTCAGAGGGCTTCTCTGCCGGTGAGGCAACTTCTGGTGGTGGAGGTTCGGGCGCCTCGACGAACTCCTCGAGCGAGGAATCAACGAGGTCCCGACTCTCTCCAGTGGGTGAGTCCCTCATCGGGGTGCCGTCCGAGCCCCCAACCCCACCGCTCGAAGGCACCGTTGAGTCGTCGCTCTGGTGGGTGTGTCTCATGGAGTCGATGCTGTTATTGTCCGTGCTTTCGTTAGAGTCCGACACCCTGTGTTTCAGGTGAAGTCTGGCGGCTGGTGCAAGGTTGTGTCTGCCTCTAGTCCGCCAGTCAACCCCACGTTTCTTCCTCAGCTTGGCACGCCCGTGTGATCTCTCCGACTGGCCGCTCCTCACTTCTGTCAGCGCCCCTAGGAACTGATCGCGCATGCCGGAAGTCGGCACACGGATGTCGAACGTGCTCACCCCCTGCGAGCCGAGATCCATCGTCAGTCGCACGCCATAGCCGATGAAGTTGGACACTTGCATCGCGACAGCACTGGTGGCACAGAACGTCTGCGAGAGACTCGTGTCCTGGTCGCGACAGTACGTGTCGCTGTCATACATGTGCACGCCGCCGATGCGGGCGCTGACGGGGAATGCCTGCACGATGATGAACTGCGGCCGCAGTGACGGCCCGACTGTGAACGTCGGCTGGGGCCAGAGCACATAGTCCTCCTGCAGAAGGTACAGGTACCTGTCGGTCACCACCAGCGAGTGTGTCACGTTGGCGACATCAGCCGCGTGCACCAACGTGTACAGCACGATGTGGACGTCGGCGGCGTTCGTGCGACCTTCCATGCTGTTCAACACGTGCTTCAGCTTCAAGTCAGTTTCCCCATTGACAATGACATGAGGCTCCTCGTAATGGTCCGGGTCCGGGGCGGCCCGTCGGTAGGCCAGCTTCAGCGACTCCAGAAACAGGTCCGTCTTACTGGCACTACCGGACAGGAACGTGTACGTACCCATCGGGCCGACGAACGCCTCCTCGACCCGGACGTACATGTTGCGATGTCCGAGCACGATCTGATGTATGTTGGTGAGCGAGATGCATGCCATGTGCTGCAGACTCGGCATGCCGTCAGGGCCTCGGATGGCGAGCACATGGAAAATATGTAGGTTCTCTGTGCTGATGTACACACACGTCGGCAGCTCCTGGTAAGGGTTCGTGTAGCACAACGTCAAGCACCACATCAGGTGGACAGGCCGCTCCTCCGTCGGTGGGCGGCCGTCGTCACTGCCACGCCGACCGCGGCGACCCTTCGCTCTCGTCGACGGCGTCAGCGTCGACAGGTGCATCACGAACGTCGCGTCATTCTTGCTCGGCAGTGTCTCCGGCAGGATGAAGCTGCTACTCGTCGACTGCGGGTACCGCAGGCGCTCACTGAAGCAGAACCAAACACAACTCACATTTCAGCGTGTAAGTTGCTACTGGATTCATTTAGATTGATGACTGCAAGTATATGTACCTGTATAAAGACATCATAATACTTGCCAGAAAGGACAACTTCTGGCGAAGAAAGATCAGCCAGCCACTGAGATTCGAGAGAGGCGACCAGCAATCAAAAGAGACACCTGCTACAATCTTCCCGCGATATTCTTAGAACTACTGTCATGTAACGATCACCAACAACATCACGCGACGACTGAGAGTGACTGCATATAACTTTGATAATGGCACCGTGAGTGTGCCAATAGCCTCGTTCGAGCCACTCAGGATGCATACAGATACCTATACTTGCAATTATAAACTCACTCCTTCACGTCCATCATGTCTATCTAGGCTCTTTTTTTCTTTCAAATTGTAGTAAACATTCAAAATTATAAATGGCGTCATCAGGAATTTTATACTTGCATTGTCATTTAAAAAAAACATGTTGATGGAAACCATTGATCAAAAGGATCGTTCGGTAGTACCAGAAACTTTCACTGGCGATTGCTACTTTACTATTTTGTTACCCATGTTAATAACAAAATAATAATAATATGACTATTTGTTGACTTTAAAATAAATATTCTTACACTAGATAATGGACTAAGCAGTGGCGCGATAATGACATTCATATTGGGGGGCTACTGGAGCTTCGGCACCACTGAAACATTTCACCACTGCATATCGTCACATCTTCCTTCACCTTGTGGCTGTCTCAGTTGGCTCGACTGTGACATCGGAAGACGGGGGGAGGGGGTGCTGTTATAAATTTTTCGGTTGGCTCGACTGTGACATCTGAAGACGGAGGGGGGGTTGTTGGAAAAGTGTTACCGCTGTAACTTCAGCATCTCGGCTGTCTCGGCTGTGAACTCTTGACATCCGAACTTGGGGGGGGGGACAGTGCTGTTGACAATTTAATTTTTTACGTCGCGCCACCTATTACTGGGAGAGGGGGCAGAAAACTATGTTGCACACACCTTTCACAGTCGACAAAAGCACACATTGTCTCATAAAATTTAGATTTCCACCCACCATTGACACTCATCACAAAAACAAACATTCATGCTCACATTTAATGGGGGTCCAGTACCATATGTCACCCCCCGGAGAAATTTCAGGGGAGGCAGCTGCCCCCCGGGCCCCCCTGTTCCAGTACCTTTATAAAACGTTTAGGTGTTCATAAGGTATAATTATGCTTACATTATACTGATGGTTGACAAAACATGTTAACAAAATGTACTAATAAAAGTCGGCTCACAGATGAACTGTGATAGGAAGGTAAACAATTTTGGGGGAAAATCAACATCAACGTTATAATGCTACACAAAACAAGAGCTAACATTTCTGCCTTGAAACAAATCGTGTATCACTGCACATCAATGACATGTGACCAATACTATCGGGTGGGCTCATAACTTAAACTCCAAAAAAACGTGATGCATTTTGTACTGGTTGAGACCGCATTATGTGGTGTGACATTATCAATTTTGAACAATCCAAAATGGCTTCCAAAACCAACAAATACCTGCCAGATTCAACAGACATGACAAGGACATTCCCTGCGACCATCCCTTATGTACTCACTGGTAGATGGAAGGAGAAACCTTGCCGACAAACGGCTGACGTTGTACCAGGAAGTTAGTCCCGTCCCCGCTTGAGCTGCTGTCACTGCTGCTGCTACTAGGGGCGTTCCTGTAGCTAGTCCGACTCGATGTGCTGTGGCGCCCCCTGGTGGCACGGTGTGGAAGCTGCAACAAACAACAATATCGGGGTCACTCAAGGTTGTTGTTGAGAACCTGCAGTAAATAACATCACGTAAAAATCGATAACTAATGCAACATGCACCAAATATAGAGATCACCACATATAATTGCAGGATCAAATTTTTACTAAACCGAGTAACAGTTTCTTCTTAGAAAGATAATATTACACCTCTCGGTTTGTCTATGAAGTGTTGAATGACCCAAATCCCATTTGTTAGTAAAGCAATATGATGTTAAGCTGATTAGTTTGTTTCATTTTAGAACAGTTCCCCTACCATTCCCCCTCAAGCACAACACAGACAAGTGTATACAGCCAGCCAACAGTCAAGCACACAGAAGCATCTACTACTAACGTTCTGTGTGTATTTGTGATGACAAGGATAGAACTTTGACAAGCAGGCTCCATTCTGAGCACTGGTTGGACATTATCCGATTCTACTGCGCTAGCAAAATATTGCTTTTGAGATCATTTTTTTTAATTCATTAAATGGTTTACCCTGAGAAATTATATACACGTTTACAAACAATGATGTGGCCATCCAAAAAGGGATTTGCAGTAGCAGGTTGGAAAGGTGAGAGTGGGGATATTGGAAGGAGGGGAGAAGGGGTGTTGGGAAGACTGAGGCCCAGTGTTGAAGGGAATGTTGTCAGGGATACGAGAAATTAGGGTAAGATGTTGCCACCTGCAGTTTATAGAAATGTCATTAAGCAGTCATTAGTGAATGTCTCAATTTGAAAGTGTCGCACTGTGTCAACCACAACAAGGGAAGGGATAAGACTAGGGAGTCTATGGGGAAGGCATTGGGTGAGTGTCAGTTTCGTCACAACTTATAGGAGTTAGACAAGGAAATACAACAGCCTCTTGCTATGAGGTACACGTTGGGATTTGGCCACTCTGTTCCTTCTATCCAATCTTCCTATCCATGGCTACCACAGTGCAGGCCAGAACCTGAGGTTCTAAGTAGTTCTTTTTAAGATAACATTCCTTACATCCGGAGCCCATACGGTGCGAGTCCAGTGTGCCCACAAGTTGGGTAAGATGACTATCTGTACAACTGAATATCTTCACGTGCATAATGACAGGAACTTATCCTATTGGTGTATATGGGGAGTACGAAAGTTCCATTTGGCCTAGAAAATTGTCCTGTTGGATATATAAGCTGAGAATAAAGGTTGTTCTCTACACATACAAGTGAGCAGGTCAGGAACTGGAGACACAAGGAGGGGGTTGCCCTGATGTACTACTGCCCTAAAAGGGACCTTGATCTGGCGCACTACTGCCCTTCAAGACGACATTGAAGAGTACACAAGGGCTAGAAACCTGGGGCAGAGGTCGGGTCTGTCGCTGTGCCTCTAGCTGTTGGATCTCATTGAGGAGAGAGAGCCACGCCTCCCCGCCCTGTTCACGGATTAGCTCTACCTGCATACGCAACATTTCTGGCGACTCATCGCGCAGTGCTGCCGCCATGACAGACGGTGTGTGAAGACCTGTTAAAGCTGGAGCAACAGAACAAGGCAGTGGTGCTGGTGAATGAGTGAAGCTAGTAGAAGCATTGCAACTGTGCACAGGTGACACAGATCATCTCCCCCCTCCTATGGTATTTGTATGGTATTTATGCTATCGGAGGGGGATGATACCATGCTCTACCCTGGATGTATTTCCCCCTTGTAAATAAGTTCCAGAAATATGAAGAAATACATACCTACCCCTAGGTAAATTCAGTTTAAAACTGTCATATATGGTAACAAATATGTTGAAAACTTTGGGATGTATTAAAATAACGCCACACATTTAAACTCATGAGTTAACCAGGATCAGTCAACCCAACAATAAAACACACATCTTTATTCACATGGTATGTGTTACCTAAACCTTGTGCTGCTCAGCATGGTAACAGAGGGGGAACATATCCACGGGGTAAGATCAACTGTTAAATCAGTACAAATATTAGTGCAAGTCATGCAATAACAATATTTAAAACATGACTACCCCTGGTAGCTAACCATACAGTTACAATTATCTTAAATAATCTGTATTTTTCCAACCAGTGCTTGCTCATTATGCCTATCTAATGGGGAATGTCATTCTAAACATAACTTGATTACAAATTTCAGTAGCTCACCAATGCTACATTTAAAACTGCATCCAACACAAAATTACACTTTACATTTCACATTGGTGAACTGCAGACAAGTTGCGTTCCTTTGGACCAAAGGCTTCTTGCTCTTTAGAAAAAATAGTTAATTAATGTATTGGGGCGAGGATACATACTTGATTACCTGAAGCAGAAGAGGTGTGGGGTGCTTCATCCCGGGGGGGAGAATGGGACGAACCAGGAAAGGATGAACTGGACTCAACAATCTGAGCTTCCCTTGTGTGCTGCTGAAGAACCAGTGTAGAGGAATTACTTTAATTGTATTATTTTTACGGGGATTTCCAAAAGAAATAAAACTTTGTGTATATATACAGAAGTTATAAAACAGTTTATTTTAGCAAAAGAAAGGAATTAGATTAATCAAATATAATAATTATAATTACAAACGTTTCAAAATTGCTTGTTATTTAGTTTTTTCTGCAATCTAATGTTGTTTTAGATTATATTTCTCCTAACTAGGTACTTGTAAATGTTGACTACATATTGCACCAATACATGATGATGTACTATTTGGCTTCGTACTCATAAATTATCCATAGTAACTACATAATTAAATTATGTATACCGGGTACTGACATGACTTATACTGGAAGTTTTTACCGATATACACTTAGGTAATTAATGTGTGTATTTTCTAACTTATGCTTGTTTTAAGTAAATATATTCACTACTCACTGCATAAAGTATGGAGCATGCTGATTCAGCGTCAAATTATAGAGAACACAGTCAAACTTATTCCGACTTTTGATGGTTGTACGTATGTATCCTGGAATACCAGTCTGACACAACCAGAAAGTGCAGATAACAGATTAAACATGCTTCAAAGAACTATCCTTGTCGACACAAACCTGACTCAGGAACATTTAAGTAGTCCACCCAACACACACTCTCCCTGTTCTTACAGTGACACCCTGAAGATATAGTTTCCCATCCACCTACCTTCCTAACGGGCTGGCGTTTGATCTTCTCCTTAGTTTCCCGAGCCTTCTGTATTGCGAGTAGGACAGCCACCGTGTCCAGCTCCTTCTGAGTGGCCTTTGCCATGTCCAGATTCAGCTGGAAGTAGAAACGTCCAACACATCAACACTCTCCCTACTGCCACTCTTGGACATAACCTTCAGCAGAATCTACTGTTAGAAGTAAACTGCACTGCCAATGTTTTATGATTTTGTAGATAACCTGTTTTCAGTACAAAGGGATAACCTTGTTTTTAACACCTGCTTTGGACAACCTCGTTTTTAATATAGGGGACAAACTTGTTTTTAACGCCTTTGTTTTTAATACAGGGGGCATTAGCTCGTATTAGCACAGGGAATAACCTCATTGTTAAGAAGAGAGTTACCTTGTTTTGACAAACAAATGCATAATCTGGTTTAATTCACGGGTTAAAATTGTTTTGCTGGGGATAATCTGGCTTTAACACAGGGATAATCTGTTTTTTTAACACGAGTCTATCCTGGTTTTGATCTTTTAATACTGGCAATACTGAGCAGGGGTATTACTGTTAGATTTCATGAGATGTTACTGGTATCTCTACTGAGGCATATTTTGCAGTGCTGTTTCTCCGAATATCAGTGAAATTAGTTTCTTACCTCCTGTGCTCTGTTACCGAAGAGCTCGAAGAGTTTTGTGCGATAGTCGAGGATGTTGGTGATGGGGTTACCAGACAGGATGAGCTTCTCAAGGCATGGCAGAAAACTGATGTGTCGAACCTCCAAGAGCTGGTCACATTACAGAAACAAAACAGGTCACTGGTTCAACCGTGTACTGATGGTGGCAGTGCAAGGTCACATTACAGAAACAAAACAGGTCACTGGTTCAACCGTGTACTGATGGTGGCAGTGCAAGGTCACATTACAGAAACAAAACAGGTCACTGGTTCAACCGTGTACTGATGGCGGCAGTGCAAGGTCACATTACAGAAACAAAACGGGTCACTGGTTCAACCGTGTACTGATGGCGGCAGTGCAAGGTCACATTACAGAAACAAAACAGGTCACTGGTTCAACCGTGTACTGATGGCGGCAGTGCAAGGTCACATTACAGAAACAAAACAGGTCACTGGTTCAACCGTGTACTGATGGCGGCAGTGCAAGGTCACATTACAGAAACAAAACAGGTCACTGGTTCAACCGTGTACTGATGGCGGCAGTGCAAGGTCACATTACAGAAACAAAACGGGTCACTGGTTCAACCGTGTACTGATGGCGGCAGTGCAAGGTCACATTACAGAAACAAAACGGGTCACTGGTTCAACCGTGTACTGATGGCGGCAGTGCAAAAAGTAGGACATTAATAAATGGAGTATTTCCCATTATTTCTGCACAATATGTGTCCAAAAGTTCCCATTAAAGAAAATATGTCGTCGCCTCATCAAACTGCTAAATACAGCCCCCATCTGCATGACTTAAATGATTAACACAAGTATGCATCAAAGCATATGTGATCATTTTCTTTTCTCTACACTATCTGGTTGCCTTTTGGTATATGTTGATTTGGCATTAATGTCTTTGTTTGTGGATTTATCTATTCACCCAGACAGTGAAATTAAGCAACAACAGCAATATATTTCAATAATTTTTGAAGAAATGATAAAATGTCGGCGTGATTGCTCACCTGTGAGATAGCGTTACAACTGACGTTGAGCGACACGAGAGAGTACAACTTGGAGAAACCTAAAGGAGAGAAACCAACAAGACTGACACAAGACTGGCAGAAGAAACACACGTACATTACAGATCTGAAAGTCACCAGCCATCACTGGCTTGTATTGGGTGCGTTTCGCAGAACGTGATTGGTCCTGCGGAGGTGTCCGGCTTCTCATGAAATGTCATTTTAATTAACTGTCATAACTTTAAAAAATTATCCTATCTACTTAATAACCATAAACAAACTGTCTGGGTCATAAAATAACAATTATACGTGTTTGGTTGTGGTTGTCTATGTTGTGAACAGTTATTTATCATGAACATACTAGATATCATGCACTGTGCACAATAATACTAAATACAAAATGTAGTATGCATTAAGCTGAAATAAAATGTATTATGTTTGATTAATTTTAACATTAATAATCTCTTTTGCATTAATATATTTTATTATGCACAGGCCCCGACCACTAACACTAGGCCTAGGCCTGGCCCAAGCCTATGAGTTTAATATTTTTCAGCCCAGGACTGGCTGAGATCCACAAATATAAGCCCAGGCCTACAAAATGTAAACCCAGGCATAGCCCAATAAATGTATTCAATGCCCAGTGTGGCCCACAGCCCAGGGGTCTGGCCACAAAGCCTGGCCTGTTCAAAGCACTCAATTGCAGGCACACACACACAAACGCACTGATGGGTACACATACTAACCCTGCAGACTCTCCAGCTGGTTGCCACTAAGGTCCAGACTTTTGATGTTGCCCAGTTTCGTGTGTAGTGAGTTGAGCTGCTTGATGTGGTTGGACCGGAGCGAGACGGAGGTGAGCGCGCTCAGATGCTGCAGTCTCTGGATGTCCTCGAGGCAGTTGTCACTCAGATCAATGCTCTCCAGGCGAGGCATCAGTTTCTGATCAAGGAAGTTTGCATTGACTAACTTATAGGGAGTTATTACTAATATGTTGTAAAACTAAAATGCTCCAATACATAACATATCAATCTCATATTACGTCTAAATTAATAAAAATATCAGTGTTCTGCCTTGGTCAGTGATGCACTGGTACAAAAATTACTAAAATATGTTTTGATCTGAAGAGGTGCCAAACTTTGCAAGTCGATAAACCAGAGCCTGTTCGCAACAGATTTTTGCGAAGCACCAGCAGGACCGTAGATGGCACGTGTGATTAGAAAAATGTTTTATTCTTACACTCTTTATTTGTTAATGTACCGATATACAGTAAAACCTGTCTTAGCGGCTACCTTTCCATAATGATAATTTGAATATTAGTCACCTCTGAAAGTCCTAAATGACTTCCAATTAGTTTGCACTGCTGTCCATGATGGTAACCTGGCTATTGCGTATAATGGTCAGTTAATTTGGACCGAACAATTCATAATCAACCTGCCGCTTGCGGGCAACTCAAAATGAATTCATAATTTCCCTGAATAAAATGTCATAGCTTTGAGTCATGTGTTGTGTCATCAGCTTGTTGCAGCCACTATATGGCTTCCTTTACTCCAGCAGAGGGGAGCAGAATCAGCTTTGATGTCCAAAATGAGCTCAGAGAAGCCACAGAAGCCAGCTGTTGTAATATTTACCTAGGCAGCTTGGCATAGCTGAAGAGATTGCTTAGGTAAATATTACAATGGCCTGTTACCTACCACTTGGCAGTATTCTGCCCACGTTTTCAAAAGGGCAGGGTGCCATTTTAGTAAAAGGGCATATAGAGCGCGGTGAGCAGAGGTTAAAAGGGCACTTGCGACATGCAACTAAATTAAATACATGAGATGTAG
The DNA here is from genome assembly GCA_963995525.1 of Escarpia spicata. Lineage (NCBI taxonomy): Eukaryota > Metazoa > Annelida > Polychaeta > Sabellida > Siboglinidae > Escarpia > Escarpia spicata. The sequence goes on along the minus strand of OZ023205.1, from coordinate 11,057,526 downwards.
TAGCAGTGTACAGCTTGTAGTTTAATATCATACTACTTACATATAGTATATTAAGTACATAATGTATACATATATTTCTGTACTATAATATAGGCTCGGGCATTGTAGAACAAAACATAATATTCAGCTTTACATAACTTTTTAATTTGTGTCAATCTGCATAATATTCACATACACAGAGAATAACATACATTTAGGTTTAACATAATTGAAATATACTGTTATGTTCAATTTGAATTTTTTTTAATGTACAAGCAACATAGTAATTTGGAAAAATGACAGTTAGATCAATATAAATGTGGACAAATGGAACATTATAGTATATATATATAGACAATACAACATGTTTAATTTAGTTAAATTGGCATGTCTTAACTTTATTTAAGTTTTAGCAAAACACAATATTCAGCATGACATATATATAAATTCACATCATATTTAATATTCTCAGAGACTATTAGTATTATATAAGCAAATGTTATGCAAAATATTGTTGGGCTAGGCTGAACAGAAATTTAGATACATTGCACTGCAAATAGTAAAAGGTGGAACTGAAAAGGTGTGATGTCATACATTAAAATAATGCATAGCTAATTTTGTTTTATTTACAGAAAAATACATCCACACACAATCTCAATGTTAACAATCAGTCAACAACAACAAAAAGTAACTATCACTAGTTTGAAGCCACTGTTTAATGGTACCCCTCTAAATAATAATTATTACAGGTAGCTACTGCTAAACGATTTGGCCAAAACAAGACGCTGGCCGCCAGCAGCCTTAGCAACCTTGGCTAGTCCACTACACACACACGTGACATTGTGACCTAGAAATGGGATGCCTAGCATGAGCATGAACACCTTCTTGTGTTGGCGGGTCATTGTATATTGAGGGAGAGTCGGTTGTTTTAACGCACACATTATGCAATTATTCAGAACTATTGTTCAGCTATGTAATATTAAACGTCGTTAGGTATCATTATATATCGGTACATTAACACATAGGGTGTATGAATAAAACATTTTTTTAATCACACATGCCGGCTACGGTCCTTCTGGCGTTATGTGACAGTCTGTCGCAAATAGGTCTATCGACCTGCAAAGTTTGGCGGCCCCTCAGATCAAAACATATTTTAATAATTTTTGCACGCTTCACGATTAAGAATTAAATGACAGATCTAACTGTAGAAGTCTCCCAGTGATCAGACTAAGTTTTGAGGATATGAACAAAATAAGGACTACTTGGCGGCGATATATGTATAGTCGAGACATTGCACGAAAGTCCGTTGCGAATAGGGTCTACTGACTTGCTAAGGTTGGCGCCTCCTCAGATCAAAACGTATTTTAATAATGTTGCACACATCAATGAGAAAGAATTTAACGGCAAATTTAACGGTAGAAGTCTCCTGACGATTGGACTGTAACTTTTGAAGATACAAACAAAATAAGGAATGCGTGACGATATGTATAGTCGAGGCGCAGCATGAAAGTCCGTCACTCTGATTTGTCCACTTTCGAAGGTCGGCGCTTCCTCAAATCAACGTATTTTAATATTTGTTGGCACACACGATTAAGAATTTAACGGCATCGAGATATGGGCGCCTGAACAATCGAACTGAGCGTGTGGCATGTTGTCCCCGAGTTCGACTTTGTATTCCATTCCCAATCGGGGGACGCGCTCTGATGGACTGTTTAAAAATTGAACCGTGCACGTGGCGCAATCGGGATAGGGATGTGTTTCAAGATCGGGGTGCTTGCAGACACTCTCAAATTAATATTCATTGTGTAACTGTCTGTAGCCACAAATAGGATTACGATACAAATATAGCAGGGCGTCATGTAAAAAAGGCAGGGCGTTCTTTTTGCCTTTTCTGGGTACCAGGGCGTCACTGAAGAAGGGCAGGGCGTAACGCACTGCAAATTCGACCAGACAGAACACTGCTTGGGGTAGCTCAAATTGTACTGATAATCTCCCCTGAGCAAATCTGGGTCAACGCTTGCCTTGCACTCGTTCACACCCTTATGTTTCCTTTTGGACATCAAACCTTTTTTTGTTCGCCTTTACTTGGAGGGCATGATTTATTTCACCATGGCCCAAAAGAAAAATGGAACATCAATTAAATACAGCAAGTTGTGTATTGTGTTATTTACATTGTTGCTAACTCTAGGTTTGTATTGTTCACGAGAGTACCAACTAGCGAACGTCAACGTAACCATTCGTAATACTGTTGCTCTGCTATGGACAGGTTTTACTGTAGTTCAACAATAATAGTGAATAATTGTGCATTGTGTATGCTAAAAGAACCTGCTCCCCCTCAATATGCAACGACCCGCTGGCACATCATTCATGCTCATTGCAAGGTGTGCCATTTCTAGGTCACGACGTCACGTGTGTGTGTAGTGAACTAGCCAGGTGTGGTAAGGTTGCTGGCAGCTAAGCGTCTTCTTTTGCCAAAGTGGTACCATTACACAGTGGCTTCAAACTAGTAAGTTACTTTTTCTGTTTGTTGACTGATTGTTAAAAATGAGATTATGTGTCACTGTGGGTAGTTTTATCTGTAAATAAAAATGGAATTTTCAAAATTAGCTATGCATGTCTATAATTATTTTAATGGTTGACATCACACCTTTTAATATTTGCAGTGCAATATATCTCAATTTCTGTTCATCTTAGTCCAACAATATTTGGCATACATATTGCTTACATAATAGTCTCTGGGAATAATATTATTAAATATGATGTGAATTTATACATAAAATGTATACCATGTTTTGCTAAAACTAAATAAAGTTAAGACATGCCCATTTAACTAAATTAAACATGTTGTATTGTCTATATATACTATAATGTTCCATTTGTCCACATTTATATTTATCTAAATATCAGTTTTTCAAAATTACTATGTTGCTTGTACAATTTTAATTTTCAAAATCGAACATAACAGTATATCTCAATTTTTTTTAAACCTAGAAATTTGGCTCACATATTAACTGTATAATATTCTCTAGGTGTATATTGAATATTATGCAGATTGACACAAATTAAAAAGTTATGGAAAGATTAATATTGTGTTTTGTTCTACAAATGCTTGCTTGAGCTTATATTATAATACATAAATATATGTATACACTGTGTACATAATACAGGCTGTATATTATATGTAAGTAGTATGCTATTAAACCACAAGCGGTACAGTGTACACTGCTACTACATCTCATGTATTTGATTTAGTTGAATGTCGCAAGTGCCCTTTTAACCACTGCTCACCGCGCTCTATGTGCCCTTTTACTAAAATGCCACCCTGCCCTTTTAAAAACCTGGGCAAACCACTGATTATGCATAGTTTTAATCCTGATGATGTATTTGTATTTGCTGTTAGAAACTAAATAAATTGGAGTATGAAAATACGCATATGCAGGAACAAATAAAATTGCTGAATTATGTCATCTTTTTCAGTTTAAGCAACAAACGTTTTCCAGCCAAACATAGCGACACTGATATTTATTAGTATTTCACAACATTTCAGTAATATCTACGTAAAATAGGCTATTTCTGTGACCTTTCATCTCTTTATACTCACCTTACGTCAATGGTGTATCCATCCATCTGTTGACAACGTAAATACAGCTTATTCACTTAGGGACTGACTAACCCTTATGTCTTACAGGCCTCTCAGCTTGGTATCCAGGTATTTAGGCACAAAAGAAAACTAATGATTTGATTATTATGAGGTCTTTTAAAACGAAATTTGACTGGACTGCCTTCCACTCACCACTGATTCATCTATTGCAGTCACTTGGTTGTGGGAGAAGTCAGCAGATGTTAGACTGGACCAGGCATGGACTAGGACGGCCTCACTGTCACTGCCCAGCCACTGACCAACGGCTACTTCGAGCAGTAGAACCTCCTACAGTGGATACAGACATTAGACAGTTTCAGCTATACATTTTTTGCTCTAAGTAATATTATTAACAGTAACATATATGTACCGATGTCAACTGAATTTGCCGGTAATGTGTACTGGAAAAGTTTTGCATGCAGATACTTATACATAGCATCCATTAGTGAATGCACACACTGCTTATCAATTTTTATGTTATTTCAAGACATGCTGGTGTTTTATTTGCGATGCAATCTAGATATCAAAGAACAGCTGTACCTTCACAAGACTGGGAAACCACTAGTAATTTTACTGTTGTTATATGTTTACGGTTGAGTCAACACTGGTGGAAAATCACCGAGATGTGACATGATTGAAGGCCAAGAAACACACTAGTTTTTACTGGGTAGTTTCACTCATGACTGAAACCGCATTACAACCATGTATGTTAACCGTTACACTTGTAGGCTATAGGTTAAGTATTGAAATATATATTAAGTATGGAACACATGGCTACAGAATGAGTGGAACGAGTTGATGTGTGGCACACAAGAAAACACCTTTCAAGACAAACTACACCCAAATACACTTCTCCATGGACACAACCAAACGAACCAGTTAGGGTTAATGCTTTGTAACTAACAAGTGCTTTATAATATTTACTGATTTCATTAGTCTTAGAGATTACAACACAACTATCAAGGAGAAATAAGTAGTACAGAGCCAGCAACTTCTTATATATTTATATACACACAACTTAAATTTTAAAAATTGTTACAATGAGTCAAATCTATCTGTCTGATGACAGAGGAACTACACAACTTTACAGAGCAATCAGACAGATCTGTGTTGTTACCTTGAGAGCTTTTATGGAGTGATGGACGGATAATGTCTTGAGTATCTTCTTCAAGACGTCCACTCCAGTGAACTTCTCCAGGTTACACAAATCTAACTACAACATGGGATACGGTAGACATAAATATATATGAATCCACTCAGAAAGTCACCAATAATAGTATTTACTTGCATGTATCAACCTACTGGTTATCTACATCCTGTTAGTGCACATACACATTCACGGGTTATGTATTCTTTAGACATGTTTTGCAGTAAATATTGTACATTGTACAAACACAATTCCTTGAGACATTTGATGCAATCAAAAAGAATAAAAGGGAAGAGGCACCACTCCGCTGTTTTTAGTGAAGCCAGCATGCAACAGCGCCCTCGGGTGGCTATCTAGGATAACTACACGATGGCACAGAGACACGACAGCATCTCTTGGTGCACACCGAATTGCTCCAATTCTAAAAGTAAATATCCCAATAAGTGTTTTTTTCAGTTTCTGAAAGATGCTGAAAGGTACAAATAATTGAATATGGTTGTGTTATTATGTAGACCACTGATGAAATAAATCGAAGAATTCACTTGCTCAATGCGCCCAGCCTACAGGTATACCAGACTACAGAAGCATTGAATGTCCACCTCTATGTAACAATTTGTGGAGGAAGAGACTAGCAAGTTGTTTTTGTAGTTTACGTACAATATTTAGGGCGTTTGTGAAAAACTATAACCTAGATAATTGTGTACTTCAACTGGTGTTATGGGAATGTCAACAAACAGTGCCGTTATTTGAAATGGACGAGAATCCGTTACGACTATGAATTAGATGACCAGCGTTGGTTTGGACATCAAAGTGGTCATATGTGACAAAGGGACGAATAATCAAAAGACACTTGAGGCACGTCTATAAGTCTTTCTTCCTCCAAAACGAGAAAAAATCTATGTCATGTACGACCCGACCCACCTCATCTGCTAAAAACATGAGGGACAACCTCAAGAAAACAGGCTTCAAAAGAGATGGAAAAAGCAGTAAGTGGAGCTACATTCGCCAGTTTTTCTTGATCAATTCTAGAAATGCTGTGCTTATTGCCACCGTTTTCGGCTTTGCGAGTTAAATATGTGACCCAAGTCTTCTCTCACTCTGTGGCTGCTGGTATTTCTACCAAGGTTACAATGAAGTCACTCCTTGAGGACGCAGAAGAAACAGCACTGTTCTTGGAACGTATGGATCGTCTGTTCAACTGGTTCAACAGCAAGACATTCAAGCACAAACAGATGAGACCTGCTTTGTCAAACACATCTGGGCAAGGAGTTTCTTCTGTCTGCCATAGAGTGGCTTTTGTCACTGTCATGTCTACCCAGATGGTTAATGACCATTTGTAGTCTTCTGTTGCTGTGGGACAATTTACATATCAATTTTCAGGCAAAGTTTCTCCTAACTAGCTGGCTAAATCAAGATTGCTTAGAGAACCTCTTTGCTGTGATCAGGGGTAAGGGTGGCCATAGTGACAACCCTTCAGCTGAGTAGTTCGACTCGACCTTCGTCTGGTAATGGTTGATTCTATTCTACTGCAGAGCAAAGAGAGCAACTGCAGGAAAGACGGGGACACTTTTCTTCTCAACCTCAAGTCTCTCAGTACTGCGTGTCAACACATCGCCGCCGTTGAAGATGATCCTCTGTCTGTTTTCTCTCAAACAGGATAAATGACCAGTCTTTATTTCAATGTTGAAACAGAAGACCTGTCCATTGAGGAAGAAAACACCTCAACATACATGTACATAGCAGGGTACATGGCCAGGAAACTGCGTGACAAAGTATGTCAACAATGTCAGCAAACCTTCATTGGTTCATTGACAAGTTCATCTACAGTAGTGCTGCTACTTAAAAACAGCTAGAGAATGCAAAAGACGGACTTGTAACTCCAACTAAAGAACTAGCGTCAACAGTTGAAAACATGAAGCGTGCTTTCAAGAAAATAAGCCACGCTCTACATATGGACAAAGTAGTCCCCGTCATCTCGTCAAAGAAATACCCGAAGACTCAGTTGTCTGTCCAGCCGGAATGTGCACGCTGAAAGATTATGTGTTGAACTTATTCATCAACATTTCCCTCTATGCTTTGTTGAAGATGAATAACAACTTCACAACTTCAAGTCTGACAAGTAGGAAAGTCCTGTAGTTGTCGCATATGTAAACAGGTAAGTAGGCGCAACATACAGCGGGCACCTACAGACATGACATCAGCATACGGTGGGCACCTACAGATGTGACATCAGCATACAGTGGGCACCTACAGACATGACATCAGCATACGGTGGGCACCTACAGATGTGACTTCAGCATATGGTGGGCACCTACAGACATGACATCAGCATACGGCGGGCACCTACAGACGTGACATCAGCATACGGTGGGCACCTACAGATGTGACATCAGCACACGGCAGGCACCTACAGACGTGACATCAGCGTACGGCGGGCACCTAGACGTGACATCAGCATACGGCGGGCACCTACAGACGTGACATCAGCATACGGCGGGCACCTGTGTCCAATATATTTTATTTTAAAATTATAATTAATAGAGCCCATTTGAAGAATAAATAATTGCCTTCAAAATAGCGTATGTTTGTGTACATACCTACACACAAGTATAATGATTTTTGTGGACTGGTTTAGTGAAGTTGGTATTCTACAGCATTGAAAAGGTAGCTCCTAGATAGCTGCCGGGTGGCGTCACTAATTGTCCTGGCTTCACTTTTCGACCGATATTTAGCGTGAGTGGTGCCTCTTTCCTTCTTCTTTTTGATGCAACGCAATGCTGACATTTCCTTTACAGAAAACAAATTGTCTACTTAGCTAACTAGAACTTATATTTATTAACGATAACTTTACTTTCAAACCAGATATTTTCTTTCCAGCCAAAACATCATTTTCTAACTAGACGTCCTCTAACCAGAAACTTTCTTACTAATGAGGAATTCACTTTTTAACCAGAAATTATGTCTAACCAGAAATGTAATTTTTTTTCTAGCCATGTATTTTCCTTCTAATGAGAACTTTGACTCCATTGTACATAGGACTGCCAAAAACAACACTGCTCATCCAACCGTGTCCATCTCATGCATAGATGACCACTCACGTCAAGTGTCTGCAGAGCCTTGAAGCTGGTCAGTTCAAAACTCAAGTTGTGCATCCGTATGTTGCTTGTTCCAACCACATCTTCACCTCCTCGGATCTGGAAAACATTGCACAGGACTGCATTATTCACTGGTGAGGGTTGATCAAGATGACAGCATCAGTGTGATGGAAGGTACTTCTCAAGACTCCGTTACTGTAATTATATTTCCTGGAACTGTGTTTTCCAAGCTAACCCGTGTCCACTGTAATTCCTGAATCAACTGGATCAGATAATTACATAAACCTCTTTGAAATCTGGCTGAAGAACCATGATGGGTATATGCAAATAAGTCCAGTGTGTTGCTTATACATTTTCAATCTCTACTGACAGCAGACTTGACACATCAATGAAAAAATATATCGTGTAAAAAATATAGTGAGTTCATGCATGCATTAATCCTTATAAGTTATATGCATATGTACAGATGTGGCATAATTATCTGTATTGTTTGGAATCACTCCGCCAAATAAGGTCCTGGCAGGCTAACAAAAGAATGTATTCACTACTGTTGCTCAACACATGAGTAAATAAAAATCTTAAGTTTACACTTAGTTATTGTTGTAAATAATGTAGAGTGTATTTCAGTAAAATGTCAAACCTTGGAGCTGTTCATTGTGACAAATACTTGGTTGTTAAGTATCAAAATGGAATACAATTGTAGGAAGATATAAAACATAATTGCTGAAAAAATAACTGCAAATACAGGCACAGTTCAGTGAATGCGTGCGTGAGTGAGTGTGGGTGAATGACTGAGTGTGAGTGTGTGGGTGAATGAGTGAGTGTGAGTGTGTGGGTGAATGAGTGTGGGTGAATGAGTGAGTGTGTGGGTGAATGAGTGAGTGTGAGTATGTGGGTGACTGAGTGAGTGTGAGTGTGTGGGTGACTGAGTGAGTGTGAGTATGTGGGTGAATGAGTGAGTGTGAGGGTGACTGAGTGAGTGTGAGTGTGTGGGTGACTGAGTGAGTGTGAGTGTGTGGGTAACTGAGTGAGTGAATGAGCAGGGTTCAATCTAGGATCTTGGACAAGTGGGCCAAGGGCCCATGTAGGTTATAAAAGAGGGCACTTTTTTAAACATTGCACCTATGGCAGGGACTAAAACCCCTCCGGGAATTTACTAATTAAACATTACTAATGACTTAATGTGGAGATCTTGTATTGTACTGATTTCCCTTCTAGGTGCTGCAGCTAAATAACAATGATGTTTGTCTGAATTTCCTGAACAGAAGTGGCAGTCTCTACAACTGACATCCCATCGACGCTATGACATCTGTGCAACACCAAGCCTGGATATATAGTTAATAAATTGTATTATAACAACTTTTTCTGCTGACACTGCAGGAAGCCAGGAAACCAGCTTTGAGCATACCAGATTTAACTGTTTATTTCAAGTAATCACAAGAATAAATGAAACTACACAATACTGTTAACTGTAATTCATGGATATGTTATCGTTCATTTATTTCATCAATACACAGGATTTGGAAATGAGAATATTTTTAGAAACACTTAACGTTTTTATTGCGATTTGTGTTTTGGGATTTTATTAAAATAAATAATAAAAATTTAACAACTTTTGCAGTGTTTTTACTGGTGGTGCTACTCGTCACGGAAGTCACTTCTTTGTCACGGAAGTCACTTCTTTGTCACGGAAGTCACTTCTTTGTCACGGAAGTCAAGCACACCAAACACTCTCTAAAAACGGAACACAACTGAATCTTGATAGTTTGCTTCATTTAGGCATCTTCAAACCTCCATGTAGCCAATTTTCGTGAATATTTCGGGGATGCGGGCCGCTGCCAATTCCGCTTGGTAGCAAATTTCATTATTGCCTATACTATTATTGGTAATAATTTTAATTTCCAATGATAGGGCGCGTCAACTGAATTTGTATGTGCCAGATGCCACATTTACACACCCTTTGGGCGCATTCGTGAAATTTTGTAAAATATTGCATCAATGGTGCAAAGGTGTGGCCTTGATTGAACCCTGAGTGAGTGAGTGAGTGAGTGAGTGAGTGAGTGGGCGAGTGGGCGAGTGAGGCAAACAACAAACAAACAGGCATTCAAAGCAGTGAGACACAACATAAGGCCAGGTACCTTCAAGTGTTTCAGCCTTGTGATGAAGTCAAGTATGTGACCTAAATCCTGCCGTGCATTGCCTGTCCCTGCAAGTAAACATGACCTACTTAAAACATCCAAATATGACAAGACTGCCAATGCTAAACTATATCTACCTCTTGTCCTACCAGCATCACTACAGTGTGATTCCAAAACTGCTGCCACTAATTAGATATGACTAGTTTTATTTCTAAGTTATCAAATATTAATATTTTCAATGCCAACTAGTATGGGACATAGTGGTATGGACTGGATTTATTTTCAGTTAAGTCAACACAACAATATTGATCATTTTTCCAGGTTACACAGGGTGAATAGAAATATAGTGACAGTTTTTGTATTTTTGGGAGATCCAGTGGTTAGATGCACCTAATCATCCCATCAATAATATACCTATATTTTTGTGTTTTTGCCAGATTATTAGTAAATGTATCTGGTCCAGAAATACATATATTTTAATCTACTTATAATTGACTTTATACCTTTAATCTAAAAATAACTGGATGATACAATTATGAAATAGCAATTAGTATCCAGCTTTTATTCAAAAAGTTATGAACATAAGGATTCAAGTATTATTAAGGAGATTACAAGGTAAAAAACTGTACATCATATCCAACTGTAATAATTTGACCATCACATGATTTGAATATAGTACACAGACTGACCACATGGTGGTTCTGCCAGCTGTAGACGTTCACAAATTGCGCATAGTTGTAATGGAGTCAGAACAAACGTCTCACCAGCTGTCAGAATAGAATCACCTGCAAACATAAATAATATTAAGTACCAGATAACAAAATGTTTAAAATCAATTAATTAGCACAAGATGTGTACTAGTTGGCATCTTCATTAAAATATGATGCGTATGTAAATATAAACAATTTCTACTGAGCAGATGTAATTCAATATTTCAAAATCTTCACCTTTCTCATACAGCTCTTCGGCAAGAGTTCTGGTGATTCCATGAATCTCCTGAAAATAATATAACACATGTATAAAATGTACAGAATAATTCCAATAATGAAGTATATAGGCTGCAAAATAAGGTCCGTCCAATCGCCCCAGACGAGTAGTTTCAGTGACCGGACTAGTCCATGTTTAGAGGAGCAGTCCCATTGGACTAGCTCTGATTATGTGAATTAATTTATACTGTGTACATGCTAGTTGGGTGTTGTGATGGAATATAACAAAATAAGACAATAAGGTAGCATTTTATCACATGCAACTAAATATTCCGTACAACCGTCGAATAGGAAACTTTTTGATCGCAGAGAAAGTAAATGGCAGCTATTTACATCCAGTTAGGATAGGTAGTGTCACCTAGTGACCATGAGTGATGAGCGACAAACATACATCGTTACGTGCTATCCGAATGTAGTTGCGTTATTCCTGCATCAGGTGATTATTTTAGCAAGTTAGTTAGTTAAGTTACCGATAAGGCGCTTGCGTGGCTGAAATCATACATTAGCGAACGGTATCAGAAAGTGGAAAGACGAACACATCACGCCTGTGTTGCAGTGTTTACACTGGCTACCCGTTCATTTGAGACCGACCTACAAAGTGCTGGTGTTTACGTATTGTGCCTTGAATGGTCTTGCGCCGGACTACATAAGTGAGTTAATTGGCTACCGTCCCATCAACAGAACTCTAAGATCTACCTCGCAGCCTCGCCTTTTGTTCGTACCGGCCTCACAAATTGTTACTCATGGTGATCACCATTTCGCGGTTTGCTCGGCGGTTCTATGGAACAATTTGCCTCCTACGTTCAGAACAGCAACATCATTACAAGTGTTTAAAACACTTTTGAAGACTTAAACAAGCGTTTTTATATATTTTTTACATATTTATTTCTTAATTAGCATTTCTTTTTACGTAAAATACTATTATATACGTGTGCGTGTATGTAAAGCACGCGAGGGCAATTTTAATTGATTGGGCGCTATATAAGTACTTTTATTTATTTTAATTTATTTAAATTACCAAACGCCAGAAATGTTAGCGATTGTAAATGGCGCCGGTTTACATCTGGTTAGAATAGGTAGTGTCGCCAAGTGTTCAAAATTACTGCCAACCCGGAGGCCCGAGACCGTCAAACATTTCGTCGGGTTGGTAACTTTGAAAAAGTGCCGGCCCGCAAGACCAGCAGAATTGTTAAAAGAAATAATGGAACACTTGTCTAGTATCCGAGCCAACCTCGATTTCGTCAATATAACTACACGTTTGGCTAAATTTTATACCTCAGTGATTTTGTTCTATCATTCAAGATCATTCCAGGCATATTTATATTACAAAAATATTGCATCTTAGCACACTTTTCCGGCCCAAAGAGCGACCCAGTTTGCATCAGTCTGTGCCGCTGTGGCCGCACGTTATCGCAGTGCGCAATATAGTAGCATATGTTATAGGGTTACAGTATTTTTGTAATGTAAATATGCATGGGATGATGTTGAATAATGGCAATAACATGAGATATCAAAATTAGGCAAAATTTTTGTTATGGTGACGAAATCGAGGGTGGCCCGGACACTAGACAAATGCCAACAATGGTGACATGTGTGTACTTCCGAACGGGAAATTTAACATAAGCATGGTACAAAAACAAGTTGGAAAACAATAAAATGTCGAGCTGATCAATGCTAATAGATCGATTGAGTTTAGTTTGGTAACGCTAGCACAGTGAAACGTGTGAAGAGTTTGAAAACGCATGAAGCCATCCACAGTGTCAGCTATCATCACCGTCCAGCTGGATTCACCCGACATGGCCGACTTCAAACCCCTATCCGCTATCCACCTGTGGAGTACATCTGGTGTGAGGATGCCCAACTTCAAATTTGAGTTGGACTCCAACAGTGAGTCATTGTCCGAGTTCAACTCGGATTCAGCTGGAGTCACTGTCAGTGACTGGAATGAGTGTTTCTTAGAGCCTGACAGTGCCGCTGTTCAGAGTAGTTCCCTGCATACATTCGTGTTGTGCCATTTTTGTTTGCAACACTGATGTTTTTCTGACAACAATAAACTGTTGCCTATATTGTTATTTTATATATTATTATTAGCTGGTTCATTAATCTGAATATCGTAAATATGCAGGAGTATGAGGACAGACTTGGCCTGAACTAGTATATTAATAATTGCCATACATTACAGCTGCAAATGTATATACGTGTAATTATGTTAATATCTGGACCACAAAGTTTTGTGTGGGACCACCAACTTTTGAAAGTAGAAGGTCCGACTGACCACCAACTTTTCAGCTAAGTGTCGCCTAGTGACCATGAGTGATGAGCAACAAACATACATGCGCGGGTTACAGACATTGTTACGTGCTATCCCAGTGTGTTATTCCCACATCAATTGATTATTTTAGCAAGTTACCAAATGCCAGCAATGTTACTGATTATTCAGTCGTCAGCTTTGGGAAAGGAAATGCTAATGAAAAGTATAGGCCAAATGATGTAACTTAGTCCGGCAATGTCAGTCCTTCTTTGGGCTGGGCAGAGCCGTTGCCGTCAGCATCAAGCTTCAAATTCTGCTGGCATCGCCTTGTCCACCACAGCTGTTTACTGTCCCTGATTAAACTAAAGCGACTTCTTCTGATGACTTTGCAATTGGATCTACGAAATCACATGTATTTGTTTCTATTAATGACACATTTTGTTGAATATTTAATTGAAACGAGAAATGGCTTGTTTTCTTTATGAAATAAAGTAAAACAATACTAGGACTAGTTGTTTCTGAGTTAAAGCCATTGTGCACCCTGAGTACACTGTATAGAATTTATCCGAGAGAATATTTACTTAAACTTGCTTGCTTGGATAATACATTCTAACTCAATATTCAAACTGCTAATATACATATATTAGTAACCAAAAATATATAATTTTTAATTACTTGCAAAAAAATGCTGTTTGGTGCTTTTAAGAGGACCATTTTCACAGCATTGAATATCTGATCTTACATGATGGAGTGGCTTGCCATCAGGGCTGGGGTCAATTACATTGCAATGTAATATATTACTATTACTTTGTTTCCGTCCTATTACCATTACTTTTACTATTTCATGCTGAATACTTCCTATTACTATTACCTTTGTCATTGGAACATTTTATGGTATCATGCACTGTATGCATAAATACAATAAGTACAATTGTTTGACTCAGTCTCAATAAGTTAAACAAGACAGGTGAATACAAAAATCTAACTTTCCATTTATTGATACCCATGCCCAAAGTATTTGAAATAATATTTGAGAATGTCAAATACTTTCATCATCATCATTAGGGAAGTATTACAAAGTATACAAAAATGATAAATATTTACAACAAAAAATATATATATATAGTATATAACATATTTAGTACAATCTACTAGCTACATTGACTAAGGATAGAACATATATGTTCCATTTTATGCTTAAATACCATATTTGAATGAAACACAAAAGCAATAGTCAATGCCACATGACTTGGTGGATTATATTAGTCTAATTAAACCACATTGCTCTACTGCTGCTTGGTGCTTCGTGGACAGTTTATTATTGGCGCAAGTACAATGTTTTTCACACCCACTGTAGTTTAGGCTGAATTGTGTGCACCATGGAGGCAGTCACTAAACCCACAGGCTTACTTGAATCTTGGCAGAACTTATTTCAAAGCAGTGAAAGCCCAGTTTAATCCCTTTAGTCAATGCAGCAGTCCCACTGTACCTGTGTCTCTTGCTATGTAAATGCTCATAAAAATCTAGGGTAAAACTTCACCAGGGCCATGCTGAAGTTGACAAGGGGGAGCAACCATAAAACCTGGAGAAACTAATGGAATCGACAACCTAATCAAATGGAATAGTAATGTAGTTGAAATTTGGTTTAAATGTTCAATAGTAATATAAAAGTAATAGGTCAACTATTACATTGCTTCTTATTACTATTACATTGAGTTTTTGCTCAACCTATTACTATTGCAAATATTATTGTATAATAATATTACTATTATTATTGTAATTGGTACTATTACCATTTCATATTACTATTACCCCAGGCTTGTTTGCCATGCATGATGTTTATGCCTAAATTGGTATGTGTATGCACCATCTAGGAATATAATATATACATGTCTACATATAAGAAAGCATTGTACAATACTTCAAAACAGATACTGGGTAGATGGGCCAATGTCTCAAAAAGTGTACAATTGACAAAAATCGTGTCTTTTGTCTCTCACATCGTCAATTATAAAGTCAGCCTAATGAAATTTTCACCATGTATTGATGTCATTACGTTCTTTCAGGACATGTAAGGTTTGACAGCCTTGTTAATTTAATTTTTTTTGAAATTGGCCGTTATTTGCCAAAAACGGCCAAAACGACGTGTCCAATTAAAGTTTCCAAAGTTTGAAGTAGTGCCATACAAAAACAGTGCTGTATTTATTTTTTCTGAGTTCACTAGGCAAATGGAGTATATATTGGGAATGTACAGTAAAAAAATCATGTTTAAAAAATTTTAACTAAAAAATGTACACTGCGTTTTTTACAATGACCAATTTTTGCGTGTCCAGCGTCATCGGTTTACACGGGTCAATTACATTAATATATTATTGTCGTTGTAGGATACCTATACATGTATTCTTTTCCTACATGTTAAGTAAATGATATACAAAAAAAATATGGGTCTAAACCTAAATTCGACGAAAATATAACACGTTCAAGTAAAAAAATATGGAGTGACGTTTTAGCTGCGTGTCCAGCGTCATAGATAGAAAAGGCTATCTTCAAAACAATAGGAAAGGTACCCTGGTTTTTTTTCTTTTCGTACATACCAGCAACCACCATGCTATAACCCCAACAATGGCAATAGCAATATTCACAATATTTCTTGGTCAAATGAGGATAAAACCGATATTGGAGCGTGTCCAGCATCACTGCGTGTCTATCGTCATCTGTGGGATTACCGAGAAAGACTGCTGAGAGCGCATTCTACTTTGATATGTAGGAACTACAGTGATCAGTGCATCCGTGGCGGTCGCCTCTAGGCTGGTGGGTATTTGTTTGTTTCCTACAATAAATATTTGATGAGTTGTGAGATAAAACATATCTAAGAATAATTTCCATTTAAACAATAGCTATTAATATATGTTTGAAGAACAAGACAGGTAGCAAAACAATATCATGCATTTGTGTGATATTAAAAGGTAATTTGAAGAATTATGGCCAATGGGCTTACTCACTCACGGCAGTAAGGCTGGACATGCAGCTATGGGTGTGATCCTGCAACGCATATCGCTTACATACTACTGTGTCCGTTATCTCACGTGATCTGCGCATCTCATTGAATTATTTTCAAAAGCATTTAAGCGTTTCACAAAAACAAAATACAGAATAATAAATATTGCGTTCTACATTTTTTAGAATACTGTGTCAAACAAGGGATTATCACGGCAAGCCACGACACGCAAATGTATTGTGCTAAGATCTCGCACCGTTACCGAGATAGAAAGATAGCACAAGACCCCCACATCTTGGCCCATCGTTCCGCTCAGAACCGGGCATAATCATGTCTGCGCAAGATACCTCCCAGACCATAAGCTGAGAGCTCAGCGAGCACGCAAAGCTATAAACGTAAGTAGCGTACGATAACATAGTTGTCTTGAGTTTGACTTTTCTTCAAGTAATTGTCTATATTTATTTTAATATTACATGTAAGCGTTCTGTTACATATCAATATTTAATGTAGAAGTGATTTATTATTAACGTGTAAAATGTAAATGTTTGCATATAGAGCAAGACATCTGCAGCGGCAACTCTTACAGTGGAAGTTAGGAAGTCGAAGAGACTCGACCCATCCCTTCCACCTACTACAAGTGAGGTGCCTACGTCTTCGCAGAGTTTGGCTGACTCAGAATACGTACCATTATCAGGCATTGTGTGTTGTGTTACAAACTTGTAAACCATTACACCATACGATTTATGATACTAACTCTGCAAGATATATTATATTTTTTTCAGAAATATGTAACAAGATAATGTACAACTAAGCAAATATTCGCATAAGAGCATAATTTATATTTGGCTGCATGTGTTGCTTTATGTTGTGCATGCTAAATAAGGTATGTTTCTTCCCTGTAATATATAGGTCACAGTGGAGGATTGCTATTGTTTACAAACCAACTGCATGGGCTATGATTATGACAACCGATGTTCTTGTTATGGACACAACTTTTCAGTGGTCTCACAGACTACTGCACGCATGGTAATATATATATTTATTTCTGTTACATTATAACACTAACACATATTTGTAAACCGTAATTTCAAAAACATATAATTCCCGGTTTAATATTCATTGTTTATGTTATAAGAACATTGGAATTTGCTGTCTTCTTAATTTAAGTACAACCTGTGTCCTTGTTTGTTTCATTCAGAGAAACCCTGGTCGTGAAGATGAATTTTCCCTAACTACATTCATCAGTAGCACAAGAATTAGGAGCTGACGTGACAGCTGAAATACCGACTGCTGGAAACCTACCCAGGAAAAGGAGGTCATCTGTCCAAAAGAAGCTAAACGCCTTGAAGGTGAAGACGAAGAGGCTGCAAAGACGTGTATGGGTTTTGGAGAATCATTTAAAGCGCTCTAGTTGTAATCAGAAAGAAGGATCAGGGCAAACAAGAACTGATACAACTCCCATAAACACCACTTCTGACAATGCTGATACGCCGTGTTGACATAATAATGAGGAAGGACAGATTGAACCCTTTGCGAAATAAAGAAGTGAGAAAGGTTCTCGCTGCCCATGAATCACTTGTGATGGAAATGCAAGATATTCCATTCAAGAAAAGGCAGTCACTCTTCACAGGACGTCACCTGAAAAGAAGTCGGGCAGGAAGCATGGTCACGAAGAAGTTGCACCTAGACCGAAGATACGTTCTCCGCAAGAATGGCTTCGCAGGCAAAATACAGCACAACACTTGAAGGCCAGACGTATACGGATACACGGGAAGGAGTTCATGAAGAGACCGGATAAATTTACACTTCTGCCAGGCAAGAAGAATGCCATGAAAGATGGTACGAAGAAGGTGCAGAAATATACTTTGACTGACTATAAGGAACAATAAGAATTCAATGTAGACATTATCCATGCCGCTGCATGTTTAAAATGATGTTCGTAGTTGTTTTGTAATTTGTGACGAAGGATAATGATTGTCTTCAATTAAAGCTACATTGCGTGTCCAGCGTCATCAGTATATACCCATTTCTTAGCGCTTAGCTGATCAGGGTTACTGATTATGTATCAGTTATAATTCCACACACTTTTCTGAGAGAGCTGCACTAATTGAAAATAGGCCATTCCAAAAAACAACAGAGTGCAAAAACTAACCCCAAAGTAACAATGAGGAAAAGGAATGTTTCCAAGTCAAACTGAATCATCTACCTCTTGATTCTTATTAAACGGCATGTACACTAGATGATCCAAAAACATTTTCTCCTTTACATGTAATTTTAAATGCTCTAATTGTAGCAAATATTGTAATTTTCCGTCGATGATGCTGGACACGCGATGAAAATCACGTTTGACTTCAAGTGACTGTCATAATAAAAGTAACCCATATTACATTGACCCATTTATGGAAAATACGTCTCAATATATGTACAATGAGAAAATATAACTTAATTGTTCAGAATTAAACATTTATTTTTGGACCTGTTAAAACCTAATTGTACACTTTTGGGGACATTGGCCCAGATACTCATTTGCAGATCAACTTTCACAAACCATACTTTACCTGAATGTTACTAAGAAGTTCAAGACAACACAACTGTCAGGACTGCAGGTGAACAAGAGTCAAGAGAACTCACGTATCTGTGGAAGTGTAGGAAGGCGGTAAGTGCATGGGGCAGGTCAGAGAACACCTGCAGAAGCACCTGCAGATACACCTCCAGCTCAGCCTGTCTCTTCTTCACAAAGTTTTCCGACTGGTTGCCAAACAACTTCTTAGGAGGCAGCAACTGCTTGTCCAACTGGTGCTGACTCACCAGCTGAAACATTCACTTACACATGTATTCACTTACACATTTACTCACTTATACACATATTCATTTACACATATTCACTTACACATTTACTCACTTACACATTTACTCACTTATACGTATATATTCACTTACATATCTCAGGCTGCGAAATGAGGGGCGTCCGATCGTCAAGGACGAGTAGTTTCAGTGATCGGACTAGTCCGTTTTTAGAAGAGCAGTCCCATCGGACTAGCTATGATTATGTGAATTAACTTATGCTGGTTGAGTGTTGTGATGGAATAAAACAACAGACAATATGATAGCAGGCGATCTTTTAGTTTTTGACCTAACCATGAAAATTACCACCTACAGCTGCCAAACTTCTCCTCACATATCTTATACATGCACTGCCGTTTGCTGCCCATGATCAAATTACTGGTTACACTGTCTACAGTCATCTCTTCTGATGACTTTGACTTTGTAATTGGTTCTATGAATTCACACTTGTTTCTATTAATGACACATTTAATTGTATGTTTAACTGAAATGAGAAATGGCTTGTTTTTTATTAAATAAAGCCACTTTTACTATCATGTGCCACATATATCTTATATGATACACTATATCATATTAATCATAGTGTATCATATGTGACATAGTATGATGGTATTGTATTTATTTATTTTAAGAACTAATGAGAAAAACATCTGGACTAGTTGGTTGTGAGTCAGCCAGTCCGACGGACTACCGGGTACCTGTCAGTTTAAGCCATTGTGCACCCTGCATCTAAAGATTCACTTACACATATATTCACTAACACTTTAAATGACATTCAACTGCATATACATTTTCACTTCCACATATATATTCACTTACACATATATCCACTTACATGTATATAATCTCTTGTAAACACACGCACTTGCACTTCCACATAATATATTATATATTCATTTACACAATATATATTATATATATATATAATACACATATATTCAGCTATTCATACATTCACTTACAAATACATTTACTTACACATAATATTTTCACTTACATATATTCACTTATGCATATATCCAATTACAGGACTCATTAATTACTACTAGTCAGAGCTCCCTTGTAACGGTAACTTTAAATATAACACACAAATTATTAGGTTTTAACATGTCATCATTTTATAACATGGCAGATTTGTAATCATAATACATAAATACATATCTAGGTTGATATTGAATACACAAGATGTAGTATTGAAGTATAAAAATTTCAATGGAATTACAATGGTGTAATCATAACAAAGCATGTAATTATTATTTGTTGTTGTAGTACAGGTCTAACAAATGACAATCACAGTTCTATTCACAGAAACATACTGTATTACACCTACGAGGATGCACAGACTGCACTGTTTTGTATAAGTTGTCTGACCTACCTTCTCATGAAGCTCTCGGAACTCACTGTAACGATGTTTCACAGTCCAACTGCTCGACCCGACTGTCACCTCCACCACATACACCTGTAACCACGTCAGTAACATAGTCAGTAATACACGGTTAGTAACGAGGTCAGTAAGCATGGCAGTAACAAAGTCAGCAACCAGTATGAAATATATATGTTACACTACCACTCACAAACATACACATCCACAACTTCCTTGTATACAAGTTGGTTGCTATAAATTAAATTTATAAACTGTACCTGATCCTCTGTAACATTCAAAGTAAATTCCATCTTTGATTTTATCAAAACTTCAAATGTATTATTAAAACAACGTTGAATGTTAAACCACTCAAGTGAAGGGTGGTATTATTAGCAGGAAGTTGGCTGAATTAGTTGCCTTGAAGGGCTTTGGCACTGCCGCATTTGAATGTATTGTTTACAATCTGAACAATTTGCAGATGCTACATTCAAATTGTAAACATTGTTTTGGGCTTATTAAATACATACAATTTGGATACCATCACACTGTCAACCTATTTATTCTGGATTTAAGAAATTAATAAAATAATGAGGAACAGATGAGGTCGATTTAAACCGATTGCTTGTAACTTAAGTTTACTATTCACACATTAGATTTACTTATGATTTACGAACATCAGCGAACCTGAATCCTTGATTTATAATGGGCTAAGGCCAGTAATGGAGTTTGGATGACAGTGTTAAGTTTAACTCTAAGCCTAAGCCTAGGCGAAGGTTAAGTCGAGGCTAAAGCTAAGCTGCTAAAAGTGTACAAGGTCCAGGAGAAGCAGTATACTGGTGTGGACAATAATCATGGGTCCAATCGTGTTTTGCCATTTTTTACTAAAACCTGATCAAATGTCAAATGATCAACAAACAATGTATTGACATGATAATGTAACACAGACTGAATGACAAAGACAGTCATGACAACAATTAACATACTACATGTCATAGTCATAAACAAAAGTTTGCCCATTTTATTTGGCATTTCATAATGTTCTATCTGTATCACTAACACAGTGTAACAGGCTGTGATTATACCCTGTGGCTGTGCGATTTGTGATCGTGGGACAGTCTAGTTGGTTAATTAGGAAAGAATGTAACTGATTACAATAAAACGCGGATAAGAAGAGCGAATACCAAAATATCTGCTTCGAAGTGGAAAAGTCATGTGCCCCTGATCTGCCGTTTCGGCCTCGGCTCGGGCCTACTACTACTACTAGTATAATACTTGAGTTGAGTCTTGACACTGTCATACATACTTGACTTTAGTTTTGACATCTATGACTATGTTTGGACAGTCGGTGATCAAAAAGCCAAACTATACCGTATAATTTTCCACTGGTTCCGTGCGAATGATCTTTAATATTCTGTTTGGTTTGCATACTTCGCGATATCGTACAAAATTCGCCATATTTTTGGATCGCCATTGACCAAACACAGCGTCGTTTTCGTACTCTCGTCCTCACTCAGCTCACTCTCTCGACCGAGCGCGTGGAATCATGGGAAAAGGAAACCGCGGCTCGATAGCATGACGACGCCTAAACAATAATATCCACATCCACGTGGTTTTGTTTACGACTTTCGTGTGGTCCAAAACTATACAAAAACTGGTTTTATGGGGATACAATCTATATATCCTGGAATTGTTCTTGCAGGCGTTTGATTCCAACAATCACGACCGGGGGAAACAGCAACAGTACCGGTATTGATCTCTTTACATTGAATGCAAGCTTTCATTTTGTGAATAAATTATCCGTAAATCTAGGTAAAACGATTTGGGAAGAAAAAGTGGACAGTTTCAAAATGACAGTAGATCGATGGATTTGATGTTGATCGAGTGCCTTGTATATTAAGTTCTTAGGTGTAATTATCGATGGCAATGTCAAATGGAGGCAACATATTGAGAACATTAGCGTAAATATGTCAAAGAATATTGCAATACTAAACAAAATCCGGTATATATTAAATATGAAAGTCATGTACATATAAAACTTGTAGTGTACGTTAGTATTACCGTATATGATGTATGCCTGTGAAATAAGGTGCACAACCTATCCGTCTAGATTGGGTCGTATCATTTCTTTGCAAAAGAAAGCAATTAGAATCGTCACCAATGCAGGATATACACCATACTAATGATTTATTTTTTAATCTAAAGTGCATTAAATGTATAGATGTAGTTGAGTTTAAATGTTTATCATTTATGTACAAAGTTAAACAAAACTTACTTCCTCTGCAATTACAATTGCATTTTGATGTTGTAGATGATATGCGCGTGTAAAATACAAGTAGTCAGGGACATTTTCACTGCATGTATACAAGAACCAAATTAAAATCAACTTGCGTCAGTGACAGTGTTATAGGTGTACAAATGTGGAATAATCTAAATATGTGTGTAAAAACAGTTATTCTTGCAACATATTCCACACTAAATTGAAATTGTTATTTTAGTAAGATACAGTTAGAAATTGAGTTCGAGTAATGCTACGGATCCTGATTTAGTGTTTGTATTATTAATGCGTTGTTCCAGAAATATTTGAATTTGAATACATACTATGTAAATAATGCTCAACAATTATATCTGTTTCCTATTACGTATTGCTAACAAATGTACTGTGTCTTACTAAAAATGGGTACGTTGTCTCATAAGCTAATTAGCTTCAAGCATATCCATTTAAACTTTTAAACGATTAATTATTAAGCATGGAAAATGTATGATGAAAGTTGAAATAAACGTATTTGTAGTGTATGTGTATGTATATACGTGTGCTTCCGCCATACCGTATGCGTTAAAGGCCAGGCCTGGTGTAGATGTGCGGGAAATAGTTCCACACCGATAAGCAGGGGAAGCTTCAATTAAAATGGTGGATTTGTTTACATTTTTTATTGAACTAATTAGTTTTATTTACATCTAAACATAAATGTACATTATTGTATATTGATCGTTCCAAATATTTCTTTGGATAATTCTAAACAAATCTGGTAAAACGTGTATGACACCTCCAACCGTACATCTGTATATAAAAACTCACAAAAAGCCTCCAGCTGCACTCCGGGCCCTTTGAAAACTTTCAACTGCACCACCTTGAGTCCACGAGCGGAACTTAAATTTTCCCTCGAGCGGAACCCTTTTGTCTCAGCGGGGGAGAGGTGCGTACGAACGTACTGCACCCTAGCCTACGGGCTTGGAGTTGACTATTTGCCAGGAGTAGTGTAGTCGTGCAACATAGGCGGATCCTGGGGTCCTAGGGGCACGTGCCCCCCCCCCCCCCCCCCCGTAGACCTTTGTAAGGTTTCGTGCTCATCGACCTTTTTTGAATGAGCCCACGTGACCGTACCCCTAGACCGTTTGAAATGTATCCCTGTTCATGTTATAAGAAGGTGAATTTAATTGCCGACAGCGAGGTTTTGTGCCCCCCACCCCAGACTCGCTTTCTGGACCCGTCCCTGGTCAACTACATGCAACGCCTGGTTTGCGATGATGGAAACAGGCGAACGCACGGAATCTTAAAATTAACGGAATTTCCATGAACTTACGGGTAGCCAGCCCCTCTTGCTACCACAACGTTCCCAACAGAACTTGAGTGTTTACTGTGTGAACGTGTTGTATACAATATTATACATTATTTTTTGTAGGCGGGCAACATTCAATTTGCGAACGATGCTTTGGGCTAAAGTTTGGCGGGTCATGTACTATCAACATAGTAACTATAACATTAGGAGTATTATATTTAAAAACGAGTGGAAGGCGACATTTGTATTGGCATGGGAACGTGTTAAATATTCGGGAGGGGGCGCTGATGCTCACCAAACACCTCCGATTGCACGCCCCTGAGGCTCCCCAAAGCACCCCCTTGAGGCTTCCCCCAAACCACCTCAAAGATCTACACAAAAACTCCAGTTGTACCATCCCCAAAAAATCCCAAATAGAGACTCTCCAAAAGCCCCCAATTGCACTGCAAAATGCACCCCCTTCCCTAAATAATGAAGGGCTAATCCTATCTATCTCCAGCCCCCCCACAACAAAAATATTGCGGGGCTCACGACACCATTGTTTTATTTACGGTATGCGGGCGAGTAAACTCTGCACCGAATACACTTCGCCTTATGGCTGTTTGAGGACGCATTCATGTGTGCATGCTTACGCCAGCCGCCGCGCAACCAGGCGAAGTATGCCGAACTCTAGCCACGCAGGTGTGATACTTTGACCTCGGACATGTGTACGACTATTCCCAGTCCGATATAACTAGACCTGTCAATGAATGGGTTGAAATAAACGCTATTCGTTCAACTGTCATGTAGTAGGTGTGACAGCTACAACCCGTTCCGGTATGTCGCCTACACTTTGACCTAGATATGCACTCATCTGTCATGGGCTGGTGACCCGCATGGGAATCTGGAAACGATTCTACAAGTCGTAAATACTACTCGATTATACAGTAATAAGTCGCCCTTTGAAACCATCGTGCGCCATAGGTCAATAGTTTGGACTGTCTGCGGTTATCAAACTTTTATGACAGGTGATACAAGTTCAGAATTAATTATCGGAACTTTAGTTCAGGTGTGACAGACCCGACGCTACCACTGGGCTGAGCGTTCTGCGGCGAGACAAAGCTGGTCTATATATTGACTGCAGGTAAGAAATGGCCGACGCCGGTACCGAGACGGCGAACGGGACATGCAACGACGTGTCGACGCCGAACCAGCAGCCAGCTGCCGCGGCATGGCAGGACCTTCTCGACTGTCCCGTCTGTCACGACGCCTTTACCGACCCGAAACTTCTGCCGTGCCTGCACACATTCTGTCGGGAGTGTCTAGCCAACAGTCTCCAGCAGAGCGGCATAGGCCCCGGACAGGCGTTCCTCTGCCCCATATGCAAGAACCAGTGCACCGTGCCGAGACACGGTGTCGATGCCCTCAAGACCAACATCTTCTTAGTGACGCTGCAGGAGTTCATGGACCGCAAGCTCTGCACGGAGGACCAGACGTGTGACGGGTGCGACAAGGGATCCAAGGTAAGGTGATACGAACAAATCACTCGTCCCTGGGTTTTTTGTTTCACGGGGGCGTGGCACGTGCATGGGGGTGGGTGGTTGAAACCACACAGTAACGGGAAGAGTCAATAAATAGTAGAGGGAGGTTGGTCCCCCAAACAGACGGAAAGTTAGCCCTAAAACAGGTGGGAGGTGGGAGTTGAGACAACTGCCACACATACGTCTTTCACTCTTTCCTTCCAGGATATGGGTACGAAACATTTGGGAAATACAGTAAATGTACATGCTGCCCTTGCTAACGTAACCATTTCCGGGCCCATAGTTTGGGGTGCAATCGATGATGACCAACCCTCCCAGCAAAACTCTAGAACGTCACTAATAAAAATCTCCAACAGTCCCCCCACATCTTCTGGTGTCATGTTTGACGGGAGCTGAGACTAAATCTACCCCCTGGTTTAGACAGTTGTTTCCCCCTCCGACAATCCGACAAGAAGCTTGCGTTAGCTCCAGCATGGATTCTTATAATCAAGTAATCCTACACTGCAGTATGTTGTACACCAGTGACATGCGAGCTACGTTTATTGGTATACTAAAATAAAGTTTTATTGTAGCAACTGGTTACACAATATGGCCAGTCCAGATAATCCACTTCAGAAGCAGTTGTATAGGCAATCGTTCTCGAACGAATCTACTTCACCAGTGTGTCTGTCTTGTTCTCCCTCAGCTGGTATCTGGGTGGAAATGCGTCTAAATTAATGAACTCGTGTATGAGCATATTATAATGTAATGCGCCTCAATGTTTATTATCAGTTAACATACAACTAATATACAGGTGCATTTTTGTACAACATTTTGCGTGGAGTGGTTTTCATTTCAATAATTGTTATATTTAATTACAATTGAGGTGAATCTTAATAAACCCCATAATGCTTATAGCGGAACCACTTGTAGTAGAATATATTCGATATAAAACTGTATTTTGCATCCAAGTATGAAACAATACTGATTTCATTGTATCCCATGTAATATTAGTAGACAACTATAAATTATAAGAATTGTCTGACATAATAATGTATTTTAACTATGTACCACAAACAGTGTACACTTATTCTAGTTCAGTTAACAAAAAAAAAATGCACGTGTTATACACCGTGTAATAACATACGATTGCACGACGGCCGACAGGTGGCGCGGAAGTGTACGGAGTGCAATGATTGGCTGTGCGCCAAGTGCTGCACGCTGCACGCTCGGGTGAAGCTCACCAAGGACCATCACCTCTTCACCCCCGCCGAGCTGCTCAGTGGGGACTGCGACGAACTTCTCAAGGCGAGTGTCGGATATGAGGCAACTACTCACCCAACAGCAATACAATTAACAATCACCTTTCACGACCAAACTTTTCAACTTCTTCTTGCGCCTAAACGATCTCTACTACTAGTTTTAGTAACACGATCGTAGATAGAATGTTCTTCAGCACGAGTTAATGTTATAGTAGGGCCTACCTAAACAGTACTAGGGTATAGACAACGCTCGTGCGTATACTTTCCAGCATATCTGGACAGCATAATGATGAGTGGGCACATCCAGTGCCATAGTCTTTACAAATCATACATACAATGTCTAGTACCTCTCCTTTTATAACAGCGTCCCACCCCCACAATTAACATACTGACAGTGCTCAACAGACATGTGGAGGGTAGGCCTAAGTTTAATTTGTTGACAGGTCGACTGCCACAATCTATAGATAAACTCTGGAGACGAAATCTTTAAGCAGCCGCTTAATCATAATATTATCTGCACCTATACTGGCCGTAGCAAATAATAATGAAAACACGCACACACGCACGCACGCACGCACGCACGCACACGCACACACACAACTGTTACGCCCTAGAAACATCTTTCATTATCGCGTCCTTTCCTCCTCCAGGAGACCTTCGAGCCGCTCATGTGCAGCAAACACGGCGAGCCGCTGCGCCTGTACTGCGCGCAGCAATCGTGCCAGGCGCCGATCTGCACCGTCTGCAAGACGACCCTCGGACATGACGGACACGTCGCCGTCGAGCTGGACGAACAGGCGGCCCTCGAGGCCCACGCCGTCGCAGCCCTCACGCCCAATCTCGAGGACGGCATCTCGGCCGTCAAGACAAAGATTGCCAACGTGCTGCGGGACGAGAAGATGACAAACCACGTGCGCAAGCGGGTGCACCGCGCCATCAACGAGAGGCTCGAGGAAGTCGTCGAGAGGATCGTCTCGCAGGTGGGCAGGCCACTTCCGGTCCTAGTTGTTTGCCCTCGTTGTTCCCTTGTGCATGAGTGAGGTTTAACAGCCATGTACAGTTGCCCTGCATTGTTCCCGGTTAGGGACCCCACATGTATGTCCGCCTTTTGGCTTTCTCCCTCTTTCTAAATTCCCTCTTCTCGCAGTCCTTCCGTATCTGCGCGGTCTTCTCTTCCTGTGGCGTTCATGTTTCTCCGAGTCTATTTGCTTCGGTAGTCTACCCGCATCCATTCTTATCAACGAATGGATGGGGACTGCGACCTTTAACACTTGCGCTGACACCATCCTATGCAGAGACGGCTAAAGCGTATTTAGAAGGCGTTCCTACGCAGAGACGGATAAAGCGTATTTAGAAGGCGTTCCTACGCAGAGACGGCTAAAGTGTATTTAGAAGGCGTGGTTTGTGGAAAACTTCTGCGTGGATAAACACTTTACCATTTCGCAAATTAGTTTAATTTACATGCCGCGATGAAGCCGAGAAAACAGTATCTAATTGCGCGTGATATTTTGCAACTGTCAAAAACAAGAAAGTCGTTTCCTCATCTGTGTGGCCGGTTTGATGAAGCATATGCTTAAAGTTACACAATTACTTAGCGTCACGGTTTTGCGTAAATTCCAATGTTTGCTTACATTTTTATAAATCTCGTCATTTGTCAAAACAAACTTCTTAGCGTTAAGAAAGTTCTTACAGCCGCTTCATGAAACTGGCCCCGGGTATACAAATAGCGCGACGTGAAGCACGAGTTGTATCATTCAATTGTTCCATCTTATGTAGGTCGGTGAGTATGCGGAGAGCCTGCACCATGAGGTGGAGGTGATCGCCAAGAAGCATCAGAAGACTCTCGCCTCGCAACTCAACGACTCGAAGCACCAGCTGCAGGCGATGCTTGTCGCCGACCGACTGACCCGCTCCCTGCTCGACTTCGGTCGCTCCGAGGAGATGGTGGCGATGGCACACGACGTACGGGAACGCCTACACTCCTTCCAGAGCGTGCCGGACACACAGGTGAGGACCACCCGCGAGTGTATGAAGGCCGCTGGTAGGGCAAGAACAGTTCCAGTGCACGCTCGCTGTAAAGAACACGTTCTGTCCGATATTCCTTGTGTGCGGAATTGCCGACCTTCCAATTATGTTTTCTTATTACTGAACATGGCGTTCCGACCTCTAAAAAACATTGCAGCTGCAGACGACGTATTATAATGAGTTCTTCTTCCTCTCGCGGGATCGGTTCCACATCACTCGGTCCTTTCTGTCATAGGACTATATTTACTATTTCTCTTCATCTTTCTCGGCCCACACTCGGTCTTTCGATCATGCCTGCCTTTTTGAAATATCAGTTTATACTAGATAGTAGTCGCATGGGACTAAACCGTTGCTCTGTGCACACAGGTGGTTGGCTGGCGACAACCGCGCCTCAACCCGGCGAGCGACCTTCAGCGAGAGGATGTCGCGCTCATGTTCGGCACGCTCACGTTCGCCGGCGAGGTGACGCGCAGCGTGCTCGTGCACGCCTTCTCGGCGCAGCTCGACGACGACACGCGCACGCCGGCGCTGTGCGACGTCGCCGTGAGCGACGAGAACGAGTTGGTCATCGTCGACCGAGACAACCGGACGGTGAAGGTGTTCGACTCGCGGGGCAACCTCCGCCGCGTCGCCGGTAAGCACGAGCTGCGCGCGCCCAACCGGATCGCGCTACTGCGCAGGACCGGAAACCTGCTGGTGAAGGACGAGAAGACGCTGAAGGTGGTGGACCAGGAGGGCGGCATCACCGCGAGGTTCGCCGAGAAGTTGCAGCAGCCGGTGGGCGTGGAACAGACGCCGGACGGCGAGGTGCTCGTCACCGACTGGGTCAGCAATGCCGTGCACGTGTTCGATGAGCTTGGTACCGCACTACGTCACTTCCCGTGCGCGTGCGAGGCGCCCGGGTATGTGGCCGCCGGAGCCGGCGTGGTCGCCGTGTCCGACTGGAAACAGGATCAGGTGAAGATGTTCGCGAGAGACGGCCGCTTCCTCTACCAGTACGGCCAGCACGGCAGCGGGCCCGGGCAGCTTGACCATCCCTACGGCGTGTGTGTCGACCGCTACGGTCACGTGATCGTCGCCGACACGTGGAACAACCGCATCCACCTGGTGTCGGAAGACGGCAGGTTCATCCGCTTCCTTGTCACCAAGGACGACGGGTTGCACTGGCCGCAAGGTGTCGCCCTTGACCGAAAGGGTAACCTCGTGGTGGTCGAGCAGCACGGTCAGGTGAAGATCTACAAGTATATCGCGTAGTGAACGATACTGCGTCGTAGTATCAGTCGCTACACGGACAGGTGCATATCTACAAGAACATCGCATAGTGAACCGACGTCACCGCATCGTAGTATTCGTTGATAGGCGTTTCAGGGAATGGTTAGTCCAATTTGACGGTAACTGCACAATTCTCATACAGTAAATCGTTGATATGTGGCAATATGTAGTTTTCGCCCCACCCACATAAGCTAAATGCTAGGTGTAGCAGCGCAGTGTTATTCTAAGTAAGCAGATGACATCGATAACGCAGAATTAGTGTATCAACTGGCGGAACTGGACATTATTTTCCGGTCTGGAATTTCGGTAGAAGAACTGAAGAAAACTCGACAAGCAAATGCCAAACATCGGAGATTTGATGACAACTAAAATGTTATACTCAATTCATCACGTTCAGTGGGTGCGTACGTGTTACTTGCTGGGTGATATCTCACTAGGTCGTGTTTAATTAATCCAAATTATAATTAACTATTGATGTGTAGGACATATGTATCAACGCCTAGGCAACCTGCTTGCTAGTGACGGAAATTATGATCTACTAGATGATAGAATGTACATAGAAGTTTGGGAACATGGCATGGACGTGTGGCAAACATCATGTCTTCATTCATAAAATAGTTCAGACAGTTCCCAGAGAAGTAGACAGAGTGTTTGAATGAACAGATTTGCCAGGGGTGAAATGTAAACCACCTTGAGCCGTTCTAAGGACTAGATACCGCGATAATAACAATACTTTTAGTTGCATTTCAATTGTAAACTGTGCTGATAATGTTTGCATGCAACATTTCGCCAATTTATATGGACTCGTCTATCAAGATGAGTCCGCATTTTTATAGAAACAATTTTAATAAATAATTTTGCATAACAGATTATTGATGTAGCATTCGGTTTGTTTCCATTACAATTTGTAAATAAATATAAGATTTAGATCTCAAACCAAGTTACGTTTAGAACAATGTACTTTTGTTTTACTAAAAGTTTTTACATGTTAGCAATTTTAATTGTATATAATTAAGTACGCCTGTATAATATGTTATGCGTCGACAACAATTGTTGATACATGTAAGCGCTATTACGTAGGTGCTACGACCAGTCACTTTGACTTGGGTGTTTGGCTGTGGTATTTATACGTGCCAATATATACAGTGACGTAGGGAATATGCAGCGTTCACGAAAGTCCACACGTGTGTTTACACATGGACGACGACCTTGCAAAAGAAAATCAGTCGAATGACCGTTGCGTTTCCCTGGGTACACATGACAGGTGTAAGACCATGTACACACGCAGACAGGTTGCTTTCTCTAGGTCTTGTCAGTTGCGGTGCTGGAGATAATCCAAACAAGAATACAAACAGCGACTAGCATACACGCTGCGTGTATTCTCCTGTGACTGGAGGCTAAGAACATGGCGCTAGAATAGTACTGGTCAGGTTTTAATGTACGAATTGCGCTTGTGAAACGTGAATGTAGATTTTGTAATAAAATCCAGCTGTGGCCAGTAAAACGTGGTCAGTGTGGTGTGACCTGATGATTGTAGTGTGGTCACTCTGGTGTTGTGGAGTAAATCATAAAGCGCTTTGAGTGGTCCTGGGGACTGGATACTGCGCTATATAAGAACTTACATTTACTTTACTTTTACATAGTTCAAACACGGAAAACAAACTGGAACCAGAAATAGTTTGTCCATGGGCCATTCGTGTTTGTGTGTGTGTATGTGTCCGTGTTTGTGTGAGTGTGTGTATGTGTCGGTGTGCGTGTGTGTATGTGTCGGTGTGCATGTGTCCGTGTGTCGGTGTGTATGTGTCCGTGTGTCGGTGTGCGTGTGTGTATGTGTCCGTGTGTCGGTGTGTCCGTGTGTCCGTGTGAGTGTGTGTATGTGTCCGTGTGTCGGTGTGAGTGTGTGTATGTGTCCGTGTGTCGGTGTGTGTGTATGTGTCGGTGTGCGTGTGTGTATGTGTCCGTGTGCGTGTATGTATGTGTCCGTGTGAGTGTGTGTATGTGTCCGTGTGTCGGTGTACGTGTGTGTAGGTGTCCGTGTGTCGGTGTGCGTGTGAGTGTGTGTATGTGTCCGTGTGTCCGTGTGAGTGTGTGTATGTGTCCGTGTGAGTGTGTGTATGTGTCCGTGTGTGTATGTGTCCGTGTGTGTATGTGTCCGTGTGAGTGTGTGTATGTGTCCGTGTGTCGGTGTGTGTATGTGTCGGTGTGCGTGTGTGTATGTGTCCGTGTGTCGGTGTGCGTATGTGTCCGTGTGTCGGTGTGCGTGTGTCCGTGTGTGTATGTGTCCGTGTGTCGGTGTGCGTGTGTGTATGTGTCCGTGTGTCGGTGTGCGTGTGTGTCGGTGTGAGTGTGTGTATGTGTCCATGTGTCGGTGTGTGTGTATGTGTCCGTGTGTCGGTGTGAGTGTATGTGTCCGTGTTTGTGTGAGTGTGTGTGTGTGTCCGTGTGTCGGTGTGAGTGTGTGTATGTGTCCGTGTGAGTGTGTGTATGTGTCCGTGTGTCGGTGTGAGTGTGTGTATGTGTCCGTGTGTCCGTGTGAGTGTGTGTATGTGTCCGTGTGAGTGTGTGTATGTGTCCGTGTGTCGGTGTGAGTGTGTGTATGTGTCCGTGTGAGTGTGTGTATGTGTCCGTGTGAGTGTGTGTATGTGTCCGTGTGTCGGTGTGCGTGGGGTAAATAAATGCAACATGTTACACGTTTTGCATAAGTAACCACCTGAAGCAAATACAAACATTTTAGTTATGTTTAATATTTATCACATATTTATCATGCACATATCAAACATAAGTAAAAATCTATCAAGTTAACATTATTCCTGAATAAGCTTCAGTTTATTATTAAAATGAGTAGTATTGTCTAAGTCTACCCAAACTGGCTAGCTAATCCCTTAGTTCATATTATATTTAAAGCTCATCTTGGGTTATTTGCAGACTGTTGGGTGCTCCAAACATTGGACATTACCCGGAAAAGGCTAATAACACAGTGGATGGATGTCAGGTGGTCATTTCAAACATTGCATTATCCATATATATATATATATATGAATAATTCTGGAAAAGACAATCAGATATTTAAACAATGTTTTCTTCTCAAATCATCACATAAAGTTATTCTGAATAAGCAGATACATGCCAGTTTATCAAACAGCACTGACTGAAACTGTATTGATAGTGAACTGCTTGCGACAACCGAACAGATGAAAATAACACAATAAGAACCGCTAATTGCAGATTTGTAGCATCAACACAATAGTTGAAATAACTAAGCAGTTTTAATTTCTACTGCCTGGCCTTGTCTTCACAAAACCAACAGCAGTAACATACGTGTTAAGCTTATAACAAAACTGGCCTCCTTTCAAAATACTTGTGTGTATTTTATGGAGATCCTGTAATGTGCAGCAAAACGCATTGTATGTGTTCATCTGTAGTTCTCTCCTTCAGCCGTGGTCCGATTACAAATCTTATAGCTTCTCACTGAATATCACCAATGTGAACACAGCTCAATGAACCAGACGCCTGCATGTCAGTTTCTGATGGCAACTTCTGTCACCTCTTTATCACCGGTCCTATGCTCCTGAAGCCATCAGTAGATGCTGCAACGAAAGATGTCATACTTAACTTTTCAACAAATGCACAACGTGCCGTTCTACTGCACGCATGCCAGATATTCTAAAAAACTGCAAAGAGACAGTAACTGACATTTTTATCATTTTGCTGCACTTCAGAATAGATAATTGCACATCAATAAGTGAAGACAACCAGAAAAGTTGCACACATGATACTGATTACAACTGTAGTTTGTCTACAAATTTATCAATTCTGGAATTCAATTCTATAGAAATTATACCACTATATTATAACCACCTTTATTTGCATACATGCAGACACAAACATTCATTTCATGAATAGAATATCAGAACCCTTCTGTTCTTCTGCATTTCATTGGAGTAGAACATATACAAACTGTTCAATCTATTCCAGTGCTCTATACACTTTCATACAAACCTCCCGATTTTTTCGAACGCAGTCACTGAATTCCTTCACGACAGACGAGCAGTTTAACGTTTGCTTTGGGTTGTCTTGGTAACACTGCATCACTTTTTGTTCGAGCTCGTGGCAGATTGGCGTACATGTGTAGGATCTGAAGGGAAACATAAACAAGTGTAATTTTTATTTCAAACAATTAAATATTTTATGTAAGTCACAAGGTTTAGTTTTGAATAAGACATGGCACAACACAATATGAATAAGTATATTAGTTGATATTGACATGAAAATAGACAACAATATTTATGCTAAGATTTCAAACTGCAAGGACACAATGAAAGTAAATATGTGCCGAGAAAGCATCAGCTGACAAGGAGAATATTGTGGCTCTAAAAAGGGCAGCTACAAAATATTTATGACAGTCAA
The DNA here is from genome assembly GCA_963995525.1 of Escarpia spicata. NCBI lineage: Eukaryota > Metazoa > Annelida > Polychaeta > Sabellida > Siboglinidae > Escarpia > Escarpia spicata. The sequence continues at coordinate 11,023,063 of OZ023205.1, read as the reverse complement.
ATGCTGTTCATTTCGTGATGGCATCTTGTCGAGGATTACTGCTGCTATTACTTCTGTAAAGGATGGTTGCATAAGTTCACAGAATCCAAAATCTGTGTCCTATCATGTGGGGAAATAAATAAATAAAGTAGCACAAACTATCATGCGGATACTAATGCACATCAACGGTACGGTGAACATCAGAACTGGACATCATAGTGGGCAATGTCGTAGCAACGACTGAATCTGGCCGTAGTTTTGGAAGCCATTTTGGATAGCTCAGCTCAAAATTGAACAACAATATATTACTGGGCACAGATTAATGCAAGCGGCTTACCTAAATTTCTGCTCCAAGTCATCAACTACCCTGGCAAATTCTTCTCTTGTCGCCGAGTACAACTTGTCATTCTGTGGAAAAACATAAGTGGACACATGATCATCTCATATAATCCTGTTAACTTTCTACCAATTGTGTGTTTGTATAAAATAGAATTTGGGCTCCCGCCGACTGTGTATTACAGGTATAGATGTCTTAGTCCTGACATTAACTCTCAATGGCATGATCAGCCAAATGAGGTCAGTTGATAGGAAACCATTTAATCCGGCAGCCAAAGTGCAATTTTTGGTACAACCTTGCACTAAAGGTCCCACAATGGGTTTTTCATGATTTTTGTATCTTCAGACAATGGAGATTCAGAATCCGACGGGTAACAAGGTGTCACCCTTGGGCGTTTTGCAGAAATGGCTGGTTTCTATGGCAACCCTATCTCACTTTTGGGCATAAATGAGAAACACGAATATATGCATAATTATATTAGCAACTATGACAGATGTTATATTCATTAATGTGTACATTTCTATGTTTTTGACGTGATGAATACACTGGACATGCTATATTGATGATCTAAGGTCAAGGCCATACATAAATGTCAAGGTCAAACCAAAAATATACACCAGTTTCATGAAATATTATGAAATGAAGCATAATATGCCAGAGTCCGTACACACAAAACACAAATACGCACGCAAGCACTCACATGCACGCACGTACACACACACATACAAAAATTCTATTAAAAGTATATTATAACAAAACCAAAGTGACGGACTATTTTTTGAAACAGTGAAAGCTAAATTTCTGAGACCCTATCAGATGACCCCAGTTTCACACTACATTTTACAAAGGTTGTATTTGTACAATGACTGTGCGTAAGTTGAAAACTATCAGCCATGACATTACTTGCTCTGATCTGACTGTACAGCAAGCCAGCGAATCGGCAGCAGCGGCATTTTCTCGTTACAACTATACTGTGTTGTCAATACTCAACCAACCTGCTCCTGCTAGAAAGTGCACCATCACCGTGAAGAACAACGTGCCATGGTACAACGCGGACATCAAAGTTGCAAAAGCTAAACGTAAGCGGCTTGAACATCAATACAGAAAGACACAATTAACAGTGCACCGAGACATGTATGTACAGCAAAGAAACAAAGTTAACAACATGTGCGCTGAAGCAAAAAAGATCCATTACGAGAAAAAATGGTCGGACGTCCGGAACCAAGCGTAATTCTACAACATCGCAAACAAACTGCTGCATCGGGGTAACACAGCAACGCTACCAACCTACGAATGTGCCGAATCGCTCGCCAACAACTTTGCACACTACTTTGACGATAAAATCCAGTGTATTCGCACTACACTACAAGCACCAGATGTCCATGATGTGAGTACCGACTTTGTGAGCATAGATCACTCTTTAACAGACTGTCATCTCTCTACTTTCGTGCCTGTCACACAAGAAACCGTGCAACTACTGAGCAAGTCATCATCGAAGACTTCTAAACTTGACCCGATGCCTTCAAACTTGGTAAAAGAGTGCTCTGATGTCATGACAAAGCCTATTATGAACATCATCAACAAATGTTAGCTGGAAGGAATGCCTGATGAAATGAAAGTTGCTGTCATCACACCCATATTGAAAAAGGCAAGTCTTGATGGTGAAATTTAAAAAAGCTATCGGCCTATTTCTAACATGTGCTTTTTATCAAAGTTAGTCGAGAGGATTGTGGCAAACTGGTTGATTGCACACATGCGTGAAAACAACCTGTATATGCCGTTGCAATCAGCCTACAGACAGGGCTGTAGTACTGAAACTGCGCTTCTGCACATGCATGACAATGTGATCTAATGCATGGACGAACGCAAAGGTGTGGTGTTGCTGTTAATTGATCTGAGTGCAGCATTTGATACAATTGTCCATGCCATTCTTTTAAGCACACTGAGCAACACCATCAGCGTCGAAGATCACTGTTTGTCATGGTTCGCTGCCTACTTACATACTTCACTCGACATCACAAAAATAGAACTCTGTGTCGTCAGTATCCGTCAATGGATGAAAACCAACGTGCTAAAACTCAATGATGACAAAACGGAGATCATCGTCCAACAGAAATCAGCAACCGAAAATGTTCTTCCTGATGGTGTAACTATCGGAAACGTGTGTGCGTTACCAAACACACACGCATTGGGCGCATTCGTCGATACTTAGACAAAGAACACACAAAACAACTTGTGCATGTGCTAGTCATTTTGCGAATTGACTGCTGCAATAGTCTTCTTAATGGATTGCCAGTGACAGTAATTGAGAAACTACGTGTCCAAAATGGATGTGCTCATATCACAACGATGCGGTCGAAACGAGATCACGTCACGCCCATGCTCTTGGAGCTGCACTGGCTTCCTGTGAAGAGTCGCATTATTTTCGAGACCCTATTTCTCACTTTCAAATGCCTTCATGGGCTCGCACCTCTATTTATCAGCACTTCTCTCTCCATATTGCCTGACACGCTGCCTACTCTCCTCCGATCAGCTACTCCTTAAACAACCCACTACCCGAACTAAAATTGGCGAACAAGCATTCTCTTGTGCAGCTCCAAGAGCATGGAATCAACTACCACTCACAGTGCGCCAATGCACTAGTGTCAATAAATTTAAAGTGGCACTGAAGACGCATATTTTCACAAATTATTTTAACCTTTGACGATCGATGATCAATAATTATTTATACCTTCATTTTAATTAATTTAGTATTATAATTAATATATTTTATTGTTTTAATGGCTTGCAAAATTGTGTTTATTCATATATTTTAAGACAGTATAGTTGATTTTACTTAGCAGTAATGATTGCATAGTATTTTTTAATTATATATTGTATGATGTTATTTATTTATTTATATTAACCATTGTAAAGCGCCCCAGAACAATTATTATTATTATTACACTTCAAAGTTACATTTAAGTAGGTTACAAAAATAAAAATGCCGTTCCACTTTCCCAATTCGTCCAAGAAAACGTCAATGCCGTTCCGACTTCCGTGATTTTGACTTTAAGAGACACTGCTTCTTTTGTGGAGCTAAATGTAAACCAGATGACAAACATCCTAATCGCCAGAAGCGAGTAGTCGTATGTAAAACTGCTGACCAAGTCCATCAGTAGCCATTCTAGCACATGGAGATCAGTGGGTTAATGAAGTATCGGTGAGAGTAGAAAGAGCTGTCATGCATGCAAAGACCAAATTTATGGCACCCAAATCGGTACAGCTTGCTTCAAGTCGTACTGAAGTTCTTGGAAAAGTTTCGAAAGAACCAGCATATGACAAACTAATTTCTGACATAGGTGCGGATCAATCGCCCCATAAGAAATGCATCAGAAATATATACAAACTTTATCAAAGATTTGGAGGCACCGTCATGTCCAGAAGAACACTACTGAGTGCAGTGCTACACATTTTGCAGATGATCTCCTCATTTTTAACGCAACAGGCATTGCAAGTATACTTGTGTTCCGTGATAAGGCCAAGGATGCCTTCAGTGTGGTTCCCGACGAGGATGATGACAACTTAGAAAAAGCTATGAAAACAGTGGTAAAGCACGTGAAAAGCAACATCAAGTTCCTGCCTGTCCACAAAGATGTATATCAATGTCGAATGAACACTGATGTGGCAGTTGAATACATAAGCCAAACCATGATGGATTTTTTTAGTAAGTTGCTGCCAAACACAACTTCTAAACTGCCTATGCTAATGATATGCAACATGGTAACTAATCTGATCACCAGAATCCCCACACCATTGCAGGTCACAATCGGTGGACTGATAACAGAAAAGGGACTAATTCAAAAGTTGTACACGTTCGGTGTTGTGTGCTCATATGATGAAGTGTTGCGTTTTCGAAAGTCTGCAGCCATTGCCTCCAAACGTGTTACTACCAGAGGACTAGTCCGTATGTCAAAAGAAGGAGCAGGCCTTGTACAGGTTGTGGACAACTTTGATGCAAACATTTCCAGCCAAAACGGTTTACGATTAACGCATGCACTCGCAATGATTCTGACACAAACATGCAACACAGAACACGACGATGTGCTACCAGAAACGATACAACATATCAGGAAAGATGAAACGTCTATGGAGGTGGATACCGATGTTCCGCTCCAGAGATACAAAGGGCCGAAAAGGCCAGATATGCCACAGAGTAGAGCAAATAAGTCTGTTTTATTCCTAAAACTTTTGACAGCGCAAGTGCTTGCACTCAACAGGGCATAAGAGACTGACTTTCTGTCACAAATAGCAAGTGATAAGGCATGTCCAGAGTGGAATGGATTCAACAGTGTGTTAAATGAATGAAGAAACGAGGGTCACCTGGTAAGGCCAGCCGCCACATGTGTGTACACGCCCTTGATCGACATGAAGCCATCTGATCCAGACACCATGCTAACAGCTATGCTGGAGGCAGAAAGGCTTGTGAAGTCATTCGGACAACACACTGTGGTGTTCACCTGTGACCAGCAACTTTACAAAGTAGCAGTGAACATTACATGGGAATACCCAGAACGATTCAATAATTTCATTCAATGTTTGGGGGGCATGCATTTCATAATGAACTTTTCCTTCCATAGCATGGTGCACCAAGTTGACGAGCCAAATAGCTTAATTTATGAGCTAGAAAACAGAGCTAACCAAAGCAGAACCACAAAACTCTGGGTAGATATGTTGATCAAACCTGTTCTACTAATGATGCTGTTTTGTTGAGCTGAGAAGGAAGCAGACTGGGCACTTCATCTGCTTGCTGTGGAGTATATGATGTCCTACTTTTTTGCTGCTCGCCACCCAAATTATGCTCGCTATAGCCTTTATTATCTGCACTCAGTTGCGGCTAACAGACGTCCTCGTAAGGTTCGTGAATCGAGATCATGTTACCCGGCACACTCCAGGCATATGGAATGGCATGTGGACGGACATGATGATCGAAACAACTTTCATGTGGTATGGAAAGAAACCCAATGGTATAATTTGCTGAAACCAAACACCATGAAGACATGGGCCCTCAGTCTTCACACTTGCAGTGTCCTGGACAAAGACATTTCTGACATGACCTATGAGGAGAAATATCACTAACATCTTCACAAAGAGGAAACAAAAGCTCGGCTGACATCAGATGATACAGACAGATCGAAAATCAAACAGAAATTGCAAGAGTCGATTGATCCACTTGATCCATCCACTCACCCAAATGACAACATCATCCACATTGTGAGTGGCAGAATAGCTACTGAACCTGTGGTGAAGGTACATGAAGCTGTGTCATTAGGTCAGCAGATGATGAACCAGTATGAAAGCAGTTGGCCTCTCTGGTTCCACGATACTCTTCCAAAACAAGTGCATACCATGGCAGCTACGAAACCACACATCAAAGTATAATGGTACATGACACCAATCTGATTTATTCGCGCATCATTGGTCTGCAGTACGAGTTGGCCCCAATGCCTACTTCAATGTTCACCAACGCTGGTGAAATGAGATTAGCAACAAACACGTTAACACTAAAGAACAAGCTCAAAGTTTACATGCCGGCAAGAACTGCACCCAAAGCTACCAGTGTGATAATCGATGGATCAGCCAACACAAGGTACAGTGCAACAATTTATTGACAACTTTGTTGCATATGTGGCAAGAGAGACGAAGGACTCTGATGTGTATTTGGTGTTTGACAGATACGTCAACTACAGTATCAAAGGTGTCACTCGTACAGCAAGAGTGAAAGAAGCAAGCATACACCACCAACTCTCACGCTCTAGGCTACTCCCATCACAGAAAGTTGTGTTAACTGTGACATATAACAAAGTACAACTGATCGATCTGATCGTTGAGACTCTACGGGAACAGGGAAAGCAGTTAAAGACAATGCGCCACATATTTATGGTAACAGGAAGTGATCCGGTCCTGGTAGAATTCAACAATGGCATAATAATTGACCAGAAAGACATGAGAAACACCCAGGAAGAGGCTGATGTGATCATCTTCCACCAGTTGATGTCCATTGTGGAGGCTGATGCTATGAACTGTAATATCAATGTCACTTCGGATGATACTGACGGGTTCATACCATTATTCCACTTCTACCAACAAGGAAACCTCACCTGTCTTGTAACGACGGAAGCCACATCCACAGGCAGGAAATGCTTTGACATCCAAGCAAATGCGTATATGCACAGAAACATTGCTGGACAACTAGTAGCAGCTCACGCCTTGTCAGGCTGTGACACTGTGGCTCAGTACTGTGGCATTGGAAAGGCTAAAACAGTGAAAGTCCTTCAATAAGGCTATCAACTTTCGGAACTGGGCAAACCTACAGCTCAAATTGCAGATGTAGTCCAACAATCTTGCAACATTCATAGCTGCTTCCCATGGATATGCTGAAGCCACAACAATGATGTGGAAATTGAAAACTGCAAGGGCAAATGTTGTATCGGCTCCGAAGCTGATGTATCTGCCTCCCACCAATGAGGCCTTTCGACTAAATGTGATGAGAGCTCACTTGCAAACCTGCATCTGGAAACATGTTACCCAGGCTACTCCACCTCTCCAACATGGATGGACAGCACTTTGCGACCAGTGATGCTATCAAGCGACGCGGCAGCCGCTCCAGAAGACATTTTGAAATTCATCAAGTGTACTTGCAACAACTGTAGTTCATCTAAATGCTCGTGTTCGTCGGCAATGTTGCCATGTTCACTGTTCTGCCACTGTGAAGGTGGAGTGGACTGCTGCAATGAACACACGATGGTAGTACAAGATGCATCTGACGAGGAAGATGAAAATGCAGAATCATAAACAATATCGCAAAGTATGTATTAGCCATTTTGGCGTGACCTTGGCATTTATGTATGCCCTTGGACTTAGATCATCAACATAACATGTCCAACTGATTTCCCACGTCGAATAACATAAATATACAGTCATAGTTGTTCATATATGCGTATATTCGGTTTTCTCAGTGATGCCAAGCTGTGAGCTAGCATGCCACTTTCGTTTTGCTGTAACATAATGTTAATATAGTTTTCCTGTGTGTGTGTACGTATGAGCGTGTGAGTGTGTGCGAGTGCATGCGTATGTGTGAATGTGTTTTGTGTGTACGAACTTTGGCATATTATGCCTCGTTTCATATTTCATAAAACTGGTGTATATTTTTGTTTTGACCTTGACATTTACGTATGACCTTGATCTTAGATCATGAATATAGTGTCCAGTGGATTCATCACATCGAAAAACATAGAAATGGGCACATTAGTGAATATAACATCTATCATAGTAGCTAATACATGCATATATTCGTGTTCCTCATTTATGCCCAAAAGTGAGATAGGGTTTCCATAGAAACCAGCCATTTCTGCAAAACGCCCAAGGGTGACAGCCTGTCACCCTTCGGATTCTGATTCTTCATAATCTGAACATACAAAATCAACAAAAAACCATTGAGGGACCTTTAATGCATGGTTACCTCCAATTTCCTCTGGACTAATTATAACTTTGCATTGTATACAAGTTCTTTTGAAACACCTTCTTACAGATATACCACAAAGCTTATACCTAGAAAACACTTCAATGTTAGAAATAGTTTCAACACTGAGATTTTTAGTGGCACAGGAACCTGTCTTACTATAAAAATGTGAAACACAAATGACAAGAACGCAATAGGTGTGAGATTATTTAACAAAACATGTCACATCATAAAAATTAAAATTGACTGGATCTGTCTGTTTTCAGAGAGCCCATATTACATATACACCGGTCAATGATTTACCCAGAAATATGTACTGCAAAATCTATTCCAAAATATTGACAGTTGTCCAATGATTAGTATCAATACCATGCCATAACTGAATATTCCGGTTTTAAACATTTCAAAAAAGGTTGTTTGAGAAACATCTTACATTCTGGGAACAAAATCCAATATTATTATTACTTACAAACCAGTTATTTGAGTTTTTAATGATTCTGTCAGATTAAAAAATTACTTGTCGTTTGAAGTTCTCCACCCTCTCCTTGTAATATTTCTCCAGGTTTCTGATTTCTTCCATCTTCTCGTCATTCATCAGCGATGTTGCAGCATCCTAGACATTTTGTAGAAAAAACAAAAATAGTAATTCTTTAGATCTTTTCTGTCGCTAAGCATATAATGATTGTGGCTCAGTGATTTCAGATTTTGTTAAGATTTTGAAACCTACATTCAAATGCAAACAACACAGGTGATAAGTAGAGGAAGCCACGAGTCAAGAGAATGTCAGACGCATCTATGTGGAAATATGAAACAAAATGTTTGTTTTTTTAAACAGTATTCACACAGCTAGCATTCACTGAAATGTGACACAGGTTAGAAAGAATAGAAAGGAGAGCAACTAAGCATGGAGGAGAGGCTGTAGCAATAGGAAAGACCAGTTTAGATTGGACAGCGGAAATTATTAATTTTCACAGACAATTATTTTTATCCATTCATGTATTATTCTGTGATTATTAATTCTGTGAGAATTAATAATTTCTGCTATCCAATCTAAACTGGTCATTCCTAATACTACATCCTCTCCTCCGTGCTTAGTTGTTCTCCTTTCTATTCTAACCTGTGTCACACATTTCAGTACTTCGTGGCTTGTATCATCCTCCAAATATTAAGAATACTCTAGGTCTCAATATAGTCTTGTGGTAACCCACTAAAATCTGGAGAGATTTCACTGCCGGTGCACTGGGTCAAATGCAATGGTTGCAAAAAGAAGCTCTTGATTTGCATATGCCTAGTATTAAATGATGTTGAAATCTTAATGCAGATCTTCATTGTTGCTCCTCCATCTCTTCTAAAAAAAATACAAATTGTGGGGCATATATGGATACCCTGTTGTAGAATATCTCACACACGTATCTGCCAGAATTCCAGTCGAACAATCAGGTCTTGTCGTCTACCAAGCACTTCACAAAAACCCCCACAGGCATACGCAATTTTACAAACCGACAATCATCATTTTTTTTCTGGTTTCACAATCATCAAAGGAATTTTTCTTAAGCTGTTTGTAGAATAGGGTCAAACGAAGGCACTTACCATCTGTGGTGGTGGTTTGTCTGAAGAGAAACAAACAATAGTTATTAAATCATGCAATAATACACAATTGCACGTACGCACACACACATACAGTGATACACACGTGATAAATGCTATTAATACATTTTTTTTCTTTGTGTAAAAAGACAGATTTAAGGAGCACTCACACAGATTATGCATGATTATGCGTGCATGTACCTGTGTGCATATGTTGGTTTTATGCACCGTGGAGTTATTATTTAATTAATTTTTAAATAAAATACATGACAAGTCATTTATTTCCAACGTTTAAAAGCACATGTACTACCTAAGATACTCGATTTTCAGTTCAGAGGCAATTTAGTTGTCGTACCTATTATATCTGGTTTTCCAATGAGTCTCCTGGCCACAGATTCAGACACCTATAAAATGCAAGAGTAGGAACAAATACAATGTTTGTTAAGAATTATTATATACTAGTCACAGGCAGTACCTGGCTTTGCCCATGATGAAATAATAATAATAATATGAACACTTATATAGCACCATAAATCTAGAAAAATCCATTCGGATGCGCTTAGAATACATAATTATATACATATTTATATATATTTATATATGCAGAACATTAATAAGCTACGTAAAATTAATAATATTAAATTAGTTTAAATAAATGACAGTATATAAAAAAATTAGTTACAGCTAAAGATGATCGTTAAAATTTTAATAAAGTTATATTGATAATAAATCAGTAAAGATTATGTAAAATTTGTTTAAAAACATGTACAAGATAATAAATATTTAAAAAAAATTAAAACTGACTAAACTGACTGATGGCGCCTATGTTGTGTAAGCAACCCGGAAAAAAATGGGTTTTCAAGTCCTTTCAAAGTCACAAGGCAACAGGTTGTCTTCATCTCGCTTGGAAGTGAATTCCACAGTCGTGGAGCAGATACATAGAAAGTTATGTCGCCGTATCAGCTGCGAGATGGTGGCACGTACAAGTCATTGTTTGTAGTTGAACGCAACACTCGAGTAGGTCTTTGTTCATGGAGTAGGTCGGTGATGTAAGCTGGTGCCAGTCCGTGTTTAGCACGAAACGTCAGTAGCAGAATTGAAATCAATATTTTTAACTGTCTGACCCAATTTGGTTGATGCCAATAAACAATTTGCATTCTTTCAATCTCCTTGTACCTTGCACTCCACATTGTTTCAGGTACAAAATGGACATTATTCCTTTTTTAATATGGTGTGTTAGTGGTTACTTCATTCCTACTGTAACATAATAAGTAATACCGCCTGGCTCCTACAATACCCACTGACTTACAAATTCACAACCTTTGAAAGTCATACAGAATCATATGTGGCACCAGTTTTAAGTGTGATAGAGACATGTACTGGTAAAAAAACTGACAAATCCTTAACGGTGACAAACCGATAAGGGTACAGATCAAACCAAAACAGCAACACCAAAACAATTTTGGTCAAAACAGCGAAAAGACATAAATGCCAAACTGGCAAGAATTGTTGGTTAAAATTGTGACAAATATTGGTCAAAACAGCGACAAACCAAAACAGCAATACATTAGGATGAGGACAATGAGAGATATGTTAGAGTGAACTGGGTATTCACCGCCAGCCTTTTGTCAGAAAGTCACCAGGTTAGAATCTTGAAAGTTTTCTTTCAGCATGCTTTCTTCTCACAAGCCTAGGAACTCATCTAAAATTTAAGTTCACCTTTGAAGACTCCTTCGTCCACTGAGGAAGTATCATTATCCATGCATTCTTCTCACAGCTAGTGTTCCAAATCCAGGAATAGCCAAGGAAATCTTCCACAGAAAGTATGTCCAGCATGGTATCATCAGCAAATGGACACTACTATTTGTTCTCTCAAGTAGCATAAATATTTAGAAAACATTGAGACCTCATTAGCCTGAACTCATATATATCGGTAAATTTTGAGTTGCGAGGGGATCAGGTAACCTTGCCTTGAGCTGTGGGAATATTCATCATATTCCTTTCTTGGAATGGTTCAGCTGATTTATCTAACCAAAAGATGTGCAATATAATACAGCCCAGCTTTATAATAACTGCATCTTTGTTTGACATCGTCACCTGAAATTTTGATCTGTGGCAGTTCTCCAGTTCAAAGAATATAAAGGTATGTTTTCACTTCATTCAAGCACATAATCAAATGCTGTCTCCTTGATAACTAGCGATCCCCCAAGAGAGAAGTACACTGAAATCTGATCCAACCTCTTCACATTCACTGACAATTCTGGGGTTCATGGTAAACAGTTTGGAAAGCGGACAGCCTTCTTTTACAGAGTCACCTGCCTGTCACGAGCAATTGTTCACAATATATACCATATGTTGATTCATTCAACTGAAGTGCGAAGCATCGGGGTAAACTGTATTTGCTAATATTAAAAAAATAAACTAAAACGGCCTAATCCAAAAGTAACCTTGCTCGTCTCAGATATCTGTATAATCATTTCATGGTTGTGTGCTAAAGTGATGTCTGGTTCTGTCTCCCTTGTTCCTCGCCATGGATGAGCCTCGATGCTTCAACTAGATTAGATATGACTTGGTCAAGCTGATGAGATCCTTTCCGATTATATGGGACTTTCAGTATGTACTTTCAGTATGAGACATTCTTGACTTCTGTTACATCTGTCCACAACATATATCTTCAATATAGCATGCTACAAGATCATAGTTGTGATGAATTAATTACTGAAAAATTCATACTTTAAAAATGCCCAAATTACCCCCAATGGAGTAATCATTCTCAGGTTAAACACAGCTGATCTATATAAATGCAACCTTTATATTTGTTTGACTGACAGATCTAAAAAAACAAAATGCCCAGACACAATGTTTAACGTTTATAAATACATTAGTAAAATTGGATTTATAAGTTTAAGCTAACCTGTATTTAAATAATTTACTTTGTCTCCAATCTGACCCGTAACCATGGGTGGATACAAATTCCATATTGTTATTTAATTTGTCACCATATTCATGCCATGACATCAAGGTTTTGAATACACTGGCTCAAAAATCAGCTTCGTGACCAAGACGCAAGAAAAATCTGCTTCCGCGTGACGTGGAAAACCAACACACTGCAGGAAGAGCATAGTCATCTATTTACATGTTTTCATGAAGACATTTTCGAAGAAAAAACACCATTTCGGACAACTGCAACTATTTAAGGTATACAGTGCTTATCTGGTCTGGAATGGACTATAAAAAGCATGATTTTCTCACTTTAAGATCAGCCTCGTCACAAAGACACTAGTCATGGCGAATGAGTCGGCTTCCTCATTATGGAGCAAATGGTGAGGGCTATCGACAAACATATCTAACTAAAACATTTCATTGGAGGCTTCATGCTTCTTCAAAACTCGTACCAATCAATTAACTACGCTATAACTAAATATTTCTAGGAATTAAATCAGAATAGCCAGTGTCAAACAGTTTTGATCGTCGCAAGTGTGGTCCTTGCCGACAACGGCCGAAATGTCAGTCCTCAGATCATTTAAAATAAAAATTATGCAACGATAATTAGTGCGTTGACAAAGTACTGTAAAGCGACAATTTCATAACAATCATTTAGAAACAAGAAAACGTCCATAAATTCTACATCAAAACATGCCTTTGAGCAGTTTGCGTAACTTTTGCGCGCAAATAGACACCACACAGAAAAATTGCTCCGCAAAGGCAAACCCACAGCATCATCCGAAAGAATGTGTACTGATATTCTTCCGCCAGTAGAGGCGACATTCTTCTACTAAAAACATAGTCCTTACTCGCTTCAAATATGCACATCTTTTGTCACTTCTGATTGGCACGTAATGCTCAAAAACGGACACGGTTCCGGAGTGGCAACTTCAAAATTTTATTTCAACGGTTAAAACAAACTTCTATAGCCGTCCTTCTAAAAACATGTTGACTACACGTGTGCTTGTTATGGTCATGTTGATAGCGTCAGTCCAGTGTATTCATACGCCAAGCTACACACCGAGGGAAAGAGTGTGTGTCCGGACACAAAGCATTACGTAGCTGATCCTGATCAAAACATTGCAATATCTACATGAAATATTGCTCAGCAAAGATTATTAAGCAGCTTGTTTGATAGATATTGGTATAATGATACTATAAAAGGCACAATTCAAGTGTTTCAGTCTACAGTCTTGTCCTTGAATGCATATATCCACGACAGGCCTATTTTCATGTCACAAATCGGCACGCCATTTTCGATCCGATGTCCACACAAAAACGCAATAAAACAACACAAAAAGGCATCATTTTTATTTCATTATATTTGTGTTGTCTCTCATATCAATTTCAATCAAGGAGGGTACAAAACATTTAAAATACACAAGAAGGTAGTTTTGTTACATGTAACTCCAGACGTGGCCCACATTGGAGTGCAGTTTCAGAGAACGACCCATAACTGAGTCGGGTCTAAGAATTCTGGCGAACTGCATATGATATAACCGATGCGGTTGTGCCATGACTGCCGCTTCGTCTTGGCGGCGTTCAGGAACCGGAAACCAGTGGCCTGTCGGGCCAGTAAAATATAAGAACTGGTGGCCCAAACTGGCCCAACAGCTTCAAAAAAGGCACTGGGCCATCGGGCCAGTGTTAATGTCGAGGCCTGATATTGGCTGTCGCCGTTCTGACCAGGAACTGTTGAACATACACACGCATATTATTTACTATGTGCATCATCATTTTGATCTTATCACTGTTTTGACTAATGTTTATTGCCGTTTTGACTCAACATGTCACTGTTTTGACCAAGGTTGTCACCATTTTTATTTTGCAGCTGTTTTGACTAAGGTTGTTACAATTTTTATTTTGCAGCTGTTTTGACTAAGGTTGTTACAATTTTTATTTTGCAGCTGTTTTGACTAATGTTTATTGCCGTTTAACTCAATATGTTGCCGTTTTGACCGATTTTGCATGTCACTGTTTTGGATGATTCCCCGTTTTTGTGTTGCCATTTTGACTTATCACCACTAAAATATGGTACCGGACCAGCTGGCAGCAAAATGGCCCGACAGCCCCAAACTGGCTCAGGACGAGTGTAAACGTCAAGGCCTGTCACATGATTGTTTATCCTCATTTTTAATACAACTATACGTCTACAAGATACACTCAATAGATTTGGTCGGACACTTTGCTTCAGTCGCCAAGTACGACACATAACACGACATGCTTGAAGACGTGGCATGCAACAATACAAGTAAGATATTGAGCTTTTTTAGGCATTGCCATAACGCACGACCGCTGCGGCGCAGACTAGCGCAAACCTGGTCGCTATTTCAGCTTCAAAAGTGCACTAACATACAATATTTTTGTAAATAAATATGCTGGGATGATGTTGAATGATGGAACAAACGCACGGTCCGGAGTCTGAGGTATCAAAGTTAGACAAAACTCAAGGTACAATAATGGCGAAATGGAGGTGGGTCCGGATTCAACACAAGCGCCGATATATGTTTTCTATACAGTCATGCTATGCAGTCGAGACCTTGGATTCCGTGCCAACCACACAGCGTGTTGCCGTTACTTTACTATATTCGCCGGGCGATTCGGCACACGCAAGTCACAAGAATTACCAAGTCACAACACAGAAACATCAGTTCCGTATCAATGGCAGGTGACACAAACCTTCACGACGCCCGTCACATTATCTGTCTCCATCGTCACAGTCTTCGGTGTACTGCTGCTTCCTCCCATTGTTTTTCTTGCAGCAGTAAATTGCCACTAAATGCACAAATTTATAATGTTGACAACATTCACCTTCCGCGACCGGAAGTTCTCGTGGGTCGAAATGGCTGCTATAAGCCGTCTGCACAAGCGCCAATCGAAGCCTCTCAATGGTCAATTCTTTTGTTCCATCATAAATACTGATGCCATCTGTCGGATACGGGTTTGACTAAAAGGCGCACGACCACGAAGTTAACGGATGACCACGCACGACCATGTAATATAATATATTGGTAGATAGTTTGGCCGTTGATGGTATATATATGGTTTGTGTGTGCATTTATAGAAACATTGAGTCTGTATTTCACACAGGAGTTACACAATTTCGGCATTTTATCCGATCTTCCGGACGAGTATTTAGTCTTTGCACAGTAGCGCCATCTGGCGAATGGAACCGTAGAGTTACCACAAGCGATGGTTAAAGTTGCGAATTTTTTTACTCCAATGTGAAGAACATATATCTGAAATTTGCCACTAACAGCCCGCTTGGTTACCAACACTACATACATTTTGGTCGTGCGCCTTTTAGTTTTAGTCATACCGTCGGATACTACTCAAGGCACTCAGGAGTGTGGTGTGTGGCATTAGCCGAGACCTGGGCCGGTTTCAAGCAGCCGCTAAGCAAGTTTTTAACGCCAAGATGATTGTCTTAGTAAATTACGTGATTTATTTTAATATAAGCGAACATTGGAGTTTACGCAAACATGTGATGCTAAGTAATTAAAAATTACATGTTTGGCATTATATAAAAATGTGTTGGCTTCTCATCAGGATTTTTTTTTTTAATGTGGGATATTTTTAATATCGGGTTGGTAAAAGTGGCAAAGAGAGCATATTGCACAAGATACAAGATTTGCAAACACATATTTGTATTTTTTATCCACTGAAAACAAGCTATCCAGCTAAAGTCATTTCTCTTAGGAGTTATTCTACTGTAAACTATCTATGTCATAAATATTATTTTTCATGACATGGCCTTCTCACAGAATAAACATCAAATACAATAACTGGCAATTTTTTTGTTTTTAATGAACCTTTTATAACTACAATTTACATTCCAGTGCACTCTAACGTGATGTCAGCATTTTGCATTTAGCCAAGAGGCACTGAATAACAAACCAAGATACAGTTAGCAAAACTATTGTGTAGAAATCATACAAAATTAAGTGAAAGTGTATAGGGGATAATTTTCATATGCAATCTTGTAAGTTACACCAACAAATAGTTGCAAAATGCACCGAACAACCCTAACCAGTGTGGCCCATGGTAACAAATCCACACCAATTATACTCTAAAGCACACAATTATATAACTATGGAATACATATATAACAAAAATGCAATTAGTGTACACAGCTGTTTTTTCCAATCTGTAGATTCAGAACTTTCCACCATGCCATTTGCTCTTCAGTAAACGACTCAGAAACAATCAAAGAAAACTTGGCCTTTCTAATTTTCATGGCACAAATAACATTGTTTGTGACACATGATATATATCATAGAATATTAATTCTTCGCATACATTCTCCCGTTACATAAAGCAGCATGTTTATTCACCAACGTAGTATCCACGTTTTACATAGCACACATACTGGGTATTATCCAATCCTGTCATTTCCCTAAGAGTATTGCCATGCACTGGACATTTTATGCACTGCGTATCTAACAAGTTCAAAGCCATGGTGGTGCAACATCACCTACAGAATACATAAGCCAGTTTTTTTTCAGTTAAGTTTTTTACATTACAGCATTTTGATAACGTTGAGCCACAAAATGTCCAATGCTTATGATGGGTCAGACCAGATCTAAAGATCACACATGAACATCATGGACAATTCTGTTAACTTGAAGGTCCAAAAACAGTAAATGACTACACAAGCACACTAGAGGAAACAGATTGTTCTGAAAGCCTCGGTATGAAAGTAGCAAACTCATGGTACTGTACATTACACGACTGCCTTACACAAAGTTAGGAAACCAGTGTAATTCATTCCCAGTAAACACAGATAACATGAAGATTATAATTTAGATATATGTCCCAGTCAAGATTTCACTAACTGATGTTGATGTCCATAATTCATGCTCTGCACAAGTTGATAAATTGTCAAATATCCTATGGATGTGTCACTGGTTATTTCCACACGCGCAACACGGAATAACAAAGAACGACCCGCAACTGAAGCGCAGACAGTTGCCAGACCGAGTCGACGACAGCCACTACCGGGTGACATGATGACTGTCTAGTCTTCCGTCCACTCGAAGGGCTCCGGTGGTTCTGGCTCCTCCTCCTCCTCCATCTTAGGCCCACCTGCTGCCATCATCTCCACGATGTCCTCCGTCTCCCCAGGGGTCAGGTCACGCAGCATCACGATACCCCCAGCGGAGATGTCTTTGAGCGTACTGTAGCGAGCCCCGTCAGCCATTGCGACCACCGGCAGCTGGGCTTTCATGACACGCGCAGGGTTGGAGAGCATCTCAAAATCAGGCTCCGGCTCCTTCTTCTCTTCCGGCTCCTTCTTTTCCTCCTCTTTCTCTTCGCTCGTCACACTCTCGGTTTTACCCTTCTCCTTCGCCACGGTCTTGTCGCCCTTCTTCTTGGCACTAGCGGCTACTTCCTTTCCCTTTTCGTTATCTTTCTTTTCCTCATCCACCTCCATTTTTGTCTCCTCGTCCTTTTTCTTCTCTGCATCCTTCTTCTGTTGCTTTGTTGTGATGCTCAGTACAGCCTTCTCCACCTTCTCCTTGCTCTTCCCTTTCTTCTCCTCAATTGGAGGCGGATAGGCGTACATTGATGGCTTCGCATTCGAGCGGAACTCAATGTTGGGCATCTTGAGCTCGGAATTGAGGGCAACAATGCAGGTAGGTGTGAACGCGAGGGAGAGAAAATGGGACAGCGGGTACCAGTACCAGAACTGACAGAAGACGAGCAGGCCAACTACGCACACCATGTTGGTGTGACCAGTGCGCGACTGCAGTGAGATGGTGACATTGCGACCACCCGCGTCGATGATACCCTGGGCTAGGATGGCGCCGTACTTTGCAACAACGTCCTCGTGTTTGTCGTTGATCACCTTGCTGTACAGCTGGCGGTACGTCGCAACCTTCGGGCACGTCAACTCGTTCTGCTGTATGAGGATCAGCGCTGATGCAATCAGCGCCCCCTGGCGCACATAGTTCACGGGGTCGTTGGTCATCGGCTCCAACAGCCCAAGTGCTTCCTTGAGGCCAGTGCCTGCGCATGCGATGCCCAATGCCATCGCGGCACCAAAGCGCACGTGTGGGTTGTAGCTCTCAGACAGCAGTGATACGACACTGGGGCATTGCTCCGGCGTTCGGAACAACAGGAAGCCAAGGGAGGTGACGGCAGCGCGGCGGACATCATCGTTGACATCGCTGACGGCAACATGCAGCAGCTTCCTGATCGCCTTGTTGTTGCTGGTGCCACAGTATGCCATGGCATACGTGTAGATACCAGACCAGCGGAGGATTGGATCCTTGTCACGAGTGAGGCTCTCCACCAGACTGTCAGCTTCTTCCTCACGGCCATACATTGTCATGGCTATGCCAACTGCCAGGCCACGCAGGATCTTCTCGTGCTGCGTCTCCTGTGCATAGGCCACCATGTCTTCTATTGCCATCGCTGACTTCGTGCCAAGCATCACCAGCCCCATTGCAATGCCTGCAGCCTCGCCTGAAACAACACATAAGCATTAGACATCTATCACAACTGTAAATATGTCGTTGGATGTACACATAATTTAGTTTTTACCGTATTGCAAACGCTTAATCCTGCACATATATGTGGCCAGTTGTTTCATTGCCGCATAGCTGTCGACATAATGAATTTGCGATGTTCAAACAGCAATAACTCAAAAAGTAAAGAAAATCCCTGCATACACCACTTGAGCCAGAGTTGGAAAACTCAGAACTGCAGTGGGTCACTGTGACCATCTGTACATGGCTGACTGAGGTAGTCGTTCACCTCTACAATCAGCAATCTGCTGATGTTATAAGTTTGCAATTTACATTTTCTGATCATAGACTACTACAGGATCAGCATCCCCTTTGGACTTTTTAGACAGTCTGACTTGAGCCACCTTACTTCTACAGAGGAAGACTGGCAGTTCTTGTTCTTAGCAGTTAGCACTGTCAACCAGTGCCAAGTGGCATGCTCTCCATACTACATCAAAGGCATTCCTGTCTAACTGGTGGGTTAACTGCTAATTGACTCTTTATGGCTTAATTAAACAAACAGGTTTATGGCCTGAACTGCTAGCCTACAATTATTGATTGCTTAACAGGGTGTTTCTGACTGGGAAAAGATGCTGCCTGTTGCCATGTTTGGGTATCATAGTCATTATTATCAGAGAATGAGGATGTGCTGGGATGTGTAAGGGTGGTAAGGTTGTACACTATCAGAAATAAAAAAGTATTTAAAAAATAGTTGAACATTTAAATATTTCAGGAAAGTTTCATTTTATAACCAAATATATCTATTTTCCCCAGTACATATTGAGAAAGTACTCAGATGTACTTGTAATGTACTCATAAAATCTTAGTACAATGAGTATGACTACGAGTATGAGTCCATGACCCACAAGTTTCATGAGTACGAGTACTTCAAAAATGTACTCGAGTACCGAGTACTTCGGCCCCAGGTCTGATGCTAGTGTTATCATCAGTGGGCCATGACCGTCACCATGTATACAAGTCTTCAATTGCATCAACTATGTCAGCAAACCACGAAAACCTTCAAGCGTGTTACAAAGGCAGTCTACAACGATATCTGAAAATAGGCATTTCTTGCACAATACCGACCCACAGAGGGACCACTGGCGGTCGAAGACAATGCCAAGTGACTAAGACAATTTCTGTGAAAGTGACTGCAGCCAGAACTGAGGAGTCCTACCAGTCAATATGCAATAGTATCATACCAATTGTCAACAGAAGCAACCTGATACATATTAAACTACACCGAAGCTGAGCGACTAATTTGTTTAGAGCTGTTCTGAACACCTGGTGAGCGTGTGAGCTTGATAAGTGTCAACAAATCCGGGATCTGATATTGGAAAACAAACAGACATGTTCGCTTACGGAAACCTGGTTCAGGCCATCGCATATTGCCACAATGGCAGTGGTGCCACCTGGATACGTTATGAAACACATACTGCGAGCCAGAGGCGTCGCCATTATCTTCCGTGAATCCATCTCAGTAACAGTAATGAAGCACAATAACTACACTTCCATGGACTATCTCAACTGCTCAGTCAAAGTCGCCCTCGAACTATTGCAATTTATAACACTAACAGTGTATAGACCTCCACCAAAACCGAAATCACCAAATGTTCCGGTATTTCAGAGGGAGTTTGAACATCTCCTTGATGACCTCACACTTACATCCAGTCAGCTGCTACTCGTTGGGGACCTGAACTTTCACCATGACAATCCCACCAGTCCACATACCAAACCAATTAGACCTTCTCTCTGCAACATACCATCAACAGCATGTTGCCCAGGCAACTCACGAGAAAGGCCACATCTTCGATGTTATCGTAACAAGATGTGGTGAGCTGCCTGTAGAAGATGTCAATTGTGATGATTCAGTCAATTCTGACCACTCCGCCGTTATCTTTACAGTCCTTATTAAAACCACAGTTCCACCAAAGAGAACAATGACTGTGCGTAAGTTTAAAACCATCAAGCGTAAGTTAAAACCATCAGAAAATCAGGCATAACATTACTTGCTCTGATCTGAGTGTTCAGCAAGCCAGCAAATACAATAACACCTTGTTGTTAATACTCGACCAACATGCTCCTGCTAGAGAGTGCACCATAACTGTGAAGAACACTTCGATGGACCAAAACCATTAGTTATACTGTCATCAACACCACCTACACTCTAGCCTACTCAACTCTAGTATGATAAATTATAGACGGGGGGGGGGGGGGGGGGGGGGGGATAGGGGGGGTAGCGATGGACCAAAACCATTACATTTAACTGTCATCGACATCGCCTAGACTGCAGTGTAGTAACTGTATGATAGGCTGTAATTGTAAATGATACACTAAACTCCTCAATAAATACACTAACTTAGTCTTAGTACAGTCAGTTGGCCTAACACTACAAGTACAACACTCACTACATTTTTGCATTACACATTTCTTTTGGGTTGGCGGTGGCGTCCTTTTGCTGTCAGCCATCATTTCATGCCGCGTGACTTCGTTTTGTTTGATCGCGGAAATGCGATTTTGTCATAACGCTGTTTCCTATTGGTTACATTACGACCAGACTCAGCGAATGAAAAACCATGTCACAACATGCTGCATACATATGCTGCCATCTGTTGAATATAGTGCAACCTAAATTTCAGTGATTACCCAACATGGTCACAGTCCGTAATATTTTCATCCCTCACCGGAATACCGTAATTTGAGGTGACTTTCCGGAATGATTCCGGACAATCCGGAATGGTAGGCAGGTCTGGCTTTAACTTGGGTCATTATCAGATGGATGAACAGTGTATCAGCTGGCCTGCCACAAGGTCAGGTTAGCAAGCATTTAATTAACAGTGGGTGGCTTTATCTAATTTTATTGGAAGACATCAGTGGGCACAGAAAATGGAAAACAGGATTAACCTGTCACAGGGAAAAAAATTAACAATGTGTGACCAATTATAGCATGGTACTATTGACTCAAAGAACTCCCTTAATTCTGGATAAACAATGGTCAAGTATAGCTCTTTTTGTCATTATTTATTGTGCACGCGGACGTCAAGAGAATTAGAAAAGTATTTGAAATACTTTTGAAAGGTATTTGCATTTGACATAAACAAAATGTATTTGCATTTGAAATGTCAAAAGTATTTGCATTTAAATACCTTTCAATGTATTTGACCCCATGTCTGACTATTAGTTGACAATGACAACCAGTGAGTTGATTACTAACCACACATCACTGACTGTTTAAAATGTTGTTACTATGTTAGTCATTATGACTATAATTTTTGGCTTGTACATGATTATTATCACAGCAATATATACGTGAATATATGTAGTTTGTTTGAAAAAAATGCTTATTACTTTCTACTGTCCTATGATATAATTTACTGTAGGCTTGCAACTTGTTAGTTCTATAAAAACATACACACATAAATGTTGAATGTCTTTTAAAATGTTCTCTGAATCTATCAAGTAAACATCTATCTTTAACCTGCAAGAGGAGCCATATTAATTTCCAGTTGAAGGAAAGCAATTACAACATTATGTTGAGAAATTGTGCTGCCTACCTGTCATATAATTATAATTTTAAGTAAACCCTTAATTTCTTACTGACAATTACCTGTAATGGCATCATCTTGATAGAGATTGAACTTGAGCTGTTCGTAGATGTCTTGTCTAGCTGTTCCCATTGCAGCCAAGCCCAGTCCAAGACAGCCACCATGTCTGACAATGTCTGTCGATGATTCCTTCAACTGATCAAGAAGATACTCGCTCATCTCTCCACCGTGATTCACGTGAATCAGTCCCAAAGCATACAAGCCGCCTCCCTCCGAGTATGAAGATCCAGGCCCCGCATCTTTGGGAAGATACGTCGACATAAGACCAAGTGCTTCCTTCTCATGACCCTTATGTATGACACCAAGGCTAGCCGTCGCTGTAAACTTTGCCCAGTTGGTGGCACGCCCCAACCAATCCAGGTTGTCTCGAAGAAACTGGTCGCTCGTGGTTCCTGCGTGAAAGAATGCATTCGCAATGATGGTAGCATTGTGGCAGATCGAGTTGCGAACAACATCTTTTGTCTTCTTCACAATCAGCAGATCAGTTTTATTTGTGCGAATGAGGAACTGTAGGTGCAGTGCAATGGTAGTGTCACCCCCCAGGATCTCATGCAGCTTCGTCACATTTTCCTGCAGAACTCTGTCGCTATCTGTGAGGTCTTCCAATTTTGGTGATGGTGCGTTGTTGACCAAAACAGCAACAGCAGGGGTAATTTTTGGTTCTGTAGATTCTGCTGCGGTGCTTTCATCCTCTTCAATCTGCTTGGTACTTGTACTAGCGGAACTAGCCTTTGGGGTTGTTGGGGATGGTATTGGTATAGGCGCTGTGGCACGAAGTGCAGCCTGGATTCGCTGCAGAAATTGCTGCGTTGCACTTTCATACAGGTCAAAACCAATCTGAAATCCCATCAATGGCGCCTCATTATTTCCAGACTTCAGCAAATTCTCAAGAATCTCTGCAACAGCTTGCGGATCATCCAAGAAGATCAGACACTGGCAAACACTGATGTAATCAGGTGTTGCTAGGCCCATGTAAAGTTTGACAAGAATTCGAAGGACTGTGTTGCGAAACTGTCGGCTCTGTATCAAGGACATGCATACTTTGAGAGCATACGATAATATGGCTGGAACGTTTTTTGATTCAAGAATGGACTTTTCAAAAACGTCAATCCGTCGCGTTTCTAAAGCGATTCCAAGCGCTTGCTTGTACTGATGATCACTGAAACATCGCTGAAACATCCTGTTAACAACTGCTTCCAGTCGTGGGTCTATCTCTGTCATAATTGGTGCATCGCCACGATCATTAGCAAGTTCTTCATCTGCTTGCTGCACCCGCAACTTGATGTAGTGGTCGATGCACTTGGCAATGATGGTCTGGACATATTCGGACGTGTCGTTGACGTCAAACAGATGATCGGCACCCAGTGCAAACGTCAACGAATCTTCAAACGATCCAAGATGGTAATAAACCTTGGATGCGACGAGGGCGGCCATATTTCTATGTTTAAACGTCGTGTCCTCGTAGAGCATTTCGATGGTGCCAACCGCCTCGGATATTTCCGCCCAGAACACATCGACAATGGTGTTCAATTTGTTCAGTGCGAATACTTTAACTTCCGATTCCGGCTCGTTCAGAAGCGCAATTACGCCCGCAGCCGTCGACGTGATATTCATCCTCATTCTTGTTTCGTACTGTCTCTTCTGTACAATGTAGAACTTACCAAACACTAAGGGCAAACACGATCATCAAACTATGACCAAGCAAATTGCTAGTTCGCCATTTTTTATGCCGAGATCGAGGCCGGCGGCGCCGGTTACTGGTTATCTGCAGACGATTCCTCCGTAGCTTTACACTGTTGTCAACGTCACGCCGCTTATGTCTATGTCTATGTCTATATAATAATTGGCAAAAACCATACGGTCATTACGCCAATATAGGGGACGGGGGGCATATGGCATAGCCCTACAGGGAATTTTTAGAGTCGTCTGCCCAGCCTAGATTTAAAAGTATCCACCGTGGCTGCAGACACAACTGTTTCGGTTAGTCCGTTCCAGTTCCTTACTGTTCTATTAAAAAAGCTGTTAGCATAAACCTGAGTCCTTGCCGGCACCTGAATAAATCGTTCACTGTGGCCACGAGTATTGTTGATTGAGTGAACGAGGTGGCTCGGCAAAGGAAGGGCTATTTCTCCATGTACAGATTTATAGAACATTGCTAGGCGGCTGACCTCTCTGCGGTGCTCTAGGGACTCCCACTTGAGTGTTTTCATCATTAATGTTACGCTGCTTTCCCGACTGTTGTTACCCATTACAAATCTCGCTGCTCGTCGCTGTATTTTCTCAAGTTCGTTAATATTTTTGTTGGTGTATGGATCCCAAGCAGCGCTCGCGTATTCGAGATTAGGGCGGACTAGTGCAAAGTAAGCCGATTGTTTAGTTTTCTCTGAGCATTTATACAGATTTCTCTTTATAAAACCTAATATACGGTTAGATTTGGCAGATAGGTGGGATATGTGAGTGTTCCATCTGAGGTCATCAGAGAACTCCACGCCTAGGTACGGGTGATGGTGTACAGTTCCCAGGCTGTCTCCATTGATGGTATACTGAGATCGGTGGATAGTTCTCTTCTTGGTGATATGCATAACTGAGCATTTATTGATATTAAAATGCATCTGCCAGGTTGCAGACCAGTCCACCAGCCTATGCAGGTCGGACTGGAGGGCTTCTACGTCATTACTGTCATTGATACACCTGTATAGAATACAATCGTCGGCAAAAAGCCGGATATTAGAGGTGATCCCCTCTCCTATATCATTGACATATAATAAAAAAAGAAGTGGGCCCAG
Organism: Escarpia spicata; assembly: GCA_963995525.1. Taxonomy (NCBI): domain Eukaryota; kingdom Metazoa; phylum Annelida; class Polychaeta; order Sabellida; family Siboglinidae; genus Escarpia; species Escarpia spicata. Next base: position 10,997,774 of record OZ023205.1, on the reverse strand, counting down.
TACAGTGCCCTGTGGTACCCCAGACTCGACTGTCACTTCTTCTGACGACTCGCCATCTACTACTACATTCTGCTTTCTGTCAGTTAGCCAATTTGAAATCCAGTTGGTGACTCCATCACTGACCCCGTAATACTGGAGTTTTCTCATAAGGCGTGCATGAGGCACGGTGTCAAAGGCCTTAGAAAAGTCCAGTATTAGGAGATCAGTTTGGTGGCCGTTATCTATATTCTTTGCAATGTCTTCTGTGGCACCAATTAATTGTGTCTCACATGAATGTTTATTCCTGAACCCATGCTGGTACTCTACGATGATGTTATTAGAGTCCAGATGGTCCATTATGTTGCTGTAGATAATGTGTTCAAATAGCTTGCAGCATACTGATGTGAGGGATACTGGCCTATAGTTTGCTGCGATTGATTTGTCACCCTTCTTGAATACTGCTGATATATTAGCATGTTTCCAGTCAAGGGGGACCTCACCCGTGTCGATGGATTGTTGGAATATTCTAGCCAGGCAAGGTGCAATTTGATCAGCTGTCTCCATTAAAATTTTGTTTGGGATTGCGTCAGGGCCATGCGCTTTGCCGGGCTTCAGTCTGAGTAACAGCTTGTGTACTCCATGTACAGTGACTGTGATTCCCGGCATTGCGGAATGTGGTGACTGAGGCATGACTGGGATGTTGACAAGATCTTCCTTTGTGAAGACAGTTTGGTACTGCTTTGACAGTATATCTGCTTTCCCCTTACTAGACGAAACCAGGTGATTATTGTGGTCTTTCAGTGATGGTATACCAACAAAGTCCTTTCTTATATTTTTGACGTATGACCAAAATTTCTTAGGGATTGACCTTTCTTCATTACACTCGACGTCAAGCATGCTATCAATATAGTTATGATACGCAGCGGTTAGCTCTGTTTTTACATGTGTCCGGAGCTTCCTGAAGACAGCCCAATCCTGATTGTTTTGTGTCTTTTTTGCTTTGTTATATAGTCTCTGTTTCTTGCGGATTAGTCTGTGGATATATCTTGTCATCCATGGAAGATTATTCCTAGTTGATAGTTTCTTTGTGGGAATGAATCTGTTCATGCTATCCAGTACAATTAATTTAAACATATTCCAATTCTCATTAACTGATCGCAAATTGAAATCCTCTCCAAACAAGTTTATATTAAATTCATCTAACTCTTTTTTAATGGCACCAATGTTTGCTCGTTTATATATATAAACGGTTCTGGCTTTCTTCTTGTTCATTGGTACTTTCATGTCGAGATCGGTGGTGACAATGTCATGGTCGCTAATTCCGTTGATAGTAGAGATATTTCTGAACAGGTTAGGGTTTGTGGTAAGAATCAGGTCCAGTATATTGTTGAGGCGTGTTGGTATTCTGACCACTTGGTCCAATGAAAAGTCATTGCAGATATCAATCAGCTTCTGACTCATACCATTGCCATACTGGGGGTTTCTGATCACCGACTTGGTTTCCCAGTCGATGCCCGGCATATTAAAATCACCCCCCAAAACAATGTTTGCCGCTGGATATTTCGAGCTAATACGGCCTAGCGAATCCTCCAGACCAGATAGTGCATCGATAGTGGAGTTAGGTGGTCTATAATATGATCCCACTATCAGGGTCCGGCACCCGAACACCTGTATTCTTGCCCATACAGTTTCACAGTCAGAGTCAAACTCGGGCATCCCCGACGAAATAAAACAATTCTTTATGGCAACGAATACTCCTCCACCATTCCTGTCTCGGTCTTTTCGGTAGACATCGTATCCTGGATGGAATATTTCTCCATCAGACACCGATGCATCTACATGCGACTCTGTGCCAATCACTACATCGGGACCCTCGGCCTCCACAGTACTCATAAACTGGGTGCGTTTATCTGTGCTTAGTATGCTGTTGCAGTTAATGACCATAATCTTAATTGGTTTTGATTTAGGCTTGTTGGTTGGTTTGTTCCGGTTTGTAGGTTCGGACTCAGAGTCTGCAATGTTGTCACCATTTTCAGACACTGAGTCTGACAACAAGTCATATGGGTTAGGGTCACTTAATATGGAGCTGTCGTTAAAAAAGGAGTTTGAGAAATTTGGTAATGAACAGTGAGTGCAGTACCAGCTGACATTAGAATGTTGTAAATGGCGATACTCTTTGGGTGATACCCCGCAACAACCAATGTGGATCCATGTGTCGCATTCGTCACAACACATAGCACGATGATTTCTGGCAACAGCCTTCTTACATACTCCACATGGATACTTAACTGGTCCGGGGTTCAACTGTATATCACCCGAGATCAGTAGTGCAAGTAACAGATAAGTGGACATTGTTCGCTGGTTCGCAGATGGATATCGTGACTGTCTGTTCACGACACGCTTGATGTATATATCAGCTCCAAACAGCAAAGCTGTCTGGATCCTCCTCTCACCCACAAACTGGAATCCAGCATTTATATTATCAGGAAGTGATGCTGATGTAAAACCATTACCATGTCGAAGTCCCGCCATGAATGCGACCATCAGTATGAAAGCTGTTGTTACCCGTAGGTCCATCTTATGGTGACAAGTTTCCTGGCAATTTTCAGGTAGTTTAAAATGTGTTAAAAAATAAATTAAATAAATTAATTATGCCGCTGTACGACTGTCCAGATACTCCGACATAAATAATGAAGGTTTAAAAACAATACAAAAAATAAAAACAATATGGTGTAGATTTTAAAATGTTGAAAAATAAAATGTTCAATGCTGTTATAGGATTTCACAAAAGAAACCAGTTGCAAGCCAAGTCTCTCCCTCTCTCTTTTATTAATTAACCTACGTTATATTATGATCAATGCAATTGAAAGATTTCGCACAGGTATCAGGTTAAACGATCTATTTAAATGTCAAGTGCAGACAAGACGTCTTTATTATATAGTGCAGCTAACAAGGGATTTTTACCCAGGGCGACTCCGGGTTTTAAAAGACGTCCTGTGCGAAAAGCCTGTTAGTATAAAGGTATATTGGTGCTCCTATTAGACTTGGCAATCAATTAGTTAGCAGCCTGACCTGCGCGTTTCAATATGGATGGAGCTATACGTACTATAGCCTTTGTTTACACGAAGTGTACAGTTGAGGCAGGAAATACACGCTCAGCGAGACTTAAGAATACTAAATGCGGTAGAAATAAGGCTCTAGTTGCGAGTAGTTTAGTTTATTCTGAATGCAGCCTGAGTAAATAAAATTATTTTGAAAACCAGCACTATTGTTTCAGTTGACTTTGGGGGGTTTGTGTTACGCGCCCTTTCCAACTCAGTGTTTACAATTTACGCCATCTTGTTATGCCAATCAATGTCGTGACTTGTTGCTTATTTATTGGTGGGGTTACTCGGCATACGTTTAAGACAAATTGTTGTGTTCTTAATTGATATTACTGGTAACTACCGTTAAGCGCTATCGTGTGTACGGTATATTCTTTGCTGACACATTATTTCCTTAAATGTTTGTGGACTACGCGTTGTCGTCACTGGATTGCTGATTGAAAACGTAGTGCTATATCATCCACCAGAGGAGCCACCGGTTATTTTGTGTTTTCGTAGCATGGGTTAGCATGAGACGGCGACTTTTTGGTGCCCACTGTGCTAGCTTAAGTCAGGGGTTACCAAACCTTTTTTCTAGATGTCCACCCCTATTGACAGTTAAAGCCACCGAGGCCCACTGCATTGCCAAAAATTATAGGTAAAATTGAAGATGTGCATTTTTATTAAATTATAATTATGGTATACCCATGTAGGCCGGGTACATATTATATGTATATATATATATATATGTCGCACACTATTCCAACCATGCAGTTCTATAGCGTTAAACGTTTGAGCATGAGAAGTATGATTCAGTTAAAAATACAAATACACACCCAATTTAATATCAATAATGTTCAGGAAAAAGCGTACATAATTGCTGGTTTCGGTGCGATGGGTGTGTCTGCCTCTCTTGGTACAGTTTGTTCACCTGATGTGCTATATCTCTAGCTGTCAGACTCAGCCTGATGTCCTCTTCAAAAGCGAGTTTTGCACGATAGATATCGCATGATTGCTCCTTATGCTGAAAATCTAACCTCACACAGATAACTAGTCACGAAGGCCAAGATAACTTTTAGTACTTTATACCAGAGTGAGTGTTGGGCATTCAGTTTGAACACTTCCTCAAAATTATGTCAAGTACTTGGTGTTGAAACAAAGCTGCAGGGTTTTGTTCAGCCAGATTACCTTGCTGATGACATTGTGTATCCACTGTCACAGCAAATTAAGTGAATGCGAATCCAACTATACATTCTGAGCTGGGCTCTGTCGATATGGATTAAGGCTAGGGAAGTATTGTTCTAATTTGTTCTGGAGCTTTTTTAGATGTTGGATAACTGTTTTCTTCATTGCTACAAAATGACCAGGCTGGCTTTGCAAAACCTCTGTGGCACGTTGGCACACCTCGGTGACACCTTCATTCAATTGCCTGTAGCTCCCAGATGTTGTGTTTTCACTGGAAAGCACTCATTTTGTAATTGTGCGAGTGCATGCCCACCGTGTCCCTGCAATTAAGTTCATTGGCTTTTTGAAACATATCTGCTAGGTAAGCCAGACGTGAGATGAAGAGCGAATCCGTCAAATGCTCTGACAGCAGAGAGCTTTACTGTTGTAGGAATTCTTTCAGTTCTTCGCGGAGTTCGCACACACGTTTCACTACTTTCCCCTTGACAGCCATCTTACTTCGAAGTGAAGCAAGACATTTTTGTGGCGTGCCCCCATTTGACACTGAATTAAAAACAAACGTGTGTTGAGAGGGTTTGTTTCACAAAGTTGATTATGTTAACCACACGATTTAACACACTGTGCAGCTCTTCTTTCATGTCTTTTGTTGCTATAATGCCTGACTGTGCAGCATACAGTGAGTGGTACGTGGTGATACTAGGTGCAACTTCCAGCACTCGAATAACGACCTCCCTTCGCTTTCCCGTCATCGCCGCTGTTCCAGCCAATGCCTATATACATTTGCCAATCCAAAAGACTGGGAAATAATGAAATCGTAAAGTAATATGAATATCTCAACTTAGTTACTTAATCCTATTCGCTCTGATAAGAGTATAGGGCCGAAACGAAGCTTCTCCGTCGCTTTCTGTTGTTAGCAGTCTTCTTAATTGTTTCCTTCCAGGTGGTACCAAACTTCTTTAATTCCTCGGTTGTGGATCTCCTGTAGCTGATTTTGGGCGGCCTGTTTTTCTTTTTTCTTGTGGATTTCAACCACGGGTTTGCCTTGTAACTGTTGTAGCGTTTTTTTCGGAGTGTATGTGCGATCCATGTCTATTTTCATTTTTGAATTTATATTTTGATGTTTGTTTGGTTTGTCCTGTTCATCAGTTCGGTGTTTGTGATTTTGTCTTGCCATTTGATTTTCAGTATGTCTCTAAGGCATTTGTTGATGAAGGTTTGTAGTTGTTTGGTTGTTTTTGTGATTGTCCATATCTCCGAGCCGTTGAGCAGTACACTTTTCACGTTTTAGTTGAATATTCGAATTTTATTTCTTGTTGTAAAGAATGGTGTATTCCACACTGTCTTTAAGGTGATGAATGCATGTCTGGCCTTTCCAATCCTGCATTTGACATCCTCGTCTGTTCCTCCTTTGTATGTCACTACACTGCCGAGATAAGTAAAATTGTTGTCCTCTTCTATATACCTTCCCTTGATCTGTATCTTTGCTTGTTGTGTGTTGTTCACCATCAATAGTTTTGTCTTTTGTGTATTTATTTTCAGACTGTTTTATGATTATTCTCAAAGTGGCAATACGGTCAGTACATGATTTTTTTTAAATCCAGCTTGTTCTTCGCGTAGCTTGTCGTCTAGTGCTCCCTTCAGTCTGTCCAAAATGGTGCGTGTGAATACTTTACTTGGTACTGAGAGTAGTGTAATTCCTGTCCAGTTCTTGCACATTCCCAAGTCACCTTTCTTTGGTAGTTTGACCAGGTATGTTTCCATCCTGTTGGGACTTCGGTCCGCTGGTTCCAAGATCTTCAGAAACAGCTGGTGCATCATATCTGGTGTCTTATGCATGAACCGAGACAATGAGCGTTGTCTCGGACTATTTACGAACGTCGGGACTTTGATGGGATAATCGCTATGCACGAACGCAGACAACTAGAAGTCTCGGACTTTCCGCGGGACGAAACGACACGATTTTTAAGCCCGCGATAACGCTGGCCTAAACGCAGTTGTCTCCGACTATTTCGTAATTAAAGGCTGCCATTGGCGTTGACCGTTGTGTTTATGTGATCGGATGAGTTTATGAGACCAATTACTGCATTCTAGCGCCACAACAGCAATACAAATGTCACAATGAATTCGTTAATCGAACAGAATCAAACCACTGTTCAGGTAAGTGAGGACTTATCGAACTTTACCGTGCATGTAGTGTCTGTGCATGTAACAGTAACGACTAACGAGTGTCCAGTCGATAAACTTTATCAGATATACCGGGTATCACTGGATCTTTCATTAAATACGTTGTTAATCGGATAAAGTCACTGGAAGTATGATAGTCCGACCAAAAGTAGGCACTTCAACAACAAAAATAGATATCATGCTAGAACATTGGGAATGGCTTAAGTTAATTGTTTGAGGATCACATAACTGTTTATTTTATTAAGATACCTTTAATAGATCAAAAGATATTGCGATTTTAAGACGGAAAAACAGCATCAATTTTGTGTATCTCTTACAATGGCAAAATGGACTCATTTTTGTGTTTTCTATAGGTAAATATTTGCTTTAAAATGTAATAACTTTTTTTATTTATACAGATATTTAAATGCTGTCTTCAGGGTTTTCAAACACATTGACAAGAATAATAAATTTATAATATTTTAGTATTAATTATAACCAAATTAATGCAATTAATTAGTTAATTTTAGTTATGTAGCATGCAAAACTCAACAGACCAAAATGCTCCAATTAAAGGCCATAATGTCCATGATTATGAAGATTTTATATATATTATGCAATGTGTATAACCACATTAATAATGGTAATAAATATGCATTAAAAAATAATTATTATTTAATTAATTAGTCAATATTGGGTAATTAGCGCACAACCTCGACAAACCAAAACATATCAGTAAAATGCCATAATGTCCATGACTATGAAGATATTTATACATATTATGCAATGTGTATAACCACATTAATAATGATAATAAATATACATTAACAAACCATTTAACAATTTAATTAATTAGTCAATACTGGCTAATTAGTGCGCAACTTTGACAGACCGACACATTTCAGTAAAGGCCATAAGTTCCATGATTATGAAGATATTTGTATAATTTATGCAAGCAGTAACCCACATTAATTATGGTAATAAATATACATTAACCAGTCATTTCACATTAACAGTAACTTAATTAGTAAGTTAATATTAGCTAATATTAGCATACTAACGACTGACCACTACATTTCGAAAGAAAGGCTGGAATTACGATAATTATGAAGACAGTTATATAATTTATGCAATGTTTACAACCACATTAAACATTATAATAAATATACATTATCCATTCATATAACATTAACAATAGCTTTATTAATAAGTAAATATTGGCTAAATAACTCAACAGATCAATACATGACAATGAAATACAATATTCATACTCCTAGTTCACTGTCTATGTGTGACTGTGTCATGACAGGTTGGATGAATGCTGCAGGCTCTGTAGAGACCAGTAATCAATTGTCTCACTGCTTCATAATGAAATGTTCTGCATTTTAACATGAACTTCATGAAGTAATGTTATAAATTGTTCACAGTATTCCGTCACTGAACCCAAATGCAAGATTGCTTTCTGCATTACTCCACATGGCCCACGGGAGTCTTTTAATTCATGCAGTAGATATACTCATTAGGCATTGCGGTACAAAATGTTTTGCAGTTATACCCAGTATTTATTCTACTAGAGCGCAGCAACTTTAAGTACTCACAGCAAAAAATGTATTCCGAGAAAACGATGATAAGGTAATTTTTATAACCAAATTCTGCCAAAAGCCATCCGAAGAAACCTCAATATTGCCACTTTTTATTACTTTTTCAGCTAATATACTAACTGCACATTGAGGTAAGGATATGAAAGGACATAAATAGCAAAGAAAGTTCTTTTCCAAAAAAATTAAAAAAATCACTTTTTGAATCCATACTACCTACCGTAGTTGTTCTATTTATAGAGCGAGCTATATTTTAGCTGCACCATTTCTGCGATTGCACCGTATTTCTTCATTTCACTATGCAGCCATTTTTAAATGTTTTCCTTCAGAACTGGACACTCTGCATCTGCTATCAGGAGTCAGCCATTCTTTCTTCTTGTCTGTTTGATGAAGCCAATCTACTGGCAGTTGTCGATGAATCACTGTAGGAGGAAGGTGGATCACTGGATGTCATGGACCACTGCCACTGTTTCCCACAGCTGCTTGAGGGCTGTACCCCAGGGACCTCTTCAGATACAGCATTTAACACACCATGACCAGCATCTGGAACAGTGTTGATGTAACCAAATAAAAACCGTGTGATTGGTAGATAATTAAAAACAAATGAAGAAGTGTACTAGTATGCATTTAAATATAGAATATATCTGGACTTCTATCAGATTTCTTATTAATTTATGTAAAAAGAGGTTAAATTGTACTTTATTGTTAAGATGATCTAGCCTCTTTATTTGCTATATGAATTTATATAAATGTTGTAGCATGTGCTTTTTCATAGCAATAAAAGTTATTCACAATAATGAAACATGGTGTTTAGTGAAATTACAAAACAATTGACATACCCATTCCTAATGTCCTGTAGTAACCATATGTGATGAGTCCACATACTGGTATCATTTGTCTCTCTCAATGTTTTTAACTAACAGCTTTATTTCATAATTGAAATTACGATCTCTACCATATTAATCCCTTTTTATTCCCACAACTTTTCCTTGGGCTTTAAAGTCTTTTCCATTTAACTGGATTTAATGGGAATATGATATGTAGACACATTATCACCCACATATAATTACGCCCTGTAAACCTTTGTAGATTGGCAATTAATAACATACCGGTACATTACAATAATTGTATTATGAACTGAACAAGCTGATGGGTCATTCCGTGTCAAAGCAATCACTTTTAGGCCATTTTTGCACGACCCGACTCCATTTTTGTTGAAATTTAGCTCAGTTGTTGGCTCACATAAGAACATAAAAACCAGATTATAAAAAATCTAGGTCAAGTATTACTGAAGATATAGGTCACTGAACTTTGACCCGATTCACATACTGGCCGTTACATTAACGTCTATAACTCTGCTTCTAATAAAGGTAGAAAAGAAAGTAAGATATCATTGGAAAGCCAGTAAATAGGTACACATCTACATTGCAAAATTACACTTTTCATATAAATAAAAAAGTATAATTAATCATAATGTGACCTTTGAACGCCAATACCCAAAAATTTATCCTCCGATTTTTTTTACTTTAATTCTACAGCATACTACACCATTGCTCATGAGTCCCTGAAAATATTAGGATGGGCAAATAATAATGTTCAGAGATACAGTAAATTTAGTACAGCGGGTGACCTATTTTTGGTCTGCAGATCAGTCGATACCACACTGAATGTCTGCGTAACCTTTTCAGATTGTTTGTACATGCTGTAATGGCTCATTTAACATGTTCACATTTTTTTACAAGGCCTCTCTTCTGTTTTCTCTCTAGATATCCTGTAGGTGCGATCAGCGTCAGTCGTTGGGTCAACATTGGTAAGGAGATCACTAAGTCAAAGAGTGTCACTTTGTTATGGGTAAAACTATGAGGTTTGGGGTGAAGGAAGATTAGTTGGAATAACATTTGTTACATACGCAAGCCTCCAGTATCCATCATAGATGGCTTTCAGATATCCTTTGGCGTACGCCAGAATGAGGCCAACACACTGTGCTGTGACAAGTTCACAACCTCTTCTCTTCATTGAAGATATAGAATATGGTGCTACTTCCAAGTGATTCAATGATTATGCCTTAAAGAATAGTACCTTCTGTGTTCTTGCTATTACTTTAGCTGTTTACAAACAGCTTGCAAGAAGAGTTGCTTATTCATAACTCTTCTGTGGTTGAAAATACCTTCCAAAGTGCAGAATTTGATAGCACGAATAAATAGAATGACGTGAACTCACAGGACTACATTGGTGTGGTGGTGTAATGATCATATAATTATGGTCTTTGTAGATTGGCTTTTGCATCAAGTTTGCTGACCATTCCATTCCACCCACATCATCACATATGCCTTTCCTGTTTTATGTTGCATAAAAGTACTACTTCACATATTTCCCCAAATCCTGCTAGTGGTGGTAGAGGTTCAGAAAGTGTTCGCAGTCCGTATGCTAACTAGCACAACCATCAGGAAAGTTGATGTTTCTTTGCCCAGCTGTACATTTTGCAGTGAAAAAATTATGCTGTGTTTTGGAAGAGGTGTACAACAATGGTGTCGCGTATGTTGGAGTCAGAAATTACAACAACTGTGACACACAATCATTTCCTACTTCAAGATTGAAGCAATATAATTGGTGTGCACAGTGTTGCCTGTGCACAGTGTTGCCTGTACGCAGTGTTGCCTGTGCACATTGTTGCCTGTGCACAGTGTTGCCTGTGCACACTGTTGCCTGTGCACAGTGTTGCCTGTGCACAGTGTTGCCTGTGCACACTGTTGCCTGTGCTCATTGTTGCCTGTGCACAGTGTTGCCTGTGCACAGTGTTGCCTGTACACCCTGTTGCCTGTGCACAGTGTTGCCTGTGCACAGTGTTGCCTGTGCACACTGTTGCCTGTGCACACTGTTGCCTGTGCACAGTGTTGCCTGTGCACAGTGTTGTCTGTGCACAGTGTTGCATGTGCACACTGTTGTCTGTGCACACTGTTGTCTGTGCACAGTGTTGTCTGTGCACAGTGTTGTCTGTGCACAGTGTTGCCTGTCGTTAGTTAGTATAAAAACTGCAAAAACTTTCTGAACCTCTGCCACCACGAGCAGACTCCAATGTAGTACTTTTCTCAAAAACGACATGTGATGGTGTGGATGGAATGGTCAAGAGACTAGACCAAAAGCCAGTCTACAAAAAAACATAATATTTTATGCAGTTGTCTGAATCAGCCCATATACCAGCTACTGAGTTCTGTTTCCCAACCACATAAGAGGATTCCCGGCTATCTTCTTACAAGCTATATGGAAACAGCTAAAACACCAGCAGGAACACATAATCTACACATCATCAAGTAATTATCATTGAATCATTTGGAAGTAGCACTATATTCTACATCAACCTGAAAAGGGAAGAAGTTGTGACAGCCTAGTGTGTTGTCCTCATCTGACAGATGCCAAATGGTATGTAACAGCCATCTACAATGGACACTGGAGGCTAGCGCATGTAACAAATATTATGTTCACCCATATGTGTTGCCTGTGCACAGTGTTGCCTGTGCACACTGTTGCCTGTGCACACTGTTGCCTGTGCACAGTGTTGCCTGTGCACACTGTTGCCTGTGCTTAGTGTTGCCTGTGCACAGTGTTGCCTGTGCACAGTGTTGCCTGTGCACACTGTTGCCTGTGCTCAGTGTTGCCTGTGCACAGTGTTGCCTGTGCACATTGTTGCCTGTGCACAGTGTTGCCTGTGCACACTGTTGCCTGTGCACAGTGTTGCCTGTGCACAGTGTTGCCTGTGCACACTGTTGCCTGTGCACAGTGTTGCCTGTGCACACTGTTGCCTGTGCACAGTGTTGCCTGTGCACAGTGTTGCCTGTGCACACTGTTGCCTGTGCACACTGTTGTCTGTGCACACTGTTGCATGTGCACACTGTTGCCTGTTCACACTGTTGCCTGTGCACAGTGTTGTCTGTGCACAGTGTTGCCTGTGGTTAGTTAGTATAAAAACTGCAAAAACTTTCTGAACCTCTGCCACCACGAGCAGACTCCAATGTAGCACTTTTCTCAAAAACGACATGTGATGGTGTGGAAGGAATGGTCAAGAGACCAGACCAACAGCCAGTCTACAAAAAAACATAATATTTTATGCAGTTGTCTGAATCAGCCCATATACCAGCTACTGAGTTCTGCTTCCCAACCACATAAGAGGATTCCCGGAAGAGTACTATGAAGCAGCTATCTTCTTACAAGCTATATGGAAACAGCTAAAACACCAGCAGGAACACATAATCTACACATCATCAAGTAATTATCATTGAATCATTTGGAAGTAGCACTATATTCTACATCAACCTGAAAAGGGAAGAAGTTGTGACAGCCTGGTGTGTTGTCCTCATCTGGCAGATGCCAAACGGTATGTAACAGCCATCTACAATGGACACTGGAGGCTAGCGCATGTAACAAATATTCTGTTCACCCATATGTGTTGCCTGTGCACACTGTTGCCTGTGCACACTGTTGCCTGTGCACAGTGTTGCCTGTGCACAGTGTTGCCTGTGCACAGTGTTGCCTGTGCACACTGTTGCCTGTGCTTAGTGTTGCCTGTGCACAGTGTTGCCTGTGCACAGTGTTGCCTGTGCACAGTGTTGCCTGTGCACATTGTTGCCTGTGCACAGTGTTGCCTGTGCACACTGTTGCCTGTGCACAGTGTTGCCTGTGCACAGTGTTGCCTGTGCACACTGTTGCCTGTGCACAGTGTTGCCTGTGCACACTGTTGCCTGTGCACAGTGTTGCCTGTGCACAGTGTTGCCTGTGCACACTGTTGCCTGTGCACAGTGTTGCCTGTGCACAGTGTTGCCTGTGCACATTGTTGCCTGTGCACAGTGTTGCCTGTGCACACTGTTGCCTGTGCACAGTGTTGCCTGTGCACAGTGTTGCCTGTGCACACTGTTGCCTGTGCACAGTGTTGCCTGTGCACACTGTTGCCTGTGCACAGTGTTGCCTGTGCACAGTGTTGCCTGTGCACACTGTTGCCTGTGCACAGTGTTGCCTGTGCACAGTGTTGCCTGTGCACACTGTTGTCTGTGCACACTGTTGCATGTGCACACTGTTGCCTGTTCACACTGTTGCCTGTGCACAGTGTTGTCTGTGCACAGTGTTGCCTGTGGTTAGTTAGTATAAAAACTGCAAAAACTTTCTGAACCTCTGCCACCACGAGCAGACTCCAATGTAGCACTTTTCTCAAAAACGACATGTGATGGTGTGGAAGGAATGGTCAAGAGACCAGACCAAAAGCCAGTCTACAAAAAAACATAATATTTTATGCAGTTGTCTGAATCAGCCCATATACCAGCTACTGAGTTCTGCTTCTCAACCACATAAGAGGATTCCCGGAAGAGTACTATGAAGCAGCTATCTTCTTACAAGCTATATGGAAACAGCTAAAACACCAGCAGGAACACATAATCTACACATCATCAAGTAATTATCATTGAATCATTTGGAAGTAGCACTATATTCTACATCAACCTGAAAAGGGAAGAAGTTGTGACAGCCTAGTGTGTTGTCCTCATCTGACAGATGCCAAATGGTATGTAACAGCCATCTACAATGGACACTGGAGGCTAGCGCATGTAACAAATATTCTGTTCACCCATATGGTCTAACACCATCATAGTTTTACCCGTAACAAAGTGACACTCTTCGAGTTAGTATTCTCCTCACCAACGTAGACCCAATGACTGACACTGGTTGCACCTACAGGCTATCCAAAGAAAAACATGTGAACATGTTAAATGAGACATTACAGCATGTATGTACACTCATTTAATTATAAGAGTCCTTTTAGCATGCTTTATATGTGATCTGAAAAGTTTATTCGGAAATTCAGTGTGGTTTTGACTGATCTGGAGACCAAACATAGGTTGCCGGGTGTACTAAATTTACTGTATCTCTGAACATTATTATTTGCCCGTCCTAATATTTTCAGGGACATTTGAATAATGATATAGGATGCTGTAGAATTAAAATTAAAAAAATTGAAGGACACATTTTTGGAGTATCGGAAGTCAAAGGTCATATTATGATAAATGATACTTTTATATTTACATGAAAAATGTAATTTTACAATGTAAATATGCACATATTTACTGGCTTTCCAATGCTGTCTTACTTTCTTTTCTACCTTTATTAGAAGCAGAGTTATGGATGTTACTGTAACGGCCAGTATGCGAATCGGGTCAAAGTTCAGTGACTTATATCTTCATTAATATTTGACCTAGATTTTTTATAATTTGCAATTTTGAGGTTCTCATGGGAGCCAACACCTGTGCTAAATTTCATCAAAATTGGAGTCGGGTGATGTTTTGAGTGATTGATTTGACATGGAATGACCCTGATCAAGAAAACATAGTAGGAACTGGTCTTGTCATATTCTTGAATATCTTAGTTTTGTAGATGACATGACTATTTCTCACTAGTGTGTTGCAAATTACGACTTACTTAAAGTACATATATGCTGTTAATCATAGACAGACTTTCTTGTTCAGGAGTAGATGATGATGGGATAACCAGTGGTACTACAACACACACCCAAAATATGGGATCAGTGGATGTACACATCTAATAATGTTTCATTGTAAAATACAGACACCAGAAGGGGTTGAGACTCCTGCACAACACTGAAATACCACTGCCACCAAGTGTACACTATATCGCTCTATCTGTAAAAGGCTTACTGAGATGCTATGGCAAATTTGACCACTAAAAGCACTCTACAGAGTTATGGTGTGTCATTGATCTTCAACTGTTACCTTAACTGATTTGCCAGAGTAATGCTAGGAACAAATGTATTGTTATTGAAACAAGATAAAAATATTATAAATTATTTAAGGTGATGTAAATTTTAAAGTAAGCTTACAGGACACTTACCCTCTGAACCATTCGCCATCTTGGTGTTGATGATGAGCCTCGCCAAGTTATCATAGGGCACCTCAGGTAGAGGTTCTCCATGCTTCTGGTTTTTAGTTGACCCGTCTTTGTCAAACAGCTTGTTTCATGTCTTTTCGTCTCTTTTTTACCTGGGCCACTGTGTGCCCACTGCCACCCACAACATTCACTTTTTCGGCAATCATCTGCCCGATCACCTGTTTGCTAAGATTTAAGAGTAATTCCATTTTGAAAATGAAAAAACTTCCTTTAACAAAACAGCAGTTTCCACACGAATATTATAATACTACGACTACATTATGGAAAATGACCCTGCAGAAACATGACCCAAAGATAAAGACTTAGGCTTGATAATACTAAACAAATTTGAGATACTATTTAAATTAAAGCAGTGTGTGCCAAAACATCCAAAAAGGCAAATCCTATGCTAGTTATGGTCCACGAGGAGTGCAGTATGGCCACAAGAGGAGAGAACATGACTGCATCATGAGAAATGACCCTATAGAAATATCACACAAAGAGAAAGACTTTGGAGTATTAATAACAGACAAACTGGAAGTAACGGGCAGTGTGCTGAGCCTAAGCTAAGCCATCCAAGATTGCAAGGCAAACACTATGCTAGGTGCATCTACATGGTGAACACTGAGCCATGAAATATAAGACGAAGGAGTGATGAACAGAGGACGCCCAGAATGATACTGGAATGAATTGGGTGATATGAACTTCTTTAAGAGATTGAAAGCATTTGACATCACTACTCGAATCAATTGAGACAAGGTATACTGGTGGGACCAGAAATCGTGCGTCCTAATGTTTTATGCTGTTTTGATAAAACTTGAACAAAAATTAATATTTCCGTATCAATGTAGCAATATTCGAAATCTTTCAATGCTGTGAAAACAGTTAGAAAAAATGTTTGAGTGAAGTTCTTACGAAAACAGACAGGCGGAATACAAATATCGTAATTAACTAGTCACAAACTGGCAAAGACGCGTAGGACTAGAAAAAAAATCGTGCGTCCTATCTGCGCTGTATAAATCGCTATTTGGCCAGAACGTGTCTCTTGAACCACTGCAAGAACTGACAGTATATTAAAATAGGCTAACAGCGTGAAGAGATTTCAGTGACACGTATTTTGACCTGTCACTGTGATTGAATGGAATAGAGAAATCATTTATGGAGGCAGCGCCAGCGACAGCGGTTCATATCATCATGAATCCCATGATGGCATGAATGATAATCATAATAATGTCAACCAACATTGCAGCAAAAAAGGACACATGGACATATAGTACTTCAGGAATAGGGAGAGGAGTACGCGAATCAAAGTCTGACTCCCTTCCTTGTTATATCCAGGATTATACTGCAAAACATGAGGATCAACGTAAAATCAGGGTAAATAATATGACACTTCTAAGCTCCGTGTTTACAACTCGAATCACACGAATGTTACCCGGAAGGAAGTAACGGGAGGCGCCTGCGCTCTTCGCAAAACTATTTGTGGTTTCCCGGGATCCCCTCGTCTAAAATTAGCCCAACACCTAACGTCGGGACAATCGCGTTAAAGTCTCTGACTTTATTGTCTCGGCCTAACGTCCGGTCCATGCATAGCAACTTCGTGACGGCAGAAGTCCCGACGTTTATTGTCTCGGACAATGGCATTGTCTCAGACTATTAGTTGTCTCGATTCATGCAGGATGTTGTTTACGGGTCTGCTTTCAAAGCGTCTGGTGATATGCAGTCCGGTCCTGGAGTCTGCTATTGGTTTGTCTGGTTTCTGCCGGTGGATCTCTGTTGATGATTTCTTTTAAGTGTTCCTCCTATCTTGAACTTTGCTCTGCTTCTTTGTTTATGTTTTGTCTTTCACATGTTTTGAGGGGTTCCGTTTTTTCCAGGCTAGTGTTCTTGTTATATTGTACACTTCCTTGGTGTCTCTTCGGTGTACTGCCATTTCAGCTTGTGTTGCTAGGTCATTGATATAGTTTTGCGTGTCTTTTCCTTGCGCTTTTTTGACCGCTTTGTTGAGTTGCCAGTACTTTCCTTGTTATTCATCAGCTCGTGTCATGTTGCTCTCCGGGGAGGCATAATCTTGAGGTTTCGTGTTAGTTGGAAGAGTTTTCGTTTCGGTTCGTGTAATCATGCTATTTCCCCGGATGGGCGATTAGCCCAGTCAGTGGGGTTTTCTCCCAGGGTTGTCCCTCCCTTAGCCCTTACTGTGTCCGTCCCCTTGCACGAGACTCGGGTACAACAGGGTCACCACAAGAAGGTACAGTCGGATTTGCTCAGGAGAGGTTGTATGCCACATCACTGAGCAATTTAGACATCGAATAAACAATGAATAGACTGCAGCTCGCATTGGGGGTAATCAACGTAAAATAACTTCGCATTACATTAATTATTCTGAATTGAAAACGTTCATTTGAATTCATTAAACTATATCGTTTCTCCATGAATTGGAGGAATGCGCGAGTAGGAACCAAATTGAGATAGCCTAAAACAAATCCAGAACGATGCTGGTCATTCATCAAGGCAAACAAGCGAGAACACATTGGCATTCCCACACTTTGAGTAAATGACCAACCACTTATAAAATGATCGCGACAAAGCAGTTGCTCTGAATAACCAATTTACGTCCGTATTTACCCAATAGATGTACCTTATCTCACAACAAGCTCCATCATTTATAAAATTTCTCAAAATTGAAATATATGTACTGGTTAAGCAAATGGCATCTCTAAACAAAAATAAAGCTACAGGTTCAAACGAACTCACAGTAAGAGTTAAAAAAAAGTGTAGAGGAAATAGCGACCATTAAAATATTACACAAATAACTCCATAACTCCCCTCCCTCCCTCCCTCCCTCCCTCCCTCCCACCAAAGGAGAAAGTGCGTGCGTGCGTGCGTGCGTGCGAGAGAGAGAGAGAGAGAGAGAGAGAGAGCCAGCAACCGAGAACTAGAATGAACTACAAAGACATTACGTAAATGGTGCACAGACTTGTATAAGCCGTGCATGTGCGCGCAATGGACTGAACAAAACCAGAATGATATAACGGAACGTTTATAAAAAAGCAAAATGCACTACGTTGAAAGAAACGTGAAGAAAAACGACCAAGAACATTTCTTTGTGACGTGCGCACAATGACGTCGAAAACAATAAAGGCCAAGGGCGTCCAGTCTTCCCATAAGGCACTACTAAACGTTGTGATGTGTTCTGAGACTTTCCTGAGTTCCGGTTTCGCGTAACTGAATTAAAACCGATATTCCAAGACTTGTCGGCAATGACAATTTGCCGAGGCTGTCCACGCACACATCACTGTTTCCGGCATAACGACTTGAAATACCTCATACTGATGGGATCAAGTCTTTTCAAGTCATGCGTATGTAATTGTATGTACGACGAACGTGACCTAAAGAAGAAGAAAACTACGATCAAACGAATAAATGTGAGCATACATTCCTCTGGGTATAAAATAGGCAAAAAGATCGGAGGCGGCGCCTACAGTACCGTGCATGAGGCGTGGTCGCCTAGAAACGACCGTCTTGCCGTGAAGGTAATCGACAAAGGTAAGTTGGCCGCATCCAGCCTGCGGATTTTGTCGAAGTACTTTGACCAGGAGATGCAAATCCTGTCGAAGCTCAACAATATAAACATCATCAAGTTGTTTGACACGATGGAGGTCCGCTCGAAGTTGTACATCTTCATGGAATTAGCGGACGGTGGAGACCTCCTCGAATACATTA
Source organism: Escarpia spicata (assembly GCA_963995525.1). Classification (NCBI taxonomy): domain Eukaryota; kingdom Metazoa; phylum Annelida; class Polychaeta; order Sabellida; family Siboglinidae; genus Escarpia; species Escarpia spicata. The sequence continues at coordinate 10,979,119 of OZ023205.1, read as the reverse complement.
ACACCCACGGCATCATCAGCGAGCCGAAGTCGAAGCGTATCTTCAGAGAGCTCTGTCTCGCTGTGTACCACTGCCACATAAACCTCATCGCTCACCGCGACATAAAATGCGAGAATGTGCTGCTGTCGAAAGACTTGAGGGTCAAACTGACTGACTTCGGCTTCGCCTGTTACTGCTACAAGATGAGCGAGACATATTGCGGAAGTGCCGCATATTCGGCGCCGGAGATTATCCAAGAGAAGCCGTATAACCCGATGATCTCGGACGTTTGGAGTCTAGGGGTGATCCTCTTCACGATGGTGTCAGCTACGATGCCGTTCGAGGAATCTAACCTGTATAGGCTGCTGGACAACCAACTGCGGCGCAACTGGCACTTCCCGCGTCATGCCTATGGTATTCTCTCTGCCGAAGTGAAGCAACTCGTCTCCGATATACTAGAGCCGGACACGAGTCTGCGCGTCAACGTGACGAAGATAATCGAAAGCAAATGGCTCGACCCGAAAGCTCCCAGTCGTGCACCACTGCGCAAGTATGGCAAGACCATTGCTTGATGCCTTGATGAGCTGTTTGGCGTTGTTTCTGAGCTGCCCCTCTGTCGGTGGAAGCCAAATCGGTAGCGCTCATGGTGTTCGCGTTAGTTTCGACAGCCGTGCTGTCGTAGCTGCCGACCGTCGATGTAGACTTGGGGAGTTTGTGTAGTGTGCCTTTGCATCAAACTGTTCCAGTAGAGAAATTGAACATGATGGAATTGTCCGAATGTTTGATTATAGGTTCCAGCCGCTGCGCTATTTCAATAGAATGTGAAGACAACTTCAGCCGGTTCACGATTAGCGATACGTATTTAGTTATTTTCGCCGTAAGTTTGGGGATTAAGATTCGTGATGTATTAAACGTGCTTCAAAAAGTCACAGGTTTTGTGATTGCGTTAGGGAGAAACAAACAAGTGAATCGCTCCTGAAAAACCCCAATTTGAATTAGGCCCGGAGCGTCGTTGACTTGCGGGAGTGCGTGTTTCGACCTTAGATTGCAGGTTCATCACACTTCCAAGTGCACACCCTTGAGGCTCCAAAAAACTTTAAATTTACCCCTCCATTCAGACCTCCAACTGCTCCACCCCCCGAGGCTTTCAAAAAACTTCAACTACATCGCCCTTAGAACCTCCAACAACACACCATTGAGGTACCAACTTCCTCCATTCTCATTTAGGCTCCCAAACTCTACCAGTGCACCCCGTCAGACCTCCAACGGCAGCCCCCCCTCAGACCTCGAGTGGACTTCTTTTGCCTCAGCAGGTGGATGCCTACGTATAGGCGGATCCAGTATGTGCCGCTTATAGACCTTTGGAATTTGGCCGCGTCATTAACGGCCACTCTATACTTATGTGATAATATCTTCAACAGCACCCCTTCCCTGTCTTCCGATGTCATTTATCCGACAGTGGAGTTGTGCTGAAGCTCCGGATTTTTTGGCAAGCCTCAAGAGGTGCAATAGGAGGTCTTGCCTCACTTCAGATTACCCTCTGGTTCCACCCCGGGTAAAAAGTTCTTATATGGCGCAGTATCTACTATCCAGTCCTTATGACCGACCAAGGCGCTTTTCACGTTACTCCCTGGTATACCTGTTTAATCGAACCCTATCCCGACTACTCTGAAAAAATTCAACCATGCTGCAATTAATGCACGAACACTGTTCATATACAAATATTCACCACTGTGTATAGCCATGTGCTCATTCATACCGCTGGGTGAACTGGAACATAGTAGAGTGGACGGACTGGCCCAAGGTTCGACAAGGGTGGACAGGGTTATTTATTGGATGCTCTATCTCCTGTGCCACTGCGTCCCACACGCACCCAACATACCAACTCACAGCCTATGGGATTGACATGTCAAAATAATGTGTAAGAACAGTTACGTAGGCGCATCAGATACTTATATGTAGGTTAGGTGTATAGGCAATTTAACATGGAAAAAGTATGCAATCCAAAAGAAGCTCGGCGTCGATTATCCATCCTCCGTCGTGTGGCGCCACCGTTTACCTACATTGGTTTGGACAGCTGGGAGAGGGGCGGTAAGCGAGACTAAAATAAATTAGAAACAAAAATTAGCCATGTCATATAAATGACAGCAAGACTCCGTTGTAGAATATCGAAGTGAGTACTTCAGATCAATCTTTACCAGATTGGATATTAATTCATTACATCATCCAGTGCTATATTTAAGGTGGCACGATGATTTTGATGAGACCCATGTTGTATATTTGGCAACATAACTTTTCGTTAGTAATGTACATAGTGGCATTTTAATTTTTATCTCGGCATAAAGTGCTAGGAGTTATAATGAAACATGTATTAGGCGATCACCCGCCCTCATCTGCACAGCGAAAGCGATCGTTCCAGAAGGGTGGTCGCCCCTCCCCCAGCTGGTTTCAGGCGTATACAGTATGACTATTTAGTGGTACTCCCGCACACACCCACACACGCACGCACACATATACTCTCTCGCTCGCTCCCCCCCCCCTCTCTCTCTCTCTCTTTCTCTACATATCACTCTCGCTTCTCCCTCTCTCCCCCCGCTCTCCCTCTCTCTCCCCCTCTCTCTCTCCCTCTGTCTCTCCCTCTCTATCTCTCTCTATCCCTCTCTCTCCCTCTCTCTCCCTCTCTATCCCCCTCTCTCCCATCTCTCCCGCTCTATCCCTCTCTCCCTCTGTCTCCCTCTTTCTCTTTCCCTCTCTCTCCATTTCTCTCCATCTCTCTGACTCCCTCTCTCCCTGCCTCCCTGCCTCCCTGCCTCCCTGTCTCCCTACGTCCCTGCCTCCCTGCCTCCCTGCCTCCCTGCCTCCCTGCCTCCCTGCCACCATGCCTCCCAGCCTCCCTGTCTCCCTGTCTCCCTGTCTCCCTGCCTCCCTGTCTCTTTGCCTCCCTGCATCCCTGACTTCCTGCCTCCCTCCTTCCCTCCCTAACCTTTACTACCTCTCTCTCCCTCTCTCTCCATCTCTCTCCCTGCCTCGCTGCCTCCCTCCTTCCCTCCATAACCCTTACTCCCTCTATCTCCCTCTCTCTCCCTGCCTCCCTCCTTCCCTCCCTAACCCTTACTCCCTCTGTCTCTCTCCCCCTCTCTCTCTCTATTCCTCCCTCTCTCTGCCTCCCTGTCTCCTTGCCTCCCTGTCTCCCTGCCACCCTGCCTCCCTGCCTCCCCGCCTCCCTGCTTCCCTATATATATATATATATATATATCGTTTCCCACCTCTCTCGCTGTTGCTATTTTGTGTGTATATTTTGACAACGTCACCGGTCAACGCGCTCATCGGTTTGATCTAATTGTACCCCATCATAACTCACTCAAATCAACATGCCTTTAGACTACCTGTAGAAAAAAACCAGATTACTTGTAGAAATAGTTAAATTAATTGGCACTCAACATGCTGAGTTGCTGTTTACTACTTATACCCGCTGCTACTTGACGCCAGCGACCGGGCAAGGTGAGTCGATTGAGGCCGCTCGTCACGCGTGGCTGAACACCCACCGCTAACAGCGTCCGTTTATTGACCGCTCCAGTAGTTCTGCTGCAGTGCGTCCGTCACGACGCATACACAGAGACATACGTTAGGCGGGTGACAACTACACGGTGGATGTACTTCCTAAAATAGACGTGACTCTAGAGATTGAGAATTTGGCGGATGAGCCATATTCACATCTTGGATTTATCTACACGTCAAGACGAAGGAGTTAGATACGCAAGACGTTAGCAGGTCATAGAACAATTGGGTGTCGTTCTACCTTTGTTGTTGGCCCCGTTGTGGCCATGTGGTTGGCTGTAGCCCTACTCTTGGTGCTCGTGTTTCCCAGTGACGTAACTTCAAGGCGCTGGGATGGGCATGACGATAGCCGCGAGACCTCATCAAGAGCAACAGCACCAACAACAAAGGCGAGAGGAAGATCAGCAAGAGCAACAGTAACACACGCATTACCAGCAACAACAAGTAGTAAGTGAATGAATGAATTAATGCTTTTTGCTTCATGTACAAAAACACATACTACATGTACACTTAAGTAATACATACAGATAGGTATAATAGGCACAACATTAAAAAATAACAAGTAAAATATATAAATGAGGAAACCAAACTAATAAGTTTAGAGATAAAAAAAAGTACTAAAATAGAAGAAAGATAAATAAAAGAAATATTTAAAAAAATATATAGTATAGTTACTATTTTATAACATATAGAGATTTTGACTAGCAGGACCATATGCGACCATTAACACTTTCTCTACAGTTACACACATATTTCATCATATTATTGTCGATATTAAGAACCCGTTTTCTGAAACCATAAACATGTTTACGCAATAGGGCGTCAAATTGGTCAATAGTACTAGTTACAAACATATTACTCGCACTGTCCCAACGGTGGTAACCAAGGATCCGCCTATGCACATTGTTGTATGCGAGTATGCGACATTAAGTTTTAAATAGGTGCCCATGTTGAAATAAACACTCCATTGAGTATGCAGCGCTTGAATTGGTAGACAGAATTATAAATCACATGGACAATAATGAAATGCCACTTAATATATTTCTCGATCTATCGAAGGCCTTTGATACCATTGACCATAATATTTTATTATATAAATTAAGATACTACGGCCTGAATGGTTCAGCTCTACTTTTATTTGAACATTATTTAAATAAACGAAGACAGCATGTTGAAATAGATGAAATGCAATCAGAAATACTACCAATACAAATCGGAGTTCCACAAGGCTCAATTTTAGGACCTATATTGTTTACTATTTACATAAATGATTTCCCACACGTTAGCAATATATTTAACTTTTATTATGTATGCTGATGACACAACTCTTTCTAACACTTTAAAGCATTTTAGCGATAGCATACAACATAGATTCCTTATTCAATTATATGATTGTTATACTATGAGTGGCTCCTGTGATAGCGATAGCGACACGTTTTGTCTTAACATGAGTCACTGACCCCATTTTACTGTTCTTTTTTATTACATTGTTTTTAATTAATTATAATTAAGTTCTGTTTACTAGTATTTGAAGTACACGATATTGTGATTATACTTGTACTGTTTCGGCTCAAAATAAACATCTTGTTCTTGTTCCATGAAAAGAACTCTAACAGAAGTACCAGTTTTATTTAAATGACTAACTATGAGGTCTACAAGAGTCAGAGTTGCGTCCTCGACACCTCTTCTAGCCCTGTAGGCGAGCAGCAACGGGTCTGTGCGATCGGCCACCGACATAGACAGGTGAGCGCAAACAATCCTCTCCATGCACTTGGCAACGACAGAAGTAAGTGCCACTGGATGAAAGACTTTCGTGTGAATAACACTTGGAATTTTAGGCATTGGAATGTTGACATCTTCCAAGAACACGGCATAACATGATTATCTAACAGCAGCTGAAGCAGACGAGTGGAAAAGGGCCAACTGTTCGGCACAAACTTTCAACACACGACCTCGCAGACCATCTGGTCTGGGCGCTTTGTTGGCCTTGACACGTGAAAAACATATCATAACATCAGCCTCTTCAATTACAACACTAGATAGACTAGATGCAAGTGGCAGACACAATTGATCACATTCTGCATGGAAATCCTGAGTATCAAATCGGGCATAAAACTTGTTAATTTCCTTTGCCAAGAGAGAAGGGTTATCTGATGCCAAGGGTGTTGGTGGTTGTTTTCTATCCGTCATTGTATATTGAGACCCTACCAAGTAGTTGTGGCATTGCCACACAACAGTTTGCGTCCCGTTTTGATTTTGTATTCTAATTTTGCTAACTTAACTTTACTTCAGAAGACGTTGTTCAGTTATTTCACCTTTGTGGTGTCGCCAACTAGAAATGCCTGTTTCTTTTCATTCAAAATACCTTTTAACTCTTTGGTACCCCATGGTTTGTTGTTGGAAAATAATTGCACAGTCTTTGATTTTATCACCGAATCCTCACAAACTGAATGTACGACGTTACATGATCCATAGGTTCACATGTGTTATCATAACAACTGTCAAAAAATACCTTCCAATCAGTCGATTCAAAACTACCTTTCAATTCCTCTGTGCTATCACAGTCCCATACTTTAACACACTATCACCTTGTTTTTCACGTTTCGATCACTCTCTGAATATACTTTGGAATCAGGTGTATAATATTATGGTCGGATCATCCAAAGGGGTCTGTTATGGGCGACGTAGGCCTCGGGAATAGCGCCGTAACAACGATAAGGAGTTCTGACGAGTCGTGTTGGACAATATACGTATTGGTGTAGGTTTGGCAGCTGGCCAGTGATGTCGCATGTGTTGAAGTCCCCGAGTATAAACACGGCTTGGTCCACTAGCTGACCTGCTTAGCGCCACATTGTAGCACTCGGCAACACGCTCGGCTGCCTCTGCGTTGTCTGGTGGTATGTAGGTCAGAACAACAATCGTCAATATATACATTAAATAAATATGGAGATAAAATACCACCTTGTCTAAAACCATTTGAGACACAAAAAGTCAGACATCGTGGAAGCCCATTTAAAACAAAACATTTGGGTCTGTACCAGTATAACAAAATTCATACGAGTAGGATTGGCACACCACGATTAGGCAATTGTCTAAAGAGCATCCAATGGTTAACTCTATTAAATGCTTTTGATGCATCTAAAAAGCATGTACACAGGACTATTGTAGCTTCTATAATACTGAATAACATTTTAACGCATACACACAATGATCAGCAGAATGACACTTCTTGAATCCAAACTGTATGTATGTTGTATCAAAGTAAGATTCCATAAATTAAAGTAATACAATTTCAAAGATTTTAGAAGCAACCGAGACCAATGCTGTAGTTGTTAACATCACTTGTGTCACCAGACTTGTTTTTTTACCAAGGGTATAATAATAGTTCCATAAAGTCATCAGGCAGATATCCATGTAAGATAACACGAGTGTAAAAATGGACAATAATATAGTGATGCGCCTATCTACATATATAACATGTTCTGCAGATAGCCCATCATTTACCACACGCTTTACCAGACTTCAGTTTGTCTAGCATTCTACACCATGCAAGGTGTAATGTGTATGTCATTATCGTTACACACATTTCCAGTATTGTGAATACGTTCTTTTACATTTTGCATATTTACATCTTAAGTGACATTATTTAACAGTGATTCAAAATGTATTTTCCACATGGCGGATAAGGAACGCGGGTTACTAGCACCGTTGACAGTAGAAACATTAGATAAAACGTTCTTGTAGGTTTTGGATACAGTTTTCCAAAAAGAAGCTGTATCATCAGTATGCGGCTTAGCCGTGGCATCTGCTCGAGCCAGTTCTTCTCTTCGTTGACACTGTTTGAGCAAATAGTTAAAATGTAACCTAGCTCTTCGCAAGAGTTCATATATTGGACCATGCTTGGGTTTTCTCATATTGCGACACAGAATATAGGAATTGCTGGCTTCGATATGTGCCTCCTTTACACAATCGTTCCAGCCGGGTACAATGTAATCTTGACACCATTTGTTTGCATGTACTTATAGTGGCAAGAGTGGATTTCCGAAGTGCAGTGCTTATATCATCAACTAGTTTATTAATGTCACATATATGCTGACTATTTGAGCAATCTATGTTAGTGCATGTAAATTATTCTGGAATTAGTACTTTGTCTAGATGTACAGCACTACTTTTTACATATAATCTGGTGCTTTAGACAATTTAAAAATAGGACACATTTTACCAGCACACTTTGCCGCAGAGGCTTTGTCTTGAATTTCGGTAGTTACAAAAGTAGAACGAACAAGTCCTACGGGGAGATGATCCGAACTAGGGCATTTATCTAAAATGTGTAAGTCAGTAAACTTTGAGTGAACACTATGCAAACAAATAAATTGATCTAACCACGAGGTATGAGGCATCACTCATGTTATTCACATAAGTATACGTATTCAAATTCGACAAAATTTTTCATAATCTGAGATTACCAGACCAATAGTGTCACACAATATCAATTAGCTCCGCTTCAAAAGGAGTGTTTAAAGCAGCATTAAAATCGCCAGTTATAACAATGTTTTGGTGTCTTTTTCTTCCATTATTGAGACAAGTTTATCCAAATAATTACACAACTCCTCGTAGTTGTCAGGCGATTGGTAAGGTATGTATATATTTAGGAGAAACGATTTCCCATCCTTACTATCAACGTAAATTCCCAGCAACCTGACAACTTGAACGTCAGATATTTTGCATGCATGATATATAGTTTTCCTCCACAGCACACCTACAACGCCATAAGGGAGTCCAACATGTAGGTGGAGTTGGTCATTCATAACACTAACACCATAAGCTTCAAATTCTTTATGAATTGTCCGAAGTAAATACTAATCTTCACTGGAGAGCCATAGCTCTTGTAAAAATATTATATCATATTGTTCGCAAAGAAGTAGTATATCGTACACAGATGTTTTAAAACCATGGCAAATGAAAGTTACAATTTTCAACGTGTTATTAATCGTTTGGTATATCGTTTGAAATATGTCCATGCAGAACTATATACATGAACATATATTTAATATATGTAGCGCGTGCGTGTGTGTGTGCGTGTAACACATAAGAGCACATAGTAGAAGTTGTGATACACTTAACTTTCGATCGAGATTCAATTATATATAGACAAAATGTGGTCACACTAGAAAAACGTACTTCCACGTAGGGGATCAAATTGACTGAGACGAGCAAGTTATTGTCGAAGATAGCCGATGCGTATGACTCTTCATCACCGCTGCGCAATTACACACGCCAGTGATCCGGATTTGACAGGTTTCCACCGAGGATGTTTCACGGTTCGCGAAACGTGTGCGGTACCCCACCGAAGACATGATCTCAGAACATGCAAACATGCACCATTATGTGGCTGACGAACAAGAAACTCACTGCGTAACCGTTATATTCCTCACGTGAATAGTTTGTCACAAAATATCGATTAGCGACTGGTATTTGCACTCTGTTGTCGTATGTGTATGTATCAAGTTGAGGGATTATACACATAATCCCATGTGACTACAAAATTAGTGCCACCTGTGCACATTTGTTTTCATTTTATCCAGTTTCACTACGACTATAACGACCACCACGAACACTGCGATATTGCATTTTTTTATTATTTACTACATTGTCAGACTCTTTCTTAACTAAATGTAAATTTTTGACAAATGTACAATTTAATCTAAAAATAATCATCCTGTTACTTGTTTTATGTTTTGACTACATGTGTAAGGTTGACGCAGGGGATCTAACATTGTCGCATGTATGTTTATTGCATATGGATAGCCTATATCCCTCGCAACAATCATCGCATACGAATCGGAATCGTAAATGTTTATTTGACCCAAAACTGTATACAACACAACATAGACAATGTTATAATTCAAAACAGTGTATAAATGTAACTAAACACAAATCCTTGGCATCTGCACAGCTGCTAATTACAGCTAAACATCGTTTTAGGGTCAGGGAGACTAATGCGTATAGTAGATTCGATCGCTGTCATAGCAGTCACCGTAACAATTAGAATCAGTATAAAATGACGTCTGAAACTCATAAGTAACTACCGGAGGCCATTCTATTCGTACATATCTCAGTGTGGAATTTATGGAGAACACGAGACTGGTAGGTTCAGTTAAAGTCTGCACCTAGAAGTTGCGGAACTAGAACTGGTTCAGTGGTCTGTACATGTACATGTGTCCATACAAAATATACACACAGAAGCTCTCGTTTCCTTGCAGAGTCATATCGAGACGGTGGACAAGGTAGAGGTGCAACCGTTCCTGGAAACGGAAAAACGCCAGAATTATGGACGACCACTACAAACTCAGCACAACGTGGTAAGTGTAATATATATATATATATATATATAATTTATGTGATGTTAATAATTTTGTGTATATACGCAAACGTGCGGTGCGTACATGCGTGCGTATGAGTATGGCTGACGTCTCAAATAAACAAAAAAACCATTCTGATTACTTCATATATTCTGACGTATGTGCTTAACAACACTGCTTAGACCCACTAAACATCTTTGAAGATTCGACCGATGTGCTCCACGACGAATTTTTAGATTAGTATAATGACCTATGTTTACGCTAAAAGAAATTATCTGTAAGCTGGACGTTAATTGGAACATAAGGTTATTGCCGATGACGCGAGTGCTAGAGTCATTATGAATGCAGCCACATGTGTCTACGTCATACCCTGTTATTCTAATATCCACATTATACTAGTACCTATGTGCATGCATCACACTTGAAAGTATCAGTTTCGCGACTTGTTTGTTTGGTTGAATCGCTAAATAGACATGCGAACAAAGCATTGAACAGGATGGCAGACCTGGTGTTCTGGAACAGATTAAATGTTCATCGTAATTTCTTTACTAAAATCCCTAGCACTGGAAGAATGACATAAATTCCAAAACTGTCTTGTCAATGTGTGACTTGCCTCAGCAATGTCGGTTTTAAGTTGCCAAAATTATGATATGGAATGTTGTGAGTGTACATTTTTGGATTCCACAGACTCATAAATTATTGTCTATTGTATTTTTAATACGTGGGTTCATCAATGCATATGTTTTTTAGTTTTGGATTATTTGTTGAGGAAAACAAATAGGATATTGAACGATGAGATTATAATGTATGCATTTCTGCCAAAATCACAACTTGGTCGTACTTGATGTAGACAACTATTTTTGCTCGTGTGCAGCGAGAGGCTTAATATCCGTTTTTTTGTGGCCGGTCACCGTTATTTTGTGTGACCAATCTTGACTTTCCTCTAAAAATAAAGCTGACCATAGACAAAAACAAAGACCGTTTATTACGCAATTTGTTATACTGCCATACGTACCGACCCTGCTATACAAAATGAGTCAATTTTCAGTTGTATTTCCATTTCCATATCGAGTTCAGTATGCCTAAAATAAGCATTGAAACGTGGTTCTCGAGCAAAATGCTGAGAGTACCATGATTTGAAAAGAAAAGTCATAAAGACGTCTTCAGAACAGCTAAATCAAGAAGAAAGATCATGAACAAAATTAGAACACAACAAGCAAGATTTATACGCCATATAACGAGAAAGAGAAAGGACATTTAGGGAAGTGTTGAAAGTAACAACAGGGAATATTGAGGGAATAGGTACAGAGGTCAGAGAATCAAAATAATACAGAGTCTATCAACATGGTTCGGAAAGAGCGCAGCGGTCCTGCTACAAACTACAAACAACCGAGCGGTTTGGAGGGCCATGATCGCCAACGCCTGTGACAGACAGCCAAAGTATACTTAGGGTTGTGTGAAAAAATTGGTATCTAGTTTCGCGAGAAATGCTAGTAGTTTACAGAAGCACGCAAACCTCTTATCAACTACCAATGCCAATTCACAACTAAGCTACGTTCCGGCGGCGCTGGCAAATGTTTGCCGGATGTTTACTTGGTTGCGATGCAGTGTGAGTTTAACGTCTATGCCTACGAGTAGTTATTAGACCAAGGGACGAATCGGACACAGTGGCCATAGCCATTAGAAGGTCAAAGAACCACGTAAATCAAATATGCATAAACTGACATAATATCCAGAGTAATTTTTATGTCAATCGGGGTCATATTTGGATGAACATTTTGATGTCAATCAGGTTCATATTTGGATGAAAAGTTTAATGTAAATCGGGTTCATATTTGGATACCTTTTTTTATGACAATTTGGGTCATATTTGGATGAACATTTTGATGTCAATCGGGGTCATATTTGGAAGAACATTTCAAGTAACGTGAACTATCATTGCTCTTTGTGAAGGGAAATATAGTGCAAAACTGACAAGTTACTCCAAGAGTCTGATAAATCAAGTCTGTTCACAATATTATTTCCGAATTAATGAATCCTACTTGCTGAATCGACACATTACAGAAACAGATAGGCTTGAAGCACTATAGCAGTTATTGTTGACAGCAAGTTCTGCATTGCGTATCTTATAGTTTTGTCATGTTTGTCAGCATTTAGATTGTTACTACACCTGTTCACTGATGGCGGATATCACTGGGCTGTGTAGGTAAACTGTATTTACACAGCCGAGTGTTGTTCGCAGGCACGGCGTAAAACAACGGTCGTGGCACTCGATAACATCAAATATTTAGTATGATCGATTCGCTGTAATCAGATTGGACTAATACAAGGACTGAGTTGCATGACTACGTATGGAAACATACTAATTGACATGCAAATTTAGTTAATGTTGGTTATTACTAAAATGCAAAGTCAATCATCAGCAGTCGTAGATGTAAACACACTACCTGAAATGGATAAACATTAGGCACTAATCGATTATTATGATGACAGTTTGATAATTAGGCCTATTATGACAATTGTAATGATAATATTAATTATTAATATTATAATTGTCATAATAGGCTTAATAATAATAATAATTATTATTATTATTATTTTGTTTATCAGTACGATTATCATTGTCATGCGTAATATTACAGCTACCTGTATTCGGGCTTCTAGGCAACATTGAGCCGAATTTGCTGGAAGATACGATTAAACTTCAGTTATGGCAAGATTGTGTGTGGGACTGTACAGGAGAATAACATGCAGGACATGCATTTAAATAATATCTACGTATATACTGTTGGTTTTTAAATCAGAATACGAAAACATTTTCCAACTCCATACTTAGATTCCTGATGTTATTTGTCGCAATTTGGAGAGAAAAAAAGGTAGGTCCTTCTAGACACGCAAGCGCTACGTCAATTTTTAGCAAACGCAACGAGCGCCTCATTTGGCGGAAACCAGCGTTATGTAATATGTAATTATTATTTTTATCATCATCAAATTCCAATGTATATCGACGGATAAATCCGTTAAAAGTAGCATTAACATTTATTTAATGGAGTATAATATCTTAGCAAAGAAGATATATATGTGGAAATATGGAAGAATTAAGAGAAAAGATCGGAATGAAGAAACGCCTGAACATGAAGTTAGTTGATAGCAGACTGAGATGGGCAGGACATATTACGGAGAATGAATGAAGAACGATTGACCAATACATAAGGGCAGCGCAGGAGGGTGGCAACAGGAGACGAGGAAGATCCACACAGGAGGGTGGCAACAGGAGACGAGGAAGACCCACACAGGAGGGTGGCAACAGGAGACGGGGAAGACCCACACAGGAGGATGGCAACAGGAGACGAGGAAGACCCACACAGGAGGATGGCAACAGGAGATGAGGAAGACCCACACAGGAGGGTGGCAACAGGAGACGAGGAAGACCCACACAGGAGGGTGGTAACAGGAGACGAGGAAGATCCACACAGGAGGATGGCAACAGGAGACGAGGAAGATCCACACAGGAGGATGGCAACAGGAGACGAGGAAGACCCACACAGGAGGGTGGCAACAGAACAGGAGACGAGGAAGATCCACACAGGAGGGTGGCAACAGGAGACGAGGAAGACCCACACAGGAGGGTGGCAACAGGAGACGAGGAAGACCCACACAGGAGGGTGGTAACAGGAGACGAGGAAGATCCACACAGGAGGATGGCAACAGGAGACGAGGAAGACCCACACAGGAGGATGGCAACAGGAGAAGAGGAAGACCCACACAGGAGGATGGCAACAGGAGACGAGGAAGATCCATACAGGAGGGTGGCAACAGGAGACGAGGAAGACCCACACAGGAGGGTGGTAACAGGAGACGAGGAAGACCCACACAGGAGGGTGGTAACAGGAGACGAGGAAGACCCACACAGGAGGGTGGCAACAGGAGACGAGGAAGACCCACACAGGAGGGTGGCAACAGGAGACGAGGAAGACATACACATGAGGGTGGCAACAGGAGACGAGGAAGACCCACACAAGAGGATGGCAACAGGAGACGAGGAAGACCCACACAGGAGGGTGGCAACAGAACAGGAGACGAGGAAGACCCACACAGGAGGGTGGCAACAGAACAGGAGGCGAGGAAGACCCACACAGGAGGGTGGCAACAGAACAGGAGGCGAGGAAGACCCACACAGGAGGGTGGCAACAGAACAGGAGGCGAGGAAGACCCACACAGGAGGGTGGCAACAGGAGACGAGGAAGACCCACACAGGAGGATGGCAACATGAGACGAGGAAGACCCAGACAGGAGGGTGGTAACAGGAGACGAGGAAGACCCACACAAGAGGATGGCAACATGAGACGAGGAAGACCCACACAGGAGGATGGTAACAGGAGACGAGGATGACCCACACAGGAGGGTGGCAACAGGAGACGAGGAAGACCCACACAGGAAGGTTGCAACAGGAGACGAGGAAGACCCACACAGGATGGTGGCAACAGGAGACGAGGAAGACCCACACAGGAGGGTGGTAACAGGAGACGAGGAAGACTCACACAGTAGGGTGGCAACAGAAGACGAGGAAGACCCACACAGGAGGATGGCAACAGGAGACGAGGAAGACCCACACAGGAGGATGGTAACAGGAGACGAGGAATACCCACACAGGAGGGTGGCAACAGGAGACGAGGAAGACCCACACAGGAGGGTGGCAACAGGAGACGAGGAAGACCCACACAGGAGGATGGCAACAGGAGACGAGGAAGACCCACACAGGAGGGTGGTAACAGGAGACGAGGAAGACCCACACAGGAGGGTGGCAACAGGAGGCGAGGAAGACCCACACAGGAGGGTGGTAAAAGGAGACGAGGAAGACCCACACAGGAGGGTGGCAACAGGAGACGAGGAAGACCCACGCAGGAGGGTGGCAACAGGAGACGAGGAAGACCCACACAGGAGGGTGGCAACAGGAGACGAGGAAGACCCACACAGGAGGGTGGCAACAGGAGACGAGGAAGACCCACACAGGAGGGTAGCAACAGGAGACGAGGAAGACCCACACAGGAGGGTGGCAACAAGAGACGAGGAAGACCCACACAGGAGGGTGGTAACAGGAGACGAGGAAGACCCACACAGGAGGGTGGCAACAGGAGACGAGAAAGACCTACACTGGAGGGTGGTAACAGGAGACGGGGAAGACCCACACAGGAGGGTGGCAACAGGAGACGGGGAAGATCCACACAGAAGGGTGGCAACAGGAGACGAGGAAGACATACACATGAGGGTGGCAACAGGAGACGAGGAAGACCCACACAAGAGGATGGCAACAGGAGACGAGGAAGACCCACACAGGAGGGTGGCAACAGAACAGGAGACGAGGAAGACCCACACAGGAGGGTGGCAACAGAACAGGAGGCGAGGAAGACCCACACAGGAGGGTGGCAACAGAACAGGAGGCGAGGAAGACCCACACAGGAGGGTGGCAACAGAACAGGAGGCGAGGAAGACCCACACAGGAGGGTGGCAACAGGAGACGAGGAAGACCCACACAGGAGGATGGCAACATGAGACGAGGAAGACCCAGACAGGAGGGTGGTAACAGGAGACGAGGAAGACCCACACAAGAGGATGGCAACATGAGACGAGGAAGACCCACACAGGAGGATGGTAACAGGAGACGAGGATGACCCACACAGGAGGGTGGCAACAGGAGACGAGGAAGACCCACACAGGAAGGTTGCAACAGGAGACGAGGAAGACCCACACAGGATGGTGGCAACAGGAGACGAGGAAGACCCACACAGGAGGGTGGTAACAGGAGACGAGGAAGACTCACACAGTAGGGTGGCAACAGAAGACGAGGAAGACCCACACAGGAGGATGGCAACAGGAGACGAGGAAGACCCACACAGGAGGATGGTAACAGGAGACGAGGAATACCCACACAGGAGGGTGGCAACAGGAGACGAGGAAGACCCACACAGGAGGGTGGCAACAGGAGACGAGGAAGACCCACACAGGAGGATGGCAACAGGAGACGAGGAAGACCCACACAGGAGGGTGGTAACAGGAGACGAGGAAGACCCACACAGGAGGGTGGCAACAGGAGGCGAGGAAGACCCACACAGGAGGGTGGTAAAAGGAGACGAGGAAGACCCACACAGGAGGGTGGCAACAGGAGACGAGGAAGACCCACGCAGGAGGGTGGCAACAGGAGACGAGGAAGACCCACACAGGAGGGTGGCAACAGGAGACGAGGAAGACCCACACAGGAGGGTGGCAACAGGAGACGAGGAAGACCCACACAGGAGGGTAGCAACAGGAGACGAGGAAGACCCACACAGGAGGGTGGCAACAAGAGACGAGGAAGACCCACACAGGAGGGTGGTAACAGGAGACGAGGAAGACCCACACAGGAGGGTGGCAACAGGAGACGAGAAAGACCTACACTGGAGGGTGGTAACAGGAGACGGGGAAGACCCACACAGGAGGGTGGCAACAGGAGACGGGGAAGATCCACACAGAAGGGTGGCAACAGGAGACGAGGAAGACCCACACAGGAGGGTGGCAACAGGAGACGAGGAAGACCCACACAGGAGGGTGGCAACAGGAGACGAGGAAGACCCATACTGGAGGATGGCAACAGGAGACGAGGAAGACCTACACAGGAGGGTGGCAACAAGAGACGAGGAAGACCCACACAGGAAGACCCAACTAACGTTGGAGATATGGTGTTTGGAGATATGTCAAAACGGCAGGGTGAACATCCCACCGTGGATGAGAATAGCAAAGGATCGTGATAGGTGGAGCCGACTCGTGGAGAAGGCGGAATAGATCAAACGATGTAGCCACAACAGCGCAAGGAATCAGTGGAAAAGAATAAGAATACGGTGGAGGAGGAGACGTGGACGCGAGCTCTCTGTTAATGTCGGTGTCCATGTAATGGTGTTTGAAGGCACTTTCACTAAGATAATCAGCTCATAAGAAAAATACATCATTAAACAGGATACGCTGTTATATTTAAGGAAAACATCTCCTGTCGTGTCACCGAGGACACAGTTTCGGTTACACAGCGACATAAATGTCCCGGTGGTTTGTCCGAATGATGACAGTTTTAAGTTTATACGCTCTTAAGGGTGTTAGTAACGTGGGCCCCAGTCCTACTTATCAATTTGTTTATAATTTATGTGGGTTGTCAGTTGTGTCTGGGGTGTCATGTGTGTCCTGCAAGGCTCGGGTCGTTTACACCTCGTGTACCGTGGAGTCTGGTTTCACATTAAAAAAAACATTGTGACAATCTGTTGTTGACGAGGCGCAGGCCCATTTGTTAAAACAAATGAGAACATCGGTATAAGCAAATAGCTGCTTGTTATCAACATTGGCGACACCGCATTTTAAAGACAGTTTTTTTTTCGATATGTTTCTGACAAAATTTACCAAGCTTGCCATCAAATGCAACACATGAAATAAATATGGCAACTCGACAAGGAAGCCTTTGCCTTATCGAGAGACCAATTTTTAAAATTATGTTTATGTCGCCCTTCGGTCGGAGGTATATGTCGATTTAGCATTAAACATATTCACGATGCTAGCCTAGCACGCACACAATGGTTCGATAATCCGTTTAATTAATTCATAGTCCTCGGTGAGAATGAATGTATTATATCTAAATATCTACACAGTTTCTTCACTGGTGTTCCTTTACGTCCTCCATTCCTTCTATGTTTTAACCAAGAAAAATACTTCTATGAATAGTTTCATATAACCATTCAATATCTTAAAAACTTCTATGTGATCTCTTCTTAATCTCCTGGCTTTTAGTATTGGTTCATAGCTAAGGTTTGTCCGTTCTGGAATAATTATAGTTCGCCTCTCTACTCTTTCTATGTCCTTCTTAGAATAAGGCCTCCACGCATGAATACAGTATTCTACTTGGTTCCTAATTATTGCTCCATATAGCGGTATAATTATACCTTTTCCTAAATATATATGTGTCCGAATTAACTCAAGAATGTGATATTTCAATAAAGCTGCAATTTCGCGTTGTTCTGAAACCTTCATATCAACGCTAATCGTTACTCCCAAGTCTTTGTCTTTTATGGTAGTACTTAGACAGTATCTCCTATTTTATATTGTACGCTTCCGTTCCCATGTCCTGTGTGGGTGCATTTACATTTCAAAAAATTGAATAGCATCTGCCATTTATCATTTATTACCATCACGAGTAAGCGCTGTAAACCCGCTTGTAACTGTTGTTTATCTCCATTATGAGTAACATTCCTGAACAAGTTTGTATCATCCACAAAATTCAGTACCTTGCCTTTTATATCATCGTCCATCGTTGATATATTAACAATAATATAGGTACCAATACTGATCCTTGTGGTACCACACTCTAAGCAGACTTCCAATGTGAGGCCTCCCGGTATACTACAACATGTTGTCGTCTGTCATTGTTGACCGTTGTGCTTCGCGAACGTGTAGCTCCATGGTTGCGCAATAATTTAGGAGTGTACGTTAAGGGTATCACCCCATTATGTGACTTGTTAATGTGGCATGACTCTTACAGTTCAGTGTAGTCATATTTTAAACATGATAACAGCGTTCGCCGTCACGTACCCAACGCTGACAGGTCCTGTCCAAGAATATGACTCATATTACCCGGGCGGCGCTAACATGCCACAACAAGTAGTATGAACTCATTCAAGGAGTCAATCCTGTCATTTCAGTTTGAACTATTACAATTTAACACTCATACAATACATATACGCACGCACGCACGCACGCACGCACGCACGCACGCACTCACACACACACATTAATAATCTAACTATAATCGAGCTTTTTGTGCGTGTGCGCGTGCGTGCATGTGTGTGAGTTACCGGGTTGAGGGTGTGTATCGTATGTTAGACATATAAATCGATTGGCGGCGTCTTGCGTAACTGTTGACATCTATGTATAAAACATTTAGTCGATAACTTTGCTATAAGCGCCGAATTCCAGCCACAGTGTCATCAACTGCTTCGTCCTATTCAGCACAGCAAGAATAGGGTAGTGAGCAACTGTCACGAATCAGGTCAAAACCCACATCGACGTATTGATATATATATATATAGGTGTGTCCAAGTTACTACCTGCATACGCCCACCGACAGTTTTACTGAATAAACTAAATTAATCAAGCTATCAACTGTGACAACATCTCAATTTATCATGCGTTCATGTGTCAAATCTAATTCTCCAACAATTCTCGCCATTCAGTCTATCATTGCACCCCTTCACGTTCTCTCTCACTGTACCCCTTCCCGTTATCTCTCATTGTACCCCTTCCCGTTCGCTCTCACTGTACCCCTTCCCGTTCTCTCTTAATGTACCCCTTCCCGTTATCTCTCATTGTACCCCTTCCCGTTCTCTCTCACTGTACCCCTTCCCGTTATCTCTCATTGTACCCCTTCCCGTTCGCTCTCACTGTACCCCTTCCCGTTATCTCTCATTGTACCCCTTCCCGTTCGCTCTCACTGTACCCCTTCCCGTTCTCTCTTAATGTACCCCTTCCCGTTATCTCTCATTGTACCCCTTCCCGTTCTCTCTCACTGTACCCCTTCCCGTTATCTCTCATTGTACCCCTTCCCGTTCGCTCTCACTGTACCCCTTCCCGTTCTCGCTCACTGTACCCCTTCCCGTTCTCTTTCACTGTACCCCTTCCCGTTATCTCTCATTGTACCCCTTCCCGTTATCTCTCACTGTACCCCTTCCCGTTATCTCTCATTGTACCCCTTCCCGTTCGCTCTCACTGTACCCCTTCCCGTTCTCGCTCATTATACCCCTTCCCGTTCTCTCTCAATGTACCCCTTCCCGTTCTCTCTCATATCTCTCTCTGTCTCTCTGTCTCTCTCTGTCTCTCTCTGTCTCTCTCTGTCTCTCTCTGTCTCTCTCTGTCTCTCTCTGTCTCTCTCTGTCTCTCTCCTCTGTCTCCTCTGTCTCTCTCTGTCTCTCTCTCTCTCTCTCTCTCTCTCTCCCTCCCTCCCTCCCTCCCTCCCTCCCTCCCTCCCTCCCTCCCTCCCTCCCTCCCTCCTCCCTCCCTCTCCTCCCTCCCTCCTCCCTCCCTCCCTCCTCCTCTCCCTCCCTCTCTCTCCTCTCTCTCTCTCTCTCTCTCTCTCTCTCTCCTCTCTCTCTCTCCTCTCTCTCTCTCTTCTCTCTCTCTCTCTCTCTCTCTCATCTCTCTCTCTCTCTCCCT
>OZ023205.1:10588906-10958799 GCA_963995525.1 Escarpia spicata | reverse complement strand
ACTAATTCCGCCAACGCCGTTGAGGCATACCTATAAATGCCTTTACACGGGTAGATACGATCTGTCGAGTGCGTAGCATAATAGCACACGGATTGGCTCGCGTCTATTTTTGTAGTCATTGTCAGCTCGCCCTCGCCGTGGGTCGTGTAGCTTACTTGAAACCACGGTAGCAGCATAAACAATATGCTGCTACCGTGGACTGCAAATGTCACCAATGTTGGACACACTGAAGGTGTTCATTTACTGTAAATATACTAAAGTAAAGGCTGCTAGTAATCAGAGACGGCTTCGGGTCACATGGGCGGCGCTATTAAAGCAATAACAGGTACAGGTCGTTTGTTAATGCTACAATCACAGGGCCTGTAGGTAGCCATGAAAGGGTTAGTTGAATAGTAAATCAGACGTTTCATATAAAACGTGTTTGTATCCGTCGGCGCATACATTGAAGGCATATCGAGTGCACGGTTAAGTCTATAGTTGATAGCTTCACGACGTTTTCTTTGTTTTACACAATGCTGTTTATCGACCATATATACTAGGAACTCTGCAAGCTTGCAAAATGCAGTGTTATTACGCGCAGTTAAACAAAGAGATCTATTGACATAAGAACACTTAGTTCCAAATTTAGCATGGGAAAATTTACAAAATATGTAGTCACTTTAGAAAAGTTAAACGTGCGGTCATAGACCACAAATCTCCATAGGCAGTGCCGCATAAAATATGACTTAAACATTTGTAATGTGTAGGGTATATGTCCCGTGCTTATACACAGTACAATGCCAATATCGTTTCTTATATAGTGTACAGCGAGATACATATAACAAATGTGCACATTTACAACGTTTCTGTAGGCCCTATTTTGTGTTCTTAACAGAGTTTTTCATTGTGCATGCGCATCAACCGTTGTGATTAGCTGTACCATGTCTCTACATTATGGGTATGCGGTTCCGTAAGTCTACTAATAGTTTATCTGAAAAGCGTGTTAATGGAAGGTATTAAATGAAGAGCGCCGCCTCTTTGCAGTGGCGGAGAGAATGTAAAGTTCACGCCAATCGACATGCCCTAGTCGTGATAGTGTAGACTTGTCAAATATTCGTATTGCTGGGCTATTGGCATGAGGGTAGGCATAAGCATTACTGTGTCTACGTCTGCTCCATGATACCAAGTCTATGACGCAGGAGCCGTTTCCCCGAAGTTTTTGCCGCGCGTGTGTGGTTCCTGCAATCGTTAGGTTACGTTTTACATATTACGCGCACATTACGTTTTAAGTTCAGAACCACTAAGGAACGAACTGATTTACCCCATAAAGGTGTCTTGGCATATATGGGATATTTTGAAAAGATAATAGGGAGCACGTCCTATTCCAGGGGTCGTAGATTAATCCCAGAAAATTTGGCGCTCGAAGTTCAAGCCATCTAAGAGGGAAACCTTAACCTACATACTAAAGGTCGATTATAATAAGATTATGTATGTTTTGTTTGCATGAACGTGTATGTGTTTGTACTTTAATGATTGTGTGTGTGTATGTATGTGTGTGTGTGTGTGTGTGTGTGTGTGTGTGTGTGTGTGTGTGTGTGTGTATGTGTGTGTGTGTGTGTGTGTGTGTTTGTGCGCGCGCGCGCATACATGCATTGACTAAGCACGCACGCACACACGCGCGCGCGCACACACAGAAGGAATACTAAGTGTGGATGTTATGCCTTGAGCCAATACTTTTAACTGGGACCGGCGAATGACAGTATCGTGTTACTACCTTTATCAACGCCTCTTACTTTCGTCAACTGGTCTACACCTAATCAATCGCGTAAGTAAATTTCTTTCCGAAGCCTAATATTACATTGTAGACAACTATTATTACTCTACCACGGTTTATCGGGGTCCTATTCCACTGTGATTCATTGCTTATTCACGTGGCAGCTTTTAAGCTCGTCTCAACAAAGTACGACTACAGAACGCCAACGAAGAACGCCACTGTTTATACGAATAACCTGAAATTATTATAGGCCTACAAGATTATATAAAAGCCTTATTGTGCAGAATGGCCACACGGTGAGAACGCCCACAGCAGAACATATGCTGTCCGTTAGGTACACGTGTACGCCATGTACTGTGTAAAGCCGTAGTAGACAAGCACAACCACCAATGATTATTAATCCGAATTATTTCACCGAAATAAAGTCACCAGGAACCTCTAATGACAAATTCAGTGAGACGTCAGGTTCGTACAAAGCTTCGTCCACACGACACATTCGGTCGTCTGTGTTAAAGCATGTTTTAATAGGCAAAAACAAGTTTTGAACTTGTTATTGCGGTTTAGTTTTGTGACGAACTACTTCATCTGCTTAAGCACCTGTGGATATAACAAAAAACAACGCAACTTCTCAGGAAAACCTCAGCGCCTCTGCAATAACTGTGCGAAAGTTTTTCGTTCGGGGAGTCATTTGCACAAATCTTTCAATCGAGACAACGTAGGTAAACAGAAGTAGATGTCACAGGAAAATGATATCTCATTATATAAGACCTGCACGACCATTATCTGTTATCTTGTTGGGAAAATGGCATCACGATTAAACCAATAACTATGATTTCATCGTTAGTATTCGGTAGCAGAAAACAAACAATCGTGTCGTAGTTATTTGTTGACAACATGTTCACGCTTTAAGATAGTTTGTTATACTGCTTAGTCGTGGAATACAACACATTTGTAGTTGGTTACTTGTCGGTGACTCAACGATATGTCATTGTTTGCTTTGCCTCCGTCTTTCTCACGGCCATACTGTGATATCACCGACACTATAGTGTTTTGCGTAACCCATACGTGTGAAAAATCACAATACTCCCAAACGAGACCCAAGACAAAACCACCTCTTCACAGCATGGTTGGATGCACGGAGCCACTTGTTTTTTAACTTTCCTCATTTGATACCAGTAAAAAAATGCGCAACATGCAAGTGAAAAGCAAAGCGCGGTACATGAAAGAAGTGACAACGACAGAGCGTTTACCGTGGGACAACAGAAGACTGTGGCATCACAGTGAGACAGTGTCGGACTCTCACCGAGGGAAGATCTTCAGCCGAGGGAATACAACATTATTTTCCGTTCTTAAATGCTGACTGTCATAAATCGAATTTTTTTTGCGCGTGACCTCCATCAAGCTTTGCCAACAATGATGACAACGGTTTTATATACGTGAATTACATTACTATAGCTGCATGACGTCTCATTAATTAAACATTCCTGCATACAGTTGTTACTTTCAAAACTTTGCCTTATGTATTTGTCACAATGAAACACTTTTGTGACCAGAATTTCAACAAAATGTAAAATGGAATGTCCAAACCTACCACGTGTTTTCTGATGGCTTGATGGAGGTGTTGCTAGGCAACAGGTCACGTGATGGATAAATCAATTACACCTGGAGAGAGGAATTCAGTATTGTAGAACATGTCTCCAATCCAGAGATCACGTGTACTAGGTAATTCGTAGTTACGTCAACGGAACTACACGTATTTACGACTGCCCTTTTGAAATACCACTCGCTCTCTGGAGTCCTCATGTCCGTCTCTAAGGGACGTCCGCCCTAGTGTTTGCAGCATCTCTGTCACGATGTGTGTATTATTAGTGTCCGTTTTAACATAAGTGATGCATTGTTTAAAGACAATCTTGTTTGCTGTTATATAATTTAGTTTTGTTTACAAAAAGTGGCTCCCATGTTAGCGATGTTCTATGTCTTTATGTCAGTATTTTGACTATTTTGTTTATGTTAGCTACATGGTCCAAATAAATAAAATGATAATAAATCGGTTTGGCTGTCAGTTTGTCTATCTGCGTCAACAATTGGCAATATCCGGCACGTCAATGTGTTTTCTAGACAGTGGTCCACTGCAGTGTTTTATTCATCTACAATCCTTTAAATTAAAATGCGTACAATCCCATACATAACCTGATCAATGTGGTTTGGCAGGACTCGAAATTCCGCTTGTCCGTTAGCCCAAGACAACTGGATTTGCCACCGGACAAGTTAAATTGCAACTACTTGTTTTCCGTGGGACAACCTAACTATTTGCAGCCAGGACAACTAAAAAATTAGTACTAAGTTGTCCATTCTCTAAAACATCTGTCATACAGTAAATGTCTTCAGTAAATGTTGTTCTCAAATGACGTCAAGCAAACACAAAACAAACCGCAAGAAATACAGCTGACACCGTCTGCCATTTTGAAAATGAAAGCCATAGTCACTGTTTGTGACTATGTCTGTGGCATGTAGTCTGTAGACTTCGAAACGTAAAGAGAATTTCTGTTATTAATTTTGTTATTGGGTGAAGTTGTTTGAATACAATAGTATTCATTCTATGGGAATATAATGAGGGTTTTGTCAAGAGGCAGAACATCGACCATGATCATGATATATTTAGTTGCAAAACAGTGCCAGTTAACGAGTGTCATTTGCCGATAGTAAACGGTAGTTTTAAATTGTTCGCGCGGAAGTTTGTGAATCGCCGTAGCATTACTAGCCTCGATTATCCAGGCGCCGTGAGGTGGCAGCATTGTCGCACCACTACAGCCTGGATTATTAAGCTCCAGCCAATGTTACCGGTAGGGGGCTTTACCCTAGATTCGGGTAGAGACGATGATTGGCTCTCAGGCCAACGATGAAATAACAAATTAAATAAGGATACACTTTTATCAGATAATACTATACTAGAACAACTATTCAACATTAAATTTATATTGAAACACGTAACACAAAAAGTAAACCGACATTATACTTTGTTCGTAGTTTAATGCATTTTAATCACATGCATATTCACTATGTGGCAGTTCTCATGGCATAACATTCAGAAGGGCTATTCAGGGGTCAGGACACTGTTAGACTTCCTGCTTGGTTACAGACGAAAAAAAGTGCAGTATATTTTTAGAAATGACTTTTTTTACAATGTTCACTTGCTCTGACATAAGTGCATTTGAGTAGTCAGATTTCTAGATGTGATTGTAGAAGCTGTTGACAGTAAAATTGTGTCTTTTTAGCTGATTTTAGTAAGCGGAAGGGTATCTGGCAACAATTTGGCTAGTTGACACTTTAGCCGGATTACTGCCTGCATCCTTTTGTAAATATTGACGGGTGTCATACATACAGACATTTTGCAAGAGCTAGAGATATTAGATTTTGACTAAACTCGACCAGCATGTCAACGAGATGATAATAACAGCAGGTGAGAAGTTTAAGGAACTTTATAGGTCACGTTTTCTTATAATCATACAAAACATTAACATGGTCGCCAATGGGAAAACTGACAGTGTGCTGACCCCTTCAGAGCCACGCTATCGTTCTGGCGAAATCACGCAGCCAGGCGAGAGTTGGTTAAGCGAGACTATAGCATTACTCGTAGTTCGTGGAAAGTCTGCCAAGCGCCTAGCGGAAACTACCCCACGCGTAGCGGACATATCAGCAACTTAAGCCCTAGCGCCACTAGTTTCCCAGTAATAAGTGGTGGGTGCACGGCCATGGCTGTATGTGTATTTGTTATCATCATTCATGGTTACCTGCAATAACATTATAAGTACCGGTACATGCATTTTGCAAATTGGTGTATTTGTTATATTCAGAATTGCATATTTCAAAAATAATTGTTTTGCAAAATGCATTTCCTATCAGTCATTCCATTTCAGATAAGAGCAGATGCGTTTTCAATTCTACTGATTCCACCTGACAATGGCCTAGGGGGTGCATTTCCCTGAAAATAGTGGCAATGGGGGTTGTTTGTACAATTCAGTGTTCATTTTGCTGAAAGGTGACGAATCACTGGCACCAGGTTGTTCCTGTTGTATGACTGATTTGTCTGCATATTCTGGGCGAACTTAACAGGTGTTTTCAAACGTAACTATGACATTATTTTCATAGTCTGCATATTCTGGGCAAACTTAACAGGTGTTTTCAAACGTAACTATGACATTATTTTCATAGAATATTTTGTTTGCCAAGGCAAAACATCTTAAATCAAAATACATTTCGTGGTCAAATACTTGTGAAAGCCTTTTTGTTTCATTGCAATGAATGTTTTCTGTATGAAACAATAATTTTCTGCTCACTAAAATTATTATATTGATATTTCAACACAAATAAATGTTTATTGTTTGTCTTCACAGCACCTATTTCACGACTCCATCTACATGTATTCCAGCATCATCATGGTTTAAACACCCAATTTTTTAAATATTATCTCTACCTGTGCTGCATCCGGGAAAAACACACCAGAACCTAAAAATGATGTCATAATTTAATCATAATACAGCATACGGCAGCACTGTTGTTCTCTGCTAAATATAAAAGTATAGCATGCATGACCTTTGACAGGGTTATCAGCACACACTATTCAATTGTAAATACTGTATGTGACTAGGAATACAAGTGTACATTGGCTACCTATGGCAAACAGTGTTACAGTATTGATTTAAAATAGCAAAAACTAAATCAATTAATGAGGAGTAGCTTTTGAAAGTTAGTTGTTCGTGGAACAAGTGCGTTGTTGTACGGACAAGTAAACTTTTGGTTCTACTTGTCCGCTTGACAAGTAGATAGTTTGACGAATGTTGTGTATTTTTGCCTTTGTTAGACATGTACAGAGGTGGAACAACAGTCGTGGTCACAGCAGCAAACTAGAGTTCTATGCAGTTATGGCGTTACACACCGTATATACTATCACGGCTGCGCTGTTTGAAAATCTGTAGAAACGAATCGGCTGGATTGATTGCACTTGTTCAAAGTTTATTTTAGGTGTGTTTGAAGTCAACATTTCACCATAGCCTCACTACACAAACAAACTGGCCTTTCATGCTGGATGTCTCCAGTACAAAACATACCGTGCTGTGCGATGTGCTTCATTTACGTCTAACCTTTCTAATTGGTATAAATATGCGTTTATGCACCCCAACTATTGCTGTTTTCTCCTGGATAGGTTTCACAAAGGTGAGAGATTCATACACAGTATTACAGTATATGAATGTTTGAAAGACAGAGAACACATATCTAACGTCTGTCGTGTTTGTGATTTCAGGTGCTGCTCATGAGCAGTCAGACGTTCCGGTTAGGATATGCGATGACGGTTGGTCAAAACTGAGCGTGGTAAGAATCTCATCAGCCAAGCTAAAGGTGAACTGCCACAGAGTCGAACAACTGTGTAGCTAGTTATTAGAAGATTCTTGTTAGTTGTTACACCAAAGTAGGTTCGTATGTGAGAAAGCAGGCCCATGACAACTGTTGCTTAACAATTGTTGATCACTACACTATTTGCAGTGATTTTTTAAGCTAGCTAGTTATTAGAAGATTCTTGTTAGTTGTTACACCAAAGTAGGTGTATTTTTTAATTGCCTCACATTTTGGAGTTTCTGAAGATGTCGGACGAAGTTTTATTCACAGTGTTGTGTTATATTGCATTATAACTTGTAACTGCTTGATTAATGACCACCAGCGTTCTTGCTGTTGATTAATCAAACGTGTATTTAAGAAGAATGACACATGTTTGCATAATATTGTACATACATGCATGCAAGCATGAATGTATGCATGTACAACATTATGCATATTTAACGTAAACATCAGTCGTTATTTTACATACATGTTTGATTAATGTACCTACATACATGCATTGTCGTATTACATGCTTACATACATGTATACATACATACATACGTACATACATACATACATACATACATATATACGTACGTACGTACATAAAAAGGGGATCTAATTAAGCATTTGTAACATTAGTTATTCAGTCCATTCTGACAAAAACAATGTCAAATCGTTTACGAAATTAGAAGTGTCGTTACAATCCATCTACCTGAAATAACCCGTGGCGCGTCTGGCGCATAATATTACACTAATGTAGCACTATATATCGTGCGATAGACGAGATATAGATACTGATATTAAACAGACTCTACTAGCATTAAAACACAGAAATCAGCCGATGAGATGTTTAAGCCTAACTATGTCTAAGCATATGTTGGCATTGATAGGCCTACGCGACTAGTTCTGCGCGTGTAAAATCAATCACTGGGATTTGTTAGATGTCTAGTTGTTAATTTCGTTCTAATTATATCAGCAACCTACGAATATAACATAGGCGTTGAAACCGGGGGTTGGGGGACTAAGCCCCTACCCATTAATTTTGGTGGAAGGGCTGGATATAGAATTAACCCCCCAATATTTAGCGAAGGGGTGCATTTTTGATGGAATTTGGTGTTTTGGTGAGCTTCAAGGCGGGTTCGAATCGAGATTTTTGAGAGCCTGAGCAATTGCTGAACGTCGCCGCGAAAAATCTTTGTTGAAGCTTCGGCTCAGCCCCAGCAGTATTAATTTTGTTCCGACGCCTGTGAATGTATGTACACCACATGTAATGAGGAACCTTGTTCTGCACTTTGATAAAAATGTGTGTCGTCATAATTTCTAAATCTAATAGAACAACGGAAACGAAAGCTCCCACAACAAGCCACATAGTTCACAAAAATTTCGTCGACATTCAACACATTCGCCATCTAGCGAATATAAATGAACTAATTCCGGTACCGTCCAATGATTGCGTAGAGTTGTTCATTATCTTAGACAATCTGTTCTGTCGTCGCAACAACATAGACTGCTCTGTGTTGAAGTTACTAGCCTCAGCGATTAACCTGTGTCCTTGACGGTTTACCCGGCAGTTAACGTCGATGCACTGCCTGAAAGGCGTACAAGAGGCCAAGTCATGGAGCGATGCCGTGCAACACTGTCACGACCAACACGCTCAGCTTCTCACCCTGGATGTGGCCGTGTTCAACGCCGACGTCAAGGATGTTTCTGAAGATGTGCTTAGAGGAATTAAATACGGAATTCTCAAAGTGATAACCTGGGAAGGTGAAACAAACTAATAAATATCTTCTCTCCCATTGGTCCTTTGTGCTGAATAACGATCGCTTAGCCCGGTCCGTTCCGCTGTTTTGACGACACTTGTCCACCTTTGTCGGTCTTCTGCAACTGTCTCCTACTCTCTGCTGATCATTCCAGCCCTTTCTAGATCTCTTAACACTGTCGTTTCATCGTAATATCGGCCTTACACGTGTATGTAAACCCTTCTCATGTAAGCTTTCTCAATCTTTTCGCAGTCATGTTCCGTAGATGCCCATCTGAGTCTGTTACCAGTTACAGTCATGTTCCGTATATGCCCATCTAAGTCTGTTACCAGTTACAGTCATATTCCGTATGTGCCCATCTGAGTCTGTTACCAGTTACTTCCATATTACGGGTGTTTCTTTATTCCAATATTTCCTCTCAAATCCCCTTCTCCTTTTATCAAACAAACTATTTAATATATGTGACACTAAGCATATAGGATGTATACTGCTCACAGTGCGGAGGTAAAACCAAATTTATTTGACGAAAAATTACGGTCCTCTCCCAAGGGAGCATGTAATGTGTTTACCGATGTACACATCTGTAGACAGAAACCACGAGGACAGTAACATGGCAATGTTGTGTGTTATATGCAGGGGAGATGTGGACAAGTCTACATATCACAGACGGAAAATTGTGGTGGGACTCGGATGTTCCACTGGTACTTACCGAAAGGTGTGTTTTCATAGTTGACTCATTCAGTTAGTAATGTAGTCAGTATGTCTAATATTCATCCAGTCATACATCTACAATTTGTCATCAATCAATATCACTATTTGTTTATTCCACCAGTCTGCATTTATGTATGTACAATGTGCATATGTGTATGTATATGTACGAATGTGTGTACATGTATGTATATGTGTACGTATATCTATATGCAGGTAGATTTGTATAAGTTTTATGTATGTATGTATGTATGCACACATGCACGCATGCACGCATGTATGTATGACTTATTTCATGACTTATTATTCGTTTTTTTATTATTTAATTAAACAGTTTTAGCACGTATATATTTCATGTGTTTGTGGCGCATCCGAGTGAACTTTTATCTAGATTTACGACGATTTATTGATTTACTAATTATTATCATTACATGCTCAGTCAGTCATTTATTCAGTTACGCGCAGTCATACATATGTCAGTCGCACAGTCGCACAGTCGCACAGTCTTGCAGTCACACATTTATCCAGTAAGTCACTAATTTCATCAATTCAATCAGTCAGTTATGTTTGGTCATCCTTCGAAAGATGCCGTCAACAGAAAGACATTGGCGTCTTGCCGTGTCTCTGTGGTTTTTGTTTGGTATTCTGAGATTAATAGACCCACATACGTGAAAACGGCTAAAAAGAGAAGATCTTCTTTATTACAACTACATCTCTTGATTCTCCATCTTCTTTGTTTATCCAGGGATATTACGCATGAACACACTACACGTTGTGAATCAGATCTATCAAATAGCTAACCATTGACTTGTTTAGAGATCGCCATTTTGCACTATTGCGCATTTGCGACAAGGAAGTTGAGGGGAAGACTGCGTCCAAAATGTAAACAGAATATAGTATAGCAAACATTTTTTTTGCATTGTGATTGGACAGCCGATTTGGGTAAAGTATTGATTTGTTGCCTGTGTTATCTAAAACTCACTTTACCCGAAGGCATTATGATTGTTCTTGTCACTGTTAAATTTGGGGTAAAGTGAATGATACGCTATGCAGTTGAACGCATTTCCCACACATACTTTGCGTGAAGCGTTTGCGAAATGAACCAATCTCCGAACAGATCAATATTAGAGATGTTTGCAGGAAGATGTCACTGTGGCAGTGGGATCACCGTCACCCGTCCAATCGGACAGGTGACTGCGGTGCTGCCAGCACCTACATGCTGACGACGCTTCGTTTGAGAGACTGCAATACGAATTTACCATTTGTGTGCATAAACACCGGACTCAATGTCTCCCTCATCCAAGGTTTGTTTCCAGTGCCGGATTTAGGATTGTGTAGGCCCTAGGACAGTAATTGACCGGTGTTATATTATAATAATTCTCACCCCACTGAAAATATGTCATAAATAGATTAACCTTTTCAACGTGTCTGGTCAGCTTGCACTTCAGATGTCGTAGTAATTTTAATGAAATGGTATACTGTATTCGTCTCGACGTCACTGGTACTAATAGATACGTGACGCTAACATCGAATTTCGAGAATCATTGTAATTGTAAGGTGATTTGAAGTTGCCCAACCCTTTGATGTTTACACAGATGGGCTCAGGTTCACTGAAATTTAGAAGAAAGAAAACATGTATTACTGAGGGTTGGGGAGGGAAAGGCGGGACATTAATTTTAACAATTGGTCAATAACAATTGGTGGGACGTTGGCACAAAACCAAATAGGATGTGCGAAGTGGTCCCTTAAAAATGAGACGAGGAGGTTGCCCCCAGATGAGATATCGAGACTCGTGTCACACTCTCCCATATTGGTACATTGTGTGACTGTTGCAGACTCACGTTGTCCGACAAGCTGGCGGGGGAACGCAGACCTCGGCCAGTGCTACTGGTCAAGCGGTAATCAGCAGAAGAGCTTCTTAGACGCCCAACAGGACTGCCAGAACAAGGGCGCCAACCTCGCTTCTCCGACCACTGGTCCACTGCATAACTTGACCATGGCAGCAATCGAAAATAATGCGAGTAAGCCCAACAGTGTCTATCATAATGTCTCTCACAATTTATGTTAAAAGTTCCGACACAAATCAGTTGTTTGGTTCCTATCGTTTTAAGTATTGTGTTCACATTAAACGATTGGCTGACGTTACAGTAATAACCTTAGTTCTTAGTCGTGGTTCCCTTCTACAGCATGGGGTCTGGTTCTTGTTACCGTTACACCGCTGTTGCCCTCCTCTGTTCCGTATCAGCAGTTCCTCTCTACCCCTTTCACCTTCCTCCGCCATTATTAAATCCCTCTTCATGCAACCCTCCCGTAATATTTCGCTTTTCCCGCGGAATTAATGTTTCTTCGCGTCTGACCTCCTTTGTTAAAATGTTTTTACTCCTCCAAGGCATTCTTGAACTTCAAATGATTTTCTGTGGTAACATTAACATACACTAATGATAATGATAATCATAATAATCATAATACTGTTGATGATATTTTAGGCGTATGGATTGGCATGACTGTCAACAGCGTCGATGAGTATCGTGGGATCAACGGACAGCTTGTCACGTCAGTCCGTGCGATGAAGAACAGCCGTGAGTACAGCGATGTCAGCCAATGCGTGTACGTGGACCAGATGAGGAGCCCGGGCCACGAGTGGGTCGGCACGGACTGTAGCAAGAAATTATCCTACATCTGCCAGAAACCCTCTGCCATGTTAGGTTCGTTTCTCGTTCTTTTACGTTGTTCTTATACCGTTGGAGTTTCCCAAGCTGGTGATATTACATCTACCATTATTACGGACGAACATGTTGTGTTCCAATTACTTCAGTTTGTGTTCCACTTACTTCGGATTTTCAAAGCAAATTTTAGTAACATTTGGAATTTTATTTTCACTGATGCCGTCACATTTGCAATTTACTATTATTTGTACAGCAGTAATTTGAATCGTTACATCCAATCAACATTGCAATATCTTACAGGTAAAGTACTTTTATGACACTCGCATGCACGTCTCATAAGCTTTGCTAGTAAAGGATAAGGATACTTTTATTTTCCCAACAGCATTTAAACAAATACAAATTATGTAAATATATGTACACACACACACACACACACACACACACACACACACACACACACACACACACACACACACACACACACACACACACACACACACACACACACACACACACACACACACACACACATATATATATATATATATATATATATATATATATATATACTGGCATATGTAATAATATCGAAATGCGAAAAATACAATACAACTGAAGAAATGTAGTCAGCAAAATATACATTTTGCCAAAAACGAAAGAAAAAAAGCTGTGGGATGGGAGACTCCTACTAAGATCTAAACAGATCGCTATCATAGGAGTCACCAAGAAAAAATATTCCTATATATTCTTAATGTATTTAATCCTAAGTTCTTTTACAACAAAAAGATGATTATGTCAAACATTTTAAAAGTTATAATAGTCTTTCTCTTACATAATGTGCATGGTAGTTGTTTTATTGATGCAATGTGCTTTCTAATGTCATGTGTATGTGTTGTTTGTGTACGCATGTGCACATGCAGTCATGCAAGCGATTATACACATTTAGTTGTTGTATTTGTATTAACTGTTTTACTCATTTATACTACATTAAATTAGTTGGCATATGTAGCATTGCAGTATATTGCACCTGACGTTGTAATTTTGTAGCATTTGGTGTTTGGCATAACTTGAGAATCCTCTCAAACTATGGGTCACTCTCTTGTCTTTCACTAAATCAGGGATATTATTTATAACATGAGATAGGTTATATTTAAGAAACTTTTTAGCAAATTCATGATTAGTTCTGAAGGTGTGTAGTTCAGTTTCTCTCCGAGTGTCATATTTGGGTGTGCTGGCATTTGGAATTATCTGCCAATTTAATAAGTAAACTGGTATATTTTGATGTCTACATTTGTAACAACATTTGTATTCTTGTAATTTTAGCAAGTCTTCTACTTTTAATATATTGAGTTCTTTAAAAAGCAGTCCTGTCTATGAATTGTATTTGCCTAGTGTGATAATTCGCACTGCTTTCTTTTGAATTTTCGTTAATCTG
The DNA here is from genome assembly GCA_963995525.1 of Escarpia spicata. Classification (NCBI taxonomy): domain Eukaryota; kingdom Metazoa; phylum Annelida; class Polychaeta; order Sabellida; family Siboglinidae; genus Escarpia; species Escarpia spicata. Next base: position 10,945,098 of record OZ023205.1, on the reverse strand, counting down.
TTTCCTTGGTATCCCCATGTCATAATACAATAGTTAATATGAGATAGTAGCAGTACATTATATAACATTATTTTTATTTCTAAAGGTAACACACGTTTCAATGTGTTCAATATTCCTATAATTTTGAAAAACATGTTTGATATGTTTTCAATGTTTTTTTTCCAATTTAAGTTAATATCTAGAGTTAAACATAAACATTTAAATTCTTCTACTCTCTCTATGTTTATATTATCGATTTTTTGAAATAAGCTCTGTATAGGTTTGCTTGGCATTTGGAAGGTCATATATTTAGATTTACGTTTATTTACTGACAACTTATTAATATTAAGCCACTCAATTATTTTGAGAAGTTCTTCATTTATTACAGAGTCTATACTTCTATAACGTGCATTATCACGACAAGTGTCAATGGGGCTAACTCAAGTGGTAGCATCAGCATATATTATAAAGTTAAACATTTGGCTTGCTTTTGAAGTCAATTATATATATAGTAAATAACAGTGGTCCAAGGATGGAACTTTGTAATACACCTACTTTTATAGTTACATATCTGATGTAGTATCTTCAAATTCGATGTACTGCTTCTGGTTGCTTAAACAGCTTTTGAATAAGAGAAGAGTCTTTCCCTCTGTGCCATAAAATATTAACGTGTTTGGTAATATCGAATGGTCAATAGTATCAAAGGCTTTGGAAAGGTCAAGAAACATACTAATTGATAATTTTTTTTTTCTCCATTTGAGTAATTATTCTATTAATTAATTCGAGTAATGTATATTCTGTCGAATGGTTTGGTCTAAATCCGTACTGATTATCATACAATAGCTTAGAATCAATAAAATAGGCGGATAACTGATTGTTGATTATTGTCTCTAATACTTTAGAAATAGTTGGAAGGAGAGAAATAGGCCTGTAATTTTTAATAGAGTTGGGTCATCCTTTTTGAAAATTGGTACTATTTTTGCAATTTTAAGTTTATCAGGAAATATGCCTGTATTAATAACGTGGTTAATTACTAAGGTTAATGGTTTAAGTATTGCCGGATCAATTATTTTTAGCAGTTTTGATGAAATGCCATCAAACCCACTGCTGTTTTTGGTTGGGAAATAATTTATTGCTTTCCTTACTGTTTCTTCATCAACATTCTTAAATTTAAGAACATATCTAACTTTTATATTTAAGTAGTAGTCATATTTGTTTTCCTTTATATTTAATATCCTCTGCAATAGTTTGACCTATATTAGTAAAATAGTTTTTTTATTTGTTTGCTATTTCTGATTTATATGTTATGTTAGTACCATTTACTTTAATGGTTGATAAATATGTCTTCTTAACTTTTTGGGGGAGATAATTTCGTTTATTGTTTTCAATGTATTTCTTGTATCTCTTTTTCGAAGTTGTTAAATCGTGATTCAAAGTAGATTTGTTTAGCTGAACAGATTTGTTTTTTGTTAATATGGTGTTGTAAGTTTAGAGATTAATATTACAAATCTCATAGTGAGTTAGGGTTATACATTTTTAATTGTTTATAAAGTATGTCACGATATCTAATAGATTTGAACAAACCTTTGGTGATCCATGTCGATGATTTTTGTAAATTCACAGTTCAAGCCACATTTTATAGAGAAACGATCAACTGAAATCAACATATCTTTTAACCGTGATAATCAGTTAATGTTGTTTATCTTTCTTATTCAGATGTTAAGATAGTGCAACATCCATCCGACTTGAACATCACTACAGAGATTAAACAAAAGGACCCGAATGAACCGGCGATGCGTTGCGACGCCATCAACTATGATCAACGGAAGTCGATTGTGTGGGTGCACGACGGGAAATATATTGACAACGGCCCGCCTCCTGACGGCTTAAAGTTGTTCTTGTCGTCGCTGGCTGGACGGGGTGGATCGCGGACACTACCCACCGTGTTACAGGGGTTCTATCACTGCGAGGTGTGGGGTCAAGACCCGGTTAAAAAGGTCGCCTCCTCAAAGGCATACCTGAGATTCAAAGGTAATCAGGCCTTGTTTTGATTCTTCTTCTTTTTGTTATTCGTTTGGCCGATTACCGTTTCCGTTTGAAACCAGCTTACCAAGAAGCTAAATGGTGTCTTATCAACCAGTTTAACCTACCCACGGATAAATTATTTGTTTGGCGGCATCCGGTGAATTGACCAAAATTCATTGTATGAATTATGTATGAAAAAGGCCTTCATAAACCGACCATATCAAAGGCATGTAAGTAAATTACTCTAGTTAACTACCTTGGCATTTTTGTAATGCATCGCCACTTGGTAGATCAGAGAACAATCGCCGAAGGAAGCAAATGAACATAGAAATACTTGAGTGGACCACGACGCCTCGGAGACGATGCACCTACAATACCAAAAAGGGCGTATAAATAGATACATAATAGATTAGTAGTAAGATCATGTACAGATCATAGGCCAGTAGTGTGCTAATGCACGTGCGCTGGTTAAAGGTAAACGCGCTGAATTAGTATAACTTGACATGCGTGTTTACGTCATGGTGTTTTTATTGGTAGACGTGCTTACGCTCAGAGGAACACTGCGGCTTCCCGGGGGATATTACAATCCCGATTATGCTAAATTCGAACTAATCCCTGACTCACCAAGATCAAACTTTTCCGACATGCTGACAAAACTAGGCACGGTACGTTTCGGCCGATTCACTTACGAGCCTGTCACACGAATTACACATTATAGGTGAGTGTGAAAGCTTATGCTCTTGTTTTTCGAGTTTACTCTTATTGTTATTAATTATTATTCATGTGTCTCCAGTTAAGATTCATGCGAAAGATTATACTTATTACTGATCTCTGATAGTTCATAATTACAGCATTCTGATGTTAAACTCGCTAACCATTTAAATGATGTTCCAGTCAGTAGTTATAGTGTAATCCTGGCACTGGAAATGCATCGAAAAATCAAAGGAATTTGCCATTTTGATTGACAGGTCATGCATCGTGTTTTGCCATTTGCTGATATAAGCATTTTTTTATAATTAACTTCGCATCTTCCCTTAATCTTCCCCGACGACGCCGTTCAGTACGTCTATGTGCCGAAGGTATAAAAGCCGAGACGCGTCGTCCTAGTTGTCATTTGTTAGAAGGCATGAAGAGACAGTATGTCAGAGCGCGTGAAGAGACATATCTTGTGTCTGCAGATGCTCAATAATAATAATAATAATAATTTATTTCTTATATAGCGCCCCATCCAAATAATTGTTCTGGGGCGCTTTACAATGGTTAATGCAAATAAATAAATAAATAACATCATACGATATATAGTTTTAAAATACTATGCAATCATTACTACTAAGTAAAATCCACTATACTCTCTTAATATATATAAATAAACACAATTATGCAAACCATTAAAACAATAAAATATATTAATTATAATACTAAATTAATTAAAATAAAGGTATAAATAATTATGATCATCGATCATCGAAGATTAAAATAATTTGTAAAAAGATGCGTCTTCAGTGCCACTTTAAACTGATTGACACTAGTGCATTGGCGCACTGTGAGTGGTAGTTGATTCCATGCTCTTGGAGCTGCACAAGAGAATGCTCGTTCGCCGATTTTAGTTCGGGTAGTGGGTTGTTTAAGGAGTAGCTGATCGGAGGAGCGTAGACAGCGTGTTGGGCGATACAGAGAGAGAGAGAAGTGCTGATAGATATGGAGGTGCGAGCCCATGAAGGCATTTAAATGTGAGAAGTAAGGTCTTGAAAATAATGCGACTCTTCACAGGAAGCCAGTGCAGCTGGAGCATGGGCGTGACGTGGTCTCGTTTCGACCGCAGCGTTATGATACGAGCACATGCATTTTGGACACGTTGTAGTTTCTCAATAATTATTACTGTCTCTGGCAATCCATTAAGAAGACTATTGCAGCAGTAAATTCGCAAAATGACTAGCGCATGCACAGGTTGTTTTGTGTGTTCTTTGTCTAAGTATCGACGAATGCGTCCAATGTTATGGAGGTGGTAATACGCATTTCTACAAATGTTAGTTATGTGTCGCTCAAGGGACATATTAAAATCAAAGGTCACCCCCAAGTTTCTGGCGTGTGTGTTGGGTAACACGCGAAAGTTTCCGATAGTTACACCGTCAGGAAGAACATTTTCGGTTGATGATTTCGGTTGGACGATGATGAACTCCGTGTTGTCATCATTGAGTTTTAGCATGTTGGTTTTCATCCATTGTCGGATATTGGCGACACAGAGTTTTATTTTCGTGATGGCAACGTCAGGTGAAATATTATCGCTCAGACTAAATTCTTGTAAAAGTTGGATGTCACCTGCATATAGATGGTAAGCCATGGCATGGTGGTTGAGTAGCGACGCGAGAGGAGTCATATATATAGTGAACAATAATAGTCCAAGAACTTACCCCTGCCGGACACCGGTGAGGTTTAGACTGCTCACCGGCAATCAACACCGTGTATTGTCTGTGTTGTAGGTAGGCAGCGAACCATGACAAACAGTGATCGTCGACGCCGATGGTGTTGCTCAGTGTGTTTAAAAGAATGGCATGGACAATTGTATCAAATGCTGCGCTCAGATCAATTAACAACAACACCACACCTTTGCGTTTGTCCATGCACCGAATCACATTGTCATGCACGTGCAGAGGCGCAGTTTCAGTACTACAGTCCTGTCAGTAGGCTGATTGCAATGGCAATACAGGTTGTTTTCACGCATGTGTGCAATCAACCAGTTTGCCACAATCCTCTCGACCAACTTTGATAAAAAGCACATGTTAGAAATAGGCCTATAGCTTTTCAAATTTCCACTATCAAGACTTGCCTTTTTCAAGTTGGGTGCGATAACAGCAACTTTCATTTCATCAGGCATTCCTTCCGGCAAACGCTTGTTGATGATGTTCATAATAGGCGTTGTCATGGCATTAGAGCATTCTTTTACCAAGTTTGGAGGCATCGGGTCAAGTTTGCAAGTCTTCGATGATGACTTGCTCAGTAGTTGCGCGGTTTCTTCTTGTGTGACAGGCACGAAAGTAGAGAGATGACAGTCTGTGACAGAGTGATCTATGCTCACAAAGTCGGTACTCACATCATGAACATCTGGCGCTTGTAGTGTGGTGCGAATACACTGGATTTTATCGTCAAAGTGGTGTGCAAAGTCATTGGCGAGCGATTCGGCACATTCGCAAGTTGGTAGTGTTGTTGTGTTACTCCAATGCAGCAGCTTGTTTGCGATGTTGTAGAATTGCGCTTGGTCCCGGACGTCCGACAATGTTTCCTCGTAATGGATCTTTTTTCGCTTCAGCGCACATGTTGTTAACTTTGTTTCTTTGCTGTACATACATGTCTCGGTGCACTGTTAATTGTGTCCTTCTGTATTGATGTTCAAGCCGCTTACGTTTAGCTTTTGCAACTTTGATGTCCGCGTTGTACCAAGGCACGTTGTTCTTCACGGTGATGGTGCACTCTCTAGCAGGAGCATGTTGGTCGAGTATTGACAACAAAGTATTGTTGTAACGAGAAAATGCCGCTGCTGCCGATTCGCTGGCTTGCTGAACAGTCAGATCAAAGCAAGTAATGTCATGGCTGATTTTCTGATGGTTGATAGTTTTCAACTTACGCTTGATGGTTTTCAACTTACGCACAGTCATTGTTCTCTTTGGTGGGACTGTGGTTTTAATAAGGACCGTAAAGATAACGGCGGAGTGGTCAGAATTGATATAATCTTCAACATGCAGCTCACCACATCTTGTTACGATAACATCGAGGATGTGACCTTTCTCATGAGTTGCCTGGGCAACGGGCTGTTGGTGGTTTGTTGCGGAGAGAAGGTCTATAATTGGTTTGATATGGTGCACTGGTGGGATTGTCAAAGTGAAAATTCAGGTCCCCAACGAGTAGCAGCTGACCGGATGTAAGTGTGAGTTCATCGAGGAGATCGGCAAACTCCCTCAGAAATACCGTAACATTTGGTGATTTCTGTTTTGATGGAGGTCTATACACTGTTACAAATCGCAACAGTTCGAAGCCAACTTTGACTAAGCAGTTGATATACTCCATGGAAGTGTAGTTGTTGTGCTTCATTACAGTTACTGAGATGGATTCACGGAAGATAATGGCGACGCCTCCGCCTCTGGCGTTGGCTCGCGGCATGTGTTTTATAGCGTATCCAGGTGGCACCACTGCCTTCACGGCAATATGCGATGGCCTGAACCAGATTTCCGTAAGCGAGCATATGTCTAGATTGTTTTCAGTTATCAGATCCCGGATTTGTCGACACTTATCAAACTCACACGCACACCGGGTGTTCAGAACAGCAGCTCTAAAGGAATTAGTCGCGAAGCTTCGGTGTAGCTTAACACGCATCGGCTTGCTTCTGTTGACAATTCGTACGATGCTATTGCGTATTGACCAGTTGGACACATCGGTTCTGGCTGCAGTCACTTTCACAGGAATTGTCTTAGTCACTTGGCATTGTCTTCGACCACCAGTGGTCCCTCCGTTGGTCGGTATTGCGCAAGAAATGCCTAGATGTTTCAGATCGTTGTAGACTGGCTTTGTAACACGCTTGAAGGCTTTCGTGGTTTGCTGGCATAGTTGATGCAATTGAAGACTTGTATACACTATCACCATGGCGACGGTCACGGCCCACAGAAGATAACACTAGTAGTGTCTCATAAAATCAGTAAAATCAGTAAAATCCAGCAAAGCACAAGTGTCCAGTTTGTAATTGTGACGTCGTGGTAATCCAGACACATTCACGATGAGGCAAGAGGTAAAATCGAAGAACGGTACAGCTTGAAACTTGTAATAATGTCAGTTGTATGACGACAGCATTACACGTGGCAGACGACAAGCGCACACAATATGGAGTCCAATAGGAACAAGAATACAAAGTTGAGAAAAGCCATCATCGCCAACGCCAGCGCCGACCTTATTTGTGGTATATGCGTGTGCGTCTATAACATCCTGAAAAGAAACGTGAAGTGGACTCCTAAGCAGAAAAACACTTAAGAGTACAGGAAACACCTGCGCCAGCTATCGTCAAAGAAAGTGACCATCGGAAAGAAGCGGACGATCCTGCGTCTGATAGGAAACATACGGTTTTCTATCGGCTTTGCTGGCTCCGTTCGCGGGCTCGATCCTTCTACCGTTGCCCAGAGAGGTCACGGGGTAATGGAGCACTCGAAGAAGATGGCTTTGATAAACCCCCGATTGGTGGAGAATCTCCTACCGTTGTTCGCACCGACTACGGCCACGGCCCGTGTGATGAGTAGTCTGGACGCCGACATGAAGACCATTCTCGAACGTACGGACTTGTCCGAACGGGACAAGGTGGAGCTGTACAATCAGCTATTGGAACGATACAAAACCTTGGAGGAGAAATGGGTGCAGTATCTATGGTGAAAGAGACACCAACTACTGAAGCTCCAGCACCACCACCGACGGTTTTGAGCGGCATACAGGGTAAAATCGTGGAAAGCCCGCCTCCTGTTGGAGAAACTGAAGACGGGCCCGTTGGCCCGGTGGAACGAACGGGAGAGTTCGTGTACGACGGTGTACCTATCGCGGGAAGAAAAATGGTGGAGCTCGTCCACGACGCCTTGAGAAAAAGGAAGACGACTCCACCGGTGGGCTGGGATGTGTTCGCGCGTCATATGAGACATATGAACACCCCTGTGGAACTTGTCGGCAACGTCGACCGTCGGATGTACACGCGGCAACAAAGAGATCAAGGCAAACCGAAACTACGAGTGGGATATCGCTTGCGCATAAGCAAGCCGAAGAGACGGTTCAAGAAAGGGTATATGGCGAGCTGGAGCGAAGAGCTCTTCACTGTCCGAGAAGCGCACCCGTCCGACCCAAACCATTTACCGGTTGATAGATGACGCCTGAACGACACTAGACGGCACCTTCTACGACCCGGAATTACAAAAATTGTCCGTCTCGAAGGATAAACTTTATCGTACAGAGGTGGTTCTACAGCATTGCAAGGTGGGCAACAGGGGGCGGAGGTGTTAGAGAAATTGTGTGTGTACCCGTACTCCTTCAACAGTTGGATCGATGCCAAAGCACTCGTAGCGTATAATGTGTAGTCACGTCGACCCGTGACCGTCAGTCGGGGTACGGACGAGGTGGACGAGGACGCGCGCAGTAACGTTGTGAGCACTGGGTCGCGTCGCTGGTGTCTCTGTGGTAACAAGTGTCCCAAAGCCGAAATCGTGTTCCTGTACCAGGTCGTCGTGGTCAGTATCTACAATCTGACACGGGGTCGAGGAGATTCGAACCTGTGGAAGGTGCTCTTGAGTAGCTGTCACGGCTACCTGCTACCGAACCCGTCTATGAAACGCGATGGGATCGTCTGACTTTTCCTGACGTTGCCTAGCAACGCTTCTATGAAAACGCACCCCGATAACACGCTGACTCATTACACCACGACGCTTCCGCAACGCGTCAGCCTGTCGGGTCAGTGGGTCTGCAGCCTGGTGGAGACACAGCACCCGCACAACGTACTTGGTACAACGTGAGAGAAGAGGACACCGTCTTCTTAACGAAGTAATCAAAAATTTCTTTACCACGGGGTAGCATACCGCACGGTTAGTACCACCTCCGACCACTTTCATGTACAGGATCAAAGCAGTGCTTACGAGCCTGGGAACAGCCGCCAAGGTCAAGGCGAAATTGAATACATGATACCGGGCGTCAAGTCTAGCATACCCGTTCAGAGCGCCATGGGAATACAACGACCAGAGACTGCAGCGCGGGGTGTCTAGCGTAGGCGGGCAATACTGCGTCGCTTACGTGCTCTTCCGATGTCGTGATGTACCGTTGAAGTTTTCAGAGGATGTTTGGACACGGTGGACAACGACTGTCGTGTATTCGACTGGCTAAACCCGCATTGAATGTATCACTTTGTAGTATATTGAATGTATCGCTTTGTAGTCATAAAAATTATGAAAACGCACTTGGTGTTTGTTCAATTTTTATTCAAAATACACACATTGTTCAACAGTCCCTCCTTACACGGTGATGTACTGACACTTTGTTCATTTTTTTATTCAAAACACACATTGTTCACAGTCTCTCCTTACACGAGTATCGGCATCGTGCTGACCCCGCTGTCGAGCACACGACGCTTGGCGTAGAAGTATGTCAGCGCGGCTCGCTCCTGGTTGTACGTCAGCACGGACGAGTCCTTCACTTGTGCATGACCGGAGATGTCATTGACAATTGACATGTAGTAGATTTAATTGCATCTTCATTGCCCAGGACAATTGACACAACTTGTGCGCGATCAAGCGTAAACATTACAAGCCCGTCTCCGTGTGCCACTAACAATAAATATTGCCGTGTTACTGTGTATATAGAATTTGCAGCAACGTCAGAAATCGCCAATCGAAACGGGCACGCTTTCCACGCGGGTGCGCTACAGCGAACAAATGGCCGCGCTAGCAGAACCTTCCGAATACGAACCATGCGAACCATGCCATCGTCGGGTGGGTGGGGCCATGCGGCCCCCCTCACCGTTCTGCTCTGTCTCCACGTCGGCCTGCTGCTGGCGTCGTTGTTGCTCGTGGGAGGCATTGAGTCGAGGCCTGGTCCAATCACCCAGCACCGAACACCACCATATCGACGAATGACGCCACGGGGGTCACTTGGGGTAAAACAGCATTCCCCAACCCAAGCCGAGAACAAACACCTTACATATCCTACCTGGACTATAAGATATAAAAAGTAGGAGACAATCAGCTCAACACAGAATGGTTGCGTTGTTTACAGCAAGACAGTGGACTCACAACATTGTCTACAACACTTGTGATGTTTGGTTGCACCCCGGCTGTGTTCATGTTAACCAACAGAGACTTTGTGCATTTGAAACGAATGATATCCCATTTATGTGTCCAAGGTGTGAATGGAAGGAAATGACAACGATGACATAAACAACATAGAATGTGATGTATTTAATGGCGGCGATTGATTTTTTAAACATTGACGTAGGTGGAGATATACAAACAATACTCGACACTCCGACTGTCGCTGGTCTATCTTTTGCACATATTAATGTAAAAGGTATTGAAGTCGAGGGGCCGATTGATGAAATGAGACATCTTTTTCAACAAAAGCTTTTTGACATTATTTACATTATTGAAACAAAACGCACAAATGATATGCCCACTAGCAAGTTTGACATTGTTGGATATTTCCGAGCTGATAGAACGAAAGTAGGTAAAAAGCCAGGAGGAGGCTGTGTTCTCTATATTAGAGACAACGTAAACGTTGAACAAAAACAGACTTGATACCACAAGACTTGGAAGGCATTTGTTGAATAGTCACATTCAAAAACAAACTTAAGATTATCATTGCAAGCATATACAGACCTCCAAATGAAAATATTAACTGGTTTGACAGAATGAATCAGTTACTAAATAACTTTAGCTATGCTAAACAGGAGTTCATCGTCAATGGTGATCTTAACTGTGATTTATTAAAACAACCATTAGAAAATCACACTAAGCACTTTGCACATCAGTTATCTCCGCTTGTTAACAAATCCACAACATTATTTTGAAGAAAAAAACACATTCTAAAGGATTATAAATATTTTGGCAAATGTATAGGCACTTCGGGAATGTCGTTTCAAATTCCCTCAAGACTGCAAAGCGGGACTACTACACTGGTCGAAATACGGAAAATGAGAAGACAAAAAAATTAATGTGGAAATGCCTAAAAGAACCCCTGCCAGGAAAATCCAAGTCCAGCCCTAAAGGTGTACTTGCTGAAGGTAAAATAATTGCTGATCCCAAATGTAAGGCCAACGCATCCAACAAATATTTTACATCCATCGGTCAAGGTTTGGCAAGTAGGCTTTCACCAGCAGCTTCATTCACTCCACCTAAATCACCCGAAATACCTGCTTTTACTTTCCCTACTGTCATACCTGTTTTTATTTAGCAACAATTTAGGAATATGCCCCAAAATAAATATGTTGGTCTGGACCGACTGCCTGGCAGACTTCTACGCGTGACAACACTAGTGATATCACAACCACTCGCTTTTTCTCTCTGAAATATGGCAAGTTTATCACACAATGAAAGCTTGCAAAGGTGCTAGCACTTTACAAATCAGGTCCTTCAATGGAAACTAACAACTACAGACCGATCTCAATTCTACCCATCTTGTCTCAACTACTTGAACGTTTTGTTCATAGTTCTTTTACATATTTTTGGAAGAGCATTAACTTCTCACGAATGCCCAATCAGATTTCAAAAGATTGCACTCCACTGTAACTTCACTGCTAAATGTTACAGACCGATGGTTAAAAAACATCGATAAAGGACGTGTAACGAGAGTAGTGTTCATTGATCTCCGGAAGGCCTTTGACACCGTGGACACTGATATTCTGCTGGCCCAACGTAAAGGATTTGAGGTTTGACTAATTGAACATAAGTGGTTCTGGAGCTTCCTCACTGGTAGAACAAAGTCAGTTTCGGTGTATGACCATCTGTCTGATCCGTTGCCTGTAAATATTGGGGTGCCGCAAGGGTCAATCTTTGGGCCCCCTGTTGTTTCTGCTCTACCTGAATGACCTGACCACAGTAACCGAATCCTGCAATATAAACATGTTTGCAGACGACATTGACATTGATTCAGCTGCAAAGCCAGTGTGTTCGGTTCAATTAGAATCCAATATCAACAGTGATTTATGCAAAATCAAACAGTATTTTGATACCAACACACTTAGTATTAATGTACAAAAATTTATATTTATGCTAATTGGCACTCATCAGTCCATTGCCAAGATGGCTGATGTTAGAATTCATATTAACAATGAACCACTTAAACATGTATCAGTAGCCAAGTACATTGGTATGTATATCAACGAAAACCTAAAATGGGACGACCGCATTAAGAGCATGATTCCTAAAATATCATCCAAAAGAGGAATCCTAAGATCTCTTCGTAAAATAGTACCAATCGACATTCTTTGGCAATAATATAATACTATAGTACAACCACACTTCGATTATGGAGATTTAATATATGACTCAGCCTCAACAATAACCAAAACGAGACAACAGAAACTACGGACCAGAGCTGCTAGACTCATATTTGGGTATAGTCCTAGGCTAAACAAAACACTATGTTTAAAACACTAGGCTGGTTATTACTACTAGAAAGAAGGGATTTAAAAAAACTGTGTTCTTACGTACAAGTGTGTAAATGGTCTGTCAGCACAATATTTGTGTGACATGTTTACATAAAATAGTAATTCATACAATACCAGAAATGCCTATCTGCCGAAACCACCCAAAGCTAGAACTGCCTACTCACCGCAGTTTCAATGTATCCGGTTTTAAATTATGGAATAAACTAACAAATTAAATTCAAAGCAGCCATTCTGTTCCAACCTTCAAGAAGACCCTACACAAATATCTGAGTGCTACACCACCATTTTAAACGTACTTTGTTTTTATCTGTTTAATGTATGTTATGATTACTTTCTTTTTTATTTTATTACGTTGCATTTTATTTATTTTATTTTATTATTTATTTATTGTAATCTCTAATAATTTGTATCCTTTGCTCACACATCAACACATGTTATATGGTTGATGTAAATGGTATATGAATGGCTCGGCAATCGAAAATAGTGAAAACTAAGCATATCACTGAGTGGAAACAAAATTGGCAATCAATCAATCAGTCGGCGTCGCCCTCGCGCAGGGCGGAGAATACCTACTCGCCGCAGCGGCGAAAGCATAGAGGGCCGGGTCGTACTCGACGATTTGGTACACGTGTTCGACAACGAGTCCGTGCTCCAGATACCATCGCAATAGGGTGGTGGCGAGAAGAATCTTGACACCATCAAAAACTCCCCACGAAAAGTGCCTTTAGGTCTGGTCAGGAGGTCGTGCTCTTCGGCGTAGCGACGCATGGACGGACTGAGATCGTCGCATGTGACGTAAGTGTTCTTGAAAACAGGCTGCATCTCGACAAATCTGTCGCGCAGCTCCCCAGGCACCATGATGTCGCATTCTACGAGACCGAACGGGATACCGTCGCACACGGCCTCCAAGACCTATGCCTGCATGTGCTGACGGTTCGTGAGCTGTCAACGGAGGAAGGCGGTCTCAAGAAAGGCTTTCAATACCTCGCCTCTCTCCACCGGCACTCCCACATCTCGACATCGGAGACGAAGCGGCGAAGGTAAGCTGTGGTGGCGCGAGTCTCTGTGTAGAGTTGAGCCTAGGCTTTCAGGAACTTGTCGTAGCTGAATCCGGGAGCAAGGTAGTTCGTGATGTCCAGGAACTTGAGCGTTTCCGTTTACAAACACAGTAAGTTGTTTTTCCTCTTGATGACGAATGCCGACGACACGTCCCTCTAGTCGCACATGAGAAGGGGGTGAGGTATTTCTTGACGACGTTTAGATTGTACTTGCCCTAGTTGAAACCGAGGACGGAGAGCTGGTATAGGTGAGCGTGCAGACGATTTATGGGTGCGATGTACGGGTTCGTTAGACCCTCTTCTTCTTGCAACATCTCTTTCCACTCGATCTGGAGTGAGGTGAGTTCTTCGAGATAGGCTGGTACGAGTGTTCCGGCGCCTCGCGCGCCACCTCGCTTATCTATTACAGAGCCGTCATCATGATCTTCGCGAGCTCATTCGAATCCCCGGTCGTGACGAAGCACTGCGCCGACTCATACCCTGGGACATTGGAGGCGAGACCCACACCGAGAAGCTCGTGCCTGGCCAACCACTGGAGTCTGATATTGTCCCAGCGTGCGTGCCACCGTCAAAGGAGTAGGCATCCCATCGATGGTGTAGTCGGTAAAGAGTTTCAACTTTGGCACCAAAGAATGACCATCGGTGCAGTGCCAGGCAGCGAAAGATGCACAAGTTATTGTTGTAAGGTATACCGTCGTTACGGGCCTTCACCAGGGTTATGACTACCTTCTTGCGTCGCAGGTACCCGGGACGTTTCACGCCGAGACAGGGTGTCGGGTGATAGCGTTCAGGAAGGTGACATTAGTCACCAATTCGGCCTTCCAACCCGGATCTTTGGGCTATGACGTACCGTAGGACGTCGGGTTGGTGGATACGTTCGAGAAAACGCTCGAAGTCTCGGACGCCTGTAATCAGGGCGGATTACACGACGAGTGGTAGTTCCTATAGCGACCCTTCTCCTTGTGTCTGAGGACGAACCGAAAACTCATGTTGATCTTGAAAGCGCGAGTGTGTTCATCGAACACGAGACGCAGTCGATCGTCTAGCGCACTCGTGTCCAAGCTGGCAAGATGAAAATTGTATCTCCATTGAACTTGACCCCTCACCGTGGACGTGCGTATATTCGACCAGTGGTCGCGAACAACCTGTCGCAGGCCCTCCGTTACGGCGTCGACGCCTAACAGAATAGCAGCAGCCTCTTCGTCAGCACCGATGACAGCATTAGCTGCGACACCACAGGCGGTAGCGGCTGGCAAGATGAAATTTTTATCTCCATTGAACTTGACCCCTCACCGTGGACGTGCGTATATTCGACCAGTGGTCGCGAACAACCTGTCGCAGGCCCTCCGTTACGGCGTCGACGCCTAACAGAATAGCAGCAGCCTCTTCGTCAGCACCGATAACAGCATTAGATGCGACACCACAGGCGGCAGCGGCGGCCGCACCGGTGGCGGCGGAAACAGCCTCTTCATTAGCACCGTTGGCACCGGCACCAGCAGTAGCAGCAACGACAGATCGATTCCGCCGACATTTTGGTCCGTCGCTACCCCGACAGCTCGTCCTGAGGTGTCTCAGCATACCACACAGAAGCTGAAAGTACGACCGCACTTTTGACCGACAGTCGTAACGGACCCGCTTCTCTAGACTCGTTCGACATCTCTTAGCGTGTTTCTCCAATCAAGCGCATCTATCGAATGACCGACTGCACGTCGCACAGAATAGAGCGCTTAATGTCAGTGATGACATTGCGCCGCCAGTTTCAGGCGACGTCGACGTCCAGACGTAATAACTACAGAGGATGTAAACACCACTTGTGTTGGGACAGCAGCGTCGTCTCGTGTGATGGCAGTACTGCGTCCGGCGCCGGAAGGGGACAGCAATGTATGTATCGAGTACCTGGTGTATCGGGCGCCTTAAGGGGACAGCACTGTATGTATCGAGTTCCTGGTGTATCGGACGCAAGAAGGAGACAGCAATGTATGTATCGAATACCTGGTGTATCGGGCTCCAGAAGGGGACAGCACTGTATGCATCGAGTACCTGGTGTATCGGGCTCCAGAAGGGGACAGCAATGTATGTATCGAGTACCTGGTGTATCGGACGCCAGAAGGGGACAGCACTGTATGTATCGAGTACCTGGTGTATCGGGCGCCAGAAGGGGCAGCACTGTATGTATCGAGTACCTGGTGTATCTGGCGCCAAAAGGGGACAACACTGTATTGCGCAACACGAGCATCTGGTGGGGGAATCCGTGGTTTTAAAGATGCTCCGTCTCCCGCGGCGACAACATCCAGTCGCATAGAACACCGCTTATGTATCACCATGACCAGCATCTGCTTGGTAATAAAGACAGGAATCGTACGTAAGGTCTATGTGTACACCCGCTTTTGCTTATAAGAGGGAGTTACGCGAAGAGATATAGGCGTTCGCGCAAACGCGAGAGACCCCTACTGGTTAAGCCATTACCGTGTGGTTATTATGTATGTAAGCACTGCTTCGAACAGCCAATCAGGGCAATCACAATTCGACATGGCAGAATGGGATGGAGCAAAAGAAAAGGAACTAATTTAAATGTGGCGGGTGTCCCCCGTACTATATGCAACGACAGTAAAGTCGTACACAAACAGGGGGATAAGTGTGCGGCTGTTTCGCAGATAGCGAAACATTTCAACACATCCCGTAAACTGTGGGAACTACTGTGTTTTAACAGCTTAGCACATTTCGTTTGATTATACAATGTGTCATATGTCAGAAAAGCGGTAATCTACAGCAGAGTGTGCACGAACAATAATACTGCAATATATTAGTGCAGTGCAACGTTCACTGAAATGAGTAAAACCGACCCTACCGAGACTGGTTCGTCGTTCCCAGTCGTTGTCTTGTTATTCGCCTCCGCCAATTTACCCCAGTCCACTGTCTTGTTATGTGCCTTTGCCAATTCAGCTGTAGCGATTTATCAATCCTCGTGCACACACAGAGCAAAATACTTTATAGAATAGAACGAGCTGGGTCTTTGTGCTTTGCCTACCCCGACGATGCCTAGTTTATACAGCCCACACAACAGTTCAATCTGCGCAAACAGCAAACACGTTATCGAGCGGCTGTGATTGAATTTATAAAATCTGTTGTGTAGTATAGTCAACCCTTTTTATTTCCCATCTTTTAACTAAAAAAACCTCAGGCACGTACCTGTCAATCACACCCACCTGTCACTCACATAAGAGGTGACGTAAGAGGCTACGTGACGCCAAGCACGTTCATGCTGAATGTTTTTGCCCCTTTTGTCCGTGACGCCAAGCACATTCATTCTGAATGTCTTTGCCTCTTTTGTCGTATAACAAACCGTTCATTGTGTCAGCAGCGTACAGCATGCATCGAGTATGTGTTTTGATTGGTGTTCGTCAGTAACGTATCTCTTAGGATTGTGGATTATATTGATCATGAAGAAGAAAGCAGAAGATGAGAAGATAGACACCGAGTAAGTGTACATGATGACATATACATGCTATACAGCTTTGCTATAAGGGGTCTGTATTGTAATACACCTGAATGAATACCAGGTACCTATCCTTTGATCCGTTTAAATTTTACCTGGTCGCATGAAAATTACAAGCCTTTGTAGCCTTTTATACTTAAGGTGCGCCGCAGTGTAAACGCTGCAGGCTATAACATTCCTGTCCACAATTTTAATATTAACTTACCTTCTGTTTATTTTCATAACAATAAAAAAATACGATAAGTAAACGCTGCGGGCTATGTCATTGCGTTTTACAATTTTAAACGACTTTAACTACCTTTCTGGTTGCAGAAAAGCCAAAGAAGACGGCGACAAGAAGAAGAGATACGCCAGGTAAGTTTATGTGTTGACACTCAGCTTTGGTATAAGGATACGGGTCTGTAATACACCAAAATGAATACCAGGTATCCTATAATAGTTTTACCTAAAAGTTTTAAAAGTTACAATAAGTAAGCGCTGCAGGCCATATCATTACGGTCTACAACTTCAAACGCCTTTCACTTGCTTTCTGTTTGCAGAGAAGCCGAAGAAGAAGAAGGAGACGGAGACGGAGACGGAGACGGAGACGGAGACGGAGACGGAGACGGAGACGGAGACGGAGACGGCGACGGCGACGCAGACGCAGACGGCGACGCAGACGGCGACGCAGACGGAGACGCAGACGGAGACGGAGACGCAGACGGAGACGGAGACGGAGACGCAGACGGAGACGCAGACGCAGACGCAGACGCAGACGGAGACGGAGACGCAGACGGAGACGGAGACGGAGACGGGGACGCAGACGGAGACGCAGACGGAGACGGAGACGGAGACGCAGACGGAGACGGAGACGCAGACGGAGATGTAGGCAGAGACGCAGACGGAGACGGAGACGGAAACGGAGAAGGAGAAGAAGACGGCCAGAGAGACATCGAGTACGTATACATGATGACACACAGCTTTGGTATAAGGTTGCGGGTCTGACTGTAATACACCACAATGAGTAGTACAATGTTAGTAGGCCTCCCTGTCCCGAGGACAATAGGTTCTGCGCCTGGAGAGTCAATGACTGGTGTAGCAGCGTCTGCTGTGACAATGCAGGCCAATCCTTGAGTGACAGTCCCTTGCACCGTTTCTGCAGACGTAGTTCGATGGCAAAACTGGTGCGCCGTTCTCACGATCCCTTCGTTCTTAAAACAATAGCCACCGCTGGAATATACCAGGGACGGTTACGATAAAGCACGGTCGCGGGTAGGGAGATAAAGAACAGTACACACCACCCTTAATAGGCGCTGTCAGCTACAGTGGCTGACAGGATTTCTCATTATATACGGTGGCTTTGTAGGGTTTGGTGACTCACATAATATTAGTTAATTAGATAATTAATTAATAATAATAAATTACTTATGTCAGCAAAATGAAAAATCCTTTGATCTTTCGATGCATTTCCCCTGCCAGGATTACACTCAAGTCAATTATGGCATTGCATGCAGCAGATAATATGTTCTCTCCATAATTTCGACTTCATTGATTTAACTGTTTGTCCAAGGGTTTCATCGAAACCAAATAAAGTATTGGCGCGAACGAGATGTCATCTCGAAGTGGATACTGGAATATAGATGTTCGAATGGTCGCAAAATTATATTGACTAATTTACGAGATGAAATTAGAATAAACTAAAATGGAACACGCAGACGCGCACACGTACGCGCACGCACGCGCACGCACGCACGCGCACGCACGCACGCGCACGCACACACACATTATTATGCTAATTATGGGGTCAGTCTGGCATTATCACCTCCCAGGTGCCGAGTTCCTCTCATCTCTTTCCATGTTTATTCGCATTCTTGAGCCACTGACAACTGATCTATCTATCGGCTATGTATTTAACACAAAATAAAAGCAGATAATTACAGTTGCTTACTAACGTGTACCCAATGTGTGTTTCTACCTCGATGAGATTGATGGAAACACTGGGGAGATTGACTGGTGAGAAAGTCACCAGAAGGTCCCAGGGGTGGATCGAGAAGGTGGGTCTAGGGGGAGGAGCACAAAAACTCCCACTGGCAGCCGAACCATATGGTGTAGAACATTATTCGCTGCCGCGCCGCCATAACTTCAGCGTCTCCGCTGACTTTGGACGACGAAGGGGGTGCTGGTGAATATTTTTCGCAGCCGTTCCGCCGTATTTTTAGTTCTTCGTTGTCTTCTCTGCTGGCTCGCGACTGGCAAGACTGTGATATCGATGACGGGAGGGGGGTAACTTGTGCTGTAGGAAAAATTTCGCCGCCGCTTCGGCGAAACTTCACCTTATTGTGAACCTGAACGGGGGCACATTTCAAACAGTCTAATGGTCACTTGGGCCCATTCAAACATGTCTACGGGCACGCCAAATTACAAAGGTCTAGGGGGACATGTGCGCCACAGCCTCCTGGATTCTGGTCACCATGTGAAGGAGTTTAAGATAAAATAAACAAAATAAATACTGTAGTGGTGGTAACTGATGCCTTTGGCTTGACGTAAGATGTATGCTAGCGAATTAAGGATAACCTAACCAGAGACAATGCTTACAGCCGTGGAAGTCTGGTCCTTTCCTTCAACTGGGTCTATTCGACAACCGGAAGTCGGGGCCCTAAAACGTTATCGGACAAGCAATACGAACGTCTGGCGGCACGGATCTTCTCAAGGGTCAAAGACGACATCTACGTACGCCTACTGAGTCCGACATTCTACAAGAAATACACAGTGCTTCTTAAAGGGATAAAACGAAGCGATATATCTCTGCGAAGAGTAGGTGAGGATGAATTTTGGCTTTTGTATGGTACTGTTGTAAAATAACATTGTCTCGCCAAATTTCCACAAGATGTTATTTAGAAAATATTGACCAATGCACGTGTTTCCGAAGAATGTGAGTAGCATAAATGTCGGCACATGTATGTTGTTATCAAATGTGATGACTTAATCTTAATATCGGGGAAGGAAACCAGCGATGGGCAGTCTACGATTTTGTATACGTAGCCGTATGTCGGCGTTTGTTTGCCACAGATGTGGCATTTTGATGATATCGACGTACAATTTCATGTTAACTGTATCTTTTCCAATAAGCAGTGAAGGTCACGAGTAGAAATATATAATTTTTACGGGATGTGCCTTGGAGGGAAAATCACTTAACAAATACTGGGAAAACGTCTGTGCCTGATGAATGCGCTGATTGGAGGCTGAACACGATGCCGTGTATTCACGTTCAGTCTCAGTAGTCGGTAAAGTAAATGTGCGTTCATTGATAGATGTTTGCCCGGCGAGAACGACACTGGACAACAACCAACGCCAACTAGACTGGCCCAGCACGTCCATGGGCAAGACAGCATCATCGGACCAAGCATGTCTCACAGGTACACGACTTTCATCATTAGATGGCGTGCTTGGTTTTTATTGTAACACAAGTGCGCGCACGTATGTACTCGCACGCACTCGGACACGCACATACGCGCACATACGCAATTACGCACACACGCACGCACGCTCGCAAGAACACGTAAGCGAGCACACGTACATACGTGTATACGTGCACACTCGCAAGCACGCACGCCTGCACACACACAGACAACGATGTGTTTAACCATAACGAAACAGTCAATACCCGTGTCTTCGTAACTGCATCTTGAATACCAGCATAATAATTATTAATCAACTTTTTAATTCGACGTGTAGTCAATGTGAACCGAATTAAACTAAAAAAACATAATACTGACCTACATCACAAAGCACTCACCTTGCTTTTCTATCTATATTACCTCAAAATGCAGAATGCACCACATCAAAACCACAATAAATCATAACCGTATTTCATTTGCACGACGATTGACACATCTCCAACTTTCAGTTATCGTCTTTCAGATGGCCGGCCGCTAGGCACGTGTACTTGTCTTGGCGACTACGCGGACGGCGCCAACTGGGGTCCTGTTGCGTTGGTCAGTGGATGTCAGGAACCAGACGGGTCGAGCTTAACAAATGGACTGAGACAATTGGCGCAGGTAGGCTAAGCGGCTGTCCCAATGCGACGTTTAAAATTTATAGAGAGGATGTATTCATTTTTAACAAGGTTTTAAGATATCTAGGAAATTCGGTAATTCCATTTGAACAAAAATTCTTTCCATGATATATTGGTGTGGCCCTCGTTCCTAACAAGTTGTTATATGTCCAAAAAGAGGTATAATCACTATGTACTTTTTAAGTTTACGAGAACGTAGTGCCCCGTGTTAGATAATTACACTCTCTCACGGAACTACTGATGAATTGTTATCTTGTACTTTTCGTAAATGATAGCTAACAGAAACAGACTGACAGTCAGACAGACAGACAGACGGACGGACGGACAGACAGACAGACAGACAGACAGACTGACAGCCAGACAGACAGGCAGACAGGCAGACAGACAGACAGACAGACATACAGACAGACAGACATACACACATGTGTGTGTGTGTGTGTGTGTGTGTGTGTGTGTGTGTGTGTGTGTGTGTGTGTGTGTGTGTGTGTGTGTGTGTGTCTGTGTGTGTGTGCGTGTTTGTGTGCGTGCGTGTGTGTGTGGAGCGAGACAGATAGAGAGATTAGATAGAAAGAGAGAGAATGAGAGCCCAATATACGTATTTCTATTGTACGAGGAAATGCATTTACATGTGTCTGACGCTAATTTACGTGTGTGGAATTTAGAAGACAGTGACACTGTCCACTCCTCATATTGTGAACCTCTCCTTCCAGACACAGACGAACGCGACCAACGTCGGGACGGTGTCCGACAGCGCAAAGCGTCTGACGGACAAGGCTGACCAGATCACGTACCCGGACATCGCCTACTCTTCCCGCATCATGCAGAACGTGGCACGAGTACGAATGGTCAATCAAAGCGTGAGTCTTCGCTGTTGCTTCGAGTGGTAGCATAAGTTCGCAAAGTACACAAAAACCGCAGTGGTGGTGATTTCATGTCATGTATCGCGGGGCGTAAATACTTTTGTGGCGCCACCTAACGAATAGAACAATCACCAATGCACATTAACACTATTGATATCAGAACCGCGCAGCATATTATGTTAAGGTTCTCTGTTAGTGTTTTTAATTATATATATATATATATACATACATACATATACATATGTAGGGAGAGGGAGAGAAGCCATGGCAAGAAATCCACCCAAACATATTCCACGCACAGCGACTGTTGTCAAGAATGGTTGATCATTCTAAATAAGTGACACATCGTATATACACACATTCAACTATTTCGCTACTGACATACGTGTAACATTATATTCATTGATGATAACATAAATGTACACTCACTTACTTATGTCATGCATTTAACGTGGTGACACGATGAGTAACGGTTCTTGCCAGTGTTTTCTGTCAGACGTTGTGGCAGCCAGACAAGTCCCACTGAGGACGGCGTCCCTCGGGTTTCCAAAGGAAAATTCCGTTGGCAATGTCATTGTGACGTACCACATGTTCTATTATATAAATATATTAATTTTAGAAAACCAAAATCGCTTGCGGTTTGTGTTTGTTCATTCACCTCGCTACAAAAAAACATAGAATAATATTTCGTTGTAGATGAAGTGTGGATACACATATAGAACATGATCAAACATGCGTATTTGCAAACTTGCGTCAGTAAGAAATGTCTTGGTATTGGGATGTGCCGGCAGTGACAGTGTCGACAGCGGTGTTTCTAACGAGCTGGTCGCGGCTGGTTGTAGGTCGGTCGAGACTTGGTGAAGATAGCGAACAATATACTAAAGGCAAAACGCTCAGAGATCGTACAAGCACAGCGAGTCGACAAGTCGTCCAACAGGTACGGCCAAACATTGCAGGTGTACATCAGACCAATTGTTGTTGTTGTTGTTGTTGTTGTTGTTGTTGTTGTTGTTGTCGTTGTCGTTGTCGCCGTCGTCGTCATAATACTATTAATAATAAAATATTAGCAATCTAAATGTGTTACAATTCTCTGTCACCAACAAGGCTCACAACACAATCTCATCGCAAAATCTTACAACACAATCTGAACAGCCTTCCATTGCAATCTAAACGTCTTAAAATGCAATCTAAATAGTCAACTGTTACAAATGATAACTTTTACAATACAATTGCAAAGTCATATAATACAAATGTGTTACAAAACGCCCAAACGAATATGGTTTAAAAAACACAAAGACCAAGAAATTAAAAGAAAATCAGATCGCGCTGTATAAGACCTTACCTGTTTGCTTTGCTTTGTTCTCCAGAATCGTACGCGCCCTGGAGACGTACGGATGGATGGCGGACCTGGGCGGCAAGAAACGGGAGAGAATCGTGGAGTCGAACGTGGCGTTGGAAGTGTGGAACGTGTCTCCCACTAACCCCGTCGTAGGGTTCGGTTCACTGACCACCAGCGATTCGGCGTTCGCCAATCTGTCGCTGGTCAGTTTCGTCCAGGCACCTGACATGCTACTCAACATGACGCTAGCGGCAATCATGTTGTCGCCCAGCACCGTTGCTACGGCCATCGAGATAGACAGTAGGTGTATTATTATCGCGTTTTAAGTAGGTAAATGTGTACCTCCCAACGTTTTAGTTTTAAAATCTGTGAGACTCGAGATTGTCGGGACGTTCCAGGAACATATGGAGCGTTGGCGTATATAAATGCCCGTATTGTTTTTTTTTGGGAAAATATTTTAGGGAGAGGTAGAGGGAGAAAGAGGTTGAGAGTGATGGGAAGGGAGAGAGAGAGAGAGAGGAAGGAGAGACAGACAGACAGGGAGACAGAGACAGAGAGAGAGAAAAAAAGACATACAGACAGACAGGCAGGCAGACAGACTGACAGACAGACAGACAGACAAACAGACAGACGGAGAGGGAGAGGGAGAGGGAGAGGGAGAGGGAGAGGGAGAGGGAGAGGGAGAGGGAGGTAGAGGGAGAAAGTTAAATGTTTTAACTAAACAATGACATCGCGTAGTAATGTGGTCAACATTAATTCGAGTATGCAAACTTCACGAGGATAGCAGATTCTTGTGTTAGATGTTATTTGGTTTCCAAGATATGTCAGTCCGACAATAACCCAAACCTCGCATTGTTTATCATTTCAGGCCTTCTCAAGGAGGAAGCAGCAATAACACGTCTCACATTTGCAGTATTCAACAACCATTTATTTTTCTTGAGCCCTGGTGAAATAAATGGAACTTACAAGACGAACAGCAAAGTGATATCTGCTACCTTCAACGGCATCCAGTTGCAAAACATGTCCGAACCTGTTAAAACAGTCTTTCTGCCAGGGGATGTATGTATACATTATATAACATCATGGTCTCGCTCTGCTTAGTAAGTGTTTAATGACGTTGAATAATTACTATTACATGTACCTGGTAACTTATTGATCAAACATCGTTCAAGTATTACCAAAAAGATCCGCAAAGGCATGTAGTTACCTTATTATTATTATTTCACTCTTACTTTGGTTTGTCATACGTATTTACAGTATAGCAATCCCAATTTTTGTAATTACTTACGAACTTCATCTTCTATTAAGTAAACGTTTGATGTTTGTTACCGACGATTGCCGCAATCTCCTTTCTAGAGCGCAGAACTCAACTCGTCCTACTGCGTCTACTGGGACTTCGACGCTCTGGATGGGCAGGGCGACTGGTCAACGGACGGCTGCTGGTACAATAGTTCGCAGGACGGTCGAGTCATCTGCATGTGCGACCACATGACCAACTTCGCCATTCTTGCGGTCAGTCGTAGATTTGCTCTGTTGATGTGTGGACGCGATTGGTTTATGTTTTGTAGCTAAGTAAACTCGGTAACACCAAATGTCGCGCGGACGGAAACACCAGATGTTCATGCTAGGTGCTGTTACTGGGGCAGCAAGAGCGTAAACAAGAAATATGAAAATCCTAGTGCAACGCAAGTTAATTTATATGCATTTATTGCAGTAACCGAAACATCATATTGAAAGGAAAGCGACAACGTTATGTAGTAGCTAACTATACGAAGTCACTAAATCCGCCGACATCCACAACTATTTCAGAAGGGAGGGTCACACATACACATAAAACTGTTGGACGTTCGATAAGGATGTCAAAGTTTTGCTTGTCCGCCTCTCACAGGTGGTTTTGTTGTGGATGTCAAGTCGCTTGTTAAATCCTATTAACTCTCTTCAACCAACTAGTGTCATGTCGCCGTTGTCTGGTGAATGTCCGTGTTCTGTGTACAGGATATAGAGGCGACGGACCTCCCCGAAAGTCACGTCACCGCCCTCAACATCATCACGATCATCGGCGTGAGTCTGTCGATGCTTGGCCTCGTCCTCACCATTCTCTCCTTCATTATCTTCAAGTGAGTCACACTCCGTCTTCTCGTAATACAACACAACTAGCACACGCATCACCCATGGAGTAGCAAAGGCAGCAGTTATCACCATTACCGTATTGTCAAACTAAATTCGTTTCCACCACCATTTAGTTTCAATTGCGACACTGCATGAGGCAGATAACAATTTAAAGAATAATTATAATATAACACCACTGTGACATCTCCTGGGTAATGACTGACAGCTCAACTTGTTCACTGAAAAAAGTAAATAAATCTTTAAAAAAAAATTTCTTCACATTCATCGCCAATTGTTACATAGGAGGCGAATAGTCCAAGGAGCGTATGCGGAAAGAAAGAGCCGAATGGACATTGGCGCCTGTAATGAGATAGACTTACAATGGTCCTAAGTTAGCGCATTGATATATATATATATATATATATATATATGTTTTTTTCAGGCCCACAAACTCTATATGAACATTTAGTACTATGTCAGCAGCATTACCGTCTAACATACCTATTAAACAACGCATTATTTTTGGAGGATGCAAAATACAAATAGTATGATATATTATACTAATTAGAAAGCTATAATTAAGCTGAAATGTTATACACATGTAATTGAATTCTAGAAGGGAGGCTCCTATTAAGGACATTGGACCTTTTAATTCCGGTGTATTATTACTAGCCGCCGTCAAATAAAGGCACACTATTGAAATGTGTATTCCTGTTGTGCCTTTGGCCAGACCACTTCGACGGCCCCGTGGACAGAAGGTTCTGTTCAATCTGGCGTTAGCATTGCTCGCCGTCTACATTGTATTCCTGGCCGGCATCAAGGCCACGTCCGACAGAAGTGTGTGTATCGCGGTAGCGGCCCTATTGCAGTACTTTCTGCTCGCCTCCTTCGCGTGGATGCTCGTCGAGGCGATCTTGCTGTACATGCGGTTCGTGAAGGTCTTCAACACCTACATTCCGAAGTTCATCTTGAAGGTGTCCATTCCAGCGTGGGGTACGTCAGCAGCTTAAGGTGCAAGCGCGTCAGTGTGGTTCCAGAACATTAGGTTCCAATCGAATGCGTGCGTGCATACGCGTGCGTGCGTCCCTCTCCTCTCAGTGCCCCTTCTTTTCCCTCCCCCTCTCTCTCTTTCTCCTTCCCTCACTTCCTCCCTCCCTCCCCTTCCTGCCACCCCCTTCCTACTCTCTCTCCCTCTCCCTCTCCCTCTCCCTCTCCCTCTCCCTCTCCCTCTCCCTCTCCCTCTCCCTCTCCCTCCCCCCTCTCTCTGTCTGTCTGCCTCCCCCCTCTCTCTGTCTGTCTGTCTGCCTGTCTGTCTGTCTGTCTGTCTGTCTGTCTGTCTGTCTGTCTGTCTGTCTGTCTGTCTGTCTGTCTGTCTGTCTGTCTGTCTCTCTCTCTCTCTCTCTCTCTCTCTCTCTCTCTCTCTCTCTCTCTCTCTCTCTCTCTCTCTCTCTCTCTCTCTCTCTCTCTCTCTCTCTCTCTCTCTCTCTCTCTCTCTCTCCTTCTCTGTTTCTCATTCTCTCTCTTTCTCTCTCTGTCTCTCTGTCTCATCTGTCCATCTATCCATATAGTCCTTTTTTCTGTGCGTGTGTGGTTTGTGTGCGCGTGCGCTTTTGTGTGTGTATTAATTCCTGAATGCGTGTGAGCGGGCATACAGTCGTGTATGCGTGCCTGCTAACATCTATTGTTTCAAAGAGATATTTTGGCTAATGTATTACCAAGACTAATGTGGATATATGATATCACAACAGCATATCATAATATTATTTTCAAGCGAATGCTCGAATAGACATTATGTGTAGAAATGCATGTTTGATTTGCAGGAGTACCCGCTCTGATTGTCGGTAGTGTCGCCGCAGTTGATTATAATTTGTTCCGGGGACCGGATGATTAGTAAGTATATTTTATTTGACAATATTCTAGAGGCCATACTCCATAACATATGATATATCTGCTGCATAGGCTTATGGATCAAATTTTGCGTATCTCGTCTTCTCTTGTTGCCTAGTATTAAATCAACGTAGTGACTAATATAAATGAATACATAAATAGACGAGAAATTGGTGATGCGCCGAGGCAACCAGTTAATATAGGTACATGAATGACGCGACCAGTAAAAACATTGGTGAATTAAACGAGTTACAGTTACAGTAGAAACGTGTACCAATGCCTATATTTAACCACTCGATTCTTCTTTTTTCATTCCTTCTTCCCTTGATCCTTTGCGGGTGGGTTCATATCACCCGGTCAGTTCCACCCTCTTGGTCATTCTTCCCCGTCTGTCCAAAATTTCCGCAATTTTTTACCAATCTTCGTCGTTCATACTTGCCTCTTGGAGATCAGTCTTCACAGGTAGTCTCCTTCTTAATGTTGGCCTTTGTCTTCTCCTCTTACCAGTCCTTCTTCTGGTTTATATAACTGTCTTTGTTAATCTCTCATCATTCATTCTTTGCAAATCTTCTGCCAGCCGCATTCTGCTCCCAATGACTGTAATTTTCAGGTGGTTCTTCGTGCCAGTCTCTTTTCTCAATTCCTCGTCTTTCTTCTACTTTCTCGTGTCATTTGACGTATTCTGCGGACTCAGTTATTCTTCTACGACCTGTAGCTTCTCTTCCTGTCTCTGTATGAATGCCAGGGTTCCCAACAGATATACACAAGTTGATAGCACGCTGGTTTCCAACACTGTCCCATTTCTAGCATGCCTGTTGAAAATGCCAGAAGATACACCAATAGCCTCGTTCGTAAGTGCTTATCATAAGCATGTCACACATTCGTAGCATTCGTCACAACATCTCGTGGTTGCTTGCAGCTGCTGGCTAGATCGACCAGCCTTCTACTACGGTTTTGCGCTGCCAGTCGGCATTGTGATCGTGGTGAATGCTATCATCTTCATCTTCATCATCAAGGGCATCACCTGCGACCGTGGCAGCGGACTCCAGAGCACACAGACACGCGCAGAACTCAACTGGTTACAGCTGCAAGCGGCCATAGCATCCTTCGTCATCCTAGGTGGGTAATGGACGTCTCCGTTGCAACCTACCTGTATCTATGGAGAGATCGAGCACGTCGGTAAAGTCCTAGTTGTCTGTGCTTGTATCAAATGTTGACCACGATAATAAATCGTTACAAAGTCATGCAACTGCAATAGCTTTTTCAAAACGGACTTACTTTGAACTTGAGTAATGTAGCAGAGTTTCAGAAGATAACGAACTATAAAGACAGTTCTACCCTCACACGTGTTTATATATATATATATATATATATATATATATATATATTAATACGTTAACATTTGGACCCAGTCTGGCAGTATCTCCTCCCAAGGACCGAGGAACACTCGCCTCTTACTTTGTGTTCTTTGGCACCTAAGAGGAGATACTGTCAGACTGCCCCACAATTGGAGTACCAATATATAGATTCGCCTCCTTGTTCCATCGGCCTAAACATGTTCTACTAATTAGCGATACATTTAACATTTATTTAGTTCAATCGAGTTGTCTACATTATGTGTAACCGATACCTTTTTTGCCTGTCAGAGAAAGATGGAAATGGGCGATGTGAGCGGTGAGTAATTTGCAACCTTCCAGATGGCGCCACTGTAGACGAGTTTAAGATCAGAACACTTTAATGGAAGTACGTTGTGCCCTTGGTGTAATGCTCCAAGGTCACGTGTAAGCTAGAGCTAAACTATACCTCTTACATTACACAGGTTTGACGTGGGTCGTTGGTTTCTTCGCGGTGCGTGACGCTCGCCTCACCCTCCAGTATGTCTTCTGCATCCTCAACTCGACGCAGGGTCTCCTCATCTTCCTCTTCCACAACATCCGCGAGAAGTCAGTGCGCGCCGCCTGGAGCAGTCTGTGTTGCTGCGACGAGAGTTCCAAGTTGACGTTCACGAACCCCGTAACGAGCATCGCCAGCGCCGGCAAGCGTGCCAGCTCGAAGCGTCGCAGTCGCAACCATAGCCTCGTTCACCCGAACGACGTGATCAGGACCTACAGCAACTCGCACGAACGGAAAAATACGTTGTAGATGCCAAATGTCTCCAAGACCTTGTTTTTCGGTGCCTTCTTGAAGATTGAGGATGGACTCCGAGTCAAAGCTCTGCGGTTACAGGGATCAATGCTTTAGTTAACGTCCTCGGATATGACTGCTTGTTCATAGAGAGGTAGTGTTGTGTTGAAGGATATCGCAACTGTGATCGATACAAAAACATAGCGTAACATATATGCCGCCAAATATGGGGTAACTGTTCGTGACAACAAGGGAGAAACAATCGCGATCGTCTGGCCAATAGCGGTGTTATGTTGAGCTGTAGTCAGATGGCGATGCAGTCAACCGCGTCGACAACACGGTGAATGATGGGCACCGATGATGGACTCGGTCCTGGATGTTGCTGTAGCACGCGGACCGCACGCGGACTGTACGCAGACCGCACGCGGACTGCACGTGTGTCATGTTGTGGAACACATGCAACATATTAAACAAAATACGCCATATAAGACGTCATTAGGCGACATGAATAGCTCGGAAAATCTAATGAAGAGATGCCCTTGAAGAAACCATAGTTGTATTTGTTCTTAAGAGCCGGAGGAGGAAGATGATAACGTGCGCGCGTGTGTGTGTGCATGCGTGCGTGTGTGCTGCGTGTGCTGCGTGTGCTGCGTGTGTGTTTGAGTGCGTGCATGCTTCATAAAATGTATGTACCATTGTAACAGTTGGCCTGGTGTTTGTCTGCATGGTTGTATATGCGAGCAATGTAGTGATGAGCTGTAGTGATGAAACTGTTTATTATGTATTTTAGTATATATAATGTATATACAATTTTCCTTTTTTTATAAATTAGCGTAGAGCATGAATGTATTTGCCTGTTTAGAATAAATATTATTGCTATTTTAAGTTTCGTTAAGAATGTTATTACTATGGACGTTTTCTCCATATATATATATATATATATATATATATATATATATATATGCTGGAGCCCTAGACGAGTTACCCGGCGTTGCACTGGGAAAAAGGCAGTCATGTGTGTGTGACCCCCGAGATCCCCTTCGCCACACAAATTTCGAAAACATAAATCTACGAGCCATCCCAGCCACAACATTTCAACCGCACGCGTGCACAACTAACGGAGATATGGGTCCACATACAACCAGACAACCGTATTGTTTTATAATACAGAATCTAGCTGAAACCATACCTGCAGGGTACCAATAATCTGCTGGTGTCCACATCCCCGTCTGCTTTAGGCTCTCGATTTACTCTCGGGTTACGGATACAGTGATACTTATTAATAATACTCTAATTATGCAAGGAAAAGTACTTTATAACATAGCAAATGGATACCGAGGCAAAGAGAATATTTAGACAAATTTGGAAAACATTATATCAGGCACAGGCCAACAGACTAGCAGCACTATCTAACGTTGAAGCGATTAAAACATTATAGTCAGGAAGCACGAGACCTAGTGCTATTCTTGGTTGCTCTGTGTTTTGTAAACTTCATACCTTCTTGAATAATATTCCAGAGCTCAACCCTCTCAAAACAGGTGGCCTCACTCTGAAAATCGGACGTACATTCTCTCTCGCCTATGGGAATCGGAGTGGCCGTGTTATCCTAATTGGTAGTTCTAAATTTGCATAGTGGAAGTGGAAGTACAGTGCAAAACTTGGTATCGAAATAAACATAATAAACAGTAGACATAACAACAAGAACTATCGTATCGATGTGTGTAATATTGAGAAGGCGTGATCGAGACAAAACACATTAAATAATAATCGTGTCGAAAATGCCGATTCGGTTTCTTCGTAACTATCACATAAAATGTAACATAGATACCTCCATGCACACCCAGCATCCACGATTAATATATCAAAATAATACATTTTCATTCATTCATTCAAAATTGCAAATAACAGCAGAATTTTAAATTGATACTGAACATCACAAATTTATGAACCAAACTTATAGCCCACCCTCATATTTTTGTGTAACCAATCGGAAAGGATTTCATGATGAGTACCATTGCCACGTCTTTATTGAAGAAACATCTACCAGTGAACAATAGTGGCGTGCTTCATAAGATAATTGAATTGATAAGATGCATGTTTCACAAAAGAAGATGACAAGTTTGCATTGCGAGAATTGTGCAAAAATTTAACTTAATCTATAATCCAGAGTGTCATTAGTTGGATATATCACTCAACACTCGACAGTGATGTTGCTTTTAGCAAGACCACTGCTGTGACCAGGTATCAGCGACATTATTTGGGAGCATATTACTAGACTCAGACAAACTCTGTTCCCAATTGCCTGCACGGTGAGATGCAAAGAACCTCAGAAAATGTAAATCATCTTGATGTAGGTTCTTTGGAGGCCGCGGGTTGGTGATTCTGAAGTTCATCATATATCGGTCCATTTGTTCCAGTTGTTTGGAAAAGAAGTGCAATGGAGATTGCTTCGCAAACGCAGGTCCTACGAAACCCAACTCATCCAAGTGGTCGACGACCGAGGATAGCTAGATCGAAGCAGTTGGATTTCTCAATGGCATTCTACAAAGTGTCCCACCGCCATCTGGCAACTAAACTTCACCATTATGGTGTGCGAGGGAAGACTGGGGCAAATGTTCCTGATCAGCCGCACCAAATCCCTTGGTGTAACCATCGATAGGACACTAACATTGAGTGAACACAGACAAAATAACGTAATAAAGAAGGCCAACAACACCAGGACTTTCCTACAGCGGAACATCAGCAGTTCTAAGTCATCAAAGCAATATGTTATCAGACGTTCATAAGAACCATGAATATGCGTCGACAGTACGGGCTCGTTCCACAGAGAAGACCATCAGATATGTGGAGATTGTTCAACAACACGCCGCTCGCTTCATAAAGAGCGACTACCGTTGACGCAGCAGTGCGATGATCAAAACTCTGAAATTGGAGACCCTTTATAGTAGGCGGGCTGATACCAAGCTCGTAATGCTCTACCGCATCAGGAACAATTCTAGTCAGTCTAAGCTTCACAAAATAACCATTAGAATCACATAAACATAAACCAGTACTACACCACCCATTACGTGCGACGCTCCACCCACGCCAGTAGTAAGGTAGACCATCTGGATCGGTATCCTGCGGCATTTCAGAGGAGTTTTTGGTTGGTATTAGGGAGGTTTCGAAAGCCGCCCCCCCTGAGTGAAGTGAGTAGTCACGTGACCGTATGTGTAACGAGTCGCCACCTGGCGGGTACGTCAGAGGTGACGCCCCCTGACGGGAAGCGTAGAGAGGGTGTGATTATGTATGTATGTGTATTTATAAACCGTGTGTATGAATGTACGTGTATGAAAGAACTAACGGAACACAAGAGTATACGAGTGCACACGTATTTTATTGATGAAAGATACAAGCGTATAACATGAAACCGTGTTTTATTAAGCGAAGCACAAGAATATCAAGACTTGTGGGTGAGTGAACACCACGACAGAGGTCGTGAGCTTAGGGGTCAATACGACCACGCCAGTGGCTCGTGGGATGATGATGATGGTACGACTTACGGGTGAGCGAACACCGCGCTAGAGGTCGTGAGCTTACGGATGTGTGACCATCGCGTCATAGACTCGAATCGTATAATGATGATGATGATATCTGTTCGTTAATGAAACACGGTTATCGCAGTTGTTTAAGCCAATCGAATACGCGGCAATCGTTTGCTATCAGATCAGTGCCGAAACCTTTTACGAAATCCTTCATGACAACTCCACGACATCGAAACATGAGATAAGCAACGCAGTATTGTCCACAAACGTTAGACACGGGGCTCTGCAGTCTCTTAGAATTATGAGTCCACGTTACACAATGTTTATTCAAGAAGCGACAAAACTCGACGTGCTGCGGCGGCAGGCCGTACGAGCAGAAGTATTCGCCGCAACCGTTGGCGTCTACGTAGATCGCTATCCAATGTTCACCGGGTTTACCCGCGTCGTGTGTATCGCGGGTGAGTAGGCGGACGAGCTGTATGGTTTCCATCAGTTGTCGTAGATGACGTTACGACTCCTGTCGATCTCCAGCACCTTCTCGATTTCGGCGTAGGCGACGACGTTCACAGTGGTTGTCAGTGCGTCGTGGAAATGAATCTCGATGCGCACGTTGCCCTTATGTACCAGATGGAAGCAGCAGTCGTCGCACGCATCGGGGGTGAGGTCCACGGCGAAGAAGGTGTAGCCGTGTCGGAAGTCGTAGCGAGTCAATCCGTTGCCTTCGTCCTGCCACGCCTTACCCGTCGAGGTGAACAGGTTATGGTAGCACCTGACAAAGAGGTCGTTGTCGAAGTCGGGCTGGAAAGGTTTGGCGGGTATCTGTCGTCCGTCGACGTATACGGCGAAGAAGTTGATGTTGTTGTTTTTAGCATGAAAGGGATTTCTGTCGTAGCGTCCGTTGTAGGCGTCGTTATCGATGCAGCACAGCACGAGACGTTTCGGAAGAACACCAAGAAAGAGGTTCTCGTGCGTGTGTGAGCGGGTACCTGTGGGAATGGAGTAGACCTTGCATTCGACGGGTCGC
The DNA here is from genome assembly GCA_963995525.1 of Escarpia spicata. NCBI lineage: Eukaryota > Metazoa > Annelida > Polychaeta > Sabellida > Siboglinidae > Escarpia > Escarpia spicata. The sequence goes on along the minus strand of OZ023205.1, from coordinate 10,911,448 downwards.
AGCGGATACTTGGCGGTGGCCTTTTCGAGGGCTTTGATGTGCGCCATCTGCACGCTTGGGTTCAGGGTGACTTTCCTGACGAACAGTGTAGCGTTGACGATCTGTATCTTGTAGCCGGGGTTACCTCCGCCGGCTATGAGTGCGAACGCATCCTTGCTGCGCACCAGACGTATCTTGACCTCGACACCGTTGACGAGGAGTTTATCCTGATGGAAGAGATCGACGTGGAGACGACCCATCATGTCGACCACGCGACTCTGGGCGATCATGTTGCGTCTGGCGACGAACCCCGCGTTGGCTGCCGCATCGGCGCCGTCAATGACGACGGCGTCCATATGATCAGCCGTGTCCTTGTGCCACATCTGACACGTCAGGTGCGTCTCCTTGGCATCGTTGCCGTAACTGAGCAGCGTCTCTATGTAGGCGCGGTACGGGTACGTGTTGGTCGAGGGAGTCACGAGCGTTCCGTTCAGGTAGACGTCGACCTGACTGAACAGTGAATGGAGCCAGTTATTCACGGGAGCGACGGGATCGGCGGCGTCGAGATCGGTTCCGTCGGCACGCGTCACCTTCGCCTGAATGTGTAGCGTCGTGCTAGCGAGATCCTGGTAATCGTCTCCCGAACCAGGTACGACGAATTCGATCGGACCACCCGAGTCGAGCGAGGACATCGGTTGGTAGTGGACCGTACGACTGTCGATGACGGTGGTCTGAGTCGGAGGCACGGTGAAGACATCGAGTTCCCTCTTGAGTCCCTCGCATGATAGTTTATGAACGAACGCCATTGTCGAATATATCCGGTTCACGACGTGCCTTCGGTCTCTGCTGCTTCCTTCGACGTCTCGCGGCTGTACTGACTCGTTTCGCGGCGGGTGTGCGTCTTATACGCTTATGCACGCCAGGGGTCAAGAGGTCGCTTATCATTTCTCTACCTGCAGCGGTGGCGCGACGTTTGGCGGCCGTTCTGATGTTCTGCCCCGCCAGGACGTCGTCGCCTATACGTGCGCCGGTCGACAGAGCTCTCTTTCCCAACGCCACGGCGCCTCTCTTGACGAGTGGCATGACGCTACGTAGTAGACCTCCGAATAGACTTCCCAGTCCGTGTCCTCGTTGGTATCGGGCACCCGCGAAATAAGGAAGCGCACCACCCGCTTGACGAGCGTAGTAATCGTTGTAATTCATATCTCTCTAGAACAGTGCCGTCCGTTGCCGTTGGAAATGAAGTGTCACTGTCACCTTGCCGACCTCGAATGGCACGCGTTGTCCCGTGTCGTCTCTTATATCTGTCTCGATCGTACCAAACTCTTTACAGAGCACGGGTACGTAGTGAGTCTTGTCGAAGGTCTTCGACACGACGTCGCCATGGCGACCGCTCACCGAAACGATGCGCAGCAGCGGTACGAGACTGTCACCGACAACTCGCGGTTCCACGACATCCGTGTAGATGTAGAGCGATTCTCGTTCCATGGTGACCACGGTGTCACCTTCCACGATACGTACCTTGAACTCGGGTGCCGCGGGGTCCTTCGGGAGAGCCGCCAGCGTAGCGGTGCGAAAGCCGAGAACGGTGGTCAGCATAGGCGGCGCGGAAGACGGTATTCGGTGCCATGTGCACCGATACCTTACGCGTGATGATGCTGTAGCTCAGTTTCACTCGTCCCTCTCCCACCACGCGACGTAGAGCAGCGTTAACGACGAGGATCAGTGACCACGGGTCTTTATAGTGTCCGGTTCCGATTCGGATAATCTCCGTGTGCAGGGACCGCGGGTCCCGATATTCATCTATCGATAGTGACACAGCGAACCCCGCGTCGTCGTCTACGATGTTGTACCAACTGTGTGGGTACTGTACCTCCACCAGTCCGCACTCCCATTGTCCCCGTAGTAGGATACGTTTCGGTAGCGTCGTGACGTAGTGGGTCAGCGTGTTGTCGGGGTGCGTGTCCATGGAAGCATTGCTGGGCAACGTGAGATAGAAATCACTCGTCGCCATGTTGTTTCAACGTCGGACTGGGTAGCAGGTAACCCAACGAACTACTCAACAGGGCCGTCCAAAGAGTCGGATTGACGTGGTGGCCGAAAGTCAGGTTGTAGATGCTGACCAAGATGACCGTGTACAAGACGACGACTTGACACAGAAAGGCTATCTCCTCTTTGGGACACGCGGTGCCAAATATATGCCACGGAGTCCTCTCTTTCTTTATTGGTGGTGGCGGAGTGGCGTCGACGTCGTCTTCTTCTTCGTCACTAACGGTGATCCGTGATGTCGTCTCGTCTGCCATGCGTGGACGTCTGACATCGCGACGGGCGCGTGACTAGACTTTATAGCCGACGAGGGCTTTGGCATCGACCCAGCTTTTGAATTTCGAAGGGTATTCGAACCATTTCACCAACACCTCCCGTCGCCTGTCTACCTTGCGGCGCTGTACTATTGATTCCACGCGGTACAGTTTATCGGCCGGAACCGTCACCTTCTGCAACTCCGGCACGTAGAAGGTACCGTCCAGTATCTCTCAGAGATCGTCCGTTAGACGATAGACGGGCGGATCGGACGGATGCACCTCGCGTATCGTGAATAGTTCCTCTGTCCAATTCACCGTGTAGCCTTTGTCGAATCGTCTCTTGACCTTGCTGCTACGCACGCGATCCCCCACGTGGTACTTGGGTACGCCCTTACCGTGATGACCGCCGTACAGGCGCTGCCACACCTCTTCCTGATTAGTCGCATCCACCTGTGACGGAGGCATCCCGATACTGTGATGGAGCGTGTCGTTGTACGTGCGCACCAGATCCGGAAGGATATCGATGTATCGCCACGATTCTTTGTGTGTCAGGTATCGCCACAGCCGCGTCATTAGCGTGCGATTGAAGCGTTCCACGATGCTCGCCTTGGTCTCCTCGTTACAGGTGGAGAAGTGTTGGATGCCGTACCTGTCCAATACACCCCGAACGCTACGGTTATAGAATTCCAGACCTCTATCGGTCTGCAAAAACAACGGCTGTACGTCGGTGAAGAGTCCGTTCAGCGCCTTCGACACAGACGTCGCCGACTTGTTCTTCAGCGGAACGCATCGGGCGACTTTCGAGAAGACGTCGATCATCGTGAGCAGGAACGTTGTACCGTTGTTTTCTTTTTTCAGACTGGCCACGTCGACGAGATCGGCTTGCCACTGTTGATCCCGTCCTCCGACGACCGTGCGTCGTCGCTTGAAACGAAATCTGACCGGTTTGTGTAGGGTATAGGCGTTCTGTTCCGATAGCCATTGTTCGACGATCTTTCTCGGTACGCGTGGCACGTCTCGTCGCAAAGACGCGATTCCCCCGTAACTTCCCACCTTGGCGGGGTCGAAGTAGACGTCCTCCAGCTGTTTCCGTCGTCGCACCATGATCGTATGATATAATCGACGATAATACCGCACACGATGGGAAGTCCGGCGTAAGCGACACCGGTATACAGACGACGTAGACTATCCTGTGAATCGCACATTATGTCGGTGAATCGAAACGAAGCGCCTCTTTTATTCGAGATCCTCCCATCCCTTACTAGTCGAGGCCGGTGGCGAAGGTAGATTGGACGGGCTCATTCGAGGTCGCCTCCTCCTCGCGAGGGGTGTCCACTGCAGCGTTCGACGCGCTCTAGTGAGCGAACGTGTACCCGCTGCCGCTAAGGCACTCTTCCTTTGTTCCTGTTGAATGGCCAGTCTCCTGACCTCGTTACCCACCAACTCCATGGGTAGATTCATGGTGCCGAGTTGACGTGCAAACACCTGCCACCCCGTTGGACTGCCAACGGTCTTGCGCTGACGCAACAGATCGTTCATGTGGTCCACCACGTTACTTCCGGGTACCGCTACGCCTTTGTGCATGAGCTCTCCGCGCGCATTCCACACGACGTCTCGTTTCAAACGTTCCATCAGTAGTCTGGCTTTGGTCCGCAGCGCCTTGGGAACGCTGTCAACGACGTCCGCTTCCATACCTGCCGCCACCGCCGCTTCCATACCTGTTGCCCCCGCCTCTGGCGGGGTCGGGTCCGCCGCCGCCGCCGCCGCCGCCGCCGCCGCCGCCGCCGCCGCCGCCGCCGCCGCCGCCGCCGCTGTGACCAACGGGGACGTGTCCTTGTTGACCGTCATCACGCGCACTGGTTCGCGCACGCGTCGATCGGCCAACGCGTTGTAGCATTGCAACACTTGATTATACATGACGACCTTGTCACCGTCGGCGAGATCTTGTCTGTCGAGTATGACTTTCATCTCGTCGTCGAGCACGGTGCGCGTAGACTGTCCAACAGTCGTGGATCTACCAAAGCCATCTTCCGTGCGTGTTCCATCGTCGTCTACTTGAGTAGCACCTCTTTTAGCAGGGGTAGAAAGACCGCACCGGCCAAAGGTGCCAGCAGCGCCGACAGGAAACCACCGGTCTGTCCCCCGCCGCCCTGGTTGTTACCCCGTAGCAAGATGCGACGTCTCCTCGCCGCCGGCGCGTCTCTCTTTGCCAAAGCGCGCAGGTTTGTTTTGTACACACTCAGAGCGCGTCTCTGCGCGTCGGTCAAGGGCAAGTTCTTCTTCAATATGTTGTAGGCACACTCGGCTAGTGCACACAACAGATCGGCGTCGGCGTTTCTGATGATGGCTCGTCTCAATTTCGTGCTCTTGTACCTGTTCAGCGTCTGTATGCAGAGGAGGTGTTTCTTCACGAGTTCGGACATGCTGTTGTCTTCACGACCATACTGCGACTGAAGGGACGAGGCGTGCGCGCGGACGTCTTATACTTTGGGTTGGTACACGTACTGGACACCGTCATCCGGAAGGACGCCCGTGCGCAGACGCATGTCGTCGGGCGTGTCCTGTTTCAGATCGACGAGGAGATAACCGTACGGGGGCGCCGTGGCGTCTCGGAACGCTTCCTGTACAAACTTCAGGCGTCCCGGATACATTTGTAGCGCCAAGTGTCCGATCTGTGACGCGTCGCGAGGATTCTTGAAGACTACCATGTAGTGTGCGTTCAGACTGATCGTGAGACTCTCCTTGTTCTTCGGAAACAGGTTCTGCACGAGATACAGTACGGACGCGTTCTGGTGATGACTCTTTTTCGTGAACAAGGTCGTGACCCGTTCGTCCGTTTCCGCCATCAGATCGTCGATGACCACGAGGTTACGCGTTGATGCATCGAACGCACCGCTCGGCAAGCCTTCCTCGAAGCGTACCAGGTCGTTGTCGACGTAGGCACTCTGCCATACACCGTAACACCACGTGATCTTCTCTGGAGGCGGATCGATAATCATCGCGGCGTGACGTAGCAGACGCATCACGAACATGCTCTTACCGCATCCCGTCGGACCCGCGACGATACAGGTGAAGGGGTGTTTCCATCGCGTGTCCATCTAGTAGTCGCTGGTGGCGTTCGACAATGTTGCGTTGTCCGCTGTGCTGTTAGATACGACGACGACACCTCCGCCACACCAACGAAGGAAGGGATCGCGGAACAAGACGTACAAGACATACAGGTACAGACCGAGTATTCCCACTAGTGCTACAGCTACGACCGTTCCCGTCCGTGACATGGTGCGCTATGACTATCGATTGCGTGGCATCTGTCTAAATAGTGTTTTTCGTGTGTCTCCACCTACTAACTGCGTGACAGCTAGAGGCGCCTATAACCCCAACTGACGTAGGGGCGCATTTCCTCATCGTGTCAGCAGTGGTTCGGTGTTACACGTCCACCGGACCCGTAGTGATTCCGTCCTCGTTGACCACGCGCTTGGCATAGAAGTAGGTCAACGCCGCGCGTTCCTGGGTGTACGTCAGCACGGACGAGTGATTGACCCGGAACCCACGGTTCACTCCGCTTCCACTGCGACGACTGGTCAGCACGTCCAGGAACGCCTGCTTGTCGATGGCGTTGAGTCGTTTGTTCAGTCCTTTGGTGGTGTATTTATCGACCGTACCCGAACACTAGTAGGTCTTGCTGCACAGTCCCAGGAAACAGTCGCCGGACCATTCGACCTTGAAGAGTCCCGGTGTTCTCTTGTCGTACGCTTTGCGCGCCTTGCAACACGTCTCGGTGCCGTTCCACGGACGTCCGGCTAGTCGACAGCGTATGTAGTCGTTCCGATGATCGTCGCAGCATTCGGACGGTAGCCATTCGGAGCGGTGACGATAGTAGTGGTCACGTAGTGCCGGGGTCACGAGGTCGTCGACGGACTCTCCGGCCAGAGCCAAATAGGCGCTGTCCGTATCGGTTTCGCAGTACTCGAACAGCGGACGATCCACGTACCTGATCATAAAGTCGTAGTAGAACTCCAACATGCGCAGTTTGGCCCACTGCAACACGAAGAATCCCACGTGCGTAGGCAGAGCGTATTTGACGGTGCGCTTGTGCATTTCGATCTCGTACGCATCGGCGGCGAAGAGTCGAGTTGGCGGAAGCGACGATTGTTGATCGCGGACGATGCGCTCTTCTCCGTGCAGTAGGTGACTTCGCGGTGCTTATCGACGTTGGTGATAAATTCCCCATAGGAAGAATTGCCCATAAGTTTGTTGGTATCCGCGATCATGGCCTTGTCGGGATGGGCGTCTCCTTCGCGACGTGCGGTGGACACCGCCTCGCCGAATCGTCGGAAGCAGGCGACCGGTGTGTACTCGATGACCTGGTAGACGTGCGTCACCTCGAGCCCGTGCGCGAGGTACCATCGCAAGAGAGGTGTGGCGAGCAAGATCTTATCCCCACGATAACTCCCGACGAGCATGCGACGCGGAGTCGCCATGATGTCGTGTTCTTCGGCGTAGCGACGCATGAACGGCCCGAGGTCGTCGCGGGTCAGGTGAATGTTCTTGAAGATGGGCTCCATCTCGGCAAAGTGCGCGCGCAGGATCTCCGGTACACGTATGTCACACTGAATCATACCGAACACGCTACCGTTGCGCACCCTTGTCAGGATCTGTTGTGTCGTCATTTTCCAGCGCACGTGTCGACGGCGTTGCCGAACGTCCAGAAACTGTTTCACGCACGGATCGCGTCTCGCGACCTTCCACTCGCATTCCCACAACTCGACGACACTCACAAAGTGTCGAAGATAGGCCGTATTCTTTCGCGTTTCGGCGAGCAGTTGCGTCATGGGTTTCCCGTTGACCTCGTTGACCTCACGACCGGTACACGGACAACCGTGGTAGTAGCACCCGTGAAATTGATAGGCCGTCTTCGTTTCGCTGCACCAACCGTCCACCGACAGTTTACCGATGCGCTTCTCTCGACCGTTGGTCTGGTGCCGTATGGCGAGTCCCGTGCTTTCGGACTCCCACGTCAGCCATTCGGCAGCCATCTGACCTGTGGGCTGTGCCGCTTCGGGTCGGGACTCCTTCTCTTCCCGTCGTCGCGTGTACCATCCCGTTGGTATCTCTTGCGATATCGACCACAGATACAATGCATTCGCATCATAGCCAACGATGGACTGACACGTTCGAGCCGCATCACCGTAGTCGTTACGACGTATCTTCGTGACCTCCTTCTCGTGGTGTCTGGTGAAGATGAGTGACGGTCCTCCGACGATGTTCTCTCGAACGAGCTGGTGGACGTCCTTGTTCGTCTCGTTGAAGAGCGTAAAGAACGTCCTCTCCGGCACGTAGGTGAACAGATAGGTCAAGGTCAAACCAGGTATACTGATCCCTTGTTTGAACATGTCGAGACCGCGGTGTCGGTAGAAGTCGAACTGTTTGGCGATGGCCTCCAAGAACGGCACGACGTCCCTGTTGTTATACCAGACGAGAAAGTCTCGCAGAGTCTCCATGTCGTTGTCTCGCCACACCTTCCGACATCGCGTGTAGTCGTCGTCGGATATACCTTCGTTCTTCAGTCGACTGAAGAAGGCCTCTTTGGGAGGTAGAGCGGTGTCGTCGAGTCTCTCCAAGCTGTCCATGTATTCGTACGGGAAGTGACCTTTCGTGACCTCGCAACCGTACGCTTTCAGGTACTTGTCGTACGAGAATCCCGGGGCGATATAATGAGTCATATCGAGGAATTTGAGGTCGTCCGTCGATAGACACATAAACGTGTTGCCGCGTTTGATCACGTGAAACGTCCCCTCCTCCTCCCCGTCCTCTGTTGCTTTCTTTTCGGACAGGAAGTAGGGTACCAGGAACTGTTTGACGACGTTCAGATCGTACCTGCTCGAGTTGAAGCCGATGACGGGCAACTGATGAAGCCAACCGTACAATTGACCCATGAGAGTTTTGTAGGGATTGGTCGGTTTTCGCCGTGACTCGTTGTCGTCTCATTCTGCGGCGGATGCCTCCTGTTCGTCCCACGTCGTGATAGCCTCCCCGAGTTCGTGTAGTGTGCCCTCGTAACTGTCTACGATGGCGTCGTAGGCTGCTTCGCTCATCGTCTGAAAGATACCCATCATGTCGGATACCAACTTGTTGCTGTCACCATCCGTGATCAGACATTGTACCTGTTCGAATCCGGGTACGTTACTCGCCAGGGACACGCTCAACGGTACGTGACGAGCCACCCAGTGGACCTTGGCGCTGTCCGAATGAAGCTGTGACGTATCGAACCAGGACTCGAAGTGGAAGGTGGCGCGATACGGATATTAGCGCAAACACTCGGTAACGTGAATGTTTTCGTCGTCCAAGCACTGGAAGACTGTCGGCGACGGACGGTAGACACCACCGGGATAGATCTTTCGCACGCCTCCCGTACACCCGCGTTCGTGTCGTTCTAGTTTGTGTGCGTAGTGCCATAGCGAGTCGCCACACTTCCTACATCGATAAGAGTGACAGTACATGTTCACGTCTTGTATGTAGGAACAGTGTGTCTCGTGAAGATTGACGTACATCGTTTCGGGATAGTGACACAAGGACCGGCGTACGAGTTCGGCAGTCGCCTTTCCGCCTTCTTCTTCCGGTTCGACGAGCTTGTAGACGCACAGGTTGGTCTCAAATGTGGTCTCGACGCGATAGAGATCGTCCATTGTCACCCCGTCAAAGTCTTTCATTGCCACTCCGTCACGGTTGTACTTCGCGTAGAGTAGCTTCACAGCGGGTTCCAGGTGGTGTCGGTCGCATCCACGGTGCAGAGCCAGACACCGGAAGAGACACAGATTGTCGGTGTACTTTGTATTGTTGACGGGGTCTCTTTCCAGTCCGATGACGGCTTTGTTTCGTTTGATGTACCTCGGTAGTGTGATATCCACACACCCTATCGGATGATCTACGATGTGATTGACGAAGAAGGTGACATTCGTGACCACCTCGCATACCCATTGACTGTCCGGACGCTGATTGATGACCCACTGCAGCACGTCTGTTTCTCGGATACGTTCCAGAAACGCATCAAAGTCTGCAGTGTTTGTGATCAGACACGGTTCGTCGAGGTAACGCCCGCAGCAGTTACAAGACGAAAGAAAATACCTGTAACTGTTCGTGGTCTTGTTCCTTAGAACAAAACCATAACTAAGATTAATCTTAAAGGCGTGCGTCTGTTCGCGGAACATGATCTTCAGTGACGGTTCTAGGGCGCTCGTGTCCGGTGTCGACACTCTGTAATTGTACCTAGATTGCACGGGTCCTCTAGTCACGTGGGTTCGGATGGTCATCCAGTGATCTCGGACGACGTCTCGTAGTTCCCTCGTTAGAGTATCGGCGAAGGGGAGTCGGGGCGGTGGTTGTATCGGGTCGTCATCGTCGCCGGCGGCGGTACTCACACGTGGTCGCTCTGTGCGTCTCGCTCGTTTGCGTAGGGGTGGGTCGCTCGTTTCCGCACGCCGGCTGCATACCGACTTCATATGACGTACCAGGATGTCACGTCTCGTGAACTCACGTGCACATCTCTCGCAGCGGTGCAGTGTATCGCTTTTTTGTGAGGTGTCACAACCCTTCCTGTTGTGACGTAGCAGGTTGTCACGTCTCGTGAAGTCTCTTCCACATCTCGAACAGGGGTGCCTAGTACTTTTTGGTGGTTCGCCAGATGGCACCACTCGTGGCGGTGGTTTACTGTAGGCATGGTCGTCGTCGTCTACGTGTGTTGATGATGATGAATGCGTTTGGTCTATGTGGCGTTGTATGTCGGCGTGTGTATCGCGCAGTGACGACACGTGTGCTGCTTCATCGTCTACCTACAACTGAAGGATAGGAGATCCTTGTACGTTTCTATATATCCTAGTGTGACGTCATAGGAGCCGTGGCTTGTATGAGTGTGCGTGTATATGATCTATAGACGGAGGGGAGGTGGGTGTGTATGCATTCATCGATCGTAACGAGCTATGAAGGTGACAAGAACAACAGACACCGGATTCCTGGATTACATACATACATACATCTTTATTCATTGAATTACAAAATAAAAGTGAGTATACAAGAAAGCAAAGCTAAGCGCCTACAGTGACAGACAAGCGGCGCCTAAAACCCCAACTATAGCGTAGGGGCGCATTTCCTCTTGTCGTCACTGCAGACGCTTCTGGAGTGTCTCCGTAATGTAGGCGACGTGTTCGTCGCGCTTGACGTTACGCGCAAGTTCATCGCAGATCGTGCGCACGGTCGTATCTAGGCTACATCGTTTTGTAGCGAACAGTACCCCGGCTAAACTCTCTATGTTTAGCTCCAGGTGCTTCACACTATTGAACGGAGCCGAGTAGGCCCACGGCATCGATGTATCAGTTTTCGACCACACGATATGACCATTGGCAGCCACATCGAGCGTCGACCAATCCGTCCGCAGTGCCCCGTACTCGGTGACGGATGTGGTGACGTCATAGTCATCATCGTCGTCACATCTCATGTCCAGTGATTCGTTGGATGGTGGTGGTGGTGTCGTACACTCACATATCATTTCTAGACCCGTCACGTGACGCTGGTCGTGTAGGTGCGTGAGCAGAGCCTGTCGCAGTGGCATAGGGGTGTGGTGGCGGCGTCTTTTTTCTCGGTGCCCACTCTAGCGGCTTCTCATCATATGATCTTTGGATGAGATCTAGTCCGTTAGAGGGATCATCACTGACCTGACAACACAATAACAACAACAACATTAGCAGGGTGTTTCCTCGTCCAACAGAGGTATACCACGTGCACGCAGGACGGCTTGCACACGTGTTATGATGTCACGTGCCCGCTTCGGTGTGTCCACCATAAACCTGTAATGCATATCTCACATTGTCTTGGATCAGATCGCTACGCACCAGGTAGATGACGTTTGTCTCACTTTCGAAAGTGCGCCACAATTCGTTGCTTACGAACCGAACGATAGCATCGCGTGCTACCAGGCACATCTCGGAGCACCAGACCTGCCTTCCCGCCTCCTCCCCCCTCGTGTCGTCTTGTAGGTACCAGGGCTGTGGCTCCTTCGGTGCTTCGTCTTCCTTCTCATCCGTCACGGTTATACCGCGACTACGGAGACTCGTTTTCACCCGTGATACGACATCACGAGCAAACCACAGTGCGCGCGATTCGCACACCAGACCGGATACTACCATATCATAGGTATGAAATATACGCGAGCGATCCACTTTGTACACGTCTTCGTGAACGTTCGCATAGCAAAGGTACAGTCCTTCGGCTACCTGACGAATGCATGCAGTGGTTATAGTGGCCATAAATAAGTCGTCATCTATCATGTGGTCCGCTCGTTTCTGAATTGCATTCACTCTCTCTACTGCCCCCTGTAATTCACTACGTCTCCGAGCCTCGTCGTCGTCAGACCAATCAGTATCAAAATCACCATCGTTAGCAACATCGTCATCCTGATCACTAGACCAAGAACATGACCCCACATGAATGACACTTGCCTCGTCAACATTGACTTCATCGAAGGACAGTCGACGTTTCAGGCCACGCTCGGGGGTTGTCAGAACTGCCTCGGATGGAATCTGAGTTGACCAAGGAGGCGTCTACAACATACGTCAGAGGAAATTACATCATAGTATCAAATAGGTGGACAACCAGAGAGAGAGAGAGACACACATCATTCAATCTCTAGGGACAGGCTCTCTCTCTATATATCCCGTCTGGGGGCATCACCTACTCTTTCGTTACTGTCAGGTGGCGCCTCTTACAACAGTTAGGAACAGGACCTCTCTATACTCCGTCAGAAGGCGCCACCTAACAGTGAGTCACTGTCAGTTGGCGCCTCTTACGACTGGATTATTTCCAGTGCTATCACGGTGTAATTTTGATAGCCTGCCTTTCTTGCTTTTCTAATTGTCACCCTAGCCTGTTTGCCACGTAGGACATTCACTGACTGGTAGCGTTCGTCGCCGGATTTAAGCGACATATAGTCGGTTGCTGTCATTCCTCCCACGACCTCCTGGACTAGCCTGTCAAATCCTGTTGCCCACACTTCATTACCCTTGTGATCAGCGAAAAGCATACCCATAGCATACTTGTAAACGGCAGTTCCCTTCTGACGCCCGTGCACCGAACATATACTGACGTTATGGTGCCCTCCTTTCGTCGTTTCAAGAAGAACTTTCCGATTACATACTTTACATGCCGGATAACATACGTATTCGGGGGACAGAGAACATGTTACTAGTGTCAGCGGACGAACAAACGCGTACGTTCCGTCACTTACTTGTTCGAGTTCTGACAGGAGCATTTCCTCGGAGTTAACGTTGGGCGTCGCCATCTTGTCGTGTAGGAGTCGATATGAGAAGAGCTTCGAACGGCAGCGAGACGGAGAGAGAGTGTTTGTCCTGTTAGATTTACCCTGGGTTTATATACAATTCAAGCCCTCCAGGGATCGACCGCGTGATACCCCTAGATGATGACAGCACGCGTCCCTGGGTGTTCGCATCTTATCGTGCGCGTGACTTTATCTCTCACTATCCCGTACTCTGTCACCGCGTGGCTGTCTGTCTGTTTTTTAATGGGCGCCTTATGTAAACCGTATAGAGCGCTGTCTAACGAAGTCTCTCACCTGCATAAGTATCACACCGAGTATATTCTTACCTGCCTCGTTACGGTTTGAGCTCTTACCCCAATACCCCTCTGCACTGGGTACATTCTCAATAAGTCGTGCGTCACCTGTGACCAACAAGCGTTGGCGTAGTTTAGAGGCACGAAACTTGACGGCTACTACAGCGTACATCACGGCTCGACGTTGTAACAGCCATGTAGCGGTTCGATCGGGTGTCAAACGAATGCTTTTACTCCAGTATTTCGCCGGTATTCCAGTGCGCGCGGTCTGAATCTTTCTCGCTGTGTTCTCGTCGTGAAAATGTCTAGCTTTTTTAAACTGATATGCTGCTTCTGTACAAGTAAAGTCTTCGCCCCATATATGTATCTCGCATGGATAGAAATTCGATAGGAAGTGACCAGCACCCCTGAATTGTATATCCAAGCTCTTGACCGCCATATGTTTCATCGCTGACCACTCACAGAGTTCTTTTCTTCCGGCTGTATTGTCAGCGTTCTGATGAATACAAGGGACATTGAACCATGATGATGATGATGAATGATAATTATTAAAACTATTCAACTTTCAAACTGTTGTCGGTTATTATCTTAGCAATAATTCTTCTTTCATTCATACATACATACATACATATTTTAAAGTTTCATATATATATATATATATATACGATTTATAAATACACATACATCTTTCAGTATACAACATAGGTAAACTTACCTATTCATTCATACATACATACATACATATTTTAAAGTTTAATAATATATCGTTATATACGGTTTATAAATACACATACATCTTTAAGTATACAACATAGGTAGACTTACCTATCACTTTGTCAATACTTCTCTTTGATCTTTCGTTATGACTCTTTGATCTTTCGTTCCTTTCAACACCTTTTAAACCTTTCCTCTTTGATCTTTCGTTATTACAATTCCTTCTTCGGTCTTTCGTTCTTCATATACACGATAAGCCTTCCATGGCTGCTCACTCCACCGCCAGGGGGCGCGCTACATACACTCACACATACGGTCACGTGACTACTCACTTCACTCAGGGGGGCGGCTTTCGAAACCTCCCTAGTATCACTCAAAAACTCCTCTGAAATGCCGCAGGATACCGATCCAGATGGTCTACCTTACTACTCACGCCCAACAATACTCTAGCCACATAGGTGCGGCTCATATAGAGTTCTGCGCTGAACATAAGAAGAAAAAAGAAGCTAGTTTTGAAGATGTGGGCTGCATCATTTCTATCTCTCTTAAGCAAGTTGCAAAATGTTAAAAACTGAGCAACAACATTCTTTTTCAGAGACTATTCGTCAAATGCCTTCACTTACATTTAACGATTCAGAAAGCCAAATGCGAAATGAAACTACATGTATTAACAAAGAACTAACAAAGATTAGCAATTGGTTGAAAGCCAACAAACTGTTACTAAATGCCAAAAATACTAAATTCATTATTTTTCATATGCCTCAAATGAAAGTAGAATACCCTGTATTACAAATAGTTGGGGCATACATTGAATGTGTAAATTAGTTCAATTTTTTAGGCATCACAATAAATAACCATCTAAACTGGCAGAGTCATACAAACAAAATAGCAAATAAAATATATAAAACAATAGGCATACTAAATAAACTTAAACACTTTTTATCACCTAATACATGATATATTATATGATGATATTAACTATGGCATACTTTTATTGGGTCATCAAGCACACCGAATTTTCAAATTACAGAGAAAAGCAATACGAATAATATCCTTAAGTAAATATAATGCTCACACAAGTCCTATTTTTAAAAGACTTCAGTTGCTAAAGTTGGATGAATTTATAAAAACCAACAATAAAAATGTTACTCTAAATTAATTAACAATCTATTACCCTACTACTTCAATGTTTTTCCAAGCACACACATTTATGATATTCATCAGCACTGCACACGTGAAAGAAATAATATGTATATGTCCACATTTAAACATGAATTTGCGAACAGATGCATTAGACACAACATAGTAGAGACAGTTAACAACACACCAAGTATTCTCATTAATACAATTTACACCCACAGTCTATATGGTTTTTCAATATACACAAAAAAAGTTTTTGTTTTAAATTATGAATCCACTTGTTGTATCCACAATTGCTTTATTTGTAATTCGTAATACACATTAGAATGTATACCTAAGTATCCATATATACGTCAATGTGTACACGAGTACATATATTCAGTCCTTGTATTATGTATGCATGTTGACACATTGAGTAATTATCAACTATAAAAACAAGTCATATGCTATTCTGATTTGTGTCATGTAAATGTTATTGTTGTTTATATTTATGGGGTGGCCTCTGTGCTAGCGATATTATATAAACCTTAAGTATAAACAAATGATGTGGAAGTCATATAGATGTACTGGAAATGATGAAGACTACAACATTTATAAAGAAGCACTTGACCAAGCTACAGCTGAAATTAGAAATTCAAAGAGAAGCTATGAACAACAATTAGCTAGTAATATAAAACATGACAGCAAGAGTTTTTATGCGTATGTTCCAAGCAAACAGAAAGTTCAGGATAAGGTCCGTCCTCTGGAAGATAGTGCTAGAAATATAATATCAGTGGGATTCTTAATGGCAGAAGACCTGAATGAGTATTTTAGTTCAGTGTTTACCAGGGAAGATATTAGTTCACTGCCAGTACCAGAGGCTAAGTTCAAGGGGACAGATTCAGACTATTTGGACAGTTAATTGTAACCCCGGAAGTGGTAGCTAAGAAAATAACGGCTACGAAGGATACTAAATCACCTGGAGTGGATGGGATTCCGCCCAAACTACTATTGGAAATTGTAGAACAAATTAGCATACCGCTTGCAACAGCTTTCAATGTGTCATTAGAAGAGGGAGTGGTTACTTTAGAATGGATAGAGGCAAACATTATATTGTTATTTAAAAAAGGTTCGAGAAACAAGTAAGAAAACTATAGACCAGTGAGTTTAACATCAGAGGTTTGCCAATTATTAGAAACACTAATTAAAGATCACATAGTGGATTTTCTTTTTAAACATAACTTGATAAACCCATCTCAACATGAGTTTTTTAAAAGCGAGGTCGTGCTTAACAAATATTCTATGTTTTTTGGAAGACATCACTAAGTGGGTAGATGAGGGATCACCAGTAGATATCGTCTACTTAGATTTCGAGTTTTCGACAAAGTACCACATCAAAGATTACTGCTTAAACTAAAGGCCCATTACATAGAAAATGGTATAATAAACTGGATAGAAAAGTCTCAGTTAAGAAAAATAGAAGGACTAGAGGACATGAAGTTACATTAGTAAAGGAGCAGGGTAGATTAGATATAAGAAAGTTCTCATTTTCACAAAGGACTGTAAATGAATGGAACATATTTTTTTCTGCTGATTGTGTGGGTGCTAATGGCGTGAATATGGTTAAAATAAAATCGACACATACCTCAGAAGCGCGGGATACGCATATATAAAAGGGTTGGACTCTCGATAACACAAAGGCTTCCTTGTCCACCTGCCACCTAGAGTTAATTCTCTGGGTGGCAATTTAGTTAAATCTTGTTAAATATTAATAGGAGTCTCCCGACCTTATTTATTACTAGCGTTATTCGTTGTATATGTATCGTATTTATAGGTCAAATAAATTGATTCTGGGTTCTGAGTTCTGAGTTATTACCTCGCGTAGTAGTTTGGGTACACGCATGCTTTTGTAATAATCACGTATGGAACTAAAGAATTTGTTAGCCTTTCCTAAATTGTACAAACCAGTTTCTACAAGGATGCCTTCGGCACCGCTTCTCCGCGTAATTTATTTCAGATGTACCCATGTAGTTTCCAGTGAGGGGAACTGTCCTAACATGAGAATGATATTCAGGTTAGTATGCTCATCAGAAAATGCTTGTTCTCTTGTTAAACGTAAATGCGTACAAAACCAGCCGTGAATAATGCGCGTATCCTTCAGATCGCTTGCCCACTGCATAATGTTCTACCGAAAGGTTGGTTGGACCAGATCGATTGTACGCTTGTTATCTTGTTATTTTGAATAATGCACTTTATCAGTAAGACTATCTAATGATGAAGCATGCCACTGTTAATATTTAACATTGGCATGCTTCATCATTAGATAATCTTAGTGGTAGATGTTGTTTCAGTACTCACTACTAAATCATACTGGCGTCATCGAGGAAGGTGGAAATGGAGTACTTCATGAAATCCTGTCCGGTTGGCCTCTTGACAAGGTCACATAGATATTACGGCGTGGGCTATATGTTTGGGCATGAATGGGTGGTATTCATTATCATATTACAATATCAACGTAGTGTGCAACAATATAAATGTCTATAGATTACGTCGGTCCGTGAATATTGAATCTTATGTATGACGGTAACTACGTTACATTGTATCGTGATGTCGACGACGAAACCGAAGTGGCTTTTTCAACATATCCCTCAATAGCTTCCACAAAAATAAGTAATATCGAATATATATTTGTAGCCGTTATTTCAGCCCATCATTCGTGATATTCATATTCCACATTTTGCATTGTTACTCTACATCTATAATGGAAATTTGAAAATATCCAGTTATAACAAAACGGCTACTCAGAGATCCCACAAGTCTTAAAGTAAAACCAATTTTCTAGGAAGGCTAACTGAGAAAATTGCCCTCTGTATCATTATTTGGGAAGGTTTGCTGTTTAAAAAAACACAGGGCTACCAAAAATAGCATGAGATGAGGTGTCCACTTCTAGCCCGTTCTCCCCGACGATATAATGTACACTACCCAATTGCTGTTCATGTCTGCAAAACCAATAAAATAGTTATAAATATCATGTAACACCTATATATAAACGATTAGCACTGACACACAAATATATGTACAAGAACATCGACATGTAGGCCCCTATATACACGCCATACCCCCAGATAACTTACAATATGTATGAGACAGCATGACGTGTACATTTCGTTACACGTTCTAATGTATTAGCGTATTTGCGGTGGCTGTCTTCACACCAGCTGCAGCTATTGGCACAAGTTAACTAAATTAAGCCTGATCGTGGTTGCTACAAACGTCACCAGCGCTCTATCCAATTCTGTGATAGGAGTTGTCAATGATTTTGTACATGAATCCAAGCACCGTTTCAATATATAGTAGTCCCTCGTTTGAGCGGTCACCCCTTCTACCTAGGTCATGTGGTCGTATAAGATGGGTTGCCGCCATACATAGGGACACGGATATCATAAACATCCAGCTAAATCGCGTGGCCGCATGTATGACAAGCACCTCGGGAAACCATGTTGCTAAATAGCGTTTATTTTTATTTCCAACTTATTTATAGATGTTCTCTGTCCTGTTTCCACCATAGGAGACCAGTATACAGTGATGTAGAAAATTTGCGGAAAAGCAACGTATTCACTCCTTCGACCACGACACATATTAAATTTACGGAGTATTGTATTACCCTGAGCATACACCATTCGTCATTGTCTGTTTATATCACAATCATCATTCGTATTATTACATACGATATTCCCAAGATACGTATATTAGTCATCAATTGGTATATATATATATATATACAATCGCCATGAAGTAAGAACAAGTTATTAACACTGCTTTTTAACATGTTACATTCAAATATTGATGCAGCACGTTTCTCACTATTATACTTTATACGTTAGACATCAACATAGTCCTCACATATTCACACTAGGTCGTATGCATACATGAGATGATTGATTTACATTAAAACTTTAAAAAAATTGTAATTTGAAACCGATAAACCAAAAGAACTGAGGCATATTAGTTATGCGAATCGTCACTAATAGCGCCCTAACAGATAGCCAAAGAAAACTGATGTTAAAGCGCATGTGCATAATTTGCAAGCGTTGGGATTGAAAAAAACATTACACGGCATTATTTATCCGAACATTTTGCTTTATTGTTCCCGCGCTAAGCCCCGTGCCAGATACCTCGGGTGAACGGAGCAGCTGCGTTGATGATAACGAGTTCAGCCGGCGTCATCTGCGCTAATGCACGACACATAAAACAAAGTTACCGAGTCTACAGTAGGCCGTTGTCATACAACAAACGCAGAGCAGACGCAGTGCTACTTTAAATTTAAATTAATTATTAATATTTCTGCCATATATGTTAATTCAATGTGGATGTTAGGCCTCTATTTAGAGGGACACATGCAAGCACGCATGCACGCACGCACGCACGCACGCACGCACGCACGCACGCACGCACGCACGCACGCACGCACACGCACACTACCACGCACACTACCAAGCACACGCACACACACACACACACACACACACACACACACACACACACACACACACACACACACACACACACACACACACACACACACACACACACACACACACACACACACACACACACACACACACACACACACACACACACACACACACACACACACACACACACACACACACACACACACACTGACACTGAGACACTGAGACACTGAGACACTGAGACACTGACCCTGGCGTCAAACGGACGTCGCAACCGCCAGCAGAATTTCATTGACGTCAATAGTATTCTCAGATATTGACTGTCCCAAAAGTCCAAAACCCGACGGCAGTTCAAAGCAGTTCACTGTAATATCGTAGATAGAACGGTAAACGTGAAGAATCATGTTTAAAGACATATCCATGACAGTAACGAAAGTGTCCTGCTCAGGCCCGTCTTCCTTCACTTGCCTTAGCAGGGAGAAGTGTGGACGAGGCTCGATCGCCTTGGTCGCTTCCATGAGGCCGACCAAACAACCGACGGAGAGACGCACGCACGCAATGCGGGATACGCTTTGTCCACATAGTTCCGTGCCAACAAACACGACGTGGTTGAAGCGAGGTCTGCTACCCGAGTCGACCAAACTTGGCGTCGTCGGCACTTCGCACTTTGTCACATTAACCAGTGCCAACCGGGTACCATAATCACCCGATTTGAGCACGTCGAACACCTGTGTTGTGTTTCTTCTCTCTTCCTGTGGCATGGACATGTTGGCGTCCTCTTGCTCGGACATACTGGCCTCCTCTAGCAGTAGGACGGTGACACGCCCTCCTCGGCGTAGTAGGAGCCTGGCAAGGTGGTAGATATAGCGGGAGGCGACGCCGCAGATGAGCACTTCGGGTTGCAGGCCAGGCCGGTTCCTGGGGTTAGACACGTTGCTCTCTCCCGACCGAGGTCGCCCTGAGGAAACGCACATTACTAATTACGTTCCTCTAAATCGTGTTTTAAAGGCCCGCATATCTGTCTATTAATAAAACGCAAATCAAAGCCACATTTCAGTTACTTACCGAAGCGCAACTTTATCAACCGGCGATCATAAATCAAGACAAGCGCCGTTGCCAGTAAGGTGCAGAACCCGAACGTCCACTTCTGCGGCCCGCGTTGCATGGCTATGCGCCGAGAGGTGAGTGAGCACACGACGTTACCATACCAACGTCTGTGTGACGGCTAGCAAGGTACACATCGCTGGCGTCGCGCAGTGAGGACATCCAATACACATCCGCCATGTCAGCCAAAAAAAATCGACGCTTATACGTCACACAGCAGCATTAGCCCTTCAACGCTCAGCACACTTTCCCACTGGCGACCATGTTAACGTTTTGTGTGATTATACGAAAACGTGACCTACAAAACAAGAACAAGAACAAGAAAGTGTTATTTAGACCCCAATTACAATATGTGTATAATATGAAATTAACGTAACATGAACAGGCATATATATACAAATGCAGTGTAATGTCAAATTACATGGGGTCTGTGACTCTTATTAAGACAATAACAGTCGCTCTCATAGGAGCCACAATAATAATTTGTTTCAATTCAATTTTACAGAAGGAAGTGCAAATGTAAATGTGCAGGAAAAGAAAAGAAACCGAGATTACTTGATTACATATATGCATGTATTGGAGTATTAAAAGTATGTTAAAATAAACAAATACTAGTTGTCATTAGTACACTTCAATATACTTGATATGTATGTGTATATGCACAAATACAATATCCATATGCTGATTTATATATATATACGATACATATCCATACATATCACATGCATTAATACAGTTTTAATGACTTTGATAGCATGTATAGCAGTTTAATATTGTACACGTATCTACGTATTTTTCTAATAAATTGTTTTTTGCATATTTACCAAAACTTCTGAAGCTATGTGTTCCAATCTTCTCTGTGACTAACTTTGAGGTATTGTTAATGACATGTGGCAAACTGTATCTAAGACATCTTTTGGCAAATTCATGTTTTGTTCTGAATGGGTGTAACTCTGTTTTTTTCCTTGTGTTGTAATTGTATACGTAAACATTTGTAATTATTTTCCAATTTAATAGATAAGCAGGGAGGTCATGATGTACATATTTATAATAAAACTTAAGTTCATGTAATTTTAACATGTCATCAATTTTTTAGATATTCAATTTTTTGAAAAGTGGCTCAGAGTGTGAATTATATTTACTTATAGATAAAATTCTCATAGCTTTCTTTTGTATTTTCAACATTCGACTACCTTGGTATCCCCACACCATAATACAATAGTTGATATGTGATAAAAAATAACGTATTATATGAGATAATTTTAATTTCTAGGGGAAAGACAAATTTTAGTCTGTTTAAGATGCCGACTGTTTTGGAACACTTGTACGATACTTTTTCAATGTGTTTATTCCAATTTAAATTTGTATCTAAAGTAAGTCCTAAAAAATTTAATTCATCTACTCTTTCAATGTTTGTACCATTTATATTGAGCATAAAGTTATCGACAGCTTTATTTTGTATGTGAAAAGTAATATATTTGGATTTGTTTCTGTTTAATGATAATTTATTAATGTTTAACCATTCAATTATTTTAAGGAGTTCATCGTTTATTGCCGATTCTATATTTCTATTTGGGGAGTTACCTTGAAAATAATTGATGGTGCTAAATAAGGTGGTATCGTCGGCATACATAATAAAGTTAAACATTTCGCTAGCTTTAGGGAAATCATTAATGTATATTATGAATAATAAGGGACCAAGAATAGATCCTTGTGGTACCCCAATTATGATAGGTAGGATATCAGAACTTTCATTTTGAAATTCGGTGTATTGTCTTCTATTGCTTAAGTAGCTATTAAATAGATTCAGGGTAGGACCCTGTAATCCATAATATCTTAGTTTAGTTAATAGTATCGAGTGATCAATTGTATCGAAGGCCTTAGAGAGGTCAAGAAAAATACTGATAGGAACATAATGTTTATCAATTTGTGTAATTATTCTATCTATTAGTTCAAGTGATGCATACTTGAGTGTTTTTTTCTAAAACCATATTGATTTTTAACAAATAGATCAAAATCATTAAAGTATGCTGTTAGTTGACTAGATATTATTTTCTCTATCACTTTTGAAATTGTTGGAAGAAGAGATATGGGTCTATAATTTTTAAAGTCAGATGGGTCATCTTTCTTAAAAATAGGAATTACTTTAGCGAGTTTAAGTGTATCGGGAAATATTCCAGTATTTATTACTTGATTTATTACCAGGGTTAATGGTTTGATGATGGAGGGTTCAATTATTTTCAAAAGTTTACAGGAAATACCGTCATAGCCACTACTGTTTTTATTGGGAAGGCTTTCAATGGTTTTCTTGACTATTTCTTCATCAACATTTAATAGACTGAAAACGGAATGGACATTATCATTTAAGTAGTAATTGTAATCCTTATTTCCATTGTAATGAATGTCTTGTGCTGTCGACTGACCTATACTTGTAAAAAAAGTTTTTAAATTGGTTTGCAATAACCGTTTTATCTGTTATAGTTATACCCTTACTTTTAAACAAAACAGTGTTGTTTGAATTGTTTTTGGAGATAAATTCATTTATGGTTTTCCATGTATTTCTGATGTCATCTTTATATCGGTTAAAGCGTGACTCAAAGTACATTTGTTTGGCAGTATGAATATTTTTCTTTAATATTGAGTTATATGTGTTTAGGTTAGTTAGATGGACTTCGTACATAGGTAAATTTGGATTAGACATTTTTTATTTCTTATAAAGCGAGTATCGATATTTGATTGATTTTAGAAGACCGTGTGTGATCCAGGTTGAATGCTTATGTTTGTATTTATTATATTTCATGATTTTAACAGGCACATGCTTATTCTTAGCATGCATAATTTCTTCGTGTATTATGTTATAATTTAAATTGGGGTCAGCCGTAGGAGATTTGTTTAGTTTGTTATACATTGTTATACATCCGAATTTATCTCTAGTTTAACATTTTGTAGATTTACTCGAACAAATTTTGGAGGAGGTTTGGATTTTACGTTGATATTCATGATTAGGAAGTAAGGTTGATGATCAGAAAGGGTATTAGTGAAGATTCCTGCAGTGCTATCTAATATTGATTTATTTAATTTACTGAAAAAGTTGTCTATCAGTGTTCCGTTAGTTCTGGTAAAGCGAGTTGGAAAGGTAATTTGTGGATAGAGACTGTATGAAATTATAGTATCACAAAATTGACTATATATTTTGTTCTCGTTTATTTTCAGTAGATTGATATTGAAATCGCATGAAATTATTAGATTATTACAACTTTCTAGAGTAGCTATTGTTGTTGAAAATTCAGCTATGAAATCTATAATATTTTGATTTAATGACCTAGGCGGTCTGTATATGTTTCCAATAGTAAGTGTTTTTGATAAGCTGCCTCCAGTTACTTGAATTACTAACCCCTCCCAATGTTCATACATGTTGATATTCTTAAGTACTTTATATTTATATTTATTATCTACGTAAATTATTAAACCCCCTTTGACACTACAATGTTTCCCCTGAGCAATTAGATCATATCCGTGTAAACTGAATTGAGATAAATTATCATGATTTGACTTCCATGTTTCTTGCAAACATATAATGCTAAATTTTAATTGTTTAGTATTTAGAAGCTCTACAAAAAGGTCAAGTTCATCAAATTTAGCTTTAATTGATTGAATATTTAAGCTTAGGATACTAAAATTATCAGTATTTTTGTGTGCTAACTTGTGAAACATATCGATGTCATAGTATGAAGAACAATGGATCAACTGAGGTTCATTTTGTTCAGTACTATTTTCGTTTATATTTAGAACATTTATTAAAGAACAGTTTCGGATACCTCCCAAGTGGGAGAGAAATGTCAGATCAGAAGTCATTGCTTAGGTTCGGACATAAAACAATAATATAACCAGCCTTTGTACGTATGGTAGGTATTTTACAAAAGAGTGAACTTGTGTGTATTTATTTCCTGTGCATATGTGAATGTTAAGAAATACTCCGTGTGTGACAGGGCAGATATCAGAGTAGTCAAGACTAGACTTAGAATAAAATAAATATAAAAGATAAGAAAAAAAAACATGACAGATTGGGTGTTGGGTCATGAAATATAAGGCGTAACGCCAGGGAAAGGGGTGAGCTATGTTATCAACAGTGGCTGCATATAAATTAACAGTTGTCAATCTAAAAATAATAATAGACGAGATATAATGTCTTGATTAGTCCAGTATGAAGATATCAAAAGTAATTAAGCATTACTGATGTTATGAGGAGAGAAATGATTAGTTTCTTAAACTTCCCACCTGCTGTTATTATCATCTCTTTGACATGCTGGTCGAGTTTAGTCAAAATCTAATATTTCTAGCTCCCGTGAAATGCCTGTATGTGTGACACCCGTCAATATTTACGAATGGATGCAGGCAGTAATCCGTCTAAAGGGTCAACTTGAACTTGGCTGGTATTCATTCGACCAGTCAGAAACCACTTGATATGACACTGTTTGGGACAATTGAAACGTATTATCTCTTTCTCGCACGTTAAACTCCACAGTTGGAGAAATTAGACTAAGCCAGATGAAACCGACCAGACTTAGACGGGAATCGGAATACCGCTAGAATATTAATTGTGTTGCCATTGTGGGACTACTTGGGAGGTTGTCAGAGGAACCGCATGCATCACTAGAAAAATTGTAGGTTGTTTCACAACGTCGCGACACCAAATACCACATTGGAAATAAGTGTACATTTGTGTGTTTTCAATTGTTATCCTCGGTAACATTCTACCTATCACATTCTACTTTTATTACGTTTGAATGTGTAATTGTACTGACTAAACACAATCAATCTCGGCCAAGCAGAATATAATGTGTGTGTGCGTGTGTCGAGAAAACACTCTGGACCGGCTCCAGCAAGAAATGGATAAGAGGTTCAGTCGTATCGACGCTTTCCGCTGGGTTTATCAACATTATTCAACTGATACCTTCCTCCGCCAAAACAATAAGAATCATGGAAAAGATTTTAATGGAACTAAACTGCATTCAGAGACGCGTCAATATTGGGAAATATCGCCTCAGTAACGTGGCCCTCAGCCTTGAGAGGGCGACATCGTGCAACGTATTGATCAGTTTAATGCAATCAAATTTGAAACATCGGTCTTGGTGTGAAGTTACCTTTGGATGGTTGTATGATCTGTCTTTGTAAATACGTTCATGTATTTTTTATTTGAGACTCATTACGGAATTTGCCAAGAACAGTTCACGGTTCAGATCGAATAAAACATTTATTTTTGGAGTACATCATTATTTGTAGTAATGTACAACATCAAGTGTAATTTATACATGCCAGTAATTTTAAACATGTATATTAGCATGACCTGTTCAGTTTGCTCTGAGAGAAAATGTGATGTGTCGAGTGCGGGGGGGGGGCAAATAGTATTTTACGCTCGGGCGCTAACAACCCTCATCATTCCACTACATTTATTATTTTGAAGGGCACATTTTTTACCATTATGATATATTCTTAATATTCATAATTAATTTAATGGATAAAACTGTAAAAAAAACATTATTATAAGAAAAACACCTAGATATCAGAAAACTACACGGACGTTTGCCTTTAGTTCTAGTATAAAATTAATAGATAAGTAAATTAACAGATGTTGTCTTTTGTATGTGTTTTCAGATCAACTGATCAGGTTTTATGTAGCATCGCATAGTATTGAACGACCCTGACCTTCCACTAGGGCCTACTGACCTATACAAACTGTCATGTTAAGTTATGTTTACATTTACTGGCTCCTGTGATGATAAAACCAAATTTTAATCATGAATTGACCTAAATTAGAACCGAAGTTATGAGCACCAATATTATTTTGGCGGCCATTATTCATCATCTTTTAGGGGTGTTCCCCCGCTGAGGTTTATTAATACTTTTTGGAGGTTAAAGGCACCATTCTGGGAAGGAAGCTGACAGCGAAATGCATTTGTTGCAATTTGTGAAAGACAGGCCTATTACCTTATCTTACTGGGCTGTTTTAGCATTTGGTTAGAGTTGTAAATGTATTGTAGCTCTATTGTTTGAAATTGCGTTGCCTGGCAACGCATTGTACTCTCGCTACTACAATTGATGTACGCTTTTTCACGACGGTGTCATTGTCTGATCTGATAAGACCAATATTATTGGCTTTGGGAAAAGAAAACATAAAAGTTTGCCACTGGCGTTTCAGACCAATCTATTTGACAACCATTCTCTTTGCGGATTTTTACCGAGTGATCGTTTATACAGAACATCTCTATTCGTGTTGTTAGGAGGACATCGTGTGTGCTGAGAAGCGACCTGGACCTCGGGTTATGTTCTTCCTGTCAAGCGGCGAAGGTCGTAAAACGAGCCACCAGTCTGAGCGGAAGTGACGACGTAAAACAACAGCGCCACGACGCCGGCGCACGCGCGCGCAAGCGGGGCTGTTTTCCGCTGTCTCCGTCCGGGTAAAACCTCAGGAAAGATCTCGCAACGAACCCTCGTTGGTGGACGACACTTGACTGCGAGGCGGGGAGGCGTCGGTATGGCCCGGCTGGCCCTCTGCTGCGGACGATCATCCGACACGTCGAGCTCGTCTCGTCGATCTGACCGGAAGAAAGAACCCATCGAGGTGAACGCCGTGCTGGATGGACTCGGCTACACCATCGGGCAGAAGCTCGGCCAGGGCACATTCACGGAAGTGCGCGCCGCCACGCACAAGAAGCAGCCTTACCGACTTGCCGTGAAGGTCGTCGACCGACAGCCGACGGACGAGTCTCGCGCCACCGTACCCGTCACCGTCTTCCACCCCGACCTGGAGATCATCGCCAAGATGAAGCATCCAAACATCATCCAAATGTTCCAGGTGAGCGCGAGTCTCACACGGGCGAGTTCTTATTTTCCACACTCCCGTTGTATTCACCATTGTGGGCCAGCGTTCTTAACCTCTGGATCGCGACCCAACATTGAGCCGACAAGACATTTTGAGTGGGTCGCCAGTGACATTCCGGACTTTTTTGTCCAGCCCGCCTGTAACAGATGCATGCGAGACGAATAATGTATGCCAAATCTTGCATGAATTTGTAACGCCGTATGATATATAAAACGACATTTCAAATTCAAGAGGCCTTTGACCTAAAGTGTTCGTCTCGCATGCATCTGGTATAGGCAAGTCACATTACGTTTGATGCCGCTGAAAATCCGGAAATTACAAATACCCATAGTAGTAGTATTATGGTATTTGTAATATCGGCAATACCTTTACAATCGCGAAATCGCAATTCCGATTAAAATTACAAGCACAGGTTCTACCATTTATGTCACAGACCACTATTGTACAATACATAAACCACGAAAATGTTAAACTTTGACGCCCACTCTAACCATTTGACTGCATGCATACTAGACACATTTTGGTAATATAATTTTACACCATAAAATCAACATTGTGACATTCGTCCTTTTCATCTACGGTGTCTGCAAAAATGTTAGTGATTGTCCTTTCGTTAGGACACCACAAAAATACCTGCGCGTTTTCAGGCTCAGAGTCTGCCAACGTGTCCGTCGGCCCCACTGCGCATGGTACCCCGATCTTCCCTACGCACAAATCGTACCGCATGAATGCGTATATTCAAATATAACACAGTTCCCGAAATTAACATGCATATCAATAAGATCCTACCTCATTTCAAACGGAAATAGGCTGTGGAATTGTAAACTAACTCTTGCAGTATGTGTCCATGTGTCCATGTGTCCATGTGTCCATGTGTCCAGATCGTGCAGGCTGGTCGCTACCTGTACATCTTCATGGAGCGCGCGGACCAAGGCGACCTGCTGGAATACATCCGCACCAACGGAGCCCTCTCGTTACAGGTTGCCAAGCAGATGTTCCAGGCGAGTGACGTCATCTTTAAACATAGGTTCTACCTGCGCGTCAGAACTAATTTCTTGTCGGCTAAAAACATGATACATTTATTTATGTATTAACAACCTAACGTCGGAGTACTGGAAGTGCATTTCTTCCGAGGCGCTAGTGTAAATCGCTTCTGTCTGTGAGCATTCGCTTCCTTGGTCATTGTCCTCTCAACTACCAATTGGCGAAGCATATCATATTATTCACTCACTTGTTTTTAATATGCATGGTTTTTCTTGAAGGTCTTTTTTGTACATGAGACAATTGATTGGTGATCAATTCACCGGGTAGCGCCAATGCAAACGAGTGATTTGTTACTCAATGGGCGGCTGCAATCTAGTTTAAATAATTGCATTTATTCAATCCCACTTTGATAAAACATTTTACCAAAACCCTAACAGTTTGTGTGCACACGGCGACGCATGCGCAGCTAGAATGGTTCCTTCTGGTATAACCTATTTTTAAATATGGAGTAATCTGCGCGTTCCAGGAACTCTCGAGCGCTGTCGCCCACTGTCACATGAACGGTATCGCGCACCGGAACATCCGTTGCGAAAACGTGCTGCTTGATGCGAATATGCGAGTCAAGTTGACAGACTTTGGCTACGCCTGCTTCTGCCACGACGCCTATACGGGCGCTCGTCTCCTCAGCACGACATACTGCGGCAACCCGACGTACTCGGCTCCCGAGGTGAACGATACCGCATTATGTTTCAGATCTGCACAATTACCTACCAAACCCTTTCATCTACATATTTATCCTCAACGCTCACCCCAGCACGACAACTCAGACAGCTTCAATTGTCTAGTTCAAATTTTTTTTCCGTTCCCAGTCAAGGCAAATATGAAACTGGAGCTTTTTAAGTTGCCGCACCAATTCTGTGGAATTCACTTCATGTCAGTCTTAAATCAACAGGAAATATTGTTACATTTCGCTGTCACCTGAAAACCTATCTTTTTAATATCGCCTATCCTCTCTAGCTTCTTAACACATCCATCCATTTGTTGACGACGTTCGCCTTGCACTCGAGTACGAGAATACTTAATTTTTGGTTTTGTTGAGCCACTATTATTATTATTTATATAATAATTATTATTATTAAACCGCAGTCAGCAGTGGTTCGTGAGACATGTTTTAAGGCGTCGGAACCGGAGGGGCGTAGGGGGGTGAGTCCTCCAACAATTTTAGTGGGGGGGGGCTGAGGATGCATTTTGATGTTTTGGTGAGTGTTAAGGTGACGGCAGTTTGTGTAATTAGCTAGCTTTATTGGGGGTGTAAGTGGAGGTTTTTTGAGACCCTTAGGGGTACAATTGGATGTTTTTGGTGAGCCTCAGCCCCCCGAATATTCACCTGAATATTCACCATGGTCCGACGCCAGTGATGTTTAAAGCGAATGGAGTTGGAGGTTTTGGTAAGCCTCAAGAGTTTAATGCTTTTGGTGAGCTTCAAACGGAGGTGAGGTGCTGTTGTAGGTTTGTTGTGAGCTTCAACTGGGATGCAGCCTCCCCTCTCCAATATTCACCACGTTCCGACGCCTATGCCTTACTATAGTTTTAAATATCTTAAACCATCAATAAGTTAATTTCCAATATAATTTTACTGTTTTGACTGGGTAGATCAGGTCAGCTGTAACAAATTTGTGTTAACAAAAAAACAAAATTCCATTGTGATCACAGCCTTGGTTTTGGTTTTAACGTTTGTGTGAAGGCCGGGAACCACTGGCACTTTTCGCCCGACCAGACCAGACCAGACTCACTCCGATTGCAGTATATACTCTACACCGACTGACACTGACTGCGCTATACCCGAAGCCGGCGTGGTGTCATAATTGTTGATTATCAATTTGAACACTTTTGAATACATTAGACTGACACCGATTAGCCCCGACAAAGTCGAAAGTTTTCAAGTTTACACGATTATGACGTCGCGCCGGCTTCGAGTATAGCACCAATTGGTGTCAGTCGATATAGCGTATACGTTACTATGTCTCGGTGTGTGGGTAATTTGCGGTAAATGCCTGCAAACCAATTTGAGAAGATTGCCATCCACAGCTGAATAGAAGCTCCAGGTGACGGGCATACAAAGAACTCTTTGGGAGAAGAGGGCCAGTGTACACCGGCCTTTACACACATTCAAACGTGTTACGTGTATGTTAAGTGTCATGCCGGCTATCAGTAATAATAATAATAAGGTAACTTCTATTGAGCCTAAATCCTTGGAAGCAGTTTTCAAGATGACCGAAGCTGGTAATAGTATCACGGTTCCTCATTGCCTGTTTACACGACTAGCGTTCTTGCTTTGCTCCCAGGTGCTCATGCGTACCCCGTACGAGGCAAAGATGGCTGACGCATGGAGTCTGGGAGTGACGCTTTTCATCATGGTCACGAGCACGATGCCATTCGACGAATCGCGCCTCAGCGTGTTGCTAGGCAATGCGCGCACGCGGCAGCACTACATCGCCGACCTCATTTCCGGTCACGTGCCGAAGGACTGCCAGCTGTTGATTGGTCAACTAATGGAACCGGACGTTGTCGTTAGGCTACCCGTGTCGAAAATCGCTGAGAATTATTGGTTCAGGGACACGTGTAGGAAGAGTCGAAGTCAAGCAATTCATCGATCGTTCCCGACTACGTTTTCTCCGTACGAACAAACGTACTGATCGCCAGTCATGACGGGGGCCACTAGGACAAGGCAAACTAACTCTTAATCGTATGAATTTATGCAACACGGGAAACATACATCTAGCACATAGAGGCTCTGCTGTGCGCATTAATTACTGCCAGCAATCATTTGGCGAATGGACGTCATACGTGTATTAAATCACGTTCTACACAATTAATAAAGAACGCGCCGCGCCTACTGTTATTCAGATATTGTTTGGAAATAACTGGTCATGTCTACAGTTAATCTACTTTTGACTATTTTTAATTTGTATAAATAAATAGCTTGTTGGGCAATATTGTATAATATAAATGCGGTAAACAGTATTTATGTATTATGCTGTCAACCTATCTTTATTTTGTTTTTGTCTGTTGTGTTTGCAAACGCACCTCCACAATTTCACTTCATTCCCAACCAAAGTTATGAGAATTCCCGTATGGTGGTATGCCCCGGTCTTTACGCTGCCGCTTCTATAATAGCACGTTCGGGGTGACACCCAGAAGACCAATGAACTACAGGTCAAACGTTTGCTAAGTTACATTATTATGTCTCGGTGGGTGGGTAATTTGCGGTAATTGCCTGTAAACTAATTTTAAAAGATTGCCATCCAAAACTGAATAGAAGCTCCAGGTGACGGCCGAACACAGAGCTATTTGGCTTTTCAATGGTCCTACCATTAAAAGTCTACAAGTGTAACCAGCCAATCTGAAACAGAAGTAGTGTATCACGGTGCATCTGTAATACAGTTAAAGTCTGCGTCTCGGTTTCATAGGTTCTTGAATGAATCTCTCTCCCGCGCCGGTGATGACATCGTCATAAAACAAGTTAATTTATGTCTCTGTGCGTATTTTGATAAGGATGGTCACACTCATGTATGTGGGCTAACCGACTGTCCCTCGGCCGCTCACAAGTTTGACCTTTGAAGGTGTGTGCTTTAATATAGTCGGCATGACGAAGTAGGCATGTACATTCGCCCAAAGCAAATCCATAAAAGAAATACAATCACGCAATGATATGACAACCGACACTTTATCCGTGCCTTCTCTAGTATGCTCACACACTGATATGACAACCAACACTTTATCCGTGCCTTCTCTAGTATGCTCACACAATGATATGACAACCAGCACTTTATCCGTGCCTTCTCTAGTATGCTCACACACTGATATGACAACCAGCACTTTATCCGTGCCTTCTCTAGTATGCTCACAGACTGATATGACAACCAACACTTTATCCGTGCCTTCTCTAGTATGCTCACACAATGATATGACAACCAACACTTTATCCGTGCCTTCTCTAGTATGCTCACACACTGATATGACAACCAGCACTTTATCCGTGCTTTCTCTAGTATGCTCACACAATGATATGACAACCAACACTTTATCCGTGCCTTCTCTAGTATGCTCACACACTGATATGACAACCAACACTTTATCCGTGCCTTCTCTAGTATGCTCACACAATGATATGACAACCAACACTTTATCCGTGCCTTCTCTAGTATGCTCACACACTGATATGACAACCAACACTTTATCCGTGCCTTCTCTAGTATGCTCACACAATGATATGACAACCAGCACTTTATCCGTGCCTTCTCTAGTATGCTCACACACTGATATGACAACCAGCACTTTATCCGTGCTTTCTCTAGTATGCTCACACAATGATATGACAACCAACACTTTATCCGTGCCTTCTCTAGTATGCTCACACACTGATATGACAACCAACACTTTATCCGTGCCTTCTCTAGTATGCTCACACAATGATATGACAACCAACACTTTATCCGTGCCTTCTCTAGTATGCTCACACACTGATATGACAACCAACACTTTATCCGTGCCTTCTCTAGTATGCTCACACAATGATATGACAACCAGCACTTTATCCGTGCCTTCTCTAGTATGCTCACACACTGATATGACAACCAGCACTTTATCTGTGCCTTCTCTAGTATGCTCACACACTGATATGACAACCAGCACTTTATCCGTGCCTTCTCTAGTATGCTCACAGACTGATATGACAACCAACACTTTATCCGTGCCTTCTCTAGTATGCTCACACAATGATATGACAACCAACACTTTATCCGTGCTTTCTCTAGTATGCTCACACACTGATATGACAACCAACACTTTATCCGTGCCTTCTCTAGTATGCTCACACACTGATATGACAACCAACACTTTATCCGTGCCTTCTCTAGTATGCTCACACACTGATATGACAACCAACACTTTATCCGTGCCTTCTCTAGTATGCTCACACAATAATATGACAACCAACACGTTATCCGTGTCTTTTCTAGTATGCTCACACACTGATATGACAACCAACACTGTATCCGTGCCTTCTCTATAGTATGCTCACACACTGATATGACAACCAACACTGTATCCGTGCCTTATCTATAGTATGCTCACACACTGATATGACAACCAACACTGTATCCGTGCCTTCTCTATAGTATGCTCACACAATTATATGACAACCAACACTTTATCCGTGCTTTCTCTATAGTATGCTCACACACTGATATGACAACCAACACTTTATCCGTGCCTTCTCTAGTATACTCACACAATAATATAACAACCAACACTTTATCCGTGTCTTTTCTAGTATGCTCACACACTGATATGACAACCAACACTGTATCCGTGCCTTCTCTATAGTATGCTCACACACTGATAAGACAACCAACACTGTATCCGTGCCTTATCTATAGTATGCTCACACACTGATATGACAACCAACACTGTATCCGTGCCTTCTCTATAGTATGCTCACACAATTATATGACAACCAACACTTTATCCGTGCCTTCTCTAGTATGCTCACACAATAATATGACAACCAACACTTTATCCGTGTCTTTTCTAGTGTGCTCACACACTGATATGACAACCAACACTGTATCCGTGCCTTCTCTATAGTATGCTCACACACTGATATGACAACCAACACTTTATCCGTGCCTTCTCTAGTATGCTCACACAATAATATAACAACCAACACTTTATCCGTGTCTTTTCTAGTGTGCTCACACACTGATATGACAACCAACACTGTATCCGTGCCTTCTCTATAGTATGCTCACACAATGATATGACAACCAACACTGTATCCATGCCTTCTCTATAGTAAGCTCACACAATGATATGACAACCAACACTTTATCCGTGCCTTCTCTAGTATGCTCACACAATAATATGACAACCAACACTTTATCCGTGCCTTCTCTATAGTATGCTCATACAATGATATGACAACCAACACTTTATTCGTACCTTCTCTATAGTATGCTTATACAATGATATGAAAATCAACACTTTACCCGCGCCTTCTCTAGTATGCTCACACAATGGTCTCAATTACTTCCCACATATAGTGGCTTTATTTTTGACTGGAAATAAATGTCAATTGTCAAATGGCAGAATAAAATCGTTTGACTCACAAGAAACCAAGCAAGATAGGCGTATAAAAACTCTAGCTTGCCGTTTATTTATACTAAAGTCCAATGTAATTAATTGGAATAATATTTGAAAGTTTCAAAATATGAATGGTAGTATTTAAATACAACTATTTTAAATTTCATTAATGTTATATACAGTTACAAACACAAATAATTAAAAAAATACTTAAATGCAATCAAATACAAATGTATTTGACCCCATAAACTGTCATATAGGCCTAGACGTCAACCTATGATGACTGAAATGACTGAGATTATTAGTCAATCGACTACAATCCTACACAGGCCTGGCTGCGGCGTACTCTATAATGGTCTCGTACATGTATATAGGCGACCGGAAGCTCCACGCTTTCAAAGTTCACTCATAGGCCTAATACATCAAAAGTAAAAGGAAGATTCTTTAGATAGCGCACTATCCAGTCCACGGGACTGCTCAAAACGTTTACTCCCGGCAGACCTGTTCAATCGAACACCATCTCGAATTATATAGAAAGAATTCAGCCACACTGCAATTAATGCACGAAGAATATTCGTACACAAATACCCATCACTGTCTACAGTCAGATATTTATTCATACAACTGCGATGGAAGTAATGTGTTTGTGGAATTCAAAGTTAAAGAGGTTTTCCGCGAAGTGTAGTCGGGTCGCAGCAGGCCCATATGCTGCAGTTTGCGGTGCGCCTCGCGGATAAGCATAATTCACGAAAAATAAACGAGAAATGATCAAGACGTTTCTTTGCAACCATTTGTGTTGCAAACGTTTGTTCCATTGTTTAATTTCTAAGGCATCGTAGCCAGTTGCCAGAGCACCGCGGCAAATGGTGACGTGACAGCAGCGAAATCCTAGGAAAAAGCGTTCTGGCCGCGGCCGGTGCGGTTGCTACGCGTCTGCGGTCAGTGGGCCTACATACGGGGTTCAAAGCACAGTTAACCTTCTTGTTGTGTTTCTGAATAATATTATGCCTGCCAACTCTCCCGCGACGAGACAGCGCAACACGGGAAGCGTGCTGAGCAGCTAATAAATCTCCCGGAATTAAAAAATAGTTGGCAGGTATATAATATAATACTTAGAAAATGGTGGTATTTGAAATTTAAAAGAAACTTTTTTATGGGAATTAAATGAGTGCAATGGATCAGGCACATTAGCAGGTTGAGTGCTATCATGTGTTGGCAATTAAATTACGCATATTTTGAAGAGTGTAGTTAGCGGCGTGATATTTTGGCCATTTTTTCACGTAGCACACGTGGATGCAGAAAAGCGTATTTTTTTTTAAATATTGATGGCTACCGGCCCGTGCATGCATGCGTTTTAAAAGAGCTGGAGGTAAGAGATTTTGACGAAATTTGATCAGCATAGAGGGTATATCAATGATATGATGACACTGGCTGGCTGTGAAGAAATTTCATTTGTTTCTCAGGTACAGTTTTCTTATAATCTGAAGGTTAGCGTGGCCACGCTTATGGGAAAGTCAACAGTGGTCTGAGCCCCTGAGCCCTATCTGGGGTAAGACCACATTACAATTTTACATAGGCGGCCATTATAACGTTTCCTTCATTTCCTGCTAAATTTGACGAAAAATTTTCTTTAAAATTTCACAGCATTGACACAAGTGCTGTGGAAAACTCGTAAAATTCTCATACCTCAGTTTTCAGAAAAATCCACCCAAACCTGACATCCCTCAATTTCGCCCCAATCTGATGACGGATTTTGAAATATTATATAATATAATACTTTACTCCCGGCAGACCTGTTCAATCGAACACCATCTCGAATTATATAGAAAGAATTCAGCCACACTGCAATTAATGCACGAAGAATATTCGTACACAAATACCCATCACTGTCTACAGTCAGATATTTATTCATACAACTGCGATGGAAGTAATGTGTTTGTGGAATTCAAAGTTAAAGAGTTTTTCCGCGAAGTGTAGTCGGGTCGCAGCAGGCCCATATGCTACAGTTTGCGGTGCGCCTCGCGGATAAGCATAATTCACGAAAAATAAACGGGAAATGATCAAGACGTTTCTTTGCAACCATTTGTGTTGCAAACGTTTGTTCCATTGTTTAATGTCTAAGGCATCGTAGCCAGTTGCCAGAGCACCGCGGCAAATGGTGACGTGACAGCAGCGAAATCCTAGGAAAAAGCGTTCTGGCCGCGGCCGGTGCGGTTGCTACGCGTCTGCGGTCAGTGGGCCTACATACGGGGTTCAAAGCACAGTTAACCTTCTTGTTGTGTTTCTGAATAATATTATGCCTGCCAACTCTCCCGCGACGAGACAGCGCAACACGGGAAGCGTGCTGAGCAGCTAATGAATCTCCCGGAATTAAAAAATAGTTGGCAGGTATATAATATAATACTTAGAAAATGGTGGTATTTGAAATTTAAAAGAAACTTTTTTATGGGAATTAAATGAGTGCAATGGATCAGGCACATTAGCAGGTTGAGTGCTATCATGTGTTGGCAATTAAATTACGCATATTTTGAAGAGTGTAGTTAGCGGCGTGATATTTTGGCCATTTTTTCACGTAGCACACGTGGATGCAGAAAAGCGTATTTTTTTTAAAATATTGATGGCTACCGGCCCGTGCATGCATGCGTTTTAAAAGAGCTGGAGGTAAGAGATTTTGACGAAATTTGCATAGAGGGTATATCAATGATATGATGACACTGGCTGGCTGTGAAGAAATTTTTTTTTTCTTCTCAGGTACAGTTTTCTTATAATCTGAAGGTTAGCGTGGCCACGCTTATGGGAAAGTCAACAGTGGTCTGAGCCCCTGAGCCCTATCTGGGGTAAGACCACATTTAAATTTTACATATGCGGCCATTATAACGTTTTTCACAGCATTGACACAAGTGCTGTGGAAAACTCGTAAAATTCTCATACCTCAGTTTTCAGAAAAATCCACCCAAACCTGACACCCCTCAATTTCGCCCCAATCTAATGACGGATTTTGAAATATTGGTGCGTTCTGCAAAATAGCCACTGTGCGAATACGCGAGCGACTAGCGTATGCTTATGCTACCCCGTGAAAGATCTAATGCAGTAGTACATTCAGTATTCACTGGACTGACATGTGCTGTGCCAAAGTGCTCAAAAAATTCACACATGACACCAAAACGGTGTTTTCAAGGGCACTCTTTCGGTAATGGGTAATGGGGGACGAATCCTTAATGTGGTCTTACCCCATCTCCTTTGGTAGTATTTTCATGTAAAGTGCCGCCATCTGTCGATTGAAATGTATTACCGCCGGTTGGATATACGAGTTCAACAAACCATGTCAAGAGGGCGCTATCTAAACGCCTCGCGTCCATGAAGTCTAAGAAATCATGTTGTTATTTATAAGAACTTCAGCGGCAGCGCTGCTGCGATAATAAAATGCAACAAAACAAACCAAGGGATTACACTACACCATTCATTCCATTATTAAAAAGCAGCTGTTATAATGTTATTGTTTTTATTTAATACAAATAGACTCTAGTACGGACGTGGATTTTAAAACATTATTTAGACCATACAATTCAGCTTTTAGATTGTAAATGTTTTATGTAAACATTTATGTGTATGAAGTAGCCAATGCTCAGGTTTATTGTCCATGAAAAGCATAATTAATTAACAGGCAAATTATATAGGATTTAGGCCTGCATATCGCAGTATTATTTTTATTTTTTCTCAAAATAAGTGCATCAAGGCAACATATAATATCACATTATAGGTATCACTATACATCAGAATTGCATAACATAGCTAATAATACAAGATCATTTTGATATGATAAAACTGAACAAACCCGGTGACAGTAGCCACCTGATATCATGTGGTTTTGTTTACATCGCACAGCTGATTGGTCACGTGTCCTTCATTTCGCGACCTTTAACCCTGGTCCCAGCAAGTTGACCTCGAATAGATATTACATTCTAGGGAATATTAACAGACTGTATTGAACCAATATCATCTTAGATGAGTAAATTGAAGTAACATGGTTACCTAAATAGAGTACGGTAAGGAATATGGCATTTTAAGAAATCGGAGGCGTGTACATATTTGGTCACATGACTGACGACGTCACGATTTGCCAGATCCGCCATCATTGTTATTATTGGTTGAGGGCAAAGAATAGAAGGACGTTTTCGTCAAAGTTGTGTAAAAATGTCTTCACCGAGTCCAGGAAAGCGTCGTATGGACACAGACGTTGTGAAGCTGTATCCTTTTATACAAAAACTGGTCACATCTATGCACATATGAGTGAGTAGACGCTAATTTAAATGACCCTGGTTTGAAGACGAAGTTGGCAGTGCCCTGTTATGCAGATATTTATGTGACCTGAAGCTGTTCGCTAGGCTTTATTTATAGTAACGTACCATAACAACATCGCTACTTGCAATTATAATATTACGTATGTTTCGTTGAAATAAGTGTATATTTCCTTTTTTTATGTTGCCTTAGTATTACGTTAAAAGGGCACTTTTGCTGTCATGTTTTTGTAATATTTTTGCATGTGAAATAATCAGCCTTATCAGGCAATTTATATATGATTTGTTTGTTTTCTTTGTTCGTTTTTGGTTATAAGTATATATTTCAGTGATATATTGTTATAAAATTTGCCTGCATATTTATGTTTATGTGTGTATATTGAGGCTTGATAACAATCAGCATGCTTATTAGCCATATTGGAACGTTTTGGTATATTTTATTTTAATAACATTTGGTGGAGCTACCTAGACCTATACGTTCATTTAGTATTCATTATATGTAGCAACTGGTCATCATTCAATTATGTATATATGGTCACACATATTCAACACATGTCACTTTTGATTGATTGTATGTATGAACATATTTTATTATAAGTAATTGTGGGAACTCTTGGCATTCTGTTGTGAATGGAAATTGTCGTTTTGTGTCCCACTTTGCACAATGGGTGTGGCTAGTAAAATTGTGCGTAAAGAAGCATTACATAGATATATGTGACTGGACCATGAGCGCAGTCTCGCCTTTATGTGATCTCCTGAGTCTAACAAAGGCCACCAAACTAACCCAGACTGGTTGTACAGTCGTAAACAAGTTTCCATGGAGATAGTGCTAGTTGTATGACACACTGTGTTCCGTTTTTGTGTGTGTTAATGGCATCATGGAAAACCTCTCCAACTTGTTGTTTGTCTTAGACCATTTTTACTAGAAACACCACAATCATGAGCTAGCCTAGGCAAGCAAACAAGCCGTCATAATGAACCCACATGATCCATGTCGATTTATTGTTGGTGTGTACACCTGGCTAATTCTGGCTCCCTTGAGCATTATTCTTGTGTGAAACAATACACGGGATTACACGACTAGACAGAGAATAATTAAGTAACCTGAATGCATATTTTATTATTCCAACATTTTGGTTACAATGTCAGATTGTGACAGTGAACTTATCAGGGTAATGTACATCCACAGCTATCTGTTATATTTATTCTTACCTAGACACTTTTTGAAAGCTTGCATGATTATGCAGTTATCTTCAAAGAAAGCTGCAGATCCATGTTAATAACTTCTGGGTCTACTTTGGTCAGTTATCACATATCTGTGGCTTATTGTGTAGCGCCGTAGTGCAGTGGCTAGAGCTTCGGATTGAGAGAACCCGGGTTCGAATCCTGTGCGGCGGTGTCGGACCTTGGGCAAATCATTCACTATACGTTGCTCCAGTTGACTCAGCTGTATGAGTGAGTACCTGGCTATAGACAGTAGTGGATATTTGTGTACGAATAGTCTTCGCACATTAATTGCAGCGTGGCTTGATGCTTCTCAGAGAAGTCGAGATGGTGTTCTATTAAACAGGTCTGCCATGGAGTAAAGTGTAAAGCGCATTGAGCAGTCCTGAGGACTGGATACTGCGCTATATTATATAAGAACTTACCTTTTTTGTGGTATTATCATGCCTGTTAAGATAAGTGGATATTTTGTGTCATGGATGATTGATAAATTTATAGTGAAAGTAATTATAAAGTAGTATTGAAATATGTCACTGTTTTATAACTAAATGTTTGTAGTTAGAGGTATTTCATATAATTACTAAAAAAGGAAGTCAGGTTAACACTGTTTAATAAATAATAATTTGTTATATATATATATATATATTATATAAATTGAGAGCAGTAATTAGAATGTTGGATATATTTAAAATATATTTTAATAACAAATAATAAGTAACCATTCCCTTGTAAACCTCCCAGGCTCCCACCTCATTTGATGTAGCCAATCACAAATCAAGTTCGTTAATGCTCAAAAATTGTGTTTCATCATATTAATAGTAATATGCACAATTTGCAGTGATGGCAGAAGGTGATTAGATCGCGTAGTTTGCAAATTTTTGATTGCCTTATTTCATAGTGTACAGAGGCAGAGCCACAATCAGAGCCATTGAAGAAAGACTTGTGACGGAACAAATTTAATGTATTTTTTTAGGAATTATGACCGTAAGTTTGTACTTCCCATTGATGAGGTTCTGGAAAGACCTGGAAAGCTCCACTGGTGAGTCACAGTGAACAGACTCAACCCAGTTCCTTCCCCTGAGTAGCTGCTGCCCACACATTCAGTCCAGCTTCTGTGCACTCATGCCTGGCAGGCTAATGGCAGCCATTGTGGTCTGGCCAATGTGCATAGGTATCCAACACTGCAGAGATGTTGACAACAGTGGAACACAGAGAAAGCACTACCACTACTGGTTAATTGTTAGATTAATGTCTTGCATGCTTGTCATGGTTGAAGGGATATCATGTTTAGGGGTTTCCTTGAGTACTTGGCAGCAAGTGACTCCATTG
This sequence comes from Escarpia spicata, assembly GCA_963995525.1. Taxonomy (NCBI): domain Eukaryota; kingdom Metazoa; phylum Annelida; class Polychaeta; order Sabellida; family Siboglinidae; genus Escarpia; species Escarpia spicata. The sequence continues at coordinate 10,870,272 of OZ023205.1, read as the reverse complement.
AAAGTAAACACATTTTCCATTATGATTAAGGAGATGGTGTAAAATCTTACCTCACTTGACAGAAAATGGAACGTGAAAAAACTTACAAATGTACCTATGCAAACTTTTTAAATTGTTTATTAGTGTGTTCATAAAACATTCTGAATTTGGTTGAATAATCGTGCATACTTATCATGCACATTCAGATTTATGTTAGAAAGGGACATTGACTTAAGTAGGGAATGCATATGTTTCCTCTCGAAGCAGTTGCTTCAGAAGTGATGGTTTCTTTGTCTACTTTGACACTCGCACAATGCGTCCACTTTTCTGCTCCACTGCCTTAAACGCTAACAAGAATGATAATAACATATATTATATTTTTATTTGGACAAATACATTATCCAAGTTTAACAAAGAAGGCAAGAGTGCCAGGTGATTTAATTATGTGAAAACAAAGTAATGTGTACCAGAAATGCAGCATGTCTATGGGTAGCTGGCTAAACATGTTTGCATAAAAAAGATCCTAATTTGGCTGATTTGATCCTGTAGTGGGATGGACTGATATGACTCAGCAGCTGTGTGTGGCTTGAACATTCCTTCTCACACCCATTTACTGTGTCTTTATTACTTGGTGCCTATTGAACTACTATAGTTTGTGAAATTGCTTCTGTTGTATGTTCTCCAAATCAGTTATACATCAACATTGCACTCTTTGTTGCCAGGGAAACTCTAATCTAATTTATGACAATGGTTGGCCAATAGTTGTTAATTTTTTTTTATTTATTTGTAATGGAAGTTTGCATAAACAAGAATATAGAGAAATAAATCATCTTTAAATACACGTCATCTAGAGAGATTTTTTATAATGCATGTCCAGATACAGTTATAATAGAACACAGACTCAAATGTGAAAATATAGGTATACCGTTGCTAAATTTGTCACATACAAATACATTACTGAAATTGGTGCAACTAGGGTCTAGTGACTATTTTACAATAGTAGTTGAATACTGCATTTATACACAGACACAGCTCTACTGTGTACTCTTGTTGTACAGTATGATGTACATGTGTTGTATGGTTCTACTGTGTACATCACACCTGTTGTACAATACACTATACAGACAGGCCAAGTTCTACTGTGTACACTTGTATTTTATTAGTGACACATGCATGCAAGGCTCTGTTGTGTACATATGCTGTACAACAACTGGTCTTGTACAATTCTGCATACACAGACTGACCCTGCTTCATTGTGTACACTGGTCGTACAATACTGTGTACACACTTGATACAAATGTAAATAGTATAGATCGAGATTCATGTTTTAAATACAATGACAGATGGACATTACATGTCCGAACATATGTAATGACATGTCATCTAGACAAACATGACACAGTGGACATCACACACCCAAACAGACATGACACAACACATCATCTAGACAAACATGACACAGTATACATCACATGTCACAACAGACATGATACAACACATCATCTAGACAAACTTGACACAGGGGACATGACGAGTCCCGACAGACATAATACAACACGTCATCTAGACAAACATGACACAGTGGACATCACACATATCAACAGGCATAATACAACACATCATCTAGACAAACATGACACAGTGGACATGACACACACCCAGACAGACATGACACAACACATCATCTAGACAAACATGACACAGTGGACATCACATGTCCCAACAGACATGATACAACACATCATCTAGACAAATATGACACAGTGGACATCACACACACCCAGACATACATGACACAACACATCATCTAGACAAACATGACACAATGGACATCACACACATCTCAACAGACATGATACAACACATCATCTAGACAAACATGACACAGTGGACATCACACACACCCAGACAGACATGACACAACACATCATCTAGACAAACATGACAAAGTGGACATCACACACACCCAGACAGACATGACACAACACATCATCTAGACAAACATGACACAGTGGACATCACATGTCCCAACAGACATGATACAACACATCATCTAGACAAACATGACACAGGGGACATGACACGTCCCAACAGATATGATACAACACGTCATCTAGACAAATATGACACAGTGGACATCACACACACCCAGACAGACATGACACAACACATCATCTAGACAAACATGACACAGTGGACATCACACACACCCAGACAGACATGACACAACACATCATCTAGACAAACATGACACAGTGGACATCACACACACCCAGACAGACATGATACAACACATCATCTAGACAAACATGACACAGTGGACATCACACACACCCAGACAGACATGACACAACACATCATCTAGACAAACATGACACAGTGGACATCACACACACCCAGAGACATGATACAACACGTCATCTAGACAAATATGACACAGTGGACATCACACATATCAACAGGCATGATACAACACATCATCTAGACAAACATGACACAGGGGACATGACACGTCCCAACAGATATGATACAACACGTCATCTAGACAAACATGACACAGTGGACATCACACACACCCAGACAGACATGACACAACACATCATCTAGACAAACATGACACAGTGGACATCACATGTCCCAACAGACATGATACAACACATCATCTAGACAAACATGACACAGGGGACATGACACGTCCCAACAGATATGATACAACACGTCATCTAGACAAACGTGACACAGTGGACATCACACATCTTAACAGACATGATACAACACATCGTCTAGACAAATATGACACAGTAGACATGGTGAGTCCCAATAGACCTAATACAACACATCATCTAGACAAACATGACACAGTGGACATCATGCGTCCCAATAGACCTAATACAACACATCATCTAGACAAACATGACACAGTGGACATCATGCGTCCCAATAGACCTAATACAACACATCATCTAGACAAACATGACACAGTGGACATGACACACACCCAGACAGACATGACACAACACATCATCTAGACAAACATGACACAGTGGACATCACACACACCCAGACAGACATGATACAACACATCATCTAGACAAACATGACACAGGGGACATGACATGTCCCAACAGATATGATACAACACGTCATCTAGACAAACGTGACACAGTGGACATCACACATCTTAACAGACATGATACAACACATCGTCTAGACAAATATGACACAGTAGACATGGTGCGTCCCGACAGACATGATACACACGTCATCTAGACAAACATGACACAGTGGACATCACACAACTCAACAGACATGATACAGCACATCATCTAGACAAACATGACACAGTGAACATGACATGTCCTGACAGACATGACAACATGTCATCTAGACAAACATGACACAGTGGATATTACACGTCCCGACAGACATGACACATCACGCATCCCAGCAGACATGACATAACACATCATCTAGACAAACATGACACAGTGGACATCATGCGTCCCGACAAACATTATTCAACACATCAACTAGACAAACATGACACAGTGGACATCACACATCTGGACAGACTTCAACATCACCCAGGCTTACACAACACAGTAATGTATTGCCTTAAACTGACATGGACATAACAAGTACACACATTAGTGGTTTATGCCGTTGCCCTTGAAGTCAACAGATACATGGAACTTTATTCATTTACATGAATCTGGCACTCTAGTAGATAGTACTGTTTCCTTGATGTCTGCTGCATCTCTGGTCCAGTGCTGTGTCAAGGCACCCATGTTTGCCATACTGGCAGTGTTGCAGGCTTTCAGTGCCAAAAATAGCCATGCAATAAATCTGGAGAGTGTCTAGTAGCTAGATAGTAGAGTGGTGGCAAACTGCAAAGCTGTGGCCTCTCTAAGTTGAATGAAGACAACATAGTACTTCGTTTAGAGTATTTTTCTAAACATTCACGGCACCCAAACAAAGTCCGCATTCCCCAAAATGCAATATTGTTTACGTTTCTACAGCTGTTATGGCATGCTTACTGTATTGATAACAACATGGAGTAAACACTTGGCTGGTATTTTGGTTTATTGCCATAGTATTGATTCAGGCACATCATATGGCACAGTTTCATGCATCGGGCCAAGTAATGAACCCAAACAATGCAGTGTGGGTAGTGTTTGAATAGCCGGTTCTGTTTACATAGAAAGCTGTTTTCTTACAACAATGTATCTGGTGAACTGACAGTTATCACTGTCATCATTAGCACAGGCAAGTGAGACAACAACCTGTTGGAAGTCATTCTTCCTGTCTACTGCCACAACAACACTGCACAGATAGGGGGAGAGTAGATTTCATGATATGAACATGCTACTGGATCCAGTTTGATTTAGATTTCAATAACAGATATATAAGAAGTTTCATTCATCTAAAGATGTGACTACATTTGTTATTTGTCTGGAGGTGTGATTACATTAAAACTTTGTCAATATATGTAAGGCATATTACTGTCATTCTTGTAAAGATACACTACATTTGTCAGAAAAAAGAAATTTACACTTGTCATTTGTCTGAAGAGTAAGATATCATGTTTGTAGTTGTCTGCAGACAACGACAACTGCATAAAATTTGTTATTAATCAAAAGAGGTGACTGCGTGACATCATTTATCTAAAGATATGACATCAGTTGCCTAAGGAGTTATTGTAACATGTGTCATTCATCTAAATGTTTGTTAGTGATTCTTATTAGTCTAGTGAAGAATCTCATGTTGTTTATTCCTGATCTGTTGTTTATTGAGAACTTCATTCACATTCTCTTTCCCTAATCGCTATGTTTATTTTTCAAATATGTACTATTTTTCTTTGACGTGAGAGGTAGTTTTTTATTTTCACATTTCCTGACAACTGATTTCAGCCTGCAGATCTCCAGACATGCTCCTTTGTTCAGTGTTCTCCGTCTGTATTCCCTCCCTCCTTCCTCTCGGCAGGTGTTCCTTTTAGTACATTTTTTCCTAGTGATTCTGTCTGTCGGTCTCCGCAGGAGTCTGACAGTCCACACTGTCTGTATCCCATGGCAACACAAAGACATCACTTAGACCTGAGTCCTGTGTAGTTTTCACTCAAGCTCACCCATAGGGCTGATCTCACAAGTTCACAAAGTTCTGAGAAACAATTTGTTTCCTACTGATTCCCGACCAATTCATGGTGTGGGTCTTCTGATTTAAAACTGGCTCCCGTAGTCGTTGAATTTAACTGACGTGACATGGTAATGATGACATTACCCACAATGCTGTCCAGTTCTTATACTATATATCCACAATATTATCAGTGTGTATTAATACCTGTTCCACTCGCTAAGTGGCACCACTGTAGCAATTTATTTTTACCGTATACATGGTGATAACTAAACCAACGTCCATCCAGATATATAATTTTATTATATAATGCTATATAAATTTTGCAACTTTTTGAATCTATGCGACTGTCCCTTAGTAGCTTCATCATCCATTTGGAGCAATACTAGCCACACGCCTACACATCCACCCTACACCTCCACAGAGTTGACACCAGTGAGTGTCACATTTCTCTGACTGACATGTCATAATGGCAGCTGTGAATTACGTTTCAGTTCTGACTCAGAGTTCAGTAGTTAATGCAGATAATACCTTTCTGTTCTTTCAGTGTTGTTTTACAAACAAAGATGTTCATACGTCGGTGTGCATATCATCCCACCAAATCAGCATGTAATGTTGATGATGAATATATTTTTATAATGCATTAACGTCTCTGCAAGGGTTTATTTGCTGGATAGGTTATCCGTGCTGGTGTCAATAATCTGTACACACTCACTCACATGCATGCATGAACTTGGGACAGACATGAAAGAAATATGGTCATAAAATGACACTTTGATACATATCATGTGCACATTCAGTTTAATTATAACAAGTATGTACTTACGTTGACATTGTGAAAAGAAATTACTATGATCATGAAATCTGATAAATTGTAAAACTAGGAATAATCATGTCATGGTGCATCTCTTTTCCTCTGCATTTTAACGAGACCTGATCAAAAATGGCAGCAATTTCACCAAAAGTAAATAACATATTTGTTTATAAATAAGTTGTAGTTATAGTGGATACTAATTGTGTTTGGTTTTCATGAAATTATCCTAAAATGAGGCCAGTGGTCAAGATCGTTGTGAAAGCTGTTTTAAGTGGTTGCAATATATAATGGCATTACACTACATCAGCAATACCATAGCATTTGCATATTAACTTATAAAATATATTCCAAATATCATGCAGTCACACCTTGACCTCCAAATTTCTTCATTAACAATAATTTAATATTAATAGTTACACCATAAATTAATTTGGAGAATACAAAACAAAGGATCTTGATAGCAGAAACATATATTGAGTATTTTAAAGTCTTTTCCGTAACCCAGAGTCGGTCGTAGGTAGTGATTATTAGCAGGAAGGGGCTGAATCAATGAATAAATGCCGCGTACAGGCAACACCAGCTATTTAGTATTTGAATGGTGTGTTTGCAATTTGAGCATGTGAACATCTTTGAAAGGTTTGATAATTAGTAGTGTCTTCTGTCGGCCATTGCTGAACTATTTTCCATTGTTGCATTGTTTATTGTGCAACTGTGTACCAGCCAAGTGGACAGTAGTTATCTGCTGGACGTAATTAGGACATGAGTAATGCTGTGGTGTTGCTACAGTCAGAACAGACAACAAATTAAATATTCAGATCACTGCCTGTACAGTAACGAGTACAATAGCCAGTGGTCAATAGCCTGTAAAGTAGCCAGTGGTCACCAGTTGGCGAAATGGAAATGTGGTGTGGTTAAATGAAAATTACCTATGTGTACCGTAATCCAAATAATTATGTCAACATTTCCTTAGCTGATGTACAAAGAATATTGTTTCACGCCAATCTGTAAGATTGCTTTGCCATCTGCTTTGCAGTGAAATGGAAAAGTAATGATTATTTTTTATTAAGATTTTTTGTAAATCCTTCATCTTTTTCAGTTTAGTGATCCAGTTCAACTATGGTAATGACAACAAAAGTAAAACCTTCAAATTATTTAAAAGGTCCGTCTGTGTCCTGATTTCTCAAAACAGTTGTTATTTTAAGAGTAGCTGTTTTCAAATTAATGACTTCCTCTTTGATGTGCTATGAATGCCACTCTTTTATCAGAACAGATCTACTTAAAAGACTAACGTTGTCTCTGTTTTTGCAAACATTAACTGATTTCAGCTGCTGTGTTGCCAATATTAATGACGTACACTTGTGAGAAAATTTTGTATGAGGAAATGTCTTATAACCAAACACTGTATCCATAAGAACAATTGTGTCAATATTATATGATCTTCAGAGCGGTTGTGGTCCCCCATTACCCCCCACCAGCCGCCCTTTCCATCCTGTACATTTCCTTCCATTCAGCACAAAGCCACAAACAAGCTAATGGGATTTTCCTGTTTCCCAGTACACTAAACTTCCATTGAATGCCCCATGGAAATCAAAAACTGATTACCTTTAGGTGAGGACATTTGGTGATTACCTCAAATGAGTTGTCTCATTCTCTCATTCATGAGCACTCATTGGCACCACAAGATGTCCTCTGAATCTCTCTTTACTTCGTCAGGTGTCCTTATAAATCATGGACTTGTGAATTGCCGACATTAGTTTGTAGCAACAGTTGTTTTGATTTAAGTGCTGACAGTCTCCATATGTCAGCATTAAATCAGCATTAAATCAGCAGAAACCACCAGCATCTGGTTCTAGGGTCATCTGTCTTTTTTCATTTTGCGTTCCCTCGTAATTATGCCATGTTCCAGACATACTTTAGATTATACTGAAAGAGATATGGAAAATTAAAATGGCTGTCTTTTCTGAAAGAATGTGCATGCGTGTGTGCATGCATGTGTGTGTGCATGCGTGCGTGTATGCGTGTGTGTGTGCGTGCATGTGTGCGTGCGTGTGTGTGTGTGCCACTGTGTGAGCTTCCAAGAATCAGTATGCTATAAAAATAACTTGCAGTAAATTATGATTATTATTAAACATTTCTGTTTTTGCTGCGTTTTCTGACTATGTTGTGTATTGTTGTTGCACCCAGTTAAGGGAAAGACCGAAATTCCTTATGGCTGAGATTCATTTGTTACCATTCAATTGTCTGCAAACTGAGCTGAACATTCTTGGTATCTGTATGTGAAACGATTTACAGAACAAATGACAACACACAGTTCTACATGTTTTGTATAATTATACAAGCACCTACTGATCATATTCTACATGAACAATAAACAGTTTTAAATGTAACTTTAGTATATTTTATTTTATTATAATGCTTTTGAATATACAGTTTGTCATCACATCTAAATCTACAATAATTGATGTTTATTATTCATTTTATACCACAGGAACTCTGAGTGTGGACACATATGGCTTGATAAACAGTTGTTGATTAAATTCCTGTACATGACAGTGAGGCTGCCACCTGAGTTTGATTTTATCATTGGCGTTAACACCAGGGCAGTTAAGGGCACCAGAACCAACAACTGGTCAGTCTTGACCGTATGTTTGACCTGTGAATTGGCTGCTCTAGTCTGGTCTTCTGTGATGGCCTTACTGGCATTCTCATCTCCACTGTTTCTGGTCGGAATCGTTTGCCTTTACAAGAATCGCAAGATTGACAGTTTCCCTGTGTTTATCACTGTGGAAGGAACCTGTGACATCACTCTAGATCTACCCTTCCTGGTGGTATTGTGACTCAGACAAACAAGGAGGATGTCTGCTGTATGATTAAGAGGCAGTGTAGGTCACCAGCCCTCCCAGCAGGCTTTATTTATCTTTATATTTACACTCAGCTCTGTTTACATGCAGAGCCAGTTCATCTACCGGTCATGGTGTGTAAGGTCACAGGTCATGTTGGCTGAGGTCACGGCCTTGCAGGTCACGCTGGGGTCACACTCACTGAGTTCTCTGTCTATCCTGATGTCAGGTACATTGTAATATGTAGGACATTCTCAGCTGGTTAAGGAGGACATGACCAGATTTCAGAAGTGTGCGAGTCCCACTGAATCTATAGATTTCCTCTGCTGGTGGAAAGCTAAATGACATTTGTGCAAAGAAGAGCCACACTGCACTGAGCTGTGGCCAGTAATTTATGTTAATTAAGTATTCTGATTAGAATGTTTACATCTAGAAGGAGCTTGTTTAACTTTAGGAATAAGCTTCATTAACCTTTCTAAGTAGACACATTTGATAGTGGAAAACATGCTTACATACATCCTTAATTAGATTGAGATTCTGAGTAAATTTATTTATAAACTGGTAGTTATTATGTTGGCTAATTTTGCTTCAATCTTCGCACAAGTTGTTATCATGTTTGGTTTGTTAGTTTATATAACCTTCTCCCAGTAAATAATAGTTAAGTTAATAAAGTGGTAAAAATCCTTTTCATATTTTATGACATGTTTCTCCCATGATCCTCAATAGTTTATGAATGTAATGTCTGCGTGAAAATGGAGTATTGTAAAATTATAACTGTACATAGTTATAAATTATAAAATGGAAAACATCTGTGTTCACAGATCAGTGTAGCCTCTGAATTTAATTGGATTTGCAAGTACCAGGTAGCAACAGTTAGGCAATATGAATCACAGTATGGCATATGGTGCTTGAGTAATGGGTGTAAATAGATAAATAGCTGTGATAGTGTATAAGCCCAGTGACTGGGCAGGGTGTGATAGGGTGGAAGGGGTGTGGTTGTTACTTGCCCCACATGCCCACTCATCCCATCTATGTTTCTGATTACCATCTCCAGCATACAGCTACTAGCCTGGCATAAAGTACTCTCTACAAATATTGTTTACACAGCGTTTTTCAGTGTAGCTTACTTTAAGAGTTCTATCTGTGGTGATTGACCTGTTTTGAATGTTGGTTCACCTGAAGTGACTCTGTATAGTCATTTGCAAAAGTTTAAGACCAGGCACGATTTTTAAAGCATTTTATGGTATGGCATCAGATTGCATCAGATAATGTCTGGATTGCATCATCCTATTTGGGCCTTGAAGCAATACGCCTAGTCAGTACTTCCAGGTCATTTGTTTGCTGCTGTCAGTATCGATTAGGTGTTTTTCAGTTTTGTCTTCATCCCTGAAATGGGCAAAAAAAATCGTCTTTGACAGAGGCACAAATAGTGACTCTACATGGAGAAGGAATTACAGAAAGAGACATTAGTGCTAAATTATGTTATTCCAAGACAGCCGTGCACAACGCCATCGTCAAATTCAATACTGATGGCACTTTTCGTGACAGTAAAAGGTGTGGTCGTCCACGGAAAACTACGCTCAGTGATGACCACGCAATGAGACGCATCGTGATGCGCTCACCAATGAGCTCATGCAAGAAAATTTGGGCTGCTTTACGCTTAAAAGGTACGGAAATAAGTCTCAGTACTGTTTCGAGACGTCTCAGCAAGGAATTTGGGCTCAAGTCCCGCAAGCCGGCCAGGAGGCCACGCCTGACACCATGTCATGCTTTGGCCCTTCTGGTCTGTATTTTATTCCACCTAACACCACTATGAATGGACTTAAGTATGTGGAGTTGCTGAAGGAGAAGCTGAAACTGCATATGGACATCCACAAAAGTACGATTTCCATGCAAGATGGCGCTCCTTGTCACCGATCCAAGGTAGCCACTGATTTCCTCAAGAAGAACAAAATCTCCATGCTGGAATGGCCTGGGAACAGCCCAGATCTAAATTCCATTGAGAACCTGTGGACTATAATGAAGGATAAGGTGGCAGACAAACAACCATCAAGCGCTCAAAACTTGAAACAAGCTATCAAGGACGTTTGGGCGAAATCACCCAGAAGTACTGCGAATCTCTGGTTTCTAGCATGCCATATCGCATCCAGGCGGTCATTGACAGCAAAGGAGGCCACACTAAATACTGAAAAGTAGAGACACTGACACTTTTGGACGATATAAAGTTTCATATTATGTTGTACTACGTTTATTTGGCGAAATAAACTGATATAATGTTATGTGAAGGCCAAAAAATCATAGTTTTGTCAAATTTCTTCAAAAAATCGTGCCTGGTCTTAAACTTTTGCAAATAACTGTAGTGGACATCACATAGGCCCGACTGCTTTCATTAGATTAACCAGCACTGGAAATCATAAGATTAGCAGCGACGGTGTCAGAGATCGATGACAGCATCTGCGTTAATGAATTGTCATTTATCATTCTCAGAGTCCTTTGTCATGAACACTTTCATGTTTGTATTTACATGTACACATTTGTAGTGTACAACCACAGTGTTGTCATGTACGGTGTGTCATGTACAAATACACACTTGTCATCACTTGGATGGCTCCCATGATAGCAGCATACAATTGTCTTAATGGGAGCCTCCCTGACCTTACAATGAATATTGTATTGTAGTTTATGTGCTTATAATGGTCAAAATAAATACTGTCTGTCTGTCTGTCTGTCTGTCTGTCTGTCTGTCTGTCTGTCTGTCTGTCTGTCTGTCATGTACAACTACAGGGCAGGTACAGCTAGTCAGCTACACACTATTGTTGGTTTTTTAAGACCTTTTAAATCAGACTATGTCACAGTGATATATGTGGACTGTTACTTAAGGTTTGTTGCAGTCAGTGAGTATCTCTGGAAACCATGTGTTTGTTACAGTTAGGCCTCATTACTAACTCTTCCTTACAACATGTAACATTTCAAACACGTAGTAATATTATGCAGCACAAAGAAACCATAACTAGGTCATTAGCCAGGTTTGCCTGCTGCAAACCAAACACACAGTATACAAGGTGCTAGGAATTCAGGCCCCGTCACAGATATGTAGCACTTATTGATATATTTTGAGGTCCAAAAATCAGGGCAGTTGTGTAAACAGAAGAAGAAGCTAGGTGAATGTGCTATAGGCTGTGGCCGTGGATCTACATATCAATTACGATGTGATTGCTTCGGACAGGACAACAACATCATTTCCCCAGGCACTGGCTGAGGTGAATGCGCTGGGGTTATGTCTTGGCCTCTATGCTTGGCCTTCACAGCTTGGCGCAGGCAGACATTTGTACAGCTTGATTCAGATTGCATATACACAGGGATGAGCCATACACGGCTGTGTGAAACTGTTCGATTGACATTGACACCTCCATTGGCTGTCTGGGTGTGTGGTTGTGACATTGACACCTCCATTGGGTGTGTGGTTGTGGATGTGTTACACATGTTCTTCTCTCTTTTCACTTAGTCATGTTAAATTACCGCAGTGACTGTATTCGGACACTGTCTGTTTTTGGACACCCTAAATATCTACAAAATAATTGTTTTCATTACTGTATATTTTCAGACACCTGTGTGGTGTGATAGATTCAGTGATTGTGACTTACCAAAAAGTGCAGAGGGTCAACTAGTGTGTGTACTCAGATAATAAATGTTGTACTGTGTGCTTTCAGAGAGCGGATAATTTAGTTATTTTAGCCGTCCAACGACACAGTGATTACGGTATGCTATTTTTTCCTAAATCATTTGGTTGAAGTTTAAACAAATTATTTACATACATTTATTATTGTTTTTTTACATAACAATTTCTTCTATTTCCCGTCATACAACCCATGATTCTGTGCTGTGTGCCTTGAAATTGAAGGCAAACTCTGTTTAGCTGTGGTTAGACGGTGACATATGATATGAAGCTGTTACAAGCATGCTAATACATACATCTGCTTCATGGTCTGGCAGAAGTCCAGTTGCCAACAGAACTGCCTTAGTATCAGTACTAAGTCAGAGTGTTCAGATGGCATTGATAATAATAGCCAGCTACACTTGTTGGTTCTTTATCATGACTAAATACTTAGTGTAATTCCCAGCAGGTATTTACTCAAATTCCATGTGAATGTGTCTGCTCTTTATTGTATTCCCTAAAAGGTCAGGAAATATCACACCACTGAGAGGATATTCTTGTTGATATGTAATTGGACCAAGACTACTGACCTTTTGGCTAAAAAAATTGGCTCAAAGCCTATATCAAAGACACTGACCCTTCCTCCATCCGATGACCTTTAGACTTGCTTGTAAGTATGTTGAATAAAATCAGTACCATTCATCGAATCGATGGTAAGGGTTTCGTATCACCGGGTGGTATATATCACATGATCTTAGGCCTATTTTTACCTTCACATGGATAATATAAAATAAAACATGCATTGTATATTTGTGACTGTATTTATTGTGATCAAGTTTTTTGTTATTCATTATAGTGTGCCCGCAGTTCTATCAAGTACTTTTTTAAGTTCTGAGAACAGATTTCAAACACAAAGAAAGCCTAGCTAGATATATGTGCACCGTTTACATTTCCTTGTCAATGTTTCTTATACCAAATGCAAAGTGTTATAATTTATGATCTTTTTCAACAAGTTCCAGACAGTGAGCCAATATACTCAACTGTGAAATTCCTGTCAGTGACTGTGTAACTGAAAGTGTCGTCTTATTGTGTGTCATGATTTCTTTTTCCGTGTTGTAGACAACAGTTTCTCAAAAATCTAGATTGTCAAACGTAATCTTTTTCGTTCCGCTGCAAATGTCATTCTTTTGTAAGGTATTTCTAATTTATATCTGGCCTGCTTTGCACAAAGATATTTTTATAAGTAGGGTGTTGCCATGGTGATAGTAATTGTGACATTCAAGGAAGGCCAAGGTATCCAGTGTATTCCAGCTAGTGAAAATACCCCTAGGTTACTCGGTATCAAATAACTAGGTGGTCCCCATGTGGTAACCTTGAATTTAGAATGCATTTTATATAGAACAAATAAGGTGTGTTTCCAAAGGTAGACTCCTAAGTTCTTAGTTACATCATTTGGAACACTCTATTATGTATCTGCGTTATTGACCCCTTAGAAATGAAGAAACACTTTTAGAAAGGTATACATCGTAATTATATATGCAGTTAGCTGTCAAATTCTGTCTATTTTTTACATCTAGGTATATATCTTGGGGTGGTTGCATGAATTCACTAAGTAAAAAAACTTAGTTTTACGCAGGGATGTGGTGGGTTTGTCGTCACTACTTAACGTGGTGGAAATACATTGATACAATGGTGTCACCTATCAAGTTAATACGTTAATATACATTAACGCTATTGTGGATATCAGAACCAGTGTCATACAAGACTCAAATCACACATTCTAAACCACATATTGGTAGGGCTGGAGGGCGTTGTTAGAACAAATGTAAAACAAAATCCAGTATACTTTTTTGCATTTTGTGAACTTACAAAACAATCCCTTAGACATTTTTGCTTTGAGTTCAAACCTGGGGTTTCTCGGTAAACCTGTGATTTGGCTGGGAATGCCCCCCCCCCCACCAGCTGCACCCATGAGCTGAGTATTGGGAGTGGTGTTGTAATCACTGGAGGTTATTGATTCATAGCAGGTTCACATTGCATGCTGCATGTTGACTCGCATGTCCTGGCTTTGCATTTTTCTGACACGTTGGTCATATTGATTGTTGAGAGTGTGTTTACGATTCCAAGACAGACGGGTATGTTGCCCCACTGCCTACTGAAGATTTCTGTTGTATGAGAGAAATGTTTACACCGCCAAAGTGTGATTTGGAATAAATCAAAAACTATGTTTGTGTTTCATAGAGAAGACTAAAACTGCTTCCTTTGAAGTATGAAAACACAATTGTTTTGGTGCCATGTAAATCATGTGTGAGTGCGCACACATGCGTGTGTGCGTGCGCACATGTGCGTGTGTGAGTGCGCACACGTACATGTGTGAGTGCGCACACGTGCGTGTGTGAGTACTTGAGGTGTGGAGTTGACCAATAGTGTGTTATTCTGAAATATGTGTGACTTGAACGTTGTGTGGCTAAGGTGTTGTTATTCTATAGTTTAGATTAGGGTCTGAGATAATACCCTGTACCCCAGTACATCAAATCTGAATTCCAAGCCTTATCAGATCAACCAAATGTGTATTGTAGTCTTTCTGAACAAAGGCTGAGTAATACAACACTAATACATTTGCACTTGTTCACTTTTGCAGTGCTATGCTGCATATATAAGACTAGGTATTCATTCAGCATACAGTGTTGATGCATGCCCACTGCACATGCAAGCATGCTCAACACGAATACATGCTTGCATGTTAAAGAGACATTTTTGCCTAGTCTTTGTTGTCTGGGCCAAAAATTGCAACTCAACAGAGGTAAATTATCTAGCCGTTTCAGCTGCATGTACAAAGGCCTCGTAATGATCCTATTATCGCACTCGGTGGCCTGTGTTATTAATGATCTACAGGCCATGGGAATGTGCATTAGATTATGTAATTTATGAAAGTATTTTCCTAGAATAAATGCCTTACTGTATTTTGCATGTAGCAGACGTGTTAAAAAATTACATGGCAGAATTTTAAGAAAATACATTTGCATTTATTGTGTATGCAAAGCGTGAAGCTAGTGTCTGTGTCAAATGTACAGTTATTTATAGTTCGTGTGAATGAGTTGTACTCGACAAATCATCTGAGAGAGACTATAGGTAGACCCTGGCCTACCTTTGTATACACCTCTTGCCTACCTTTAGACAGCACTACAGGTAGAACGGGGGCTTGCAAGATAGCATACAACAGAACCCTCGTTTACAGCAGTTACTTGAGTAATGTCAATGTAAACTCTTCACCGCTGACACTGACAGTTTTCGTATTCATACACATTCAAGAGCACTCTGCATGCATATTTCAAGAACACACAAATGTGTTCACCATGATGCTGTTATTAATAATTACATAACAATGGTATTATTAATAATGTCATGATTCAAATATGAACAGGTGGTTATCATTTGTGTTATTAACACGAACATGTACAAGTTAATGTAGAATTGTACAGTTTGATGTATAATTAACCACATAGTATCATGATTTATAGATATTCAGTGAATTTCAGTCATATATATACATGTAATATTAATAATTTATTTATAAACATATACAGTAACAATATTAGGTTTCTTTAATGCTAAGATTCTTGTGATCATGTCATTGTGGCATGTTTTGACCAGTGGAGTTTATCTGCAGTTGTTTTTGTCCTGCAGCTGCTGTGCACTTGAACAAGTACTGCCTGTGTGCTGTCTCTGTACTGTGTGCCTGTCCTGTTGTAGGCTCCATTAAACCTCCTCAAAGGCACATTGTAGTCTCTGGTTGCCTTGGGTTCTTGTGTCATGGTTGGGTTCTCTTGTTCACCTGTGGTCAGGTATTTCTAAACAGTTTCATACCCTATGACTAAGTGTTGGTGGCCACATTTCTGGCTTAAATTTGTCACCAAATCACATTTAGGGTGTTCTTCTCTTTACAAACAATAACCATAGACTCGCCAGTGACTGAATCATCAAAGAGTCCAGGTAGTCATGCCAACAGGCATACCAACCACTGGTACCCATGCCAACATTTATGCCAATCACTGGTACCTACATGCCAACAGGAATGCCAATCACTGGTTTCCATGCCAACAGTCCCACACGCAAGTCAATCACTGGTATTTATGCCGACAGCTTGTTACTTATGCAACTGTTGATGATTCATATCACAGTTCTTTGTGTCACCAGTTTTGTTTACATCACTTCCTATAGTAGACACTTAAACTGTGTCGTGCGTCGATGAGTTCACATAGGTTTTTCTGTAGAAAATAAAATTGTCAAAAACGACAGAATATCTCATTTAATGCACACACACACACATACATGTATGCATGCATGCCTGCTCGCACACCAACAAGCAAGGCCAACACATGTGCACGAACACCACAGGCACACACACGTGTACACACACACACACACACACACGTGTACACACACACACACACACACACACACACACACACACACACACACACACACACACACACACACACACACACACACACACACACACACACACACACACACACACACACACACACACACACACACACACACACACACACACACACACACACACACACACACACACACACACATGCATACAAACATGCACATGCAGTCATGCACCCACATGGACACACGCACACATACACACACGTACACATGCACACACACCAACATGCGTACATGCACACGCACAAACATACACACACGCTATTGTATAATTATATATACAAGTTTATTATAAATTATATATATGTATATACATATATATATACACTGTATATATATATATATATCAGTGTGGTTCTACTGCGTTAAGGCCAACGTAACAATCACTGTAAAGTGACTTGAAGTTTGCCCCTACGCCACTCACTACTTCCCCTCCACAGCTGACGGTTTACTAAAGTAGTAAGGGAGGAATGTGCTTCAACGAGACAACCTGGGCGCTATAGAGAGAGCCGACAGGTTACTCTGTATATAGTCTAACATGAGGCGCACACAGGCTGTCCTGGTTACCTACCCAGCCTTCTGGCTATTCCAGCAGCGTCAGTGATTCACATGTGGTGGCATATTGCTTGCACAGGCAATGAGAAATGAGCACTGTGATTGACAGGTCCAAATATGTGCAGCCAGTGTGTAGTGCTGTTTGACTGAGGCAAGAATAGACGTAGTCAGGGTGGGCTATGTTCCGTGATAAATTGTGAAACATCTGCACGATTCCGTGAAAACTGCAGACAAATGGGCAAAGACTCAAGTATTTTTGTTAACAGACTTGTCTGAAAATGAGGGCCTGTAACTAGAAAACCAGCTGCTGTGAGTGGGAATTAATTTGAATCTTGCGTGATTAAAGTTGTCTTTAGAAAAGCGGTTTTGCAATAGTGCATGTGCTAATGTTTGATGAAGCTGTTACATGTTTGGTGGTGATAATTTGGTTGCTGATGAGAACAGCAATCCTTATATAGTGTCATATCACCTGACTGTGCGATGTAGTATACCTGGGTCACCAGGGACTAATGCAGGATAATATGTTTGCCCATCATGACAGCGCGATGCATCATGTGCCCGGAAATTTTACCAGTCCAAATAGTTTGCAGTCGACAGGTGCGCCACAAAAACGTTAATGCTTAGGCGTGATATAGCAGTGGTGGCATAAAAAAAACATACTCCGAACGCGATGACACGGGCAGAGGTATCACCAACGACACAGACACACCCACTGGTGCAGTCTTAATTCTGTTCACGTCATCGTTTTCCCGTTGAACGATGGCAGTCATCGTTGGTTGATTAGAAAAACCGCGTAAGGTCATTTCGACATTTCTTTGATGGCATGGCGAAAAAAAAGCTATATACATTGCAGTTTCAATTGATAGTGTCACATGCTTTTAATTAACTGGACCCCTCTAGGGAAATAACGAAGCAAGTGCATTCAGTGTATTGGGTGCCAAAACCCTGAACGCTCCCGATTAATTGCATTTGCACACAGAGAATAACGAGCCAACACGCGGATGCTAAATAAGGAAATCATCCGTAAACTCAGCTAAAACAATGCAATCATAATTTTGGCCAAATCGCTTGTTACAAAACAGTTTTAGTGGGCGAAGTTAACACCATGTTAACAAAGTGTAAAATACGGTCATTGTCCAGTACAGTACATCCCGACCACAATTGGTTCGTGTCAGAGTCTTTGGAAGACTTTTTAAAATTAATTAAATAAATATTTTAATTCAACACAACATTAAACAAGTAATATCTGGCAGTATCGCTGTGATTTATATGTCCCAAAAAGTGATGACTACCAAACCACCAGTACGTAATAATATACGTTTTGTTGAACGTTGAGAATGCATGCTACCACTCCTAGATGCTCGGCGATTTGTTTATTGGCAATTAAGATGCCTGAAACTTTCCCACAATAGTGCCAACACAAGTCTTTGTAATGCCAGTTTTTGATTAACAGCGGTAATTAACAGTGTATCTACACTGTTGCATTAAAAAGTATCCATTTGAATATTGCGACAAACCATACACACGCTGCAGGTGCATAGAGTATTTCCAGGAACTGCCCTGTGGCGGCTGTGCCAACGGCAGAGAAAGGCTCGGCGTATGCAGCTCCCATCACACAGCCCGTTGTATATAGCATAGGGCAGGTCATTACACAGTTACATATAGTGTAGGGCAGGTCATTACACAGTTACATATGGTGTAGGGAAGGTCATTACACAGTTACATATAGTGTAGGGCAGGTAATTACACAGTTACATATAGCGTATGGCAGGTCATTACACAGTTACATATAGTTTAGGGAAGGTCATTACACAGTTACATATAGCATAGGGCAGGTCATTACACAGTTACATATAGCGTAGGGCAGGTCATTACACAGTTACATATAGTGTAGGACAGGTCATTACACAGTTACATATTGTGTAGGGCAGGTCATTACACAGTTACATATAGCGTAGGACAAGTCATTACACAGTTACACATAACATAGGGTAGGTCATTACACAGTTACACATATCATAGGGCAGGACATTACACAGTTACATATAGTGTAGGGCAGGTCATTACACAGTTACATATAGTGTAGGGCAGGTAATTACACAGTTACATAGAGCTTAGGACATGTCATTACACAGTTACATATAGTGTAGGGCAGGTAATTACACAGTTACATATAGCTTAGGGCAGGTCATTACACAGTTACATATAGTGTAAGGCAGGTCATTACACAGTTACATATAGCATAGGGAAGGTCATTACACTTACATATAGCTTAGGGCAGGACATTACACAGTTACATATAGCGTGGGACAGGTCATTACACAGTTACACATAGCATAGGACAGGACATTACACATTTACACATAGTATAGGGCAGGTCATTACACAGTTACACTTAGCATAGGGCAGATCATTACACAGTTACACATAGCGTAGGGCAGGTCATTACACATTTACACATAGCGTAGAGCAGGTCATTGCACAGTTACATATAGTGTAGGGCAAGTCATTACACAGTTACATATAGTGTAGGGCAGGTCATTACACAGTTACATATAACATAGGGCAGGTTATTACACAGTTACATATAGTGCAGGGCAGGTCATTACACAGTTACATATAGCATAGGGCAGGTTATTATACAGTTATATATAGTGTAGGACAGGACATTACACAGTTACATATAGCATAGGGCAGGACATTACACAGTTACATATAGCGTGGGGCAGGTCATTACACAGTTACACATAACATAGGCCAGGTCATTACACAGTTACATATAGCCTAGGGCAGGTCATTACACAGTTACATATAGCCTAGGGCAGGTCATTATACAGTTACACATAGCATAGGGCAGGTCATTACACAGTTACACATTGCGTAAGGCAGGTCATTACACAGTTACATATGGCATAGGGCAGGTCATTACAGTTACATATAGCATAGGGCAGGTCATTACACAATTACACATACCGTAAGGCAGGTCATTACACAGTTACATATAGCTTAGGGCAGGTCATTACACAGTTGCATATAGCATGGGGCAGGTCATTACACAGTTACATATAGCCTAGGGCAGGTCATTACACAGTTACGGGTACAAACCCGTCAGTTAAAATTCATGCCCACTTCCAACAGACTCAATCCATGTCCAAATGTCCGGGTGACAGGTCTCTTCATCAGGGGGTCTCTGCATCTGGCCCTCTTGGCTGTCAAAACACCTTAATTTATTACTGGTCGAAATGACTGGGTTGACACAATTTTTACCTGCTCCAGGCTTACTCAGCCAGTCCAAATGACCAGGTGACAGGTTTCTGCATTAATTTAAGTGGGTCACATACATTTAGACAGATATCGCCTCCAATCTTGTTGTGGGTCATAAATTTAACCCAGATAACCTACATTATGGGTTCAAAACCAGCTGATCCAGGGGCTTTGCATTTGGTCACAGGGGGACTGTAATTATATATATTTGCAAATGTACTATGCATCTACAGCTGGAATACTTTCTCTCAACTATGGTTGATATTTTGTTGTGCAGTTCCTACTTTGTAACTGTGTAGCTGCAAGATTGCGCCATTATACTGACTTGCCATGTTATCCACGAGTATGGTTTCCAGGTTGGAAAAAATAGTAGTGACAATGACTGTGAAATATTGGACAGTTGTCAAATCTTGATGGATTAACCAAATAATATGTTTTATTATTATACACATTTTTGTTACATGCACTACAAACAATGACAAACACATTTATGTATAAAAGAACAAACTGTTCATTTCTTCACTTTATAAAGTCTTGCAGAGAATGTGTTGTTAATGGTCTAGAAAAAATTGTAAAAAAAGTATCACTTACTTGGCAACAATGTTTAGCGAGTGAGCATAATGCAGACTCTGAGAAGGCAGACCATGCTGAGAGATACTAGGATGTATACCCTGCATAAAACACAGCTAAACATTGTGGAATAACCTGTTAATTTCACATCATCTTGGTCAGTGGTGTTTGCATAAGTTCACAAAGTTGCAGAAAACTTCTACTATTGTTGGTTGTCACCACTTATCACTGGGGGAAATCAGTTGCTACAGTGGTGCCACCTACAAAATGTAACAGATAAGTGGCTGTGTTTTGGTAGCCATTTTGGATCGACCAAAATCACACGTCCCACACCTTGTATGGGAGGTTGTTTAAACGAATATGAAACAATGGTTTTGCCAGACAATACCTAACAGAGATGTTCATACTGTGCGGCTAGACAAATTATACATTTAAAAACAAATATTTTATTATATTTATTGAAGTCGTGCAGTTTTCTAGCAGATGTACAAGATGAGATACTACCTCGTTACTCATACTAATCTTTTTTATCTACCGTCATGGTGTCTTGGTGTGTAATCATTGTATGATGATATGTAATTACATCAGCTGGACTCTGCTGCCCAGGGTCTGTGGACATAGTACTGTATAACTGGTAGGCATAATAAATGTCAAGCACTCGGATTTTATATGTATAATGGGCTCTGTACCCAGTTACCTTTGAACCTTGTATTATCTCTGATGTCTGCAGATAGTGTAGAGTGAGCAGTGAGTTGGAAACAGAAATGGTGAATAACCTAATCAGTGTTGATAACCATGTCGTCCACCAACCACCAATATGATGTATTATATCAGTATACTTACTGCAGACTCAATAACATAGCTTGTCCCTCGGATCACTTCACTAACTTACTGAGCTCTTATGGAAATCCACCATTAAACAGAATCCATTATCAAATTTAAGAAGCTTTTTTAAAATGCAAATAGTCCCTACCGTGTCACCAAGGACATTATTTCCGTGACACACCAATGAAAATGTTCCGGTGGCACACCCTGGTGTTGACAGTTCTCAGTACTTGAGATCACTGGTAAGGAGTGAAATCTACCTTATAGAGGCAAATCGGGCTTAAGTTGTGAGCTCATAAGAATGTTAGTGAATCGAGTCCCTGGTAGTAGTGACCAGTGTGATTGTCCAGCGTTTTGTTCCTTGACCATGCGTGTCCAGTATCGAGAGCAAACATGAAGTGACCATCCTGGGCGGTTTGAACGAGTTCATCGTCAAGTTCTACGGACCGCAAGGAAGTAAGTGACACCGACGCATCATATGACACCTTTTATGTCACTACCAATGTCACTATTGTCATTGTTGCGTATCGTAGTTGCGTAGTCAGACACCTAAAAGTAGTTAAATTCTCAGCTGTCCTAAAACATGGACGGTACAGAAAATGATTCACAGACACGCTGTCTGAATATTTATGAACACGATCGAGTCCTGACGTATATCTCAATTGATTACCCGCGCTATTAATAGAGCTTTGTAACGTCATCAGAGAGAAGTTCTATTTTATAAAAGATTACTAATAATTGATGACCGATGATTACATTGCAACAATGAAGAAATATTTGTGCAGACATGTCCTAAACATAAGGCACACAACAACAAACATTGTGGAATTTAAGGGTGTTCGAAAATATATGGTGTCTGAATACATAAAGACATTACAGTAGTGACTTGTTAATGTATGTCTCTGTCATCTCTTTGAGTTCATCACAATCAGTGTCGTCATTCAACATTTTTCTCTTGTCTTGCCAATATGTACTATACATTTCTGTCCGAGGCTGGTATCATCCACTTCCTTTTTGTTCACTTCCTTGGTCTGTTGACTCTGTTCCACAGTCACTTCTCATATCTCCCTAAACATGCTCCTTATCCTCCCTGCCTCCTATTCCCGCTAGTCCTTGTAGTGTCCTTCTAGAAGCTTCCAGTTCCACTCGACTCACGTAGTTATCCCCATTTGACCCATTTGTACCTTTCCCACCTTATCTCAACATACCCACTAACATTTCAAGGAACGACATTTCTTTTAATTTTTACCATTTGATTTTCGTTTTTGTGGGAGGATTATTTTGACAACTGCAGAAGATATTTTTGCATTATTTTTTATCAAGGCACTAAAACATGAAACTTTGGTTAAACACATAAATAAATGATGTTCTACTGACATGGCTAGAAGCATATTTTGGTTGTTTTTATTTTGTACATGTATCAGCTCCTACAATGTAGTAAATATACTTATTATTCCCAGGTACACAAATAGCAGTAGACTTGATAAGCTGTACTGCCAAGCTACTTTTTTTGTAGTGATATACAGATATAAAATTTATTCTGGATACTGTTGGTTTGTTTACGTTGTGCTGACCGGAGCTATTTGTAGACTTGTCATATTGCCAACAAAACCTAGGATATGCATCATTGATGATAATAATCAAATTTTTGATGTACAATTTATGTCATAGGTAATTGTGTATACATAGAGAAGACATTTTCTATATGGAAAAGGTTGGGAGTTGGTATTTGGTCAAACTCTTTCATATATCCAGTGGTGAACCTTATATCAATGGGTTCATAATGCAGAGAAGACCAAAATGGGAAAGGGGATTTCAAAGTTGTTCCTTTTAAACAAAAGTTCCCTACTCTACATCAGGAGTCCTTATTATACTCAGAAACTCATATTTCATTAACACATATTTGTGCAGCAGACTTAGTTGCCATAATAATACTTTTTCAGTATCGTTAAATATACATGTATGTGTGTTTCTGCAGTGGCATAGTAACATCCCTGTCTTCTGACACCAGACACCAGACACCAATGAATGGCGTTGACTTATTTCTTTGAACAATATCTCTCTGATTGTAACCGTTTGCTGAATGAGTTTGTTCCTCAGACAATCTGTATTATTAATGTCCTCTTGTGGCCGTCTCTCAAATACATTTGTATTTGAAAGTATTTAAATACTTTTTTGAAGTATTTATAATTGTCACTCACTCACTCATGTCGGCCACTGGAACATTAGTGGCTTCAATCATCCATCCAATCCAATTTATAATTGTATTTGACATTAGTTAAATTAAAGTATTTGTATTTAAATAAGTCCATAAAGTATTTGATTTTTTTAAATACTTTCAAATGCTATTCCAAATACTTTGGCATCACTAAATGGCAAGACTTTATATACAGCTGTCTTGTTTAAATTATTATTGAGTCTTTTATAGTATTAGTATTTCAACCCTTCAAGAGTATTTATATTTGTGTTTTAAAACATTTCAATGTATTTGTCTCCATATCTACCATGTGTGTGTGTGAGGTTGGAGTTGTCATGGCTACTGTATGGCATGGTGTGGATGCCATATCTACCATGTGTGACTCATGGCTACTGTATGGTGTGGTGTGGATGCCATATCTACCATGTGTGACTCATGGCTACTGTATGGTGTGGTGTGGATGCCATATCTACCATGTGTGACTCATGGCTACTGTATGGCGTGGTGTGGATGCCATATCTACCATGTGTGACTCATAGCTACTGTATGGTGTGGTGTGGATGCCATATCTACCATGTGTGACTCATGGCTACTGTATGGCGTGGTGTGGATGCCATATCTACCATGTGTGACTCATAGCTACTGTATGGTGTGGTGTGGATGCCATATCTACCATGTGTGACTCATGGCTACTGTATGGTGTGGTGTGGATGCCATATCTACCATGTGTGACTCATGGCTACTGTATGGTGTGGTGTGGATGCCTTATCTACCATGTGTGTGTGAGGTTAGAGTCGTCATGTCTACTGTATGGTGTGGTGTGGGTGCCATATCTACCATGTGTGACTCATGGCTACTGTATGGCGTGGTGTGGATGCCATATCTACCATGTGTGACTCATGGCTACTGTATGGTGTGGTGTGGATGCCATATCTACCATGTGTGTGTGAGGTTAGAGTCGTCATGTCTACTGTATGGTGTGGTGTGGATGCCATATCTACCATGTGTGACTCATGGCTACTGTATGGCGTGGTGTGGATGCCATATCTACCATGTGTGACTCATGGCTACTGTATGGCGTGGTGTGGATGCCATATCTACCATGTGTGACTCATGGCTACTGTATGGCGTGGTGTGGATGCCATATCTACCATGTGTGACTCATGGCTACTGTATGGCGTGGTGTGGATGCCATATCTACCATGTGTGACTCATGGCTACTGTATGGTGTGGTGTGGATGCCATATCTACCATGTGTGACTCATGGCTACTGTATGGCGTGGTGTGGATGCCATATCTACCATGTGTGACTCATGGCTACTGTATGGTGTGGTGTGGATGCCATATCTACCATGTGTGTGTGAGGTTAGAGTTGTCATGTCTACTGTATGGTGTGGTGTGGATGCCATATCTACCATGTGTGACTCATGGCTACTGTATGGCGTGGTGTGGATGCCATATCTACCATGTGTGACTCATGGCTACTGTATGGCGTGGTGTGGATGCCATATCTACCATGTGTGACTCATGGCTACTGTATGGCGTGGTGTGGATGCCATATCTACCATGTGTGACTCATGGCTACTGTATGGCGTGGTGTGGATGCCATATCTACCATGTGTGACTCATGGCTACTGTATGGCGTGGTGTGGATGCCATATCTACCATGTGTAACTCATGGCTACTGTATGGCGTGGTGTGGATGCCATATCTACCATGTGTGACTCATGGCTACTGTATGGTGTGGTGTGGATGCCATATCTACCATGTGTGACTCATGGCTACTGTATGGTGTGGTGTGGATGCCCTTGTAGCTCTTCGCACTACTGGAGGAGGAAGTAGAATACTGTTGAGTAAAGCTGGTGCACCTCTGGTATTGCTGGTGGAACAAGGTGAATGCACCGATCTGTCTTCTTTGGTCTGTTGGTTGAATGGCATTCCTGTTCAATGAACCCTCAGGCACAGCAGTGGTGGCAGTAAGCTAGGCAGGATGGTTTCTGTCGTAGTGACTTGTTTGGGTCTTAGTCTGAGTGAACATTTACTTTTAGTTTTACAAGATAACGTTACTATATAATGATAATTTAGTTGGTTTAGTGAATATACTTGTTCTACTTATCATTTGAACTAAATACAGTTTATTAAATGTATTATTTCTGTATAGCTGAAAGTTAGATGATTGAAAGTGATACTGTCATGAAACATCATCATAAAAAGTTGAACATGTTCAGGTTCAACAATGCTCCGCAGTAATGGAAGTTTGATTTATTTTGATATGCATTTACTCTATTAATGGTGTAATTCATCTGCAGTTACAATAAAAATTGAATTAAAATGTCTGGTTAGTATCATGTAACGTAAACATTATTGATTTACCAGCACCCAGTAAAAAGGTAGTACCATTTTCTATGTGACTGAGCCTGAGATGACAGCTGCAGATTACCTCTGCTCTTTATGCATAGTAACATGGCTGCCATCAGCAGGATGCGCGGGTCATGTAGGAAACAGTTAATGCATGCGCTCACTGCACGTGTTGTATCACTTCAAGCTCCTGAGATGGGATCAATAGACCTGAGAACTGGAGACCTCACATGTGCCTCGACAACCTAACAGTCTGTGTCGGTGGACAGATATGACATTACCAAGGAACAGACATGACATGACCAAGGGACAAACTAAACATGACCAAGGGACAGACACAACATGACGAAGAGACATACATGACAGGATCAAGGGACATAAGACACAACATGACCAAGGGACAGACACAACATAACCAAGAGACAGACAGACATGAGATGACCAAGGGACAGACACGACATGATCAAGAGACAGACACGACATGACCAATGGACAGACATTACATGACCAAGGGACATACACAACATGTCCAAGGGATAGACACAACATGAACAAGGGACAGGCAGCCTCAACATGACCAAGGGACAGGCAGACACAACATGACCAAGGAACCAATAGGCATGTCATGACCAAGGGACAGACAGACTCAACATGACCAACGGAACAAACAGAAATTAAATGACCAATGGAACAAACAGACAAGACATGATCAATGGGACATGACCATTTTGGACATGCATACATAACATGACCAATAGAACAAACATACACGGTACAAGTGCATAGCTGATGTTGCAGATTTAAGGAATCTGCATTGAAAAGAGTTAGTAACTGTTATACTCAAATGTTAAAGCAAAATGAATTGTTCATGTGCTAGCCATGTCAAAACACTGGACAATAAAATCCTTATTCATAATACTAGAACTCTGTATTTTATAAATGTATCCTTAGGTTGTAAGTTATCCTAAGGTTTCCTGTATTGAAAACATTAGTGGATCATTAGTTTTTACTGCCCATGGCGATTTGCGATGACGATTTGATACAATAAATTGTATTATCAAACAACTGCGCTGCTCCGTACATGCTCCATACATGCTCCATGGTAGCAGCTTTCTCGAAGGGTCTGTGAGCCAGTTATGTGAGTAAATCAATTGAACGTGGTCACTCTTGCTGACCTAATCTAGCTGTGACAGGACATGTATGCCATGTCTGATGTGTGATTTCTGTTAGCGTCATTCTATATCAGTGTCTCCCGCTGTGCACAATAGAAGCAATCACACAGTTGGTAGTGTTATTATAGGTCTTGCATTCAGATGCCTCCATATTGATATTTCCTTTGGCTACCTAATTTTAAATGGGTAAAAAGCTTGTAAAGGATTCTGATTAGTTTATGTCAGATTGCATGGAATTAAAATGATCAGTTTTGTTATGTAGTTAGTAAAAAAGTCAAAATATAAAGCACACTAGACATTCTTGTGTGCTGGTGTCTAATCTTGATATATACTACACAATGTTATTGAAATTGAACACACGACTTGTTCATTCACTCACTCACTCACTCACTCACTCACTCACTCACTCACTCACTCACTCACTCACTCACTCACTCACTCACTCACTCACTCATCCAATGACTCACATGATCTTTAGGGTGTATGTCTGAATGACTCGGCAAGACATTGCCTGATTGACCTTGATGAGATCTCTGAACACCATATCTGTCCATTCTTTCTTGGACATGCAAATCTTAGAAAAGCTGGTTAAGTATAGTGTACTGGTTTTCGGACACCACAATGTAAATGTACATTCTATAGCAATGTCATTATCTAGTCAACTGGTAGGCAAAATAAATGTCAAGCACTCGGATTTTATATGATTTGCAACAGAGATGACTCTAGATAGAGAAACGGATATCGAGCACAAGATATTTGGCCGATACAGACTGGTGTGTATGAGGTGTAAGACATACGAATGTGAGACAGAGATTGTATCAGCCATTGACGTTTTTTGAATGGAAGTGCCAGAAGGGTTCTGTGCTCCTGGACTGCATCTGTGTGATGTGACATCCCTTCAGCATTCACTAATCACCAGCTGAGTAGATCCTGTGAGAGTCTCATCGATCCATATAGCGTCACACATATAATGTCTGCTTTGCTGCGTATATGGTCAGAGTGACATGACGGGCATGACAGTTCTATCGGGCCAAGTACAGTGGTGCCACACTTTACCATTCTGTTTTCCTAAGTTTGATGGTGTTGTAAGAGTAGCCGGCAGTCATTACAGTTTTGTGGATTTTGAACAAGGTTTTTATGATCTAATACAACATGTCTTTCTCAAATTGCATGCGAGTAAAGTTGTCAATTCAAAACATGTCTGAACAATGACATTCACAAATATTTCATCTGTGTGGAATTATATGTGCAGTTAATATATCCCAGTTTGCATGGTGTGCTTCTTTTGAGCATGTGCTGCAAACTAGTGGATATAGATAATCTTTTGGGTTTATTTGCAGACATGGATTTCTGGTGTGCATTAGACAGGGTAGGCATGTATGCACTCACAGACAGACACACAGACAGGCAGGCAGACAGGCAGACAGACAGGCAGACAGACAGACAGACAGACAGACAGGCACATAACATGATATTTCTCTGCATTACATTGCCCAGATTAGTGCCCGCCTAATGATCGTCTGTTGTTCAGCCAGTGCAGTAGGTGATATATTGTTCTTGAATATGAGTAAATTAATTGACGTCCTTGATCTGTACTCTACACTGTTCAGCCGGTTCTTGAGCTAGGTTAGGAGTGTTGCAATAGATGGGAAATTGGCCCCTGAAACAGGTGGGTAATGGGTTGACACCCCTGCCCCACTCCCCAGTATATAGTTGCCTGCAAGTATCCTAGATGTTTCCTCGTGAATCAGTGTGGACTTTACAGAACCCTTTGCTCAGTCAGAATGCCAATAGAATGTGTTAAATCCAGACAGTTGGTCATTCTTTCACGATCATCCTGTCCA
The DNA here is from genome assembly GCA_963995525.1 of Escarpia spicata. Taxonomy (NCBI): domain Eukaryota; kingdom Metazoa; phylum Annelida; class Polychaeta; order Sabellida; family Siboglinidae; genus Escarpia; species Escarpia spicata. The sequence goes on along the minus strand of OZ023205.1, from coordinate 10,840,605 downwards.
CTGTGTCCAGATAATACACCACCTACTTTCTGTGACAACCTTCACACGATGAAGTATGCAATAACGGTGCGTTGTGAACCAACTATGCGTGACATGTTCAGGAAAATTACAACCCATGCAGTTGTTTTAATCGCTACAGCAAAAGATATCTTACCTAAATTACTTACAGTGAAGGGTAAAATCCTTACTGCCTGGAAATTGCATATCGTAATTTTTGTATTCATTGACTATTTTGGATATTAAAAAATATTTTTATTTTGTGTAGAGTATTCCTATAAACTGAACAAAATTCAGTGTAGCATATGGATTTAAATAGTTAACCAATTAAGAAATTCAAAACTAATTACGTTCATACATGTAATAAAACTGTTACTGTGGAACAAAATGAATGGTCATTAAAAAAAATTCTTCTTCGGGTTATTGTGGGAACCTTGACAGTCGAGGAATAACTCGACAGTTGTTGGGGTGCAGGTTTAACAAATCACACATTCATCTCGATCAGTCAAATTCCCTAATTTTTGTCTGTTAAAACAAGATCCCAGTAGACAGCAGTGTGACAGAGACAATATGTTCCGTCATAGTGTATGGTCAGCCTACATCACCCAGACTTAAGTGTTACTGATGTGGAGAGTTACTGGTGCTGACTGAGGCCCCACGTGATGGGTGCTGACATTGTATCACTTTAGCGCTCACACACATACAGGCACACACATTTGGAATTAGTATGTAAATGTTCAACATAAACCTTACAAAATAAACATTTTGTGGGCATTTGTGATGAATGTGATAATCTGATGTATAAATATGTAAAGATTGTTAATGTTATAATATATAAATTATTATATATTGTTATATAAAATATTTACTGTACTACCTGGTAGTAACAGGACAAATGTTTCTGTGTCCTTACATGGCAGCTTGCCCACATTTTATTTTAAGTACGCTACCATGCCAAACCTTCTACGCGTAAAAACTGTGTCATTGAAATCAAGACAGTAGGATGAATAACACTGCTTTGTGATCGCTTTCTATTTTAAGCATCTGAGATAATAAATTTATTCTATTTATACATTAAGACTAAGTAAGCAAACATCCAAAACAAACTTCTAATTAGCTCGTGCTCAGTCGGCCGTGGAAATATTGAATTTACGTTCATCTTAATTTTATGCCTAAAGAAATAGTTTGGAAACAGTGTAGCTAATTATTTTTTAATTGTTTAATCGAAGAGTATAATAACTTTCTGTTTGTAGATGTTTTGTGGAACAGTTAGCAGCCGCAAAAAGGGTGCCGTGTCCGTTGCCTCATTAGCTGAATAATTGATCAGTCAATGTTGATTATAAATAATTGGTTTCACATTGATACAACGTGCATCCATGGTGTTCTTGCCCCAACTAAACCTCTCTGGCACCCCTCCACTAAGACCCTCTAATGCATTGCACTACATTTGAATGCATTGCTCTAATGCTAGCCAGGCAAATCATGGTAAGAATAACTATAAATTGTTCATCATAGTGCCAGATGGTTTAACACTAGAATGTAAGCAGCGATCTGCAAGCTTTCTGCACATATTCTGTGAAAACAAATGTAAATTTGAGTAAAATAGCATTATCACATAAATGTGTTTATCTGTTTTTCCAGCTGTCAGCAGTTTCCCATTTCATTTGGAAGTTATCACTACAGTTTTTTATAACAAACTCACCCACCTGTTATTTAACGTGTTTCCATTATACGTTTAGTGCTACAGACTGTGCTGGTTTTCTGTGTCAGTGTGGATTACGATGGTTTCACAGTTTATTGATAATTCTGAATTGGCCACAAACCAAGTAGAGTGAAATGTATTGTACTTAGATGCTCAGTGACGTGAAATTGTGTTTTATTTGACCCAGGACACACACATCAGTTGCAGACATATACAGACTGTACATAGATACCACGACCATTTCAGTAATTGCAAGTCATATGATACACATAAATTAAACACTTTCATATCCGTATTACTTGTGATATAATGATTATGATAAATAAGATAAAAATGGGTGAGTGAGACTCTCGCTATTGGCAGTATTGCAAGAGCTTCCTATAGGCAGTATCCACTTGTTTAATTAATTATTCATTAAAATGGTTTACAGTAGATTTATGGCCAGTAAATGATAGTTCCTCTGCAATTCTTGTATACGTCTGTTTACTCAGTGCTATCACGACTGGCTTGCGAATATAGCTTATGAACATGGCTTCTGAATTTCCTTTTGTTTAACTATTAAAATGATCCCTAAGGATGCACTTAGATCTGGAAAAGCTTGGCAGTTTGTGTCGACAGACAGCATGGCATATGAAAATAGGTTTGAGCAACAAAACATTGGGCCAACAACTGAACGTGATGGATTTTGGTATTGGGCACTACCAGGTTGCGAGTATGTTGCCATGTACCTACTAAATGGCTCATTTGTAGCCGACAGACGGGCAGGTAAATAGGCTGATTGCACTATCTTGTTGCTTTATTGACCTTTCCTGAAATGATGATTGCCTGAGAACGTGCTTCTGTACACTACTGTCATTTACATGTCTTTTGTGTTGTATGAGTCAGAATTTCTACTAACAATACCTACAGTTTGTGAGGAAATAAATACAAAATATTTCCTATTGGTCTAACATCATTTACACTGAATTTATGTATCCGTTACATCGCAGTTTGCCTACCACACAATCAAAATTTTGTGCGTAACCTCCGTCAAGCTTTGCCACCAAATTTGATAATGGTTATATATGTGAATTACATCACCGTTTATGCGTGATATCTCATTAATCAAACATTCCTGCATGCAGTTGTCACTTTAGAAACTTTGCCTTATGTTTTTGTCATTTAAAGAAACAATTTCCTGGCCAGAATTTTAACAAAATATTCTACAGAATGCACATGTACACCAAGTATTCGGCATCCAGTTTTGATGGATTGACAGAGCTTTTGCTTGGCAATAGGTCACATGATGGATAGGTCAATTACACAACTTCAAGTTCTTATTAGCCCCCCCACCCATGTCCCCTCTCTGCTCCCCACTCTCCTATTTCCCCTCGTCCCAACAGTCATCATTCTCATTTTCTCACCACTCGGTAATCTAATCGCTTACAGAAAACCATGAATATATTCTCATATAATTTCATACTTTATGATGGGCATCAAGTCATACTTAAATGTCATGTGTGTTTCCATATGACATGTAGACCAGCTGTGTCATCATGCCACAGCCAGTGACTCATCCAGCTGTCGTTTGTCATCATACAAATGTTTCCTTTCATATTTTCTAGCACCCTACGAGGGGGGAGTGTGGAAAGTGCGAGTCGACCTGCCAGAGAAATACCCCTTCAAATCACCCTCAATAGGTGGGTTTCTATCTGTTTTTATTTTTTCTGTGTAAAGTGATTACATTATACATACCGCATTAACATTGCATGTCTTACATTTATTTCATCTTCTACTAAAACGGTCCAAGTGATTTGAAATTTAATTAAATTTTATCTGTGTTGAATATGTTACATTGTACACACAGACTGGCAGTCAGACAGACAGACAGACAGATGGACAGACAGACAGACACGTAGACAGACAGATGAACATTAAAGTACAGTCAGCTTACAGCATTGTATGTCTATCATTTGTTTCATGTTATGTTGAAAGTTTGGTCTGAAAGTTATTAACAAGTACTGTGTGTACATATACTGTAGAGCTAGAAGCACTTCACAACAATTCTTATTTTTTGTGTTCAATTAGTGTAAATATTTGCCGCAAAACGGTTTCTTTGTTATTGCATTTGCACATCATGGTTATTTATGTGTTGCAGGGTTCATGAACAGGATATACCATCCAAACATAGATGAAGTGTGAGTATGGCCAGTCACTTTTGCCAAATGTCGAAGTCCCATAGTCTAGTCAGTTTTAATTTTATCATAAAATAATGTTCAAATAACTTGTTAATCTGAACACATCTATTCCCTAGTGTCTGAATTAATGAGGCCCTACCATATGTTACAGTAGATTGAAGTTTATTCTATATGATATGATTTTATGATAACAATGATCTGAGTTTGAACTTATAAATGCCATAGAATGTTAACAATGGTTGCATCCTATTTTTTCTCTGAGAATTCAGATGCAATTAGAGCACAGAAGAGATATATCCTAATCCATTATTAAGATGCATATGATCATTGCAGCCTGTGTACACAACCCAAATGAAAAGGACATCGTATAAATAGAACTGGTGTAGTAGTAACTGAAAATGAAAAATGCAGTAATTATTACAGTATATTTTGACAGGTTGCATTATTTCTGCCATCTTTGTCGTCTCGTAAGTGAATCCCCCAACCCTACCATGCCTTGCAGCAAGAGAAACCCAGGGCTGCCCTTCCTGATCCTTACCCCTCTCTCTTACACACACTCACCTTTAGAACACATGAATAAATCAGTGGACATGTTAGTACAGATGCATGCACATAGACTGGTATTGTGTCCAGGAACATGTAGCTGGTATTGTGGTCCATGTCCAGCCGATCAGGCGATGCTGAGGGATGCTACATTGTTGTATGGCAGACAGTAACAGTGAGATACTCTAGTAACAGGAATGTAGACAGGTCATGTCATGTTTAACAACGTTAACAAGTTCGGGAATACTGAATCAGTTAAAAACATTGTAAATTGGATCTTCCCCTTTTGTGTTTTTTGTCTTAAAAATTGGATTTTGTATTGAAAGATCTTCACATGTTCTGTAGTTTTACTTCACTATACTAGGTTGTATTTGACACGGTGGGATGGACTGTGTATTGTGGAATGAGGTACTTCTTTAATCAAATGATTTAGTTTGATCAAGAAGTAAATACATGCTGTAGGTTCCTCAAATAAAGTTTGGGTCAAAATGCTGCTTTGGGTCATCCGCATCAAAGCAGCATTGTGCAATGTCTGTGAATTACTCAGGCAGATACTCAGCCACTTTTATACAACGCTGCTAATTGAACTAATGTTTGACCACTGACAATAGTGATTTGTTGATTGACAGTTGATTGGCAGGTGATTGACAGCTGTCTTGTGTTGCAGTTCTGGCACTGTGTGTCTGGATGTCATCAACCAGGCCTGGACAGCCCTGTACGGTGAGTGACCACCTTCCTATTAATATACATGACCACAGTATCATACATGACCACAGTATCACACATGACCACAGTATCACACATGACCACAGTATCACACATGACCACAGTATCACACATGACCACAGTATCACACATGACCACAGTATCACACATGACCACAGTATCACACATGACCACAGTATCACACATGACCACAGTATCACACATGACCACAGTATCACACATGACCACAGTATCACACATGACCACAGTATCACACATGACCACAGTATCATACATGACCACAGTATCATACATGACCACAGTATCATACATGACCACAGTATCATACATGACCACAGTATCATACATGACCACAGTATCATACATGACCACAGTATCATACATGACCACAGTATCATACATGACCACAGTATCACACATGACCACAGTATCATACATGACCACAGTATCATACATGCTCACAGTATCACCCAGACCAATTACAAAACAACTCGTTCACCATCCACGTGCTCAAATTATGACCCACATACAAAGCGTGTTTGTGATCATACACAATAAAAAAATGCCACAAACTGGGCGAGGGGTGGAGGATGAGTGGGACAGGTAGAGGGGAGTGGAGACAGTAGGTGGAGAGAGCAGTGCAAGATCAGTGAGGGAAAAGAAAAACAGCAGAACGCGATGATTGGAATCGAGACCAGCCTCACTCCTGACAGACAGGGAAACAGGGGGAGAACAACAACAACATTATAATACTTGTTTATTATTTTTTACTTTTTTGAGCTCCGTAGTTTCTTGTTTTCATTTAAATCAACAGTAATGGAATAATAGAATACATTGAATAATAGAATACATTGAATAATAGAATACATTGAATAATAGAATACATTGAATAATAGAATACATTGAATAATAGAATACATTGAATAATAGAATACATTGAATAATAGAATACATTGAATAATAGAATACATTGAATAATACCTGTAGCTGACTGTAGATGTGTAATTATCCCTTTTGATATAGCATATTTGAATTGATATCCCATTTAATATAGCATATTTGTGATTGATCCACAAAGCATATTTCATCACAACCCAGCTGTCCCTGGGACTTTGAGCAGTTCCAGGGGCTAGATACCTCATTATATAACTTAAGATAATACCTTTACAAGTTCGTGAACTTTGGAATTGTCGTTGTAATATTTGGTCACAGGACAGTTCACTGATAACTGATTACTTGTGCCTTAGGATTAGATCGATGAGAGAGGCACATATTTGACATACCCTTGAAGGTTCTGTATTCAGAGCAGTTACTGAGAGCAGGATATTGATTTTTTTACACTACTGCTCTTGATAGATTTATGATTAAAACTCCCTGAGGCTGACCTGCCACAAACTGTTGTATCAGTTGAGTCATCAAACAAATTTAAGGTATAGTGCCTGTCAAATTGCATTAAATAAACCAGAAACAGTGTTTGCAGTTCGGTTATTTCAACAACAAAATGATCTAATTGTAACATTCACTGTCTAAACACCCACGTTGGCAGTATTGTGACGGTCAGTAGCCACAAAGCCCTGTTTGTCACATTCATAATGTTCCAACATTGAAGACAACCAATTGAGTGAACTTCCTGCCAATAATTACCTCTGGCTGATTCTGGGTAATGGAGCAGTCAACCTCGTTTTAATGGGATTATACAGCGACTTCCGTTGGTTATGTGAATGACTGTTGTATGAGAGACTGCAGCACAGAATTTAATCCAACATTTTGACTACCATGACATGTTTTTATGAACCACAGGTTTAAAATGTTGTTTGGCTGTTTTATGTTTATATGGATATTAACCTTGTAATTCGACATGCAACGTAAACATGATAATCACATCGAAACATTAAATTAAAACTTATCTTTACAACGTTGCTTATCCGCCGTAGCTCCCTAACGTCTTGACCTATCTGTTGACAACTGGAATACTGCTTATGGATTTTGAGATTAACCAATCCTATTGTTTTGATGTGCCTCTGAGCTTGGTTTCCAAGGATTTAGGCACAATAAAAGTTATCTTATTATTATTATTATATGTTCCATACCTATCGAATATATATTTATATATTAATTCCTTTGATGTTTCAGACCTGTCAAATGTATTTGAATCATTCCTTTCATATAATGCAGACCTGTTGAATATATTTGAATCATACCTTTCATATGTTTCAGACCTGTTGAATATCTTTGAATCATTCCTTTCATATGTTTCAGACCTGTCGAATATCATTGAATCATTCCTTTCATATGTTTCAGACCTGTCAAATGTATTTGAATCATTCCTTTCATATGTTTCAGACTTGTCGAATATCTTTGAATCATTCCTTTCATATGTTTCAGACCTGTCAAATATATTTGAATCATTCCTTCCGCAACTCCTGACATATCCAAACCCCATCGACCCTCTCAACGGAGACGCAGCTGCCCTCTACCTGCACAAACCAGAAGACTACAAAAAGAAAGTTATAGGTACGTCGAGAATATTTTGCAATGTGCCATTGAATTATTTCACTGTGCACCAGTATTAGATGTATCTCTGCGATGTTATTAAAAAATTCAGTTAATTCCAAATCATAAGGTTTATACTTTTGATATTACCACATTACTAAACATATCTTGAACTAAAAACCTAAATTTATACTTTTTTGGACATTCGAGATATTGCCTTGTACCTTGGTGTTTACTCCAAAAAGAGGATTTGTTTAAAACAATCCTTTCCTTCATGATGGATCACTGGCTCAAATGAATTCTTTTGGTTTTGAACATTGAACAGTTATATAGGTAAGTACTGTCTGTAGCTTGTAAGACTTATTGTAGTGACACACCCTCAGTTTGAATCTATTGGTTCTTGTATTTGGAAGAACAGATTGTTGTATTATTATTACGTTCACGTATACTGAAATATAGACATTTTAACACCTGACGTGTATATTTTGTTTTGGTTAAAACCTCTGCCCAACCATATACACGGTTTGGAACTTGCGACGTTGAGTGATCTAAACAGCCAATACCCGCAGGATCCAACTGACGTGACATGGCTGCCAAGACAATGTCCCCCACACAACCCACTTCTCATGTCCACAGTAGCATCAGTGTGCATACATAACGCTTCACGTATTTCGTGACTGTGTGAACTAAAGCCCGGGATACACTGGCACTTCCCCTGACCTGACCCAAACAGACTCACCCCGATTGCGAATGCATACCGACTGTGCCATATTCAAAGCTCGCATGACGCGATAATCATGTAAACTTGAAAACCTTTGACTACGTCAGGGCTAGTCGGTGTCAGTCCGACGTATTCAAAATGTTAAAGTTTACGTAATTATGACAACACGCTGGTTTTGAGTATAGTGCCGTTGGTATCAAGCAGTGTAGGATATACACTGCAGTCAGGGTGAGTCTGGTCTGGACCGTCTGGTGTGGTCTGGTCATGTGGTCTGGTCTGGGGAAAAGTGCCAGTGCATCCCGGCCTTTATGCAGCCATCTACTATTGCCTTAAGTACAGTGTGCTTGTGGCAATATCTACCTCGTCTTTGTTTCAGAGTATGTAAAAAAATATGCAACAGAAGAGGCTCTGAGAGAACACGACGAGTTGTCGACATCTAGCGAGAGTTCAATGAGCGACTTCTCAGAGGACGAGGTGGGCGACATGGAACTATAACGGCACGCCCCTGCACCCCACTCTCCACCCTCGCAGCACTACTATGTCATATTTATAATGCGCATGTCTGTGCCATTTTAATTTGTAAATACATTATGAATGTCTAGAGCAGTCCGGCGCCCGGCCGCTGCGATGGTCACCATGGAAACCGCCGTATTCATGGAAACCGGTGGCGCGCGCCGGCGGCACGGTTGGTACAACCGAGAATGCTGCTCAGAACAATTGTCTTGTTGGTACGACCATGTACTGTGTAGTTTGTGTATGCTGTAGTCGCAGTATCGATGGCAACAACAACACGATGGTAACAACAACCGTGTTGTTGTTTATCGTGTAGTGGACCTGTTTAATATGGAGGTACACTGGTAATACGACCACCTGGTCACTGTTGTCTGACACAAGCGCAAGACATGAGAGTGTAATTGGTAGATGTTTCTTGTCCGTATTTCGCTGATCTTGCAGGTTGGTGTCATCTGCAGAGAGGGCATCGTTCGGTGGCAATCTGAGGTGCGATCGGCTGCAGTCGTAAGTGGTGCCACCTTTGAGCAACACCAGTCATAATGTGCAGCAGTTAAACAGATAGCAGGAAGTGTTTTGCTGTTACGTTTGGAAGGTGTTGTTTGATTGTAAATCCAATTGCTCCAATGATAAGATAAATCGGTCAACATGTGGGTAGATCCGTTACTCTGTAGTGGGACAAACCACCCAATTGTAGCTATCAATAGATGTGCAGTATGTGAGAATTATTTGAAGAGACAGTGTTGTGATGTGTCACAAACAGTTGGTGTAATGACCAGTCGATGGCAGCCATCTTGTATCTGACACACATCAAGGCAAGATGGCGGCTCTTGTTGTTGCATTCGTTTTTTGTGCAAGGAATTGTTGGTTAAATTACAGTGTCATCAGTGGACAGGCCCAGAAGTCTGCAGAAACAAGATTTTGTCATGACAGTAGTATTTGGTGTGGTTTTACAGTTGTGGTTATCAGTTGTCTTTCTGTAAAGGCAAGTAAAAACAAGTTGTCGGCCAGTCATTTATGCAGCTGTTGATCAAATTCTGTCACAGATGTTCCGCAGCCGTCAAAGTTGATGTGATGTTAGAGCTTGGTTGTAGAGACAGGGTGGATAAGTTGAACCCCATTGTTTTGGGGAAAGTTGCAATTTCTTCTTCACTCAATATCGGATAATGGGCAAAGAATTGGAAATGCCATAATGTGTTATTGAAATGTATTTGGCAGTGTCTTGGATAATAATGGGAATGTGTCATGTGATTTGCGAAAGGGCTTATTCTGTTGCCACGACCTTGGTAGGTAGGCGTAATTGGGTTTGTGAGTGAAGCGATTGTATCAGCTAAACTGAAGGCATGTTGGAGCTGTCTTGTGTGTGTGTGTGTGTGCCAGCTAATCTGCAGCCAGGTTGAACATTTGTTCAGTACCAGCTAAACTGTAGCAGTGTTCGCAGTCTGGTCTCTATTGGCTAATCTGCAGCCAAATTGAACATTTGTTTAGTACCAGCTAAACTGCAGTTATGTTCACAGTTGGGTCTAACCTGCAGCCATGTTGAGCACCTTGCAGAGTACCAGCTAAGCTGCAGCCGTGCACTGCCTGGTGTTCTGGTGTTGTCAGCGGTGTCATCCGCTGCTCTTCATCATTAATCTTGTTGAAAAAGTGTGATAAACAATGCAATATGTGAATGGAAACCGAGTGCTTGATTAACTGAAGAGCTACTCCTCGGTGTGTTTGCGTGTGCGTGTGCGTGTGTGCATCCGTGCATGCTTGTGATATAAGCCAAGTACATTGGCATTGATATTGTGTGTACGAATGACTATTTTACAAACATAAACATGTTCAGTCTGACCTACACCATGCCTGGCAGTTTGTCATTGGGAGAATTCATGTTGTCATGCCAACAAGTGGTGCCACCCACCTAATTATTGCTTGTTATCGGAATTTTTACAATTACAGGGTAGATTCATCCAATTTCTGATGTTATTTACATCTTTTCTGGATACATTTTTAAACTGACCAAATTTAGCCAACCATGTCGTCATGCAGTAGCATAACCCATGTGACCTCATTCATGGGATATAACTCGTGCAAGATTATTATTTTGGATATTAAAGGTACCAAAACTGCATATTTGTAGACCACAGTTGTATTTTGGAAATTAATAAATCGATAAATGCGGCTATGAAGCCAACCAGCTATTTCACATTAGGCAGAATGTTTTTTGAAACAGATTTATGCATAAAAATGAACTCTCAAAATCAAGTAATTTTGAAGCACCTAAATTGAGGTGATGACAATCAAGGTTGACAGATTGTGTGTCAGCTGTTGTGGGCGACTTGCACGCAAATGCGACTTTGTACAATAATAATGAATAATAATTATATGGTTTGTACTTCATCTATGTGGTAGTGTCTTCAGTATGGGTTTCTATGATAAATATGGAGTGAAACACCTTGGGCGAGTAATTGTACGTTGGCGTGCTAGTTCAAAGGTAGAACAAAATATTGTTGTTCCTTTTGTGAATATACACTGTAATAGTGGACAGGGACACCATAAAAGAACAAGTTTTCAACACACTAATATATTATTGGATTATCTTGAAATGAACCTCTGACTGTCTTTAAAAAATGGCAAAATATTATTGAAAACCTTGACTTCGTAGACTTTATTACTAGGATAGTAAGACAGACATTTGTGAAGACGTATTCGAAGTGATTGTGTTACCTACCTACCACATTATGCTGGATACAACCGACTTATAAAAATTGTAAAATGTAAGTTAACAATTGCACTGTAATTCATTTGCTCAGCTGGATGTCTATAACGAAAGGTGACCATTTATCCATGCTAGGTTTACAATTTCTAAACTGACCATGTTTAGTCTGTATAAAAGCAATTACTTCTCCCTGATGTATGTATGTATGTGTGTGTGTTAAACAGGAACTAAATGTGTGTAGTTTGTTTTTACTATAAAATGTATGTTAAATGTTTATAATCCACTGCAAGGCAGTGGGGTTTTTCTTTTTCGAGTTGTGTGGAAAAGGTGGATTCAGGAGACCAGTGTGTTTTATCGAATAATGTCGAGCAACGCAATAGTTCCAGTTGGAAAATGGATACCCAATCCTCTTGCACCTCACAAAGATCAGAAGGGAAACTCTGGGTGGAATGATATTGTCGTTTCAATGATTGTTCTCGGCTGTTTCAGGGTGGTATGCAGCAGTAAGAATCAATTATGTTTGAAAATTCACTTTTTGTTTTTGAAGGAAACGTTTCTTTTTATTCAATGGAATTAACGGAATCAATCAGTTGAGCGTTGTCATTCGTGGATGTCAGTCCACTTGGCGGAGACTATTTGATTGAAACATTCACATTCTGTTAACTGGGTAAGCAGAAAGGTCAACCAGGGTCGTGTTGTCGACCCCGCTACGGCTTGCTGATGTCGTATATATTGCATTATTTTTATTTGCACTCCCGAGAATATAAATGGGTTTGCGGCAACTAGCCACAGCATCATTGGGCCCTGTAAACATGGAGTCGACATGTTAGACCAGATGCCATGCGAATACACAAGGAAGTCGAAGGATCATCACTCGGTATTAATCGTATATATATATATATATTCAGTGGTCCACTGTGGCCCTAGGTTATTAGGCATAGTCTAGTAGTATTTGAAGTGGTTGCCTTGCCTGTATATTCACCGTGTGGCACCTATTTATGTTGTGCTGACCCGTTTAAACACAACCGTTGTTAGACGTATATTATATTTTGTGGATTTGCCAAAGTAATTAAAGCTTCCAGGCCTGAGTTTGGTCAATTCCAGAACAGTTTTCAGATGTTGGGCTTGGTTGCGGGACAGTTCATCTGCAGGTTGTTTCGTGGAATATTTGTTTCTGTTTTAGGCAATTTGTTTTTAATTGGCGCATGTGTCAGTATTGTAACCCAACAAAAGGTTATGAAAACGTTGCATATTCTATCCATCAAATGCACGTACAGCTCAAATTTGTTATTTTGCCGTAATTCTGACTCACTAAAATTTTTATTTTCTTGCGGGCAACGATTTGACCTAACCACACCGAGGCAAGGGTACTGTGATGTCATTACAAGTAATAACAGGCATGTTACATTGAGCTTGTGTTAATGGGTACTTGATATGCTGTTTAGTTTGTACGCTTGATGGCAGATGGCAGTTGTCGTAGTTGGCGGAACCTCCCTGAAGTGACTGGTTGCTTATGTTGGAGCCTGGATAATGCAACCACATTGAACCGTGACTGGAAAAGCCGAATCACACCTTAGTCCATTTAACTAATAACCCACACAGATTAGATTTAACACAAGAAGGAAAATCCTGGACAGAAAACAAACATGCGGGCACAATTATCAAAACAGAAATTGTTTAAACAAATAGTTTGAGCTATGAAATCACAAAATGACCGACTTGGATTATGCAACCATTGCACTGGACTTGTCTTATACCCACCAGCTCAACACAGACCTTGCTGTTGCGTACAAGTGAAATATGTGGTCGGATTAGGGAGGTTCTGCCATCCGTGACAGATTGTTTGCAACTACAGTGATAGTGGATTGGGAGAAAGGTGACAACGTTTTGAATGACTTGTACTACTATTCTAAACCTTTGATTATAATAAATTACATGATATAATTATATCCGATACAGGTGCATTGTCTTTTTCTTTGTTGTCATATGAGGTTGCATGAGGTGTGCTTTTGTTACTGTATATAATATAAAGTGAACATTTAGAGAAGATTCTATGCCATTAACATTTGGCAATTGTCAAACCTTTTATACAAATCAAAGAACCTGTGTAAAGCATTCTTTGCTCTATATACAACTAAAGGTAAATGCTATTATTCTTGATAAATCACACAAATTCACATCAAGTTTGTGAACTACTACTGCTAGATGTAACTGTCCATTCTGTGTACTTCAATCTCGCTAACAAATTTGGCAAAATTCTGCCAAAACAGACATGCAAACATATTTCAGTCTGCTGTCAGATTGGTGTACTTTGTGTTTTAGTATCCGAGTTCTATGTCCACAGACAAAACAAACTTACAAACGGGGAACCATATTGTTTTATAATTATGGATAACCCGACAAAAATATAGCAGCAGCACAGCCAGCTAGCGGCCTTGACAGACCAGACAATGTCACAGATTCATGTCATAGGAAACAGTTGACTGCATATTCACAAAATCAATGTCTACTGCTGGTTTGTCCTTGTGTTCAGCAAATACCAACATCAATGTCTACTGCTGGTTTGTCCTTGTGTTCAGCAAATACCAACATCAATGTCTACTGCTGGTTTGTCCTTGTGTTCAGCAAATACCAACATCAATGTCTACTGCTGGTTTGTCCTTGTGTTCAGCAAATACCAACATCAATGTCTACTGCTGGTTTGCCCTTGTGTTCAGCAAATACCAACATCAATGTCTACTGCTGGTTTGTCCTTGTGTTCAGCAAATACCAACATCAAAGCAGGCGGTTTCTGGTGATATGCTGAATGCTGGGGTGACCTTAATTGTGAGGTGGCTGCATTACTGAAGTGACCTTAATTGTGAGGTGGCTGTATTACGTAGGTGGCCTTAACTGTGGGGTGGCTGTATTACTGAAGTGAACCTAATTGTGAGGTGGCTGTATTACTGGGGTGATCTTAATCGTTAGGTGGCTGTATTAAGGTGACCTTAATTGTGAGGTGGCTGTATTACCAAGGTGATCTTAATTGTGAGGTGACCGCAATGCGAGATTAGTTATCAGCCTTCTCCCTCCTCTTGTCATCTTCCTCTGCCTTTCTTATATCCCTCCCATTTCCCATCACCACCGGGACTGGGCAAACGTGACCTTAATACCAAGGTGACCACATTAGTAAGACTCGTTTACAATATTTTACTGTTACAGAAATCATTTGGGACAGTTCTAGGGTGACCTTAATTGCGAGGTGACTGTATTAATGAGGTGACCGTAAAGCGGGGTTTCACTGTATTCTTCCCATTTAGGTCTGAACTGCATCACAATATTCCAACCTGACTCCATAACAAGCTAATGTTAATTATATCTCTGTCTGCCAACTCTGCTTCTGCTATTTTGTCACACCTGTTTATTTTACCTCACCATGGCCTGCCCTAGGAATCCCAATGAACAAAATATTCATCTTATCCCCATTGGTATTCTACAATTACTAGTCTATTATGGCTGGTATAATCACTCACTACAATACACAAGGAACTGTTTTCTATGTTTCATAGGCCATGAAACTCGATAACCCAAAATGCCAACAATGACACTAAAAGTTAATTGCTGCTATTTAGAACCATGCTTTAATAGCATATTGACATCAAGATAACAAGTTGCAATTTGTTTAAAATATGCCATATGTAAGTTAATTATAGTGAGAAATGCCTTCAAATTCTGCTTCGATGTGGAAGCCCTCAGGGACTCTTTCAGAAGGACAATGACCTCGTAAGGAAAATCCTTCATTCAAGAGAATCTGTTGTTCAATTGAAGGAGGTTTTTTTAAACCAAAAATCTACCATTACATCACTGAGGTCACAATGTCCATGAAACACCAGTCAAAGTGTTAGTGGTGGTGTTGATAGTTTTCAGAATGTTAGTGAACCATTCACCTGGTCTTCAACTTCACACCCACACAAATGTGGGTCTTGAGTTATTTGAACAATTAAATGCACACACACACACAAATAGAATATCATTCCAAAGGATAACAGTCTGTCTAATGTTTCTCCATAACAACACTGAGGACATCTTCTGTTATTGTCGACACAGATCACTAATGATGTCTCTGTAAGCTGTGATGACAATCACCGCTGTGATTTTGCAGACCTTCCTGGTCAAATCATAATGACCAATAAGACCTTGCTGACATCTATTGTATAATGACCATCACAACATTTGTGATGACAGTGACCGAGATGACCAATGCTAGCAATCTGGAGTCGTTGACTTGGTCCACCCATGGAAGAGTTTGCGGATACTTCGCAAACCGACACAAGGCGGACTCTGAAAGAGACAGAAGAACAATTTACCTCTGTCAGGTGACCTATTACCTAATAACATGTCCATCAAGCCATCAAAAATGGACACCAAACACATGGTTTGTCATGCCACTCTATTAACGTAATACGGAAATAATGTAATAAATAATATATGGTATAGATACATACTGTTGGCAGGGTAAAGTTTGACAAAGGTCACATGCAAAAATGAGCCAATGAAACCACATTAAATGTATTTTCAATGCCATGAATTGTTCATGTATTGTTGGCCTAAACTTAACATCAAAATACCTTTAATAAAAGAACTGGAAGTAATCAAACCAAGCAACATTACACAAAACAAAATGAATTGATTAAAAATACACATACCTCAACACAGTTTACCATTTTAAGTTAGTGCAGGATATCCCCACAACATAATGTTCTTACACCTCAGTATCTAGCAGAATGAATTCCTTGTGAAATGCACTGCAGTTGTTACATATTTTTACACCATATTTATCTAGTTTCTTTACAGTTCTCATGGCAAAATTATGTACTTTCACAAAATATGTTTAATATAAGTGACCTGCCATTCCAAAATGAGACGCTTCTCGTTGACGCTCATTACAAGCAATGAGCCAAAACTCTTATTTTTAAAGGAGTTTCCATTATGAAATGATCCGGTATAGATTAAACTTTCAAATGTTAGTCACAATACATGGCATAGACGTTACCTAAATGTGTTTATTTTGATGTTTTGACAGTGAGAACAGTATAGCCAAAATATAGAATGAAAACGTTGAAGCAGTTTTTTTGCCAAACCATACTTTTTGCAATTTCAAGATTCCAATTGTTGTATCTCTGGAAATATTATGAGCATAGGAAACATAGGGTATTTGTTGTTTTCTCTCTGAATATGCTCTATTCGAATTTGCAATAAAAACAACATATATTATTTTCGAGAAGCATAAAAATAGATCATATAATCATATAAATCTATTCAAAACAACAACTTGTGGATTTCAGATGTGTAGCTGATTTATGGCCAGTGAAGCTTTCAAATTACTACTAAATTGTATCGGAATTACTCAAGTTCCCTACCGTTTTCACAATACTGATGAGACTGTGTGTCTGTTGACTGCCAGTGGAGGTCAGCACCTCCAAGAAGTGCCTCCATCCCGGTATTCTGGTGTCATCTCCGGCAGTCAGTGTGTCGTTTGATCGGTCTGTGTGGGCGTCGGGCAGCACCCAGGGACACCAGGCGTGGTGCTCGGCAACAGGGTCAAAAGTCACTCGGGACGGCTTCTATAAGATCAAGAAACAATATCAGATGAAACCCTACCAAACATATCAGTAGCAATATGTGGAATAGATACAATTGAAGTTTTACAGATCAGACTAAGTGCTTTTAAAAATAGTGGGTGTTTTAGACAACACACGACACATGTGTGTATAGTATTAGTAAACACTTTTTTTTGTAATAATCCCAAACTAAATTTTGTCACAGAAAAACTTAATTATTCTAGACTATGACAATCGAGGAACACAATTTCTGAACACCTACATTACATGCATAATTCGTTTATCTGTAACTTGATAACGTGGATACCTGGACATGCACGTAGGACTACATACACTGGCGACCAATGTTCAGATTAACAAGGCTTCACTGTATTTGGTAAAAATGCCTACTTTATTCCGGCCAATTTCAATGCACAGTGTAATTTAAAAATGTCAGACAGGAACTTGCTTTGAATAACATAAACTAACTGCAGTTGACTGTGCTAGAATCAGTTTTGTACAGAGCAGTTTGATTCTAGAAAGCAGCTGATTAACATAAGCAGAGTATTTTTTATATGGAATGAATAGAGAATGATTCTTTGAAGTCTTTCCACAACTTATTTAGTTCATGGAGACATGGATCACATATCATTTTCATTGGTTTTCATAAATTTAGTGTGTCAACAGTTAAGGTATTAGCACAGTTGGTTTAATAAGAGTTCTGCGGTGCTGATAGTAAAATATTTGCAGAATTTACTTTGATCATTGACAGTGTGATCATTTGATCGGGTAACTTCTGACAGAGTGACAGTGTGATCATTGGATCGGGTAACTTCTGACAGAGTGACAGTGTGATCATTGGATCGGGTAACTTCTGACAAGTGACAGTGTGATCATTGGATTGGGTAACTTCTGACAAGTGACAGTGTGATCATTAGGTCGGGTAACTTCTGACAAGTGCCAGTGTGATCATTGGATCGGATAACTTCTGACAAGTGACAGTGTGATCATTAGATCGGGTAACTTCTGACAAGTGACAGTGTGATCACTGGATCGGGTAACTTCTGACAAGTGACAGTGTGATCATTGGATCGGGTAACTTCTGACAAGTGACAGTGTGATCATTAGATCGGGGAACTTCTAACAAGTGACAGTGTGATCACTGGATCGGGTAACTTCTGACAAGTGACAGTGTGATCACTGGATCGGGTAACTTCTGACAAGTGACAGTGTGATCATTAGATCGGGTAACTTCTGACAAGTGACAGTGTGATCATTAGATTGGGTAACTTCTGACAAGTGACAGTGTGATCATTAGATCGGGTAACTTCTGACAAGTGACAGTGTGATCATTAGATCGGGGAACTTCTAACAAGTGACAGTGTGATCACTGGATCGGGTAACTTCTGACAAGTGACAGTGTGATCATTGGATCGGGTAACTTCTGACAAGTGACAGTGTGATCATTGGATCGGGTAACTTCTGACAAGTGACAGTGTGATTATTGGATTGGGTAACTTCTGACAAGTGACAATGTGATCATTGGATCGGGTAACTTCTGACAAGTGACAGTGTGATCATTGGATCGGGTAACTTCTGACAAGTGACAGTGTGATCAGTGGATCGGGTAACTTCTGACAAGTGACAGTGTGATCATTAGATCGGGTAACTTCTGACAAATGACAGCATGATCATTGGATCGGGTAACTTCTGACAAGTGACAGTGTGATCATTAGATCGGGTAACTTCTGACAAATGACAGTGTGATCATTGGATCAGGTAACTTCTGACAAGTGACAGTGTGATCATTAGATCGGGTAACTTCTGACAAGTGACAGTGTGATCATTGGATCGGGTAACTTCTGACAAGTGAGTGTGATCATTAGATCAGGTAACTTCTGACAAGTGCCAGCATGATCATTGGATCGGGTAACTTCTGACAGAGTGACAGTGTGATCAATGGATCGGGTAACTTCTGATAGAGTGACAGTGTGATCATTGGATCGGGTAACTTCTGACAGAGTGACAGTGTGATCAATTGGATCGGGTAACTTCTGACAGAGTGACAGTGTGATCAATGGATCGGGTAACTTCTGACAGAGAGACAGTGTGATCATTGGATCTGGTAACTTCTGACAGAGTGACACTGTGATCATTGGATCGGGTAACTTCTGACAGTGACAGTGTGATCAATTGGATCGGGTAACTTCTGACAGAGTGACAGTGTGATCAATTGGATCGGGTAACTTCTGACAGAGTGACAGTGTGATCAATTGAATCGGGTAACTTCTGACAGAGTGACAGAGTGATCATTGGATCGGGTAACTTCTGACAGAGTGACAGTGTGATCGTTAGATCGGGTAACTTCTGACAGAGTGACAGTGTGATCATTGGATCGGGTAACTTCTCACAGAATGACAGTGTAATCATTGGATCGGGTAACTTCTGACAGAGTGACAGTGTGATCATTGGATCGGGCAACTTCTGACAGAGTGACAGTGTGATCACTGGATCGGGTAACTTCTGACAAGTGACAGTGTGATCACTGGATCGGGTAACTTCTGACAAGTGACAGTGTGATCATTGGATCGGGTAACTTCTGACAAGTGACAGTGTGATCAATGGATCGGGTAACTTCTGACAAGTGACAGTGTGATCACTGGATCGGGTAACTTCTGACAAGTGACAGTGTGATAATTGGATCGGGTAACTTCTGACAAGTGACAGTGTGATCATTAGATCGGCTAAGTTCTGACAAGTGACAGTGTGATCATTGGATCGGGTAACTTCTGACAAGTGACAGTGTGATCATTGGATCGGGTAACTTCTGACAAGTGACAGTGTGATCATTAGATCGGGGAACTTCTGACAAGTGACAGTGTGATCATTAGATCGGCTAAGTTCTGACAAGTGACAGTGTGATCATTGGATCGGGTAACTTCTGACAAGTGACAGTGTGATAGAACTGAATTGCAGAAGCAGTTTTAAACCAATCAAGACAATACACAGACATAAGAATACTCCCATCAATGATAATTATTACGGAATAATAAAGACTGCGTTGACCACTCACCATTATCTTTCTCCTCTTTGGGGCAGGCTCCACCTCTTCCATGTGAGATGCCACACCATTCTGACCACTGTCCAAACTCTGCTGACCAGTGGGACAGATGCTATCACCACCGTCCATCATGGTTCTCTGACCAGCCACATCCTCATCAGCCTCCGAAGCATCCACCTCCATGGGTTGATCTGCCTCCCCACATCGCCTCTTCCCTGGGGCTTCTCCCACTGTTGAATTCCCATTTTTCACACCAGTGTCATCTATAACATCCTCACATTCGTTTTCATCAGCAGAATGTTTCTTTTGATTTTCTGTTTTCAAATTGTTTGATTTTACATCACCCGGTTGTGTATGATCGTCTTGAGGTTTATGAGACAGAGTGACACCATGCTCAGATCTTTCAAAGCACTTCACCGCTTGTAAGGAATAGCCATCAACAGTATCGACTTCTGACCCTGTGTCTGATTGGTTATTGGCATCACTTTCATTTCTGGTTAGTTCTACATGATCCTCTTTATCATTTACAGTTCTAGCACCGTGTTCCTCATTATCACTTTCAGTTTGTTCAATGTGTTTCTTGTTATCACTTTCGGTTTGATCAATGTGTTCCTCTTTATCATTTTCTGTTTGTTCAACATTTTCTTCTTGATCACTTTCAGTTTGTTCATTGTTTGCATCATGATCATTTTGTACACAACATTCCTCGCTACCATCTACCACATCTTCACACTGCTCTTTTTTATCACTTTCAGTTTGTTCAATGTCTTCCTCTGTACTTTCTGGAAGAAAGTCACTTTCATTTGGTTCCACACTTTCCTCATCTGCCAACGTGTTGTTCGTCAGCCCATTCTCAGCTCTACTTTCATCAATCGATCTACTTTCAGTTTCAACATCATCTTTCGAAGTACTTTCACTCCTACTGTCTGTATCCTGCTGCTGGATTTCCCCCAAGACGCCCTCTTCCCCTCCCTCATCCCCGGAGCCATCTCCTGGGGAAGATACACCCTTCCCCGAGACATCTTCCTCCTGTGAATCTGATCCCGTGCTATGTTCATCGGCGTCTCCCATCGACGTAGCCAGAGTACTGGATGTATCACATGGGAGGTCACATGCAGTGTCCCCTGGTGGTGAACCGTTGCTGGTGTCATGTGACTTGTGTGGGGTGTCACCTGGCGATGAACCGTTGCTGCGGTCATGTGACTTCAATGGAGTGCCACAAGTAGTGCCCACTGGTGGGGAACTGTTGCCAGTGTCATGTGACTCATCGCAGACGTCATCGGGTGGACTGGGTGAGGCGTATGTGTAGTAGTTCCAGAGTCCCACACTACGGTTGCAATAGCGACAACGCAACTGAGACGCACCAACCGATGAACTGAAAACAAACAATGCTACAGCGTAGGCCCTAGCAAAATTGCCCATCCCCAGATGGCACTACCTACACACAAAGACGATTTCCCAGAGTATGCGTGAATGACTTTTGTTATGACATAAATATATCACGTTTTTAACTAACTTAATTAAACCTTCCCCAACTGATTGGCATTCTTCAGAACAATCACTCAAAATATGCGTAATCTTGTGAAAACATATGGTACAAACCCTAAAACTAGTAATAACCCTTCTACAATAGGGAATTTCAAAAACATTGTAGGGGTAAATTAATCACTGAAAGTTTGGCACCTGAGATACAAACCATTTATGAGGAAAATTATAACACATACACAAATACACAAAAATTCACAAACATACACACATATATGCAAGTTCAGTTATAGTCAGGAGATTATCAAGTATTACAATAATAAATGTCAACAAACCATCTGCAGAGAGTTGGCCATTGACCGTCTCCGACTCGTGTGGCAATGGCTTAACCCCACTGTCACACAAAAACTGGTGTCTAATCATTCCATAAAGCATATGTTTAATCCTATGGAAGATAAGTATTTCTTACGAATCCGAGGGCATTATTTGCAATATTACCACTCAATAAATATTAACACCAGGAGAACAGGGTCATATATCGATGCAATATTCACCATTTGAACATGTCTTATGCTCCTAAACAAAACAAGAAGTGACATTACCTGGACGCCCAGCCACAAATTGCCAGCATGCATGCTGAACAAAACATGTCATCCAGGTCATGTGATCCATCGTCACATGACTGCTCTGCGATTCCAGTATAACGACGTAGCGACAGCAGGGTGCCTCTTGTTAACCCCTACATTGAACACAACCAGCAGAACCAGTTGAATGGCATGACAAATAAAGGATTTCTACAAAGAATTTCACAACAAAATACATAATGTTTTGCATTGGTTCAACCCAATACCCACACCCATCAAAACTAAGATTTTGAGCGATCAACAAAATGAGAGCCAATAGCTGCTGGATTCAACTAATGTGATGTGGCTGCCAAAACATTACCCATCATGCTGCCTGGTCCTGATATCAACTGTTATATATATATCATAAACATGCATTCATATTTGTTCCACTCAACAGGTGTGCCACTGTAGAGATTTATTTACTCGCACATCACTGCCATGTTGGATGTTTGTAAGTTGTAACAATAAAATATATGTGAATAATTTCCACCCACCATGGATTCTATTTGCACTGTTTCTATTCTGGGGAGTTCTGTCTCAAGAGGAAGAAGAGACTTGAGTAAGCTGACAAACTCCATCTCTGCCATCGACCGACTGCTCACTGGCAGTCTCAGGAAGGAATCTGTCAAAACACCAGTCTTGTGAGCAACACACCAGTCTTGTGAACAACACACCAGTATTATGAACAACACACCAGTCTTGTGAACAACACACCAGTATTATGAACAACACACCAGTATTATGAACAACACACCAGTATTATGAACAACACACCAGTATTATGAACAACACACCAGTCTTGTGAACAACACACCTGTCTTATGAACAACACACCAGTATTATGAACGACACACCAGTCTTATGAACAACACACCCATCTTATGAACAACACACAAGTCTTATGAACAACACACCAGTCTTATGAAAAACATACCAGTCTTATGAACAACACATCAGTCGTATGAACAACACATTCATTTTATGAACAGTATGCCAGGCTTATGAACAACACATCAGTATTATAAACCACACACCAGTATTATGAACAACCCGCCAGTCTTATGACCAACACATCAGTCTTATGACTAACACATCAGTCTTATGAACAACACACCAGTCTTATGAACAACACACTAGTTGTATGACCAGCACACCAGTCTTATGAACAACACACCAGTCTTATGAATAAATGCATCTACATGTGAGCAAAAGGATAGATAGACCCTGTAAAGTCTGTTAATTTCGGTGGATTTTTTTATATTTGTTTCATCACTAATCTTTGAATCCAGTGTGGCATTGGTAAAAATTAAATTACAATGATTGATGGATTCAGCAGTCAAGATTGGCATTGCTGTTGTGGTGTTGCACACTGTTAAAAAGGGGGTGTACGCTAATTAGGGGGGGGTGTACCCTAAGCACCCACCAGGACTAGGATGTGAGACCCAGCAACAGAAGGTGCTGTGTGCTGTCTTCAATGAGTCGACCAATTTCTTGCAACATTCAGCATCTGACAACAAAACACACACAGAATAACATCAACAACTTGTGTCAATTTCAAAAGTACATCTTGACGGGAAATAGTTTTCATACAATTATATAACAGTCTAACAATCCTTGTTGAAAAAGCTAATGTTGACAAAATAAACTAAATCACTGTGTTTCTTTAGAATTTTCTATTTGAATTAATGTTACTTATATTTAAATAAAATATTAACTACTTTGAAATAATGCATGAACCAATTTGATTTAATGACCATTTCTGCTACCAAATAGTAACAATGCGCCAGTGCAAGATTGCACAGTTACAGTACTCACAGACTTGCGGTTCAAAGGAGCTGGGCATTCTGCCTGAGAGGTGGTTTCCACAGCCGACACACTGCAGCAGGTCAACGTCCACATTCACCCAACCATACCGCGCACACACCAGCGCAGACAGCCACGCAGGCTTCGCAAACCATGTCAGGGGGTAGGATGGTTAAGGACAGTCATATCCATGGAAATAGCTACTCAAACTGGTAGCATATTAAAGAAGCATTGAACTGTGGCAAACATTTGGAATATTGAAGACCTACCGGGGTAGTAGAAACAGTGGTAAAGTATAGGCTTGGGCATGCATTTTTCAGTGAAATTGACCGTATTTCAATGTGTACTCCGGACCTTGTTATCATGTGTGTGAAATATTTTTTTGATAACTCAAAAACTATGAATTCAGTAGCCTTCCAAAACAACCCATGAATCCACGATCTACAGGCTGTGATGACATGCTGCCTGTGCCAAGAAGCTATGTTTTTACGCTTGCGCCTTGCGCCTCGCTGTATGTTCCGGTTGGGTCGGAAAACGAAGCGTAAATCATGCTTCTTCACAGACTTCACACTGCGTCAATATTAGTTCCATTTAGTCAGAATAAAGTTTATATTGATGAGGAATAGTAGTTTTGGAATCAAACACACGTATGCAAGATATTTCGGCATATTGTGGTTCCTAATTGCAAACAAATATGATCTATACAATAAATAATATTGTATTGATAACTTGTAGCGAATAATTTTAGTATTTGTTTATCGCGATAAAATAGGCTGATCCACACAGCATTCACAATGGACACTAGTACAAGTTGATCTTTGGTGCGAGGGGTGCGTGATGCCGTCGTTAACCGACAGTTTGCTAAACATTCTTGCTGTTTGTTATCCCATTTTATATGATCAGGGATGTTTTAAATATACTGTAACATGAGTCATGTTAAAAATTATAAAGAATTACAAAGTATAGTAAATAAAAGGAATATCAGCAAACGGCGTTGCTACACTCGTGTCCGACTGGCGAGATGTTGTTGTGTCATTGCTATTTAGGCCGATTTTCAGCCTTCGTTTACGATCTACAGGTACGCATGGAAGATCATATTTAGTTTAATTACTTTACTCTACTTTGGAAATAGTGTACATTTACGTTGTATGACAATATAATAAAATATTGTCGATGCATGGTGGGATGAGGCCAAGATCAATGATGACATAATGAAGTTAATTTTGATAAGAATATATTGTGGTTGTTCCTTTTGCTATGTTACAAATAATGTTGAAATGTACAATAATATATTTTAAAATGAATATCCAAATTTACAAAGATGTTTGTGTTAAATATGCAATTATAGATAGTTCAATTTAAGGATATTCCTGTGTGGGCATACATCCATAGGCACACAAAAAGCTGTTGTCATGGCAACAATTACGCAAATTAACCAATTTTTCACACGTTTAACAACCTTCACCCAACAAATATAATCCTCAATTTTTATGAAGATATGATGAGTTTTAACCAAGATATGGCCCGTAGTTACTTTCGGACCAGTGGCTATCCATAATATTATTTTATAAATAAAAACAATTGTACATATATATATATACAAAGTTTAGCTGTATTGGTTACAGAAGTTAACCCTCTAATAAAAGTACATTAGAAATTACGTTATTATGTTGTAATGGTTGTTCTGGTTTCAGATCCACTCCAGTGCAAGAAGTTTTACTTTTAGTTTTGAAATTTTTCCCTGACTCCAGAAAATCTTCTTCTTCAGTTCAGCATATCTCTGCGAGACGTAGCTGCCCAGATGTTCCCACGATATGCTGCTCTGTCTGCCGTTCGTCTCCCTGCTCTCACGATGTCGTCTTCCAACCAGTCGCTGTTGTCCTGCTCCCATCTTCTCCTTGGTCTTCCCATTCCTCTCTTTCCCTCCACTTTGCCTTCTAGGACTGTTTTCTCTAAGGAATTATGTCTTTTGATGTGGCCAAAATAATTCAGTTTTAGTCCTTTTATTCTATCCACTAGTTGACAGTTCTTTGTCTAATTTTTAAAGATCTCTGCATTGGTTGTTCTTGTTATCCATGGCACTCTTAGGACTTTTCTGTAACATTTCATCTCAAACGCTTGTATTCTTCTCATGTCTTCTTTGTTCAGTGTCCACATTTCACTCCCATATAGAGCTGTTGGGAAAACGCAAGTTTTTAACATTCTTATCTTTGCTTGTATGTTTTGTCCTTTCCATACATTTGTCAGATTATTGAGTTTCTGCGTTGCTATGGCTATTCTTCTTCTGATCTCTGATGATGTCTTGCCGTCTCCTTGTAGTCTTGCTCCAAGGTATTCGTAGTGGTTCACATTTTCCACTTGCTCCCCGTTTATTGCAATTCCTGTTTTGTCAATGCATTTGTCAGAGTCCATTGTCTTTGTTTTCTTCACATTAAGTAACAAGCCCTTTTTCTCACTGTGTTCTTTTACAGACATGATTAGGTTTGTTAGGCCGATTGTTGTAGTGGACAGGAGTGCGGTATCGTCTGCGTATCGTAGGTCTCTGATTCTATGTCCATGAATATTCACTTCATCGTATCCTGTACTTCTGTCATCTAATTCTACATCTCTCATTATGTCTTCTGTGTAGAGATTGAATAGGTATGTAGATAAAATACACCCTTGTCTTACTCCTTTTCCCTCTGTAAAAGTTTCTGTAGTTGTTTTTTCCAGCCTGACTACTGCTTGTTGGTTGCTATAAAGTGATTTCAAGAGGGCGATTATCTTTGGGTGGAAGTTCATGTCGCTGAGCGTTTTCCACATCATCTGATGAATCACACAGTCGAAAGCCTTGGAATAGCTGATGAAGCATATTCTTTGAATTTCTGAATCAACATTCTCAGATTGAATATGTGGTCCCTTGTGCCTCTGTTTTTTTCTGAAGCCTGCCTGTGTACTGCTCACTTCCATTTCCATTTTATCTTGCATTCTTTTCATTATGATTTTCAGCAATATTTTGCTTACATGGCTAATGAGTGATATGGTTCTGTAGTTGGAGCATAGCTGTAGGTCTCCTTTCCTTGGTAATGGGATGTATATTGATTTCTTCCAGTCGTCTGGCCATTTTCCACTCTTCCATATTTTCTTACACAGTGCATGGTATATGTCTATTCCTTCTTTTTCCGCTACTTTTATTATTTCTGCCTGTATGGTGTCGTACCCAGGGCTTTTCCCATCTTTTAGACTATTAATGGCCCATTTCACCTCATCTCTTATTGGTTTTAGATCGTCCTTGTCTTGGTCTTCGTTTCCCCTATCAGGGGGGTCGTTGTTATCTCCATCTCGTGCGTACATATTTTCACAATATTCTTTCCATCTTTTGGCTATGTCTTCTGCATCAGTCACAGTTTTCCCATTTTTATCTTTGATGACACCGAGTCTGGGCTGGAATTTACCTGTCATGTTCTTTATTTCTTTAAACATTTCTTGGTTTCGGTTTTCTGCCATACAGTCCTCTATTTTCTTACACTTGGCTTCTATATACTTCTGTTTGTCCCATTTGCAGAGTTTTTACAATTAATTTGTTCATCTCATTATACCTTAATCTGATCGATTCCTCATTTTTGCGTTTCTTAAGCTCTTTCCTTTCTGCTATTTTCTTTAAGGTCTCTATACTGATCCAGGGTTGGTGTTTCCTCTTTTTCTTCCATAGGTGTTTTTCCGCTTCTTCTTGGAAAATTGTCTTGATATCATTTGCAATTTCTTCTGGTTCTTTCTCTTCTGTCATTGCCAGTAAAGTTGAAAATCGATTTTTCACAGATACTGTGTATTCGTCTGTCAGATTTTCTACATCATATCTCTGTGTTGTTGTCACTCCTTTTTTCACTTTCAACTTAAGTTTCACCTCATCTCAGTAGTTCATGATCAGATCCACAGTCTGCTCCTGGTAGTGTTCTTGCACCTCTTATTGCTGATATCCATCTCTTTTGTATCATGATGTAGTCTATCTGATTTTTAGTCTTACCATCTGGCAATGTCCACGTGTAGATTCTTCTAGGGTGATTTGAGAAATTGGTATTTACGATTGTGAGGTTATTAGCGATGGCGAACTCAACAAGTCGTAGACTTGTATTATTTGGATATTTCTTCACTTTTCTTTGTAACCTTATGCTCAGAATTCTGTCATTTACTGGTTTGTATCCAAGTACTGTATTTGCTATTTGTTTACTCAGATATATTGCTGCGCCTCCATGTCCTGCCTTTGCTTGTCCGGAGTATATGAATTTTCCTCCTGCGTGTGGTGTAAAATGACCTTGTCCCGCCCATCTGTGTTCTGCTATTCCTAGGACACTTATATTGTTTTGTTTTGCTTCTACTATAACATTGTCCATTTTTCCAGCCGCCATGCTACGGACATTCCAAGTTGCTATTCTCGTTTTGGTTTTTAGCCATCTACCAAACTTCTTTCCCTTCTCCGCACAGTCGAGCAAATTGCCTTCATCAGCTTGAGTAGTACTCCCGGTTGCTTCTGGCTCTTCCCCAATATCCATTAGGGACTCTTCTGGCTTGGGGGACTCACCACCAAGTCCCATATTGATTCTCTTTGCAATCATGATTTCATCTGGGTTTTTGGCAGTGTACATTCCAGTAGTTTGCCATTGCTTTCTGGATGGTTCTGGCTGCTTATCACTCTAAATCACTGATGCGCCCTTGGCCCGACACCAGGCCTTTCCATCTTCCGCCTTCGTAGCCATTGACCTCTGTGGATTCATCCGCCTACTCCGCCGACAGATGTGTGTACTAACAGGGGGGACAACCCTTCGTAAAGGCACTCACATAGTTTGGCCGGCCAGCCAAAGCCATTGCCCGGAGTGTGGCACTAGAGTACACATGCAGACACTAGGAGCCACATGTGAGCTAGACAAGGAGGGGGAACCAAATAGGATCCTGACCGTCCTGTGTGGGATGTGGCTGTCAGTCACCGTGAGGTACTATCCCTTACCCTCCTTACCCTACACCCAGACAATCAGGGAAAGGAAAACCAGTCACAAAAGTCAGATGAAAATTAAACAATGTGACATTGCTTAATGAAACTTGTCTTATTGTCCACATATCAAATTTATCTTACATGTTTTTAATATTTTTATTTGCCTATGTTATATTTTTAAATTTTGTGCTTGTCTCTTGCCAGGTGCAAAACTGCCAAAACAATATATTTCTCATTTTCAAAATAAAATATCTTGAAAAGTATCGTTCACATCCATCTAATATTTTGTAGCCTTATAGTATATGTTAGCGTCCTTGGACATGTGCAATATTATTAGATTGAAGCCATTAATTAATAAGTTGTATTATATCAAAAATGGCATTTTCATAATAACGTCCAAGCCCGACCCTATAAAGTATTGAGTTGTGGTTACACCAGAACTGGCTATTTTGTAGGTGACTAGTGCAGGAATGGCTTGTTACTATATCAAAACATGTTAGTGCCTATTTTTTAAATACTTTTTTAAGTAATTACATTATATATTACTTTATAATATTATCATATCATATCCATGTAACTTATACTTCATACTTAATATTGTTACTCAATTTGATCTGGTGTGCTGGTGAAGCGGTGATGAAATACACATTAATTATGGTATAATAAACATTGTCTCTTACTGGGAAAGCCACGTGTGACCTATCTGTGGGCACTTACAAGTGCTGAATTGTCACAAAGCCAGTGCAAGGATATTGAGTATGTGTGCACTCGGAGGAAGAACGCGGCTCTGTCCGTGGCACTGGGGCCTCTTGCAGGCCGACTCCCTTTGTCGGCTGTTTCCCTGTCCCCAGTGTGTGGTAGGGCTTCCTGGGACGAGCTGTGTGGGAAAAGGATAAAGTAATACATTAGTTATCTTAGCAATGGTTTCTGCACACATACAAACATGCGTGCATGCACACACATACACACACAACTGTTCTCACATGTGTGCACGTGTACACAAATGTATATAACACAAGTATGTATAATTGCTCCAGTTCATTCAGTAGCGTGAGTACCTGGCTATAGACAGTGGTGGATATCTGTGTATGAACAGTCTTTGTGCATTAATTGCAACATGGCTGGATGCTTCCCATAGAAGTTGAGATCTTGAAATGGTGTTCGACTGAACAGGTCTGCCAGGGAGTAAAGTGTAAATAATTGCTTTGAGCAGGCCTGGGGGCTGGATACTGTGCCATTAAGAACTCATCTTTAATTCCATAAAAGTTTAATTTTATTAAAATAAAGTTATAAATAACAAATTATTTATGTTATGCCATTTGTTAGGTTATGTCAAAAGGACTGTGACATGATGGATGAAAGTACTGTTGTCATGATATCCTGATGACCAAACAAGAGTGCCTGGCAGGATAAACAGTCATTTTTCTATTTTCAGTGCACACTCTAAAACCCCTGTAATTACTCTTTCATTATGTCAATAGCATCCATATTGTAGCTATTTCTGTAAGTTATCGAGACACTAGCTATGATGACTTGCATATGTTTTTTTTGACTTGGCTTCTGTCATCCTGGTCTTTCCTTTGTAGAACTGTGTAAAATGTTTAGAGTTTTTCGAAATTGGTAACAGGCTAACAGCTACTGATAAAGTTTCAAAATACACGGACACATGACCAACCGCCACTGCTTCCATCAGAGTCAGTTGTGCGAATATGAATTGAACTCTGATGTGCAAAAACTTGCGCAATGGTATGAAATCGCACAAGAAAATTGTTGTCCGAACAAATAGCTTATGTCATACATACATCCTCTTTGGCCTTCATACAAATTTTTCTATGTACCGTTCTTTAACCAATATTGCTTGATAATCGAATTTGACAGGCTGGTGCATCCATAATATATCGAGTCGGTTCTTCAGTGCATTGACAGATGGAGCTGTAACAATGGCTCCGGGTAAGGTGTTCCATACATCAATTACTCTCTCATTAAAGAACGGTCTCCTTAGTTCTTGTTTACTCCTGTTTTTGTACAGCTTTAAACAATGCCCCTGTGTTTCTTCGTACAAATCCAGGTTAAATATAGTGTGCGTGCAAGTAAATATGTCATTCAAGTATTTATAAACACTAATAATGTCTCCTCATAATCTACGATATGTCAATGTTGGTAAATTTAAGACTTTGTCTTGTTTGATAATCATGTTTTAATTCTGGCACCATTCGGGGTGCTCCTCTTTGGACGGCCTCCACAGCTTCAATATAAAGGTAAGATGTCGCGCCCTACACTATTCGCCCCTATTCAGTCCAACAGTTCACCAGGCAATTCGACCGTATCCGCTCGAATAGCCACTCCATATTTTATTATGGTTAGTCTGCAAGCCAATCATGATCTCAACCCGGATTCTGGACAAACTGAGACTATTTACCTTGAATCCTCCTCTTCTACGTAGTAGTCAAGGAGTTGATGAGGAAGGGAGTCAAACGTTGACTCGTGTAATCATCCGCCCTATTGCATAAATATTTGTCAATGTGACCCTTGAACTGGTTGATGTTTTTGGACATCACTGCTGCTTCCGGAAGACTATTCCAGTCGATAACTATCCTTTGAGTAAAGGAGTACATGTGTATATCTAATCTTGAGTGCACTTTGGTTATTTTGAAAGGGTATTAAGATTGGAGAAGTCATCTCGAACGTGTCGGTGCTGACATGCGGTGTCCCCCAAGGGTCAGTCTTGGGACCGACACTGTTCACCATATACATGGCTGGTGAACAGGGTTGCAAAATCCGACAACATGGCTTGGATTTTCATACGTACGCTGATCTACACAACATTCAAGATCCCCGACACATCTGTTGCCATATCTCAGTTTGAAACATGCATTGCTGACATCAACTGTTGGATGACAGCAAACAAACTTCAATTAAACGGTGACAAAACTGAAGTTCTGTTCACGGGATCAGAGGCGCTGCGTAGAAAGATACCAAAAACATCAAAGATCGATGTTGGAGACGCCCAAGTGACCCCCAGTACATGGGTCAGAAATCTTGGGGTCATGTTCGATGCTGGACTTACAATGGATCAACAAGTCAGTGCCATCTGTAGATCTTCTGGTCTGCAAATCCGAAATGTGGGTATAATCATAACATTTCTTACGCCAGGAGCTGCCGAACAAATCATCCATTCATTTATAACGTCTAGACTGGATGGTTGTAATTCGCTGCTGTTCGAAACTAACAAGTGTCAGATACGTAGACTGCAGTGCATTCAGAACACGACTGCTCGTCTAATCACATGAACAAGGAAACACGAGCACGTAACACCAGTCCTGAAATCTCTCCATTGGCTTCCCATCCAAGAAAGAATTACGTTTAAAATTCTCCTGATCACCTTCAAGGCACTCCACGGACTTGCACCGAAATACATTTCCGAGCTTCTTGTTGAATATCAGCCCACACGCTCCCTCCGATCGAATTCTGCTGGTCTGCTCACAGTACCAACCACACGCCTCAAGTCTTTTGGAGACCGTGCATTCTCCAAAGCGGCCCCTGTACTTTGGAACAATCTCCCAGTCAGTCAGACAGTGTGACACTATTGCGTCGTTTAAGACGGCGCTGAAGACACACCTTTTAAAAATCGCTTTCACTACCTAAATGAGTGACATATAATTGTGAACTTTTTGTAAAGCGCTTTGGACAGAACTAAGGACTGAATACAGCGCTATATAAGAGCTTATTATTATTATTACCCTCTTGTTGTAGTCTGTTTATTTTCTATAAAAAAGAAACTGAAGGAAGAATACTCTCTAACCCGTTGAATATTTTATAAACTTCCAATAAGTCAGCACGCAGTCGTCTACTCTCCAAAGTTATGATATTTAGCACTCTTAACCGTCTTTGGTAATCTAAATGACTTAAACCTAAAATCATCCAATATGTTGCACCTTTTCTAATAAGTCTATATCTTTTTGTTTGAATGGGCACCAGGCCTGAATGAAGTAGTCTAGGTGAAGTCTTACTAAGGACTTGTATAGTTTTAACTTTTACAGCTACCTTTTTGGTCTTATATTTGATAGCTCTGTTGATCATGCCTAGCATCGCATTAGCCTTATTTGATGCCTTAACACATTGCTCCGTTACATTAAGTGTGTCTGTTATTATCACTACCAAATCTTTTTCTACATGTGATGTTTCTATGGGGTTATCACCCATGAAGTAGTCGTACTGCCTGTTGTTATGACCGTAATGTACACACTTGCATTTTTCTGCATTAAACAACATTGTCCATTCTGCACTCCACCCGTGCAAGTTGTTTAGGTCCTTTCGAAGTTTCTCAGCGTCTTTATAGGATGCCATCTGTCTGAACAGTTTTGTGTCATGAGCAAATTTTATGAGATGGTTGCACACTCCTTCATCTATGTCTTTAATATATATTACAAATAAAATCGGACCCAAAACAGACCCGTGGGGGACACCACCCTTAACAGGTGACCATCCTGAACTCAAACCATTTATAATGACACGCTGTACTCTGTCCGTCAGCCACCGCGGTATCCATCTATTAACTGCTCCTCCTATCCCATGCACATTTAGTTTCGTCGCCAGCCTGCAGTGTGGGACTCGATCAAAAGCTTTACTGAAATCTAAATAAATAGAGTCCACTGGAATCCCTTTATCGATATAGGATGTAACCTTATCCAGGTACACTAAAAAGTTCGTCAGGCATGAACGTCCCTTCCAAAAACCATGTTGCGACAGTTTAATCAAATCATGATTTTGAAGATGGCCAACGATTTCATCCTTGATGATGGCTTCCATTACTTTAGATATCTGTGATGTTAGACTTACAGGTCTGTAGTTACTGGGTTGTGATTTGATACCTTTCTTATATATGGGGGTAACATTTGCACTTTTCCAGTCTAGTGGAACTTCTCCTGTTTCCGTGCTGTCTGTGAAGATAGACTGATAGCAGTGGTGCAATGGGCGTGGCCACTTCTCGGAACGTTGTCGAGTTTAAGGTGACTATTCCAGGAGCTTTGTGTGGTTTAAGTTGCAACAGCTTTTCCAATACTACTGCTGTAGTTATCTCAATATGCTGGAGTGACTCCTCAATTGTCTTGGTGAAAATGTTCGCAGTGTCAGGAAGATTTTCTGTTACCTCTTCAGTGAACACTGAGGTGAAGTAGTCGTTTAGTACATTTGCTGTCTCAACTGTGTATGATCACATCCCCATTGCTATCCAAAAGAGGGCCGACAGTGTCTTTTGTCTTAGTTTCCGTCCTAGTATATGAATAAAAAGACTCCAGGTCTTGTTTTATGTTGACGGCAAGTCTTTTCTCAATTTTTTTTAGGCTTAACCACTTCATTCTAGGCTTTGTTTAGTTGACATTTGTATTTTTCATACATATGATATTCTCCCATTTCTCTGTATTTCTTCCACATATGGTATTTCTTCTGTCTTGCCATTTTTGCTCATTTAGTTATCCATCTGAGTTTGGTCTTTCGTCTCCTTGTTTACACAGGGATAAAACTTTTCATTGCTGAATAAACGACTGTTTTAAAGATGTCCTATTTTGTGTGTACATTAATATCCTGGAATGCCTGCTTCCAGTCATAGATCTCTAAACAATCTTTCATTCCATCATAGTTTGCCTTCTTGTAGTCGTAGTAAGTTTCTCTCCACTCTTTTATGTGAATAGACACTACAATATGACATATCACAATGTTGTGGTCACTGAAGGGTTCACTTACACTAACTTGCTCAACCATATTTGGATCAGGGGATAGTATAAGATCCAATGTATTCTCACCCCTAGTAGCATCGCGTACATGTTGGGTTAGAAACAGTTCCATGAAACGTATCCCCTCGGCTCCCGTCTGCATCCTAGTCCAGGCAATGGTTCTGTGGTTGAAGTCTCCAAATATTACAATGTTATTGCTCATTGCACATGCTGTGCGTAATAATGTATGTAGAGCTGGTTCGCTGTCAAGATCAGCAGATGTGCTATGGTAGCATACTCCTACAAGTAGGGAGTCTGTTGTTGTTGTTAAGCAACACCATTCCGATTCCATGTTGTATGTTTGTGTAAGCTTCTCACATTTGACGTAGTTTATATTGTTTCTTATATAATGCAGCCGCCTCCTTTCTTACCATCTCTATCAAACTGTATCCCTCGAGGTTAAGCTCTGCGTCAGATACATCTTTGTGAGCCCACGTTTCGGTTACACATATCAAGTCTGGGTTCTCCTCAGTTGCAACATACTGCATTTCATCCAGCTTGTTTAAGAGGCTTCTGTCATTCACAGATATGGCTTTGAGTTTATTTACAGTAATATGGCCTGTGCTCCCTATTCCTTTCTTGTTCCCTTCACCAATTTTGTGCAGGTTTTTGTTGTTAGTGTTTATATACATACTAGTGCTGGTGCTATCCACTCCCATCCCCACTCCTACTTTGTTGCTGGTTTGGTGGACTGGCTGCCCCTCCTGGTGGGAGCTGTTCTTACCTAAATGACTGCTCCTTCTGGGAGGTGTCGTTCCAGACTGACTGCCCCTTGTAGGTGCCACTGGTGTTGTCTGACTCCTGGAGGGGGGTCGTTCCTTTTTCATTTTTACTGGGTAGTGATGCTTCTGCCTGGGTGCCTTGCACCTTACTGTCATCCACCTCTACAATGTGGTAGTCACCAGATGGCAGCACTGCTCATCGCCACCCACCCACTACCCCTTGCACACACCACTGCACACCAATACCCCTGCCCTCTATATAAACCCCAACCGCACCCATACCAAGCGCGTCACTCCGATCCACCCGAGCAAGACATCCCACTTCCGATGTGCTGGCTTAGGATCAACGGTGGACACAGAACGCAACGCAGCAACCGAACATAAAGAGCGAGCCACGTAAGTTACCACTTATTAATCGTTCGCTCTTTACCACATTAGTACCAGAAGTATATGTACGTCCACGCGCCTTTGTAGGCCAACTTGAAATGATGTTCAAATACATTTTTGGCAAATAAGTCGCAAATTCCAAACGTCAAATTGACGATGCTATGTGAATTTTTTTGCAGTTCCGTTCATTCGTTCAACTTTTTCTGAATTTATTCGGAAAGACAACAAATTTGTTATACAGGGCAACGCCCATGAAAACAACAACTACACCACCAGTTTACCGAGGGAACTAAGTCGATATAATTTCAAACGTCAGTTCGACTGTACTATGTGAATTTATACGCGTTCTCGTTTATTCGGTCTATTTTTGTTCCGAAACTTATTCGGAAAAACAGCAAACTTGTTATACGGGTAACGCCCAGGACAGCAATGAATATGACAATTTACTAAGTTATATCTATGTTGTCCAAGTACATATAAATTTTGACTATGAAGCTTCTAAATATTGCAATGTCAGTTGATTGTAATTAAATACTTCGCACATTCCCTAGTACTTCACCACGGAGCGACAAGGGCGTGGTTCAATTGGCAATTACCCGGTACACACGGGTGACTTCGCGGACAAAGCGCATTATCCACTCGCATTGTACGCCAACATTAAATTCATTGTCTCCACACAACATTCGTTAAAATGGTTATCCAGTTGAAATAACGCTGCTGGTTAACGATAACTCGCTGACATTAGTCAATAAGTCGAGGATATCAGTTCCACCGTTTGCAACTATATAGTATGGCATGAAGGGGAATTCTGTTACACTGTGCCTTATTACAGGTAACAACTGATAGTTGATAATTCATAAATTATTGTCCGGTAGTTTTCTTTTAAAATAATCATCTTCTAAACTAATTGGGTATTCCATCCACAGTTTGAAACATACTGTATAGCCATATAATGACAGACTAAATGCCACTGAACATGGCACCACCAAGAAGACAAAAAAAACCTCAGGGTAATGGGAATGTCGATTCAAAAATCGACAATCAAACAACTACACAGGATGTCAAACAAACGGATGAATTTGAATTTGGTAGCCCTAGTCGTACAGCCTCAACAGAGCGTATTTACGACAGCATAACCAAGCTTGGGGCCAGATTCTCTCAACTAGAGGATAGGTTTGACAGGAATGACTCTGTCATCGAATCGATGCAGAAAGCGTTGTTTGAAATAACTGATAAACTAAACAAACAGGACACAATTGAAGCAATCATACGTGCCTTACAGGCAAAGGTGTTCGGCTCGGAAAGAGGCCCGGTTGTGGAAATATGTGCCGGTTTCTCTTCAGGAGCCCAACCGAAGTACGCACAAACAGATGCAACACCCTGTACATGGGGAATATAGGCGAAACTAAGCATCATGATGAGCACAAGTCCCTGCCAACGGACGCGGTGCATGTCGATACAAGAGACACCCTCCCCAACAGTGATTACGATGGTCCGCAACGAAATCAATACGAACGATCTAGCCATGATCGGTACTTCACTGAACCTGGGGATGACCAACCAGTGGAACGTCCCAACCACAGTCGACGACGCCAGGACAATAGGAATGGTCTCGAGATATCTCGTAGGCCAAGTGACAGAAATGTCACTATCGACAAGTTTGATGGTAAACCAGGTGAATGGGATAACTGGATTCACCAGTTCGAATTCATAGCTGAGGCTTACAACTGGGACCCAAATTAAAAGATGACACGATTGGTGTCATGCCTTCGAGGGCCAGCTCTAACGGCTCATAGAAGCCTACCCAAAGACGAACGCTATGACTATAGTGATTGCATAGAGTACCTCGGTATGAGATATGGCCACACCAGACCCGTCGCTAGGACAACTCTCAGAGCAGAGTTGTCAGTTTTAAAACAGGTGGAGGGTGAGAGTTTAGATACCTTCGCAGATAGGGTATACGCACTAACAGTGGAGGCTTATCCGGATATGAACAAGGACTTGTACGATAACCTATCAGTACCAGCCTTCCTACGGGGCTTCCGCGATCGGAATGCCGCCCAGGAAGCCATGAAATTTATTGACCCGACAACAATCAGGACGGCAGTGGAAGCTCATCCAATGTGCAACGCGTACATTTGGCGGTCGTAACCTGTCTAACTGACAAGTTGCCTTCAGCGATGAGTCTGCAGTCAATTTGACCGGAAAATGCTTGGAGGAGACAACTTTGGTTGACCAGGTAGTACAGGGTGTAGTGAGACAGCTACAGCAGCCAACTATATCCCTGGGCCGCCCACCAAGTGACACTTGCTTCACATGCGGGGGGGAAGGGTCACAGGTCACGTGACTGTGCCAATAAGAGACGGCGCTCCCCGTCTCCCCTGAGTTGTTTCCAATGCGGAGGCAAGGGTCATCTGGCCAGGGAATGCTCGAATACACTATCACGACGGGACTCGCCAGTGAAACGTCAAGTTCAGAGACACCGTAGCAATAGCAGTAGTAGCACCAATAGCACGGATTCTGACGATAGTCGCAGGTATCGCAGCCCTAAACGATATCACAGTAACCGCGTAGGTAGAAGGGGTTTCCGAGGCAATCAACGTGATGGCAGGTATAACGGGGAAGAGGATGCACGGTGTTGGAGATATAGGACTCATGAGCATGGCGGTAGGCATGGTGGGAGGGATGATAATATTCGTGGGCAATAACGAGAGGATAATCGGGATGATACTCGTGGACGGTATATGACCGCGGAAGATATTATCAGCCTCCAGATAACAATTACAGCCGAAGTATCAGTCCTCGTCGTGATCTCCCCGCCACTTCCAACAGAAAAAGTGATGGGACGGATAAACCACCGTCAAACTAAATAAGGTGAACCCAGTTGGCCATGGGTCCACCACCACCCTTTGGGGTATTGGCCAACCAACACACAATAATAACAGACCAACTCCATGTATGTCCACCAGTCCAGACAATTGTAATGGAGTAGGTATCACCAATGAGTCAAGCGTTAGGGTACCTACAACACCACAATGGAAGATTGACCAGGCAAGGCATGGAGGTGCTAATACAACCTCCAGCATGTCCACTGGTCAGGACAATGGTGATGGAGCAGGTGTTAAAGTAGATGCTCTGTGTACTATTGGGGCAGGTGCCTAAGTAAATACAACAGCTACAGAAGCACTTTGGACTACTGACCAACAAACACACCCAGACAGCAATGAGCTCCTAGACATGTCCAATAAACAGGACAAAGATAATGGAGAACATGTGACAGTCAGAAGTACTCACCTGAGCCCAACAGTGGGCCACACACTGTTAATATCAGCCACAATTTATGGGCAGGATACGCTCATGGTAGTAGACACTGCCTTTCTATTAGAGAACAAGTCGCATTGGGGCTATTACTAGCTAAATATGGTAGCGTATTCTCCAAGGACAGTAATGATTTAGGAAGATTCACTCTTATACGCCATTGCGTAAGCACTTATAACGAAGACCCGGTCAGAGAATGACTAAGACGCACTCCACTAAAATTCCAGAGTGAGGAGAAGACACTGAATAACATGCTTGATGCCTAAGTAATAAAGCCATCTTCATCAGAGTGGGCATCTGCACCCGTGTTAGTAAGGAAAAAAGAGATTAGATTATCGACAACTAAATGTGAAGACTGTTAAAGATGCTTTTCCGTTGCCCTTGATCGAAGAGTGTATTGATAATTTGACAGGTACTCTGTGGTTTCACACATTAGACATGGCCAGCGGCTATTGGCAGATAATGGTAGATGAACGCGACAGTCATAAGACGGCATTCCTAACCAAATATGGCCTCTTCGAACATGTCAGAATGGCCCAGGGTTTATGTAATGCACCTGCCACGTTCCAAAGGGTTATGCATCTTGCCTTACGCGGTCTCGCATGGAACAAAGTACTAGTATACCTAGATGACGTAATCGTACTGGGGAGGGGCTTTGAGGAGTCCCTCGAAAACCTGGAAGTCGTTCTCCAGAGATTTGAGGTACACAACTTAAAACTAAAACCAAAAAAATGCTCTTTGTTTAGCACGGAGGTTCGCTTCCTTGGACGTAAAGTGTCCCGAGAGGGTGTTTCCGTCACTAAAGATCATATCCAGAGTGTACTAAATTGCCCACGACCAATGAATGCTTTGCCAGTGAGTAAGTTCACAGGATTTGTCAACTATCATAGGGAATTTATTCAGGGATTATCTGAAAAAATGAAACCACTCTATGCATTGACCAAACCAAAACAGCCATTCAAATGGACTGAGTCGTTTCAGGAACTAAAGCATGTAATGACAACCACGCCAGTGCTGGCTTTCCCCAACAATGTAGACCCATTCATCTTTGATACAGATGCCTCAGATGTGACAATTGGCGCAGCTCTGTATCAGGTACAGAATGGAATAATACGTCCAATTTCCTTTGCGTCATACACCTTGACGCCAATACAACAACGATACTGCACCACACGTAAGGAATTGCTGGCTATAGTAATGTTCACACGCCATTACAAATACTACCTGCTTGGCCGTGAGTTTACTATAAGGACAGATCATGGGTCACTCACGTGGTTATTTCGCTTCAAACACCCTGTAGGCCAGGTTGGTAGGTGGCTGGAGGAATTGTCTCAGTACTCCATGACTATCCAACACAGACCTGGGGTTAGACATTCCAATGCCGATGCATTATCAAGAATACCAGAGGAACATGAAATATGCAATTGTTATGAGGCTGGCCAAGAACTAAGTTCTCTACCTTGTGGTGGCTGTACATACTGTACAAAACTACACAACCAGTGGGGAACGTTTGAGAAGGAAATTGACTATGTAGTACCATTAGCAACAAGACAACTCAATGTATCCAGTGAAGTTAATGGTATAATGGGGGAGAACCAAACCGGCCCAAACTACATGCACCAATACAGCTCACAGGAATTACGAAAGTCCCAAATGCAAGACACTGAATTACGACCCGTAATCACCTGGTTAGAAGGGGAGCCCCCTACACAAAATGATTTACAACTCCAAGGTGTGGGTACCCGCAAGTTATGGAATAATAGGGATCGACCGCAAATAGAGGATGTGGTATTGTATTATTGTTGAGAGGAAGAGACTGGTCCCCATACATTAAAGTTAATAGTACCTCAATCAATGAGACAGGAAGTCCTCCAAATGATCCACGATAACCGCATTGGAGGACATTGGGGATGAGATCAAACCATCGCAAAACTAGGGAAAAGTTTTTTCTGGGCCTGTATGTGTCGGGACTGCCAATTGTTTGTGGACACTTGTGCGGTATGCCACATTAACAAAGTGGGACGACCACACCGTGCACAGTTGCTCCATTTCCAGGCAGGGATCCCTGGGGAACGGGTACATTTAGATATTCTAGAGCCATTTACAACGAGCGAATCTGGGAATAAGTATGTACTTATGATCCTGGATCAATTTACTCGTTGGCTAGAGCTACATGCATTGCCTGAACAAACAGCTGAAATAACAGCCAAGACGTTCTTTGAACAATGGATTACCAGATATGGCGCCCCCCCTACAGGTACAAACCGACCAGGGCAGGAATTTTGATAGCCAATTGTTCACAGATTTGTGTAAGTTAATGCAAATCAAAAAAACTAGGACAACACCCTACCGACCCTGTTCCAATGGTCAAGTAGAATGACAAAACCAAATGGTTCTCTCCTTTACCAGGTGTTATCTTACTGATAAGATGTTCCAATGGGACGAACACCTGCTACACTGGGGATGAGCCTACGAGCCACGGTGAATCGAAATACCGGATTCACTAATTGTTATTAGGACAAGAAGTGTGCATGCCTGAGGAGATCCTATTCAGGCTTCCTAACGTAAATTCCATGCGACAATCACCAGCTAATTATCTCAAGGATGTGGTTGAGAAAATCCGGACAGCTTCCGTTGCAGCACGGAATAACCTACGCATGGCACAAAACCGTCAGAAGAAAGATTATGACACCCGAGTCCCAATTCGAGAGAGAAAGAACGTTTGATGTGGGTGACCTAGTGTATATCCGTAACTCTGGGACAATCTTGGGGCAAAGTAAGAAATTACTCCCAATATGGAAGGGACCATTTGTAATTACGAAAGTAGTGTCGCGTTTCTTATACCGTATTGCGGGTCGTAAGCGGGAATACGTTAAGCACCATGACAAGCTTCGGGTATGCGACGACCGTGATATCCCCCTATGGGTAAGACGGAAACGACAGGCAATCCTCAACTTGGGTGGGCCTCCCACCGAGGTCACGCCCATTGATGATCTGCTAGACGGGGTTGAGTCATTGTTCAACGCTAACCAACCACTAATCAGGCGAGAATTGGGAATGACCACCACACAGGGGAAAATCCTGCGAACTACTCGCGGGGGTCGACTCATCAATCGACCCTGCAGGTATGACGACTAACCGTAATCACAATGCTTATGTTACAGATGGATGCCACTGACACTGATGGTACCACTAGCCCTGTCAGGAACTGGAGGCCCAGAAACCAGCCAACAACCCAGTCAGTCTCCATTCGGACTGCCGCACTGGGCGATCTCCAGCACCTAGTGAACGCAGCACAAGGCAACTTGGTGCCACATGTGACACTGGGTGGCGTGCAGGTGTCATTAAACGCCATTGTCCACACACGTCCGCCCCCCACATACGCCCAAATAGTGCAAGGTGCCAGGGTGCCAATTTGGCTACAGAATACCAATACGACCATCCCTACCACGTCACCCCTATACAAGGAGATACCAGCAAATCACAGGCTCCATGCACTACCCCTCGCACAAACCCCAATTCTGCTACAGAATACCCACACGACCATCCCTACCACGTCACTCCTATACACAGGGACACCACCCCAACGCACCATACACAATTTTCATGCACCACTGCCACTAGTATGCACCATATGCACAGGGGTAACCCCAGTGGCGACAGACAATAGTTCTGTCACGAGAGAAGGGGCCAGATATTTCGAGGCCAGGGCCCCTCCTATAGTATTCGGCAAGCAATGGCGACGAAACAGGTGCCAGAAATCACAGGCCCCCCACCCCTCACCCTCCGTCTCCTTTAATGATGAATGTGACATGGTGGCGGACAACAGTCCACAATTACCACCAGCACCCTCACAACAGAAGACTTTGTCACGGCAGAGGGGGAGTGAGGCGGTGCAACATGCGCCGTCTACTGCCGAAATGCCCCCACCCAGAAAGAGGAGAAGGGTGCAAGCTGGGCTAGGAAAGTGCACCGTAACGTAACCACCAATTGCATGCGACTCCATGTCGAGGTAACACATTTACCTTGGCATTTCCATCCGGATACTGCTTGCTGGCTGTGTGAGCAGCCGTTTGGCGCCATACCTCCCCTACGGGCGCATCTGGCCGGGCATTCTGTGGAGGATAGGCAAAAAGGAGAGTTTGCCCCACATTTTGCTAGGTAGGCATACTCCATGATCGAACTCCTCGAGAGTACACGGAGAATGGCCCTCATTCACACCTTTGAGGAGCTAGTTGTCCTATTTAGAAAGAGAGGATGGTACCCAAAACAGGGTTCCCGATCTAACATGGCCATGCGGGTCATGTTAGCCGAAGTA
The DNA here is from genome assembly GCA_963995525.1 of Escarpia spicata. NCBI lineage: Eukaryota > Metazoa > Annelida > Polychaeta > Sabellida > Siboglinidae > Escarpia > Escarpia spicata. The sequence continues at coordinate 10,796,996 of OZ023205.1, read as the reverse complement.
GCTGAGATGATAGGCCGACCTATCGCTGCCGTCAACATCCAACGTCCACCCAATCACCCAGTGGCGCTCCTAAATTCGGACAGCATGGGGAGGATGTTGGCGGAGATGCCACCCCACAAGCAGGACATCTTCAGGGAATGACTAGTCCCGTCTGCCTCACTCCATCAGACTCACACTATAACGGAGTCCGCCATGGACGCCCACTGCCACCTACAGTTACTGCTGGCTAGGGAGATGAGGGCGAGGAAACACTAGGCGACAGGGACCCAGGAGAGAACTGCTGTCCCATTTTATTTTATCACCGAACCTGTCCCAGCGTGGGAAACGGCCTTGTCCCTCTAGCGAGGTGATAGTACGGTCAGCCTCACCACAGTGGTGGATAACTGCATCTTTCCAGACGACTGGTTGCGACCAGTCATAAAGGGGGTCACCGTCAGTCATCAGACGGTGGTTATAAAAACCACATACGGTGTTCACCCTCGACTGGCAAAGTCGCTTGATAGTGATTCATGGGACAGGGTACAAGCCAAGATCTGCAGTCCTAGGCGGCGATAGGCAAATGTGGCCTTGATTACACAGAGCCATTACATTCGCTTCCCAGCCAACGACTATAGCTAGAAAAGCATATTGCCTTGGCTAAGGAGTTGGAGAAGCCGCTGGTTCTCCACTTGCGTGGGAACGCACGCGTTCCTTTCTCAAGTGTCATGTGCGAAGCACTGGCAATACTGGAAAAGTACACGCATGAACGCCAACTGATACATGTGCACTGTTTCACCGGTACTCTGGCAGACTACAGGCAGTGGGTACGGCAGTTTATCAACAGTATTTTTTTAATCACCAACAAGTCGGTGTCCGCGCCAGGATTTAGCGAACAGATCGACCTATACCGACTGGTGTTGGAAACAGATGCGCCCCTGTTGTTACCACGGGGTCATAACAATAGACACCCACATGAGCTGGTGCATCAGGCATGGTACATTGCAGCACTGCGCAATCTGCCAAGCTGGGTAGTGCTTCGCGTGGCCACCCTCAACACACAGGCGTTTTATAAGGTGTAGAATGCAAATATCACGACAGTTGGGCATCAGCCCTCTTGTGCTGTCAACAGAACCCTGCACTTGCATTGCCTGGTCAAATAAGACTAGTGCAACAACATTTTGTTACCCACCACATTACTATGTTATAAAGCGTTTTAGTTTTTGAATGTTTATTGTACTAACCCTGTTCACAACAATCACTGGTAATACGTTCATTATACACGGTGTATAATTATTTAACGATTATTAAATTAATTGGGTTTATTAAACTGACTAGGTTGTTTGATTGACTAATTTGTTAATTATTACTTACATAATTATATTAAGTTTAAAAATGGAATTCAAGTTGAATATATGGTTGGCGATCAAACGTCACAAGGAGGGAGGAATGTGGTAGTCACCAGATGGCAGCACTGCTCATCGCCACCCATCCACTACCTCTTGCACACACCACTGCACACCAATACCCCTTCCCTGTATATAAACCCCAACCACACTCATACCAAGCGTGCCACTCCGATCCACCCGAGCAAGACATCCTACTTCCGATGTGCTGGCTTAGGATCAACAGCGGCCACAGAACGCAACGCAGCAACCGAACATAAAGAGCGAGCCACATAAGTTACCACTTATTAACCGTTCGCTCTTTACCACAATATGTTCTTTTCACCTTTTCCCTTCCTTTCCCTTAATTCCTTCCTTAATTGGTAGTTTCTTACTTTCTCCCTTAGTTTCATCTACACTGATGTAAACATGTTTCCATTCGTCCTTGTTTCTCAGGTTCTTTGCTACCGGTACTCTTAGACTTAGCACTTTTGTTTTCACGTTCCGATTTCCAAGTGTTACAACTGTCAGTCTATTCCTCCCTCCATTTTGTTTTCTGGGACTCTACTTACTGAAATTATTTCTACCTCTTTCTGTTCCAAAACATTGTGCACTACCGTGATTCGTGAACAAGTATGGCTTTATTCTTTTATTCTAGACAAATGTGTAAGGCGCCAAAAAAGTTATGCCATCTCATAGCGCCTAGATAATCTAGACAAGCGTGTCGTGAACAGACAGTCACGATATCCATCTGCGAACCAGCGAACAATGTCCACTTATCTGTTACTTGCACTACTGATCTCGGGTGATATACAGTTGAACCCCGGACCAGTTAAGTATCCATGTGGAGTATGTAAGAAGGCTGTTGCCAGAAATCATCGTGCTATGTGTTGTGACGAATGCGACACATGGATCCACATTGGTTGTTGCGGGGTATCACCCAAAGAGTATCGCCATTTACAACATTCTAATGTCAGCTGGTACTGCACTCACTGTTCATTACCAAATTTCTCAAACTCCTTTTTTAACGACAGCTCCATATTAAGTGACCCTAACCCATATGACTTGTTGTCAGACTCAGTGTCTGAAAATGGTGACAACATTGCAGACTCTGAGTCCGAACCTACAAACCGGAACAAACCAACCAACAAGCCTAAATCAAAACCAATTAAGATTGTGGTCATTAACTGCAACAGCATACTAAGCACAGATAAACGCACCCAGTTTATGAGTACTGTGGAGGCCGAGGGTCCCGATGTAGTGATTGGCACAGAGTCGCACGTAGATGCATCGGTGTCTGATGGAGAAATATTCCATCCAGGATACGATGTCTACCGAAAAGACCGAGACAGGAATGGTGGAGGAGTATTCGTTGCCATAAAGAATTGTTTTATTTCGTCGGGGATGCCCGAGTTTGACTCTGACTGTGAAACTGTATGGGCAAGAATACAGGTGTTCGGGTGCCGGACCCTGATAGTGGGATCATATTATAGACCACCTAACTCCACTATCGATGCACTATCTGGTCTGGAGGATTCGCTAGGCCGTATTAGCTCGAAATATCCAGCGGCAAACATTGTTTTGGGGGGTGATTTTAATATGCCGGGCATCGACTGGGAAACCAAGTCGGTGATCAGAAACCCCCAGTATGGCAATGGTATGAGTCAGAAGCTGATTGATATCTGCAATGACTTTTCATTGGACCAAGTGGTCAGAATACCAACACGCCTCAACAATATACTGGACCTGATTCTTAACACAAACCCTAACCTGTTCAGAAATATCTCTACTATCAAAGGAATTAGCGACCATGACATTGTCACCACCGATCTCGACATGAAAGTACCAATGAACAAGAAGAAAGCCAGAACCGTTTATATATATAAACGAGCAAACATTGGTGCCATTAAAAAAGAGTTAGATGAATTTAATATAAACTTGTTTGGAGAGGATTTCAATTTGCGATCAGTTAATGAGAATTGGAATATGTTTAAATTAATTGTACTGGATAGCATGAACAGATTCATTCCCACAAAGAAACTATCAACTAGGAATAATCTTCCATGGATGACAAGACATATCCACAGACTAATCCGCAAGAAACAGAGACTATATAACAAAGCAAAAAAGACACAAAACAATCAGGATTGGGCTGTCTTCAGGAAGCTCCGGACACATGTAAAAACACAGCTAACCGCTGCGTATCATAACTATATTGATAGCATGCTTGACGTCGAGTGTAATGAAGAAAGGTCAATCCCTAAGAAATTTTGTTCATACGTCAAAAATATAAGAAAGGACTTTGTTGGTATAACATCACTGAAAGACCACAATAATCACCTGGTTTCGTCTAGTAAGGGGAAAGCAGATATACTGTCAAAGCAGTACCAAACTGTCTTCACAAAGGAAGATCTTGTCAACATCCCAATCATGCCTCAGTCACCATATTCCGCAATGCCGGGAATCACAGTCACTGTACATGGAGTACACAAGCTGTTACTCAGACTGAAGCCCGGCAAAGCGCATGGCCCTGACGCAATCCCAAACAAAATTTTAATGGAGACAGCTGATCAAATTGCACCTTGCCTGGCTAGAATATTCCAACAATCCATCGACACGGGTGAGGTCCCCCTTGACTGGAAACATGCTAATATATCAGCAGTATTCAAGAAGGGTGACAAATCAATCGCAGCAAACTATAGGCCAGTATCCCTCACATCAGTATGCTGCAAGCTATTTGAACACATTATCTACAGCAACATAATGGACCATCTGGACTCTAATAACATCATCGTAGAGTACCAGCATGGGTTCAGGAATAAACATTCATGTGAGACACAATTAATTGGTGCCACAGAAGACATTGCAAAGAATATAGATAACGGCCACCAAACTGATCTCCTAATACTGGACTTTTCTAAGGCCTTTGACACCGTGCCTCATGCACGCCTTATGAGAAAACTCCAGTATTACGGGGTCAGTGATGGAGTCACCAACTGGATTTCAAATTGGCTAACTGACAGAAAGCAGAATGTAGTAGTAGATGGCGAGTCGTCAGAAGAAGTGACAGTCGAGTCTGGGGTACCACAGGGCACTGTACTGGGCCCACTTCTTTTTTTATTATATGTCAATGATATAGGAGAGGGGATCACCTCTAATATCCGGCTTTTTGCCGACGATTGTATTCTATACAGGTGTATCAATGACAGTAATGACGTAGAAGCCCTCCAGTCCAACCTGCATAGGCTGGTGGACTGGTCTGCAACCTGGCAGATGCATTTTAATATCAATAAATGCTCAGTTATGCATATCACCAAGAAGAGAACTATCCACCGATCTCAGTATACCATCAATGGAGACAGCCTGGGAACTGTACACCATCACCCGTACCTAGGCGTGGAGTTCTCTGATGACCTCAGATGGAACACTCACATATCCCACCTATCTTCCAAATCTAACCGTATATTAGGTTTTATAAAGAGAAATCTGTATAAATGCTCAGAGAAAACTAAACAATCGGCTTACTTTGCACTAGTCCGCCCTAATCTCGAATACGCGAGCGCTGCTTGGGATCCTTACACCAAAAAAAATATTCACGAACTTGAGAAAATACAGCGACGAGCAGCGAGATTTGTAATGGGTAACAACAGTCGGGAAAGCAGCGTAACATTAATGATGAAAACACTCAAGTGGGAGTCCCTAGAGCACCGCAGAGAGGTCAGCCGCCTAGCAATGTTCTATAAATCTGTACATGGAGAAATAGCCCTTCCTTTGCCGAGCCACCTCGTTCACTCAATGAGTCAATCAACAACACTCGTGGCCACAGTGAACGATTTATTCAGGTGCCGGCAAGGACTCAGGTTTATGCTAACAGCTTTTTTAATAGAACAGTAAGGAACTGGAACGGACTAACCGAAACAGTTGTGTCTGCAGCCACGGTGGATACTTTTAAATCTAGGCTGGGCAGACGACTCTAAAAATTCCCTGTAGGGCTATGCCATATGCCCCCCCGTCCCCTATATTGGCGTAATGACCGTATGGTTTTTGCCAATTATTATATAGACATAGAGAAGTTGTAAGGCGACAAACGGTGGCGCCACCTCATGGTGCTTGGGTAATTGAAGCTAGCAGTTGAACGCAAATAAAAACGTGGACGATAAAAGGTGAATATGATAGGATATCAGGCTTCTTGTAAACGGACGTAAACTGTTCTAATTTACAATTGGTACGTATATTATCTCAGCGTTATTACCTTTGTTGTGAAACATCTTCGGTTATAACGTCATGTAGAAAGGATGATAGAATGTCCTTTACACGTTTCGGAGTACAAGCACGACCGTCCATCGTAAACCCAAACTGAAGATATTGTGTAACCGTCAATGCCATTGGCTCAGCCAGATTCTTCAACCAATAAAATCGTTTATAACAAAGTTGAGAGAGAGGAGCCTTCATTTTAGCTTCTTGTTGTTCTTTCCGCATGTCAAACATGCATTGGACTGATTCGGTGTTCCAGTTTTCGGTCGATAGTTAGCGCGTGTTCCAAATAAATATTCACAATGTATGCGCCTGACGTTGGCGATGGAAATGTGTTGCCGTCAACAACAGTTTTGAAATTTCTTCACTATTCGCCTCGGCCAAGTCATGAATCTGATTCAGACGGCGATGCCGCTACTGGTAATAATATCCACGTATACATGTCGTGTTTTATTGACATTAATTCTGTGCCAGTAGAGAGTAGTAATTAAATTAAATACTAATTACAGAAACCTATATAATGTATATATCTAGACTTAGTCTATTCAAACCCGTATGTTTTCACTGCCCCATTATGCAGAGGTATATATCTTCCACTGGAAGTTCCAGGAGGAGCATAGCCATGGCATAGGCCATAGCTGCAATCATAGCCATATACTAGATATAGGCATTTGCAGATATACATTTTGTACAAATTTAGGCCTTGGAAACAAAGTCACTCAGCAAAGAAAACAAAATTACATTGATACCTGTATCATGTATAAAAGGTTGAAGAAAAGTGGCAACAGCCACAGCCCAGAAGCCGACGAGCTGGTCAGTATCAACCTACAGTTTTTTTTAGTTGCCGCGCCAACTATATGGAATTCGCTTTCCGTTAATGTTAAATCAGCAGAAAATATTGTTACATTTCGTTGTCACCTGAAAACCTATCTTTTCAATATCGCCTATCCTGCCTAGCTTCCTAGCACATCCATCCATTTACCTTACCTTAGGATACCTTAGGACTGTTCTGATCGCAGGATCCTCTTGGTTCCTCAATGATCAGATCTTCTTCGGGGTCTAGTATTAAAAGTTTGTGTTTTCCGGTTCCAGTGTTTAATGTTAGTGGGGCTTCACAGTCGTATAATATCTCCTGGGTTGACCAGAATTTAACAAGGCGGTTTTTAAATGAGTTTATTGATTTTGCTTGTATCACTGAATCAGGTAAACTGTTCCATGGTTCAACCACTCTAAGCGGGAATACATTTTTTCTTATGTTTAGTTTTGCTCTTTGGTTGAACAGTTTAAGGGAGTGTCCTCTGCTACTAGATCGTGATGCCACATCCTACCATTTAGGAAGATTTGGTGCAGATTTGTTGTCATATATGTTATGCATTATTTTATACACTTCAATCATATCTCCTCTTAACCTACGATATGTTAATGTGGGTAACTTAAAGTAATTTTAGTCTTTCAATATATGATAAGTCCCTCATACCAGGTAGTTCTTTTGTGGCTCTTCTCTGGACATTTTCTATGGCTATTTTATGTTTCGTATTGCTATTGCATAATCTAGGTGGGATCTAACCATAGTCTTGTATAGTGGCAAGAAAGTGTATGTATCTAAGAATTGAAAAATTCTTCTGATTACTTTTGTCATTCTGGTTGCTTTATTAACTACTTGGTTGATGTGATCATCAAAAGAATGTTTTGAATCAATAATTACTCCTAAATCTTTTTGTTTGTCTGTGGTGACAAGAGCATGTTTGACATTATTTGTTGCCATAAAATATTTACTTTCACCAATATTATTTTTCCCAATTTCCATGTGTACACATTTATCAGAATGGAATTTTAATAATAATAATAATAAGATAACTTCTATTGCGCCTAAATCCTTGGAAACCAAGCTCAGAGGCGCATCAAAACAAAAGGGTTGGTCAATCTCAAAGTACATAAGTAGTTTTCCAGTTGTCAACAGATGGGTCAAGGCGCTAGGGAGCTAAGGTGGATAAGCAAGGTTATAAAGATACGTTTTTAAATGACGACGGAATTTTGTAATATTTTCAACTGATCTAACACTAAGAGGAAGCATATTCCAAAGAGTTGGTGCAGCAACAGAAAAAGCCCTAGTTCCAATGTTAGTGTTGACTCTAGGAACAAAAAGTAGGTCAGAACTAAATGATCGAAGCTGGATAGATTTTCTTACAGGAGTAAGCAATAAATGCAAATAAGATGGTTGCTTATTGGACAGTGCCTGATATGTAATGGTACAGATCTTAAAAATTATACGATATCATACAGGAAGCCAATATAAAGACTTCAAAAGTGGCACAGAGCGAGAAAAACGAGGAGATCTTGTAACTACTCTTGCTAGACAATTTTGGACAACCACTTGTCGCTCCATTATTCTAGTATGCTTAAATCATGTTGAAGTACATCCTGATCATCTATATGTGTTATTGTCCTAAATATCTTTATGTCATCAGCAAATAGAAATGTATTTGAATTTGTTAGATCTGGGAGGTCAATAATATATAGAACAAAAAGTAAGGGTCCTAGGACGGAACCCTGGGGTATCCCTGATATTACCTCTTTCCAGCTAGACTCATCTCCGTTTACTGAAACTTTTTGTTTTCTAGCTGTGATGAATGATTCTATCCAGTTAATCAGTTCTTCTGAAATGTTGAAGCTTTTTAATTTGCTAATTAATCTTTTGTGTGGCACGGTGTCAAAGGCTTTTTTGAAATCCATCAGTGTGGTTGTCCTTATCCATTTCTTTAGTCCAGTCATCTATTATTTTGATTAGTTGTAGAACTGTTGATCGGCCAGATATAAATCCATATTGTTTTTAACTAAATAGATTATTTACTTTCATGTAGTTTGTGATTTCTAATAATTTTTTCCATACATTTACATACTACGCTTGTTAAACTTATTGGGCGGTAGTTACTAGCTAGTTTCTTGTTTCCATTTTTATAAATTGCTGATATTTTAGCCTCTTTCAAAAATTTGTTTTAAGGGTTGACAAATACTTGCTGACAACTCATTTAGTAGCCTGGCGCCTATTCCATCTGGGCCAGGCGATTTGCTTATATTAAGTTGTTTTAACGTCAGTAGTATTATATTTTCAGTTAGTTTTAATTTGTCCATCGCATGTTTATTGTTTACTTTAGGTATGGTTGGTATAGGCCCTGACTGTTCTTTGGTGAATACACTGGAGAAATAGTCAGCAACTATATTTGCTTTTTCTTCATCTTCATTTGTTGTTTGAGATTTTAGGTTGGTGGGGTCCATGTTCAGTTCCCCAATTCCTTGTTTGATTGTAGTTTTTGATTTATAATATTTCCAAAAGACTTTGGGGTTTTTCTTGGTCTGGGATGCTAGATTTCGTTCAAATTCCTTTCGGAGCTTTCTGGTTAGAGCTCGGATTTTATTTCTGCTTTTACAATACTCTAGATATTTTGTTTCATCCCTTGTTTCCATGTATCTTGTCCATAATCTGTTTTTACATCTAATTAGTTTTCTTGTATTGGCATCCAGAGGGAAGTTTCCCTTTCTATTATTTGGAACTATTTTTTTAGGTACATATTTATCTTCTAATGAGTTTAGTACTGTTTTGAAGATTTCCCATTGACCGTTAACATTATCCTTACAGTCTTTAAATTTTTCTTCCCAGTTAATATTTGAACATTCTATTCTCATTGCATCATAGTTTGCCACATTATACAGCTTCCTTTTTTTAGTATAATTACTTGTTATAAAGTTGCACACTATACTGAATTTGAGTACACAATGGTCACTTTTGCCCAGAGGGCTAAGGTACTCTAATTCTCCTACATTATCTTTGTCATTAGATAGAATCAGTTCTAACAGGTTTGTGTTAGTTGTGCCTCGTCCTCTGGTGGGGTTTGACACGTGTTGAACCATGAAGGTGTCTCTAAGGCATTCCACAAATTTAAAATTTAAATTGTTGGGGTTATTTTATTTAGTCGTCCAATGATTCCAATTTATCTCGGGGAGGTTGAAATCTCCAGTAATTACGATGTGAGAGTATTTATGTTGTGATATTGATCTGATCATATTTAGAAGTTCTACATTATTTTCTTCAGATCCCCCATTGCTTCTGTATATGCATCCAAAAAGAAGTTTGTTTTTATTCTTTAATTTGATTTCTATAAATAAGCATTCTTTGAAAGTTATGACTAGGTTTATGTAATCTGCATGCAGGGAATTTAGCACATATATTATAATACCTCTTCCTTCAGTATTTTCAAATTTTTTTGAGAATAACATGTAACCTTCTAAGGAAAATGGTGTTGTTACAGAACATTTAGGGTTTTGGGGTTTTACTTCATTAATTGCTGTTATGTAGGGTTTTAGTTTTTTGATTCTTTGTTCAAATTCATTTTTTTTGTTCCTTAATTGGTCAGCATTGGTGTAAAAACACTGAATGCTGCCCATCTCATTAAGATTATGTTTGTTTATGTTCGTTTTCCCATCTGTTGTTCTAGGTGGATGTGTACTCTTTATTGGCTTTTTCTTATCTTTTTTATTCTTCTTTCCCATGGTGGACCCCTCACTCTGTACAGGTATTCCCCCGACTCATCTGCTGCTTCCTGTCTCTTTGCTTCTTCATAGAGCTTTTTAGATTCTTTTCTTTCTTGTTTGGTTTTGTCGTGGTCAATTTTTTTATTTTTGAACTTATCATTGTCCTTGATGTGATGGAACTTTCGAAGAAGGGTGCGTTTTTTGTCAATGTGCGTTACTGTAATCAGTACTGGTCTGGGGCTGTTTGCATTTTCTTTGGCTTCCCCAAGCCGTAAGATTTCTGTGATGTCAGTGTCTGTAAAGTTATTGTCTATTTCTGTGCATACTTGTAGGATTTGTTCTTTGTCATGTTGTTGTCTTGTAGTTTTTAGTTGTGATGTTGTTTCTGGCAGGTGAAGATGATTACCGGTACATTGTTTAATCTTTTTTCTCCTTCTTTTGTTTCAATGTTGTGCTTCTTTGCTTGTAGTTGTACAACTTTTTTCACTTCATTTGGGTTAATGGTTAGCTTTGTTTGGGCTTGTGTTGGGCTCTTTTCTTCTACCTTGGATTCTGAGATAATTTCTCTCACTCTTTTCTCGTCGACTTTGGATCCAAGTTCTTTTTCTATTTAATTTATTCTGTCTTCCACTTTCTTTAGGAATTGCTCGCACCTCTCCTCACAGCTCTTTTCATTTTTGAGATTTTTCATTACTTTTGAGTCATAGGGTGGACAAAACCAATGTATTTGCTGTTTATCTGTCATTAGTTTATATTCTTTATTGTTTAAGTCCACACATTCAATACAAAAATGTTTCTCGCAGAATTCGCACTCTAGCAGTTTATGGTTTGGTCCTTTGAAGTTTTGTTTACACCCTGTGCATGTCCAAACTTCATCATCAACAGTTGTCCACTGAAAATCAGTTTTACTTTTTGTCCTTGGTTATTTTTGCAGGTTGCCATGACCTACTTTAGTTTTATATCCCTTATTATAATATTTATTTAGTATTTTAGAGTTGTGCAAGGGATCAAGGCAGTGCTGGGAGAAGATGTTGAGTAGTTATAGAATGATGCCCAGGGCGACTCTGGGTTTAATGAGTTGCGTTGATGAACAAGCCAGATTAGTATAAAGTGAAGATTTGTGCAGGATGGTTGAAGAAATGTGTTTATGTCTAACTAATTAATAATGATTATGCCTACATAATTTATAATGTTTGTCTACATAATTTTAGTGGCTTTAACTAAGTTTGTATGTTAAGCTTCTGTTTACTTTTAATTGTGGCGGGAAAATTTTGAATATGAGTTGCGTTATAGTTACGATCCTAAGGGTAGAAGTTTTCTATTTTCTGGTATTAATAACAGTATGGGGTTTGAATTGTGCTGTGGGTTTAAGTATTTACTGAAGAGCTTTAAATTTGTTAGTTTATGATGAGATTTAGTGCCGCTGGTGTTGCTACGTACGCGCCTTGTACCGGAACCGGAAGTCCTAACCCATTTGTTGACAACTTTCTCCTAGCACACGAGTATGAGAATGCTTAATCCTTTGGTTTTGGTGCGCACTTAGCACGGACTGTCTGAGGATATTGGCGCGTTAGAAGTGATTTATTATTATTATTACACCATTACTTGTGTCCATTCACTGCATCTAGAAGATGCCACAATCAGAAATTCAATATTCTACCCACATGACTTAGATCATACGTTGACACAGTCATTTTTCCTAGATATCACTTGGCTGTGGAATGACCTTCTAGCAGACTTTGTAAATCAAGACAGTCTGGAAGTCATCAGACAGGGCCTCTAGAAGATTAGTTTGTTTCAATAAAAAAGAAACGGAAAAATATGCAATACTGCACTGTAAATTATTCATACTGGGTTCAAAAGATTTTTATTTGCTACCCTTTGCTGTGCAGCATGTAGGACATCAGCAATGTGACAGGAGATCAGCCAACACCAGGTTTACTAATTCCATTGCAAAATCAGCCCATAGTGCGGTCTGTTGTATTCTGCCTTCCCACTTTGGTTCTGCCATCCCAGAAATTTGTGTTCTGCCATCTCAGCTGTGTTCTGCCACACGGACTGTTTTCTGATACCCAGCTGTGCTTCTGCCACTAAAACTGTTTTACCACCCCAAATGTGTGTCAGCCACCCGAAGTGTGTTCTGCCACCCCAAATGTGTTTTGCCACCCGACGTGTATTCTGCCACCCCGTGTGTTCTGCCACCCAAAGTGTTTTCTGCCACGTGAAGTGTGTTCTGCCACCACAAGTGTGTTCTGCCACCCCAACTGCTGCAGCCCACCTGTGTTTTGCTACCCTAGCTGTGTTCTGCTACTCAAAGCTTTGTGTTCTGCCATCCCAGCTGTGTTTTGCTACCCAGCTATGTTCTGCTACCCATGCTGTGTATTGCCACTCAAAACTGTGTGTTCTGCCACTCCAACTGTTGTCTGTCACCCCAGATGTGTTTAGTTACCTCAGATGAGTTGAGCCAGTCTGCCATCCATATGCCAAGTCATCCGAATATTAAAACACATTTGGTATAGTTAGAAAAACATTTCTTTCAGCTAGTGTGATTCACACAAACTTAGCTCACCGTTATTGAATGCATGCGTTTTCCGTAGAAATAATTTATGACAAAAACGAACAGAACAGCAAGGACATGACATTATAGAACGTTTGTTATGAATTTCAAATTGGTGCAGTATAAAATGTCTTATTATTACAGAGCCCTTTCCTAGAAGTGGACACAGAATTGTTGTTGACGATGGCAACCTGTATTCGATCGGTGGCTACAACCCAGATTTCTGGGAAGTACCCAATGATGGAGATACATACTACCCACTATTTAGAGAGGTCAGTTCTACACAACTCCACCTGGGAATGACATGTAGTAATATGAAGCATTATCAAACGGATCGAGATTTGTTCACAAAAAAAACATGCAGATTACTTAATAAAGCGGATTATCAAAAACGTTGTGTAACATGTTACTCTTCATATACCTGCTTTGTATTGTTTAGTAGTTTTTAAGTTTGTGTGTCGTTATATTTGTGTGTGCATTTATGTAATTGGGGCATCTGTTTGCAGCTTTGGAAGTTCAACTTTGCTAACAGGAAGTGGACGCGACTAAAGACTAATGGCTTCATGCCTGTTGAACTCGCCTCACATACAGGTCCGTGTCTTGTGTGATCGTCTACACATGTCCAACTTGCGAACTATCATACTGTTGTTTTTCCATACGTATGTCTACTCTACATATGGTGTTGCTATTACGCTTTAAAATAAAAGTTCATTCTCTTATTTTTGTTGACCACTTTTATTGAGATTCTGCTCCCGAGTCAGTATTTTTGATAAGCCACATGTTTCCTCCAACTGCATACAAAGAGGGACATGTAACATTTCTATGTATTCCCATCATGTAGATTTCATAATGAATATGTTTCAAAAGACTAACAAATATTTCAGAAAGACGTGGTGCACCTGTAATATAATAAACCTTTAACGCTTCCTTGTCCACTTACCATCTCAGGTGTTTGATCTGGATGGCAGTCTTGTTAAATCATGTTAAATATTAAGCTGTGCATTTATCTCCAGTTGAAGAAAGTAGTTTCCACTGTATGACTTTGAGACCTGTTGATTCAATGGACATTTTTATTGCAATAAAGTCAGAGTGCAATTTTAATTCACTCAATACTGTAATTCCAAATGCATCCATTTTAGATGGCGGAATCTCTGTGCACCAGTGGGTGCTGCAGATTATATCGGCCTCTATACCCCCTGGCGTTGTCACACTTACATTTATCCGGGCATTAAATTTTCATCCAGATGATGTTTCTGTGCATACCATTTGGTATCGGTAGATCAGGTGGTTATAAATAATATTCGGTCGTTAATTATGTTCCATTTGTTTTAAAAGCACGGACACTAGTTAGAGTACATTATTACTAATTGTAAATATGGTATAATAGTTAGCGCATGTACATAAATAGAGCACAGGACCGATCACGTGATCACCATGGCGCAATATTCTAACATGACTTTGCTGAGTGTGTGCGTGCATGCGTGCGTGTGTGCATGCTTGCATGTATGTGGTGTGTTTGGACGTGCGTGGTGTGTGCGTTTCCCATGGCTTACACATTGTTATAATTAATTATTATGTTACCTAGGCGTCAGGGCCAGGACGGGAGCTTGGGGGCTAAGGTTAACGCCATTGACCGTTATTTATAAATAGCGGTCAATGGTGCCGAGGGGTGGGACATTGATGGCAATGGAAGCATACCCAATGGCAACTAATGTCAACAATTGACTCGCGCATATGCAGAAATGTCAACCGGATAAAATTTAATGCCGGATAAATGTCAGCATGACAGCATATTTCCTTGCTATTACACTGAAGTTAAGCTGAGCCAATAAACTTGTTGCCTTTCAAGATTCTGCTGATTGGGTTCGGGAAATAGAAATATTTATTTGAATACACATTACTGCTTAGCCACTCATGAGGATGGTTGAACAGGTAATTATATTTAGATTCCATGAAGTCGCCTTTAATCTCAAAAAATGTGTGCATGCACCTGCACTATTCTTGCGGGTGGTACAGTCATGACCCTCAGAGTCAGTTATTGGAAAATATACAACTGATTCAGTACATTCTATACTTTGCGTAGGATATCTGTAGTGTAGTCTACCACCCTGCGACAATGCATAGTGGCGACTGTGTTCAGTCGACCAGATAATTTCCTGCTTGATTTTAGAGTGTTGTTCTCTCTCCTCCAGCCTTCCTCCGTGGCTCCAACCTGATGTTGTTCTCTCTCCTCTAACCCTCCTTCATGGCTCCAACCTGATGTTGTTCTCTCTCCCTCAACCCTCCTCCATGGTTCCAACCTGATGTTGTTCTCTCTCCCTCAACCGTCCTCCATGGTTCCAACCTGATGTTGTTCTCTCTCCCTCAACCCTCCTCCATGGTTACAACCTGATGCTGTTCTCTCTCCCTCAATCCTCCTCCATGGTTCCAACCTGATGTTGTTCTCTCTCCCTCAGCCCTCCTCCATGGCTCCAATCTGATGTTGTTTGGGGGCACGGGGGTGCCCTTTGGGGAGGCGGCCTGCAACAACCTACACATCTGTAACCTGAAGAGTCTCACTTGGAAATATGTCAAGTGTGAGGGGGAGCCACCCATCCGACTCTACGGTCATGTAGGTTTCAACTTCCTTGTTCGATGTTTTGTCACAGGGTGGCACTGCACTTTTATATCTATCAGTCATATGTACTTGTATCAACAACAAACAGAAGTTTACTGAATATTTATTGTTAATAATTAAAGTCTGTATTTTATGTCTATTATTAATATTTATTATCGCAGGGCAAGCTGAATAAACAAATGAGTAAGGAAGACAAGAAGAAATATCTAGAGAAGAAATGTGAAAAGATAGAACTATGTATGAGAAGGAACAATAGTCGCAGTATGTTCGAGGAAATAAAGTCTATGACACAGTCGATTAAACCTACACTTAACGTTATCAAAGATGAAACGGGGATGACTCTGACAGAAAGCGATGACGTACTTGAAAGATGGAAGCAATATTGTGAAAGCATGTTTAAGAAAGAAGAAACAGAAGAGGTAGATATGGATGAAGGAAGGGAGTGGACAGAACCAGAAGATGAACTTGAGCCTTTGTGTTCAGAGGTCGAGTGGGCAATAAAAAGTCTAAAAGACGGAAAATCACGTGGCACTGATGACATCACTGCAGAGCTAATAAGAGCAAGTGGCGAAGCAGGCCTGGATATCTATCTCACATTATGCAAGAAAATATGGAAAAGTGGAACATGGCCCATGGACTGGAAACGAGCCATCCTTATACTAATACCGTAAAAAGGTGACATACTAGAATGCTCAAACCACTCATCAGCCATGCGAGCAAAATTATGCTAAAAATCATAATGAAGAGAATCACAACAAAATTAGAATGTGAAGTCGACAGAACACAACAAAATTAGAATGTGAAGTCAACAGAACACAACAAATTAGAATGTGAAGTCAACAGAACACAACAAAATTAGAATGTGAAGTCAACAGAACACAACAAAATTAGAAAGTGAAGTCAACAGAACATAACAAAATTAGAAAGTGAAGTCAACAGAACACAACAAAATTAGAAAGTGAAGTCAACAGAACACAAGCTGGTTTCCGGACTGGAAGAGGAACAAGAGATCATATTTTCAACCTGACGATGTTAATTCAAAAATGCAGAGAATTCAAACATGACCTTAGGATCTGTTTCATAGATTATTCAAAAGCCTTTAATCATGTTAGTCATCAACAACTCTGGAAAACCTTGATACACATGGGATTTGACCAGAAAATTGCATTACTTATCCGAAATGTATATGTTGGACAGCAGTATGCAGTGAGATTAGAATGTGGTACCACATATTGGTTCCCAGTCAGCAAGGGAGTGAGATGGGTGCATTTTGTCTCCCCACCTATTCAGTTTATACACAGAAAATATCATGAGAGAAGTCGAGACTGACACCAGAAGCAAGTTTTTTAATGGACTGAAAGTGAATGGACAGGAGATATATGAATTGAGATATGCCGATGACACAGCGTTAATATCCGATACAAAAGAGGGATTGGATAAACTGATAACTACTGTTAAAGAGCAAAGTGAGATGAAAGGATTGAAACTAAACGTAAAGAAGACTAAGATTGTGGATGTGATGGGATGTCGAGAACCATCAGAAGTCACAGTAGATGGCGAGGAAATAGAACGAGTGGAAAGTTCTGAATATCTGGGGTCACTGATAGAAGGGGATGGAGATGGGACGAAAGAGATCAAGCGGATGTTGGTAATGGCGAGTAAAAAGTTGACGGAGATGAAGAAGCTGTGGAAAGCAACGAACAAAGATATGAAACTACAAATGATCCGAGTCTGCATATTTCCAACTGCTACGGATGGATGCGAAACCTGGACTCTTGATAAGAACATTACTAAACGTATAAATGCATTTGAAAACAAGTGTTATAGAAAGATATTACGAGTTTCGTTGCCTGAACATAAAACTAACGAATCCATCGCAGATGAGCTTGGTGTCATACCCGGGACTTTATTGAACTTTGTAAAGAAACAGAAACCAAGTTATTTTGGCCATGTGAAATGGCATCAATCTCTAGAGAGGCTAATAATGGAAGGTAAAATTGAAGGCAGCAGAAGCAGAGGAGACAATGGGAGAAGGACATAGAGGAATGGATGGGAGCAGACGTCTGGCGAGTGGGGAAATTGGCAAATGAAAGAGCTGGCTATAGACAATCCATCAAGGCTGCAATGTCCGGAAATGGATAAGCAAACACAACAATTCATTTTTATTGCTTTTCCTGGTAATTTTATGAAAAGTTGATACATTTGAGGCAATGAAACTTGGATTGATGCAAAATATAGTGATTGTTAGTATCAGATGATTCTAAAATGATGGTGAGCTTGTTCCAAATTTTTAGGTGCAACTACTGATAAAGCACACTTGCCCAGGTTAAGCTTTGTTTTGAAACAGAAGTTCTGAGAACGAAGATCTTAAGTCTCGGGGCATATTTGATAGATGCAGGAGACTAGTCATATAGTGGCTTTTTCATAAATAGAGTACGATACGCAATACGGGACAATTTAAATTCGATCTTTTCCTAGAGACAGGAGTCTAGGGTTGACCAAACATAATTCCGTGCGTGTCGTCTACTTTCAGAGCATGACCATCGTAGGCCAGTACTTGTACGTGTTTGGTGGTACGACGGGATGGGAGTACAATGCAGATCTCCACCGACTCGATATGTCTCGGTGGGTGTGGGAGGTCGTCAGAACCAACAGCGAGCCACCTGATGGCAGGTAAGAGAACTAAGCTCATGCACGAGATATATTGTTTGATCTGATTTCGGTAGTTATTATTACTAGCAAAAATGGCATCCTTTGGATGGCAGAACGTACATACAGATGCAGAAGACGGTTTCCCAAAGTATGTATATGAGGTGTTTGTTATGACAGATGGTAGCAGTGTTTGCAGCGTGTGCATTTGTTGTTTCTTGCAAGTTATGGTTTATGTGGCGAACAATTGGTCTAACGTCCAGCATGAACCACAAATTTATTGTAAGAATGCTTAGCTTATTGGGAATTTAAAAAATGGTGTTACTTTTCTTCCGTGGGATCCATTAGTCCCTGAAAGTTTGGCTCCCAAGATGTAGACGATCTAGGAAGAAACCTACCCCTTTACATGCATACATAAGTCAGCTTGGTTACAGTTAGATTAAATTAGAAATTTTTTAATTTAAAGTAACGTTTCGTAAAGATTTTGTGTAATTTAGATTTCTCCTACAGGTATCGACATGAAGTTGCATGCTATGCCCGGAAACTGTACATATTTG
This sequence comes from Escarpia spicata, assembly GCA_963995525.1. Taxonomy (NCBI): domain Eukaryota; kingdom Metazoa; phylum Annelida; class Polychaeta; order Sabellida; family Siboglinidae; genus Escarpia; species Escarpia spicata. Next base: position 10,778,471 of record OZ023205.1, on the reverse strand, counting down.
GAGGTGGCAGATCAGCTGCCTCTTACAAATTTAAAATGGTGAGTCAGATAGTTTTATTCATGTTGTTGTTTTTTTCGGACAGCAAGTCCATCAGTGATTGCATTTGGAAATATTATGTTAATGTTTTATTTTAGATATAAATTGAATTGTAGAAGCTGTGGTCTGCGATAAACAACTTATATATGCGAACGTGTAGTCGATACTGGTGCTCAATTATTTACAGTATAAATTTTTTATGTTTCCTGGTCTGTAGTCAAGTCTATCTTGGTGTCTTTTAAATTAATGCAGCAGTAATTTTGAAGAAAAAAACATGTCAGTTTGAAAACATTTCATGTGAAACAATGAAAAATAACACATAATAGAACACCTTATAACAGGGCATAAAATAGTTGTGTTATTGAAATTGAAACATAATTTACAGTTGCTGATATTCATTCCATTAATGTTATACATGTAACTGACATAATAATAATACTGATTAACTACACTGGATGAGTCATTGACGTTAACACAACTCTGCAGTAAATCTGCTACAAGTGAGACTAAGACATTTGTCGATGAATGATTATGTTGCTTACTTTGTCTCTGTTCCTCAGATTCCTGTCTTTGAGATAGACACTAACAGGTGGCACCACTATTCCTGCGTGCCAGACAGCGTCCACGGTATGGCTTCAGTCATTTACATCTCATTCACATGTTTTAAGTTAATTAGAACATATTCTTAACATTCTTAATAATATAACAATGTTTCACAACAATACACCATTAGACATAACATGAATAGTTTTTTAACATCATTTCTAGAGCCTAAACATTTGAGTAGGAACAAGCCACGGACATAGCAAACTCATTTATATACTTGCGTGATAAAATTACATTACATATATTAAAAAGTATAGATATGATTTTGAACATTGTTTAAGAATGTCAGTGTGTGAATGGTTGGTTTTGTTTGATTCTCAGATTTTCCCGCAGCGCGTCGATGTCACAGTTGTGTTCAACTTCAACATGGTAACACTACCATTCACGGTCTTGAATAACGGGGAACTAACCTATCCATCACATGACCTGTTGCCTAACAAAACCCCCGTCAAGCCATCAGAAAACATTAGACATTCCGTTGTATATTTTGTTGAAAAGTGTTCCTTCATGACAAAAACATAACACAAAGTCTTTTACGTGACAACTGTGCGGGAACGTTAGATTTGTAAGATGGCATGCAGCAGTAGTAATATAATTCACGTATATAACATATAAACTTTGTTAGCAAAGGCAAAACTTGACGGAGGTCACGCCCAAAAATTAGAGTATGACACAGGCAAACCATGAGGTACTGGATACATAAATTACTGACTACCCGGGTATGTCATTTGACCTTTGAATCTTGCATACAACTGCAGTTTCTTTTAAGTTTTACCTATGTTACGACTATGAGCATTAACCGGGGTTATAAAATTGTTATATGTTCTATTATATGTGATTAACTTTTCATTACAGTGAGTCTGTGAACATTTTAATAAAAACAATGTTTGCTTTATCATTGCAACACAGTGGACGTACTTCTTAGCAATTACTTTTGGGGCATTTATGTTTTGTATAGATGTGTTTAGATAAAAAGATGTGCAGTGGTGCTTTCTTGTTGAAGCATTATGTGCCTTCCTAATGCAAGTAGAGGACTGAGTGAGTGACAGTTTAGAGTAACGGGTATGCGAGTTGTCTTCATGCAGCTTGCTAAAATGTTCCCATTTTTCAGATGTGTACATGTGTGGTGGCTATAATGGTGAGACGATATTCGGTGACTTCTGGGTACTTGACATCCTGACCCTACAGTGGCGCCGCCTACACACAGACCTGCCGCAGCCCATCTACTTCCACTCTGCAGCTGTCACTGCGGTGAGTGCAGACATGTTTGCCATGGCTGCAGATTACCTCTAGCTAATTGTCTAATTTTGACAAAATTCATGAACGTGTCATTTATGTTCCGATATAAAACTGCACAGTTTTTATAATTAGCTTCCTGATGATGGTATAATGTTGTGTAATTGGTTTGGTTTCTAGGTAAAATGTACAATGAATTTTAACCATAATTCCATAACAGGATTAACATTGGCGCACGTTTTCTCTATAGCTGCTCCCAAAATCTGGAATCAACTATCTGGCATTTTATAATCGTCTGAAAATATAGGTACCATTCGTAAAAAACTCGACTTATTTATTTGAAATTGCATTCCCACCCTATTACCTTCAGTTGTCCTTTGTTCTAATGATCTTGCTCATTCCTGTTCACGATTCTGCCTAGACATTCTTGTATGTTGTGCCTCCGAGCTCAAATTCCTGGGGATGTAGACGCTATAGAAGCGTTTCTTTTTATTATGTTGAAGACAATTATTGTTAATTAGAGAATATGTATATGTTTATGGTAATAGAATGACTGTTGAATATAATTTTTCATAAACTAAAAGCCATGTTTCTGCCAACAGAGTGGGTGTATGGTGGTTTGTGGCGGCGTTACGAAGATCGATGATAAACGTACATCAAACGTCTACACGGTCTGGCTGAAAGTGCCTAAACTGAAAGAACTCTGTTGGCAGCTTCTGACGCACGCGTTGCCTGATATGGACCAGATTCCACAGAAGCAACTGCTGGAAATCGGCATACCAAATGATCTGCTTGGTCGTCTCTCCTGATTAAAGGAAATACACAACTTTAAAGATTGGAGAGGATGCATGTCAAAAGAATGTGTTGTTAACTTGCACCACTACGGTGAATACTGTCTAATAGATGCAGGCAACTGAATTTTATTTACAAAACATAAATTATTGTTATTACTTAGTTAGGAGATCTTATCACAGCAGATGGATTATATTAAGAAAGTATTGTTGATGAATCTGACAAAACTTATGTATTCTGTTCAGTTCTGTTTTGTTAAAAAACCCATGACCTAAACTTTCTACACTGCTGAAATACATCCATACTTATGTTGGTTGTCAGCATCGTCACAAATTCTAAATAATGTGTAACTTATTATGAGTATGAAATTAAGACTGTATGGCCATATGAGATATTAATAGGTGTGGTATGTGTTGGGGGAATTTGTCAAGTTTTCTTAATACAACCAAGTTTGGTGACAAATCAGCAGACACTCCGGTCACCTTTACGACATCTGCATTCACCACTAGATGGCACTGTGGGCAACAGGTAATCTGACCCTACCACTAATTTCGTCATTCGCATCACATGGTCCACCTCTCCACGTGTTATGTACAGCTCTTTATGTCGACACAAAACTCTCATTTATGAGAGAACAACACAAACACGTGTTAAGGTATGAGGTATGTGTGCGAGTATAACATTGTGTATATAATATGTACCCTAAACCAGCAACTATATGATATGATACAGAACAAAATGTCTTATCCTCCCTGGAAACTGTTCTGCAGATGTGTCATGTTTAATCTACAGTAAAACCAGAAACAAGTGTAAGCACTGGTGTTGTTTTATTCTTGATACAGAGCTACATTGCTTCTGCGTCTTTAATTTCTGTCCGCAATCGGTATGATCACCATTGATTGTTATTGACATTGCAATGGTGTTTCTCTAAAATTGTAGTCATTTGCTTTTAATGACATGCACAAAATATAACATTGGCATACATAATAATGCCGCAACTTTAAACAATTGTTTTGGTTCAAACTAGGTACCCTTGTACACACAAAAATACCAACATGTCACAAAATAATAATACCTACAGTTCAGATGCCTACTAAAACCAAACTCACATAACGGAATCAAAGTCCTCTGGAAATTCAAGCGATCATGAAACACACCTAATAAAATGCGTGTTGATAAATATTCTTCTGCGCCTTTGGTCTCTATGCGTGCCTATGCAGTGTGCCACAAACCAGTTGTCCAATGAGGCGCCAGTCCTTCATTGAAAAAGGTGTCGACATCCAAATTCAACAATACTTTAGTCTCCACTTGTACATTGTACAAGAATCAGATCCTGTTCAGCTTATGTAGTATTTCAGGATATGTCACAGCAAATTAGACAACAGCAACCGTAACAATAGCTGGTCTCTATTAGACTTGGCTCACAAGACTGACAATGTCTTGACAAAACAATTTGTAAGCTTCCATTTCAAACCAATATATAAAACAAAATTTACCAGACAAGGGATTCTTACAGATTCTCTTTAAAGGAACCCAGAAGCGTTATGTCCAAAATATACACCGAATACTATAGTAATCTGTTGATTGAACACTGAAAAGGGCATTGGGTATCGGTCTTGAGCTTTGCAAAAAAACAGGATTTGTCATTGTTTACATGCTGATTTCTCCGCATCCTTGCGATGCTGTTGTTATAACAGTTATGAATTCTAACAGTCTCTAAACCGGGAAAGTTCTTATACCATCTTATAATATTACACTCCTTTTGCCAACAATGCATCACCGTGAAGGCTAATTGTTTGATATTCACAGGCATTATATTACTAGATCCTTCAGTGTCTAAATATTACGTACAGTTAATGTTTTAATTTCCATTTTCCTAGATCAAGTATCCACCTTCCAATATGGCGTTTGGTTTATTCCAATTTTTTTGATTACGTCGGAAACATTCACTGCAGATTTTCACGCACCCATCTATAATGCAGATTTCACACAGCCACCTATAATTAACAAATATCAATGTTTGCATCACGTCCATTTTTGATGGGCGAAACTTTAATTTTGAAGAAAAATGTTATTTTAAGAAGCCACGCCCCAGATGATAATATTTCCGCCATGTCGCGTCATCGCTCTGAGAAGTAGCTGCGTAGAATGGCGGCCTCCTCAGCCATTTCTTCCTCTGTCCTCAACTCGTCACTTGCACTACCCAAGTCCTTGTCATGGGTCTGCAACTGAAATACAACATCCAAGTATTAATAATAGTAATAAACTTCTATGGTACTGGTATCCCCAGGAATCTGAGCTCGGAGGCGCAACATAAAAGATCATTAGGCAAAATCGTTAACAGGGACGAGCAAAAAATCATCTCGGGGGGGAAATCAACATCCAATATCAGACGAAATTACTTTTGTTTGGAGGATGAGGTTCAGTGTCAGTTTCATCTGGTATTGAACATAGATGTTTTATGCTTCGGACCGATACTGTTAATACATTAATATTATATCAGTGTTTACAAACTTTCCATTTGAGGGGGTGCAAAGCTGAGGACAGATGAAAGTAATTACGCCTGATATCGAACATCAACGTTCTGAGATAATCCCTAACATGGAACATCAAAGTAAACCTGCCCGTTTCTGCTCTGATCTATCTATGTACCCCCCACCCACCCTCCCACCACCTGGCTCTGCAACTAAAATACAACATCCAAGAATTAAAAGCATTCGATGTTTGCTCGTCTCATTTCAGATTCATTTTGTGCAAAACCAAACCTATCTAGCATCCACTAAGATTTGCATTTTCTCTTTAAACAAGCTATTAACTTATTTAATAAATTCTACATGTAGAATCAAATCAATTCAAGTAATTCCCAAGATTGGAATCTTCGTGAAAATGCGTGATGCAATTATGCTCTGGTTTTTGTGTTGATATTGTCAAGTTTCTTTGCGCTCAAAAACAATGTGACCTATGAATTCATTAAAGGTTAGGTGTCAGCCTGGCAATTAGTTTTCAGAAATTACCACAGATAACAACCATAGACAATTCATTTGACTATTTAAACAATTGTACACATTTTTTATTAAACCTAATGCTGATAGTCGAAGCCTGCAAGTTTCTGCTCTGATCTACCTTCACAACCACCACCCCACCATGCATGCCCCCTGTTCCTGTCAAATACCTCTACACGATTTGGACCATTTATCTCACAACGTTTTGTTCCTGTCGTTTTAAAATCATCTTCAGTAAACAACTGAAGACATGTTTTGAAATTGCTTTTCCACCTAAAAACCTTGATGCTCCCTTGTTCTGAGGATGACTTTTCCATGTCCCTGTTCATGCTTAACGGTTCTGGTTTGCTGTCCCTCTGAGCTCAGGGTCCTCAGAATTTAGGTGTTGTAGTCACTACTATTATTATGGTTATACTGGCCTTGGTCTAAATACAGATTTCAAAATCACTATTTATCAACAGAATTGTCTCGATAACAAATCACTGGGAAAATTGATGACAAACTTTGTATGTGTGCAGTATCGATGACATCTTTGTCATTTTGTTTACTGTTACCTTTACCATTTTGTTTACTGTTACCTTTACTTTAATAAGATTTAACAATATTGCCATCCAGAGAATTAACTCTAGATGGCAGGTGGACAAGGAAGCCCTTTGGCTTATCGAGAGTCCAACCCTTTTATCTACATATACCTTCTGAGGTATGTGTCGATTTAATTTTTAAACATTCACACTACTAGTACCCACACAATCATCAGATAATCTGTTCCAGTCATTCACAGTCCTTTGTGAAAATGAGAACTTCCTTACGTCTAATCTACACTGCTCCTTTACTAATATAATTTCATGTCCTCTAGTATTTCTATCTTTCTTAACTGAAAAAAACATTTCTATCAATATTTTCATAACCATTCAATATTTTAAACACTTCTATCTGATCTCCTCTCAATCTCCTGGTCTCTAGTGTTGTTAAACCACATTCTTTTAGGCGTTTTTCATAACTAAGATCCCTCAGTTTTGGTATCATTTTAGTCGCTCTCCTCTGTATTCTTTCTAGCATATCTATGTCCTTCTTGCGGTATGGCCTCCACGCTTGTAGACAATATTCTAAATGAGGCCTAACTATTGTTTTGTACAGCGGTATTGTTAGTTCTTTTTCTTTATATGCTATATTTCGCCTAATCAAACCAAGGATTTGATTTCCCTTTGAAGCTGCAATTCCACACTGCTCTGAAACCTGCATGTCAGCACTAATTGTCAACCCTGACTTTTTCTTTTACAGTAGTACTTAGTACAGTTCCCCCCATTGTATATTCTACATATTCGTTCCCATGTCCTGTGTGAAGGCATTTACATTTCCCAAAATTGAACAACATTTGCCACTTTTCAGACCATTTGATCAACCTGTCAAGATCATCTTGTAAATGCTGTCTATCTCCATCACTTTTAAGCCTTCTAAACACTTTTGTATCATCTGCAAATTTCAACACCTTGCTAGCTATATCATCGTCCAAATCGTTTATATATATTAAGAATAATATAGGTCCCAGTACTGATCCCTGTGGAACCCCACTCAAAACTGAGCATTCTGTTGCTGTCTTATTCTTCAGTGTGTTATTCCAGTCTATCTTTGCTAAATATTTCCTAATTTCCTTATATCTTCCTTTGTGGAAATTTCTCCTGAACTGTTTTTTATTATTTCTTTCTGATTTTATTTTGATGGTAAAATGTATCTGGTTGTGATCACTACTTCCCAGAGGCTCACATAATTTAACATTGTCAACTAATTCATTCTGTGAGGACAAAACTAAGTCTAACAAATTATCTCCCCTGGTTGGTTCTAGCACATGTTGAGAAAGGAAACTATCTTGTACTAAAACAAAAAACTTGTGATCCTCACTACCCATACTCTGTAGAGATTTCCATTTTATATGCCCATGGTTAAAATCCTCCATAATAACACAGTCCCGTTTGCTCACTTCCCTTATAGCGTTTTGTATTTTTTCATTCTCTTCTATGCTTATGTTTGGACTTCGATAAACTAATCCAACCGTTAACGTTGAGTTTCCTGTAACTATGTTACACCAAACAGCTTCTTTGCAATCTGCTTCTCTGTCTAATTTTATTTCATAAGCCTGGATAAATTCTTTAATATATAAAATAACTCCACCTCCCCTTCTTCCTATTCTATCTTTCCTAAACATTACATATCCTGTCAGTCCCAATTCGGCATCTGATATATCGGTGGTTGCCCATGATTCGGTTATACCTATTATGTGAGGGTCAGTATCTTCTACCATAATGTTTAGTTCATTTCGTTTGTTTACTATACTCCTTGCATTTAAACAAACACATTTATACCCAGCTTCAGAACAGTTTTCCAGACTGTTCTTTGCTGAATTTTGTTTGTTGTCGTTATCTATGCCTCCAGTTTCAGGCTTCTGTGTGAGTCCCCCTGCGAATTTAGTTTAAATAGATGCAACCTGTCCCACTGTCAACAGATCGCAGCAGATTCTCTGAGAATACTGCTGCCCCCTTTCCACTTAGATGGAGGCCATCTCTCATGTACATATCTTCTCTCCCAACAAAGTACCCCCATGAATCTATGAATCCCACGCCCTCTTCCTCACACATCTGCTCAACTAGTGCGTTGATCGCCATCCTCTTACAATTTCTGTATCTTGCCCCCCTTCCTCCCATTACTGGCAAAATTCCTGAGAGAATAACCTGTTCCACTCTTGTCTTCTTTAGTGTCCTCACTAGATGTCTATGTACTTATATGACGATATGGCGCTAACAACTATTGCTATCATTAGAAAAGATACGATTGTAGGAAAATGGTCCATCAATCAACCATAGCTTTTAGCGATACACCTTATTCTATCCATAATCATCTGCATTTTACTCCATAATTATTTTTGTTTGTGCGAGTCCTAGTTAGTGGACATTCAGTGTTTCCAAGAATGAATGAAAACAGATTTTCATACTGGTTCACAACTTTCATTAAAATTTATGTGGACATGACATTTTTTGTGAACAGCTACCTGCTGGCCTTCCAAGGAAAACTGGTGTATATCGTGGCAAAAATACAAATGGCTGATACATCGTGATCTTCAGAAACAATTTCCTATACTCTAACTGTAATCCTCCATATTTAGTCTTCTGGTCCTTGTCCATCTATTGGATTGCAGACATTTACCTTATCATAAATATCATCGTTGTTCTTGAAGTCTCCCTTCTTCCGAGGCATTATGTGAACATGGACATGCTGCAAATAAACACATTGTCAGTTGGTTCCTCTGGTACTGTGTGGAGCCAGATGACAATAGGAAAATTTAATTTCTGGCTCTTGCAATACTGAACACTAAATATAGGGCACAGCATTGCCACTGAATGCATAAACAGAAAGTTCTTGATTTCTTCAAATATATAAACGTATCACTTTATTATCTTCCACACTGAAGCCATAGTGATTACAGAATTGAAGCACAATTACATCATTACCTGGTATATGTCCTAAGGCAAGAAAACATAATTACTGACATATGGAAACTTCCAAAATAACACGACCAATAAATGATACTAATGTAGTGGTAACTATAATTGTGGCCCGCCCCAGCGAACCAGGTTTTAAGTGAAACAGGTCTATTCTGCACTCGAGGCCAAAAATAGCTGTTTTTGGTCATGTTCCATAATTTTTTATTTATTTTGGTAGAACCAAAAAGGTACAAAACTCCAGTTCACAATTTACTGTGGCAGGTCAGAATTGCTCCGTGTTACAAAAGACGCAATCAGTGCCAATATTGGACTGCACATGATTGTGCATCATAGTAAAACAGTCCCCTGACGTATCCAGCAACACCTGGCTCTTGAGGATGTAACATAGGAATGTGAGTGAAACGGTTCCTTGGCTGGTGAGGATGTGTGACTGACCTTGACGGACTGTCCAGCCTCCGGACCATCCTGCACACCGATGGTCAGCGATGTCCTCTCATAGTGCTTCTCCACAATAGTTGAGATGGTCTGCACCGACTGGAAGAGATCAGCTATCTCCACCGGAGCCAGACTCGCAAACCTCTCCACCACTCGCACCGGCGACACCAACACATCTGGCAGGTCAAGGTCATGAATCCAGGATCAAAGGTCAACATAGACTACATCAACCAAACATTCATTTTTTATTTAAAAAAACTGCAAATACAACAATAAAAAAGTAATAATGAAATTTGGCACAAGATATTCATCATATGGAATTACCCAGGTAAGATATCAAGAAATAAGATACTAGAAAAATACAAGAAATACGTACTGTTGTGTTGGAAAGAGGGTGAACAGAAGTGTAATACTTATAAAGTTCACCCCATCTAGTTTACCGGTAGTTGTAATACTCATTCAAAATTGTACTTGCAAAAAATTATAGGTAAAAAATGTATGCATAACTAGTGCGCAGTCTGCATATAAAATGTTAGTATGAATGCAGTATATTTTGTAAACCTGAATCGGAAGTGAAGATAAAAGTACAAGTCTGCATGATTACCATATGTCAATTGATCTATCCATCACGTGACCTGTTGCTTAACAACAAGGTCCATCAAACCATCAAAAAATGGATGACGAACACTTTTTTGCAAAACAATTTTCTTGAAATTCTGGCCTAAAATGTTTTTATGACAAAAACATAAAGCGAAGTTATTAAAGCGACAACTGTATGCAGAAATGTTTGATCTAGCAGTTGTCATGCCGTCCTTGCAATGTAATGCACATATTATATTACTGTTATCAACATTGTGGGCAAGTCAAAGCTTGACGGAGGTCATGTGTGTCATTCTTATTCATTAATTGGATGAAACATCTGTACACATCCAAGCACGCGCACGCACCCATCCAAGCACGCGCACGCACCCACCCACCCACCCACCCACGCACCCAATCCTAATGACTGTACGAAACTGGACACTGAATGTTTTCAGACACACTAAAAATATAATATATATAAACAATATGCACAAATCTGAACTAGAGTTACACCTATTCAAGGACGCTTTAGAAGTATGCAGAGGGGGATGCTGTACAGAAGTTAACAATATGCACATTCCGGAAGTGTGAATGAGAACTTTGAAGGATACGGCCGGGAACAACAGGCTTGATGTTGACAAACCCGATGCAGTGGGTTGACCGGAAGAATACCTGGGCTGACTTTATGTCACAGCAGCCAAACTTGTAGATGTCCTGGAACTCAATCTTCTCTGCTGCAAACACGTCAACACGTAACAGAGTTAGAACAATACATAAAGTAAACATAGCATAGTACACATTTATCTTAAAGGCTCTGTGCTTAAAGGGAACTTGTCTGTTCCATTACCTAAAATCAGTCTTGGCAGTAATTATTAACATTCAGTTTGCTGAATTGATTGATTTTGATTGGGAAGATTGCGACTGCACTGGACATGAAAGAGCCTTGAATTGGTTGTTTTGAATGTGGGAAGATCATGACTGTACTGGTCATCAAAAAGCCTTGATTTGGTTGTTTTGAATGTGGGAAGATCATGACTGTACTGGTCATCAAAAAGCCTTGATTTGGTTGTTTTGAATGTGGGAAGATCACGACTGCACTAGTCATCAAAAAGCCTTGAATTGGTTGTTTTGAATGTGGGAAGATCACGACTGCACTAGTCATCAAAAAGCCTTGAATTGGTTGTTTTGAATGTGGGAAGATCACGACTGTACTGGTCATCAAACAAGCCTTGAATTGGTTGTTTTGAATGTGGGAAGATCACGACTGCACTGGTCATCAAAAAGCCTTGAATTGGTTGTTTTGAATGTGGGAAGATCACGACTGCACTGGTCATCAAAAAGCCTTGAATTGGTTGTTTTGAATGTGGGAAGATCACGACTACACTGGTCATCAAAAAGCCTTGAATTGGTTGTTTTGAATGTGGGAAGATCACGACTACACTGGTCATCAAAAAGCCTTGAATTGGTTGTTTTGAATGTGGGAAGATCACGACTGCACTGGTCATCAAAAAGCCTTGAATTGGTTGTTTTGAATGTGGGAAGATCACGACTGCACTGGTCATCAAAAAGCCTTGAATTGGTTGTTTTGAATGTGGGAAGATCACGACTGCACTGGTCATCAAAAAGCCTTGAATTGGTTGTTTTGAATGTGGGAAGATCAAGACTGCACTGGTCATCAAAAAGCCTTGAATTGGTTGTTTTGAATGTGGGAAGATCACGACTGCACTAGTCATCAAAAAGCCTTGAATTGGTTGTTTTGAATGTGGGAAGATCACGACTGCACTGGTCATCAAAAAGCCTTGAATTGGTTGTTTTGAATGTGGGAAGATCACGACTGCACTGGTCATCAAAAAGCCTTGAATTGGTTGTTTTGAATGTGGGAAGATCAAGACTGCACTGGTCATCAAAAAGCCTTGAATTGGTTGTTTTGAATGTGGGAAGATCACGACTGCACTGGTCATCAAAAAGCCTTGAATTGGTTGTTTTGAATGTGGGAAGATCAAGACTGCACTGGTCATCAAAAAGCCTTGAATTGGTTGTTTTGAATGTGGGAAGATCAAGACTGCACTGGTCATCAAAAAGCCTTGAATTGGTTGTTTTGAATGTGGGAAGATCAAGACTGCACTGGTCATCAAAAAGCCTTGAATTGGTTGTTTTGAATGTGGGAAGATCAAGGCTACACTGGTCATCAAAAAGCCTTGAATTGGTTGTTTTGAATGTGGGAAGATCAAGGCTACACTGGTCATCAAAAAGCCTTGAATTGGTTGTTTTGAATGTGGGAAGATCAAGACTGCACTGGTCATCAAAAAGCCTTGAATTGGTTGTCTTGAATGTGGGAAGATCACGACTGTACTGGTCATCAAATTGTCTTGAATGTGGGAAGATCACGACTGTACTGGTCATCAAAAAGCCTTGAATTGGTTATTTTGAATGTGGGAAGATCACGACTGTACTGGTCACCAAAAAGCCTTGAATTGGTTATTTTGAATGTGGGAAGATCACGACTGTACTGGTCACCAAAAAGCCTTGAATTGGTTATTTTGAATGTGGGAAGATCACGACTGTACTGGTCATCAAAAAGCCTTGAATTGGTTGTTTTGAATGTGGGAAGATCGCGACTGGACATCAAAGAGCTTTGAATTGGTTGTTTTGAGTGTGGGAAGATCGTGACTGCACTGGACGTCAAAGAGCTTTGCAATTAAAACACTCAGTGTCCGTTATATTACAAATAGAGTTGTTTATAATCAGAATATTTTGTCTACATTTTGTGGAAGAAATTTAAATTGTGAGTTGTTTCAAGTACAATATATTAAATTCAATACCTTCAACACCTTTTGTCTAGTCTTAAGAACATTATACTAATTAATATAAAAAGGAGGAACAGACTACCTCCCTTTAGTATTTCTAGTAATTCCCGGCACTTGCCAACATTCTATCAATTGACTACTGTGTACGTATTTTGTGGTTATTAGCATTTGACGGTCTTTTGAGGTCTCAATCAAATAGTCAGCCTTTTTCAGAACAATATCGCCAAACCAACCTTTCTATGCTGGCACTGTATATGAGGTACACTGCATTGATCTACAAAGCAATACTGGTAAATAGCACTATATATAAATACAGCATTATTATAATAAGTACAAGAAAGAGAGCCATTTGAAGTGACCAGTCTGATGAATGCCTCCACACAGCCCAACTACGTACGTGGTAGTTTGCTCTCGACCTGGACATGTCCATAGAGGTCGTGTCTGCGATGCTTCCACACTGGCATGTCCTGACGACACTTCTGTAGGTAGTCAAGGTCTAGCTCGGCCACACACACGTCCACCTTGTTGTGACACTCAGCAACAACACATCCCCATGGATCAACGATCTGGCAACAACACAGCCCCACAGATCAACAATCTGGCAACAACACAGCCCCACAGATCAACAATCTGGCAACAACACAGCCCCACAGATCAACGATCTGGCAACAACACAGCCCCACAGATCAACAATCTGGCAACAACCCATCCCCATGGGTCAACAATCTGGCAACAACACATCCCCATGGATGAACAATCTGGCAACAACACAGCCCCACAGATCAACAATCTGGCAACAACACAGCCCCACAGATCAACAATCTGGCAACAACACAGCCCCACAGATCAACAATCTGGCAACAACACAGCCCCACAGATCAACAATCTGGCAACAACACAGCCCCACAGATCAACAATCTGGCAACAACACAGCCCCACAGATCAACAATCTGGCAACAACACAGCCCCACAGATCAACAATCTGGCAACAACACAGCCCCACAGATCAACAATCTGGTAACAACACAGCCCCACGGGTCAACGATCTGACATCAACACAGCCACATGGATCAACGATCTGACAACACAGCCTCATGGATCAACGATCTGACAACACAGCCTCATGGATCAACGATCTGACAACAACACAGCCACATATTCACCTATGACCCACTGGAAAAGTGATCCCTTTTCTTTTCAAAATAGCCTGTTTGTTACAGATTTTTCATGGCCTTAGGGTTTGTACAATATATTAAACATACCTAAAAGTCATAACAAACTTCATTTACAAAATCACCTGGAAACTGTGTCTATGTCAAGTAACACCACCTCAAGGTTGGATTTTTTGGCTAGAAAAATATTGTCACATTTTAAGAACCACTGCAATATGTAATGGCAGAACACTGAGATGAAAGTACAGTGTCGGCCTCTTTAAAGATCCACAGACAAGAGAGGACTACAAATTGAACATGGCAAACAAATTCCAAGTGCTACAAGAGCTTCAAGAAGAAGAAATCGACCTAAACAGCCGGTGTCAGAACATCAAAGAGACACTGGCACCAACTTGCCAAGAAGTGGTTGGCCTCAGGAAACAGCAGGAGAGAGAATGGATACCAGCAGAAACTGTGCACATGATGCAAGTGCGGAAGGAGAAGAAAACAGCAGTAAGCAACAGTTGCACAAAGGCACAGGAAGAGCATACAGAAGCCAACAGAGAAGTAAAGAAGAGTGTAAAAACAGACAAGCACATCTACATTGACAGCCTGGCAGATGAGGCAGAGCAAGCGGCACATAGTGGACACACGAGAGAGCTGTATGACAACACCAGGAACTATCAGGCAAGTACAGCAAGCCAGAAAGACCAGTCAAAGACAAGGAGGGAAAGACCATCACGGGAACTGTGCAACAGCTGAACAGATGGGCTGAACATTTTGAAGAACTTCTGAACAGACCTGCCCCACCAACCCCCCTCCCCTCCCCGACACCCAGCCAGTTGAAACTGACCTATCCATCAACTGTGACAACCCTACCTAGGAAAAAATCAGGAAGGCCATAAAGCTGCAGAAGATCAACAAACCAACAGGACCAGGCGATATTCCAGCAGAATCACTCAAGGCAGATGTAGACACATCTATGGAACTATTGTACCCTCTCTTTTGAAAGATTTGGGAAGAGGAAGTGGTGGCATCAGACTGGAGAAAGGGATACCTCATAAACCTTCCCAAGAAAGGAGACCTCAGCAACTGTTCCAACTACAGAGGAATCACATTTCTGTCAGTGCCAGGGAAAGTCTTCAACAGGATCATCTTAAAAACGTGAAAGACACAGTCAACCCCTTGCTAAGATATCAGCAAACTGGATTCCACCCAAACAGATCATGTGTGGATCAGACCGCGACACTGCGCATCATAGTAGAGATATCCTTGGAGTGGAACTCCTCGCTCTACATCAGCTTTGTCGACTACGAAAAGGCATTCGACAGTGTAGATAGGGAGATCCTGTAGAAACTACTACGACATTATGGAATGCCAGACAAACTGGTAAACCTCATAAAGAACAGCTATGAAGGAACGGTCTGCAGAATAATCCATAGAGGACAGCTCACGGGTCGTTTTGAAGTGAAGACTGGAGTTGGACAAGGCTGCCTGCTGTCCCCGTTCCTCTTTCTCCTGGCCATTGATTGGATTATGAAGAAGTGCACAATGCAGAGGAGGAATGGAATCCAGTGGACACTATGGACACAACTGGAAGACCTACACTTCGCCAACGATCTGGCAGCGCTGACCCACAGCCACCAGCAGATGCAGGACAAGACAACAGAACTGGCAGCCAGAAAAATGAAGATCTTCAAGATGATCACACCCAGCACTGACCCAGTCACGCCTGAATGGTGTACACTTGAAGAGGTAGAGGACTTCACCTACCTGGGCAGTGTCACCGATAAACAGGGAGGCATAAACATAGATGTATGAGCAAGGATTAGTAAGGCGAGAAGAGCATTTCTACAGATCAAGAACATCTGGACCTCCGTTGCCTGCCGAGGATGAGATCAGAAGAAGAAGGTGGGGATGGATTGGCCACACGCTCCGGAAACCAGCGTCAAGCACTAACATGGAATCTCCAAGGCAAGAGAAAAAGAGGCCGGCTGAAGAACACTTGATGAAGGGATTTACTGGCAGACACTAAGCAGATGGGCTCCACCTGGAAACAGCTGGAGAGAAGTGCTCAAGACAGAGGACTCTGTAGAGCTGTTGTCTATGGCCTATATCCCAGGAGGGACGATGGGTATAAGTAAGTAAGTAAGTACAATGTAAGAACACTGTGTTGATACTAGTGTTAACAATCATTTTACTTACATATTTTTAATACATTCAATATAATTGACACAGCACAACAGAACATTTTTACAGATTGAATTTGAAATAAATATTACTGGTACAACTAAACTTCATAGTTAAAAGTATGACACCAATTCTTGCTACTTACACTACATGGCGATACCATTTAACAAGATCTTACAAGATTGCTACCCACTGCAAAAAAACAGTTGTCAAGCAGACACAGAAAACGTTGGCTTATCACACACCCTGGCTATCAGACAGATATTGTTTCTTCAAAAGTACAAATATTTCTCTATATTTTCAACAAACACTAATTCAATGAAAGGATCATTTTCAAAGGAGCGACTTCTTTGACGTACTTACCATGGCATGGCCATAACTTGACCGCTTCTCATGGTGTTGACCAACCTGGGCAGCAGCTATCACATAGCACTGGTTCTCAATGGCCCGACTCCTCAGTAACACCTGAGACAACACACAATCAATAACACCTGAGACAACACACAATCAATAACACCTGAGACAACACACAATCAACAACACCTGAGACAACACACAATCAACAACACCTGAGACAACACACAATCAACAACACCTGAGACAACACACAATCAACAACACCTGAGACAACACACAATCAACAACACCTGAGACAACACACAATCAACCACACCTGAGACAACACACAATCAACAACACATGAGACAACACACAATCAACAACACGAGACAGCACACAGTCAACAACACCTGAGACAACACACATGAGACAACACACAATCAACAATATGAGACAGCACACAGTCAACAACACCTGACACAACACACAATCAACAACACCTGAGACAACACATAATCAACAACACATGAGACAACACATAATCAACCACACCTGACACAACACACAATCAACAACACCTGAGACAACACACAATCAACAACACCTGAGACAACACACAATCAACAACACCTGAGACAACACACAATCAACAACACCTGAGACAACACACAATCAACCACACCTGAGACAACACACAATCAACAACACATGAGACAACACACAATCAACAACACGAGACAGCACACAGTCAACAACACCTGAGACAACACACATGAGACAACACACAATCAACAATACGAGACAGCACACAGTCAACAACACCTGACACAACACACAATCAACAACACCTGAGACAACACATAATCAACAACACATGAGACAACACATAATCAACCACACCTGACACAACACACAATCAACCACACCTGAGACAACACACAATCAACAACACCTGAGAAAACACATAATCAACCACACCTGACACAACACATAATCAACCACACCTGACACAACACACAATCAACAACACCTGAGACATCACACAATCAACCACACCTGACACAACACACAATCAACAACACCTGAGACAGCACACGGTCAACAACACCTGAGACAGCACACAATCAACAACACCTGAGACAACACATAATCAACAACACATGAGGCAACACACAAACAACAACATATGAGACAACACCTGAGACAACACACAATCAACAACACCTGAGACAAAAACACAATCAACAACACCTGAGACAACACACAACCAACAACACCTGATAGACAACACACAGTCAGCAACACCTGAGACAGCACACAGTCAACAACACCTGAGACAACACACAACCAACAACACATGAGACAACACATAATCAACCACACCTGAGACAGCACACAGTCAGCAACACAAGAGACAACACACAAACAACAACACCTAAGACAACACACAATCAGCAACACCTGAGACAACACATAATCAATCACACCTGAGACAACACACAATCAACAACACCTGAGACAACACAAAATCAACAACACCTGAGGCAACACACAACCAACAACACCTGAGACAGCACACAATCAACAACACCTGAGACAACACACAATCAACAACACATGAGGCAACACACAAACAACAACATATGAGACAACACACAATCAACAACACCTGAGACAAAAACACAATCAACAACACCTGAGACAACACACAACCAACAACACCTGATAGACAACACACAGTCAGCAACACCTGAGACAGCACACAGTCAACAACACATGAGACAACACACAATCAACAACACATGAGACAACACATAATCAACCACACAACCAACAACACCTGAGACAGCACACAGTCAGCAACACAAGAG
This sequence comes from Escarpia spicata, assembly GCA_963995525.1. Classification (NCBI taxonomy): domain Eukaryota; kingdom Metazoa; phylum Annelida; class Polychaeta; order Sabellida; family Siboglinidae; genus Escarpia; species Escarpia spicata. Next base: position 10,759,927 of record OZ023205.1, on the reverse strand, counting down.
ACAACACACAAACAACAACACCTGAGACAACACACAATCAGCAACACCTGAGACAACACATAATCAATCACACCTGAGACAACACACAATCAACAACACCTGAGACAACACAAAATCAACAACACCTGAGGCAACACACAACCAACAACACCTGAGATAAAAACGCAATCAACAAAACCTGAGACAACACAAAATCAACAACACCTGAGACAGGCCACACAATCAACAACACCTGAAATGGAACACACAATCAGCAACACCTGAGACAGCACACAGTCAACAACACCTGAGAAAACACACAATCAACAACACATGAGACAACACACAAACAACAACACCTGAGACAACACACAATCAACAACATCTGAGACAACACACAATCAACAACACCTGACACAACACACAACCAACAACACATGAGACAACACATAATAAACCACACCTGTGAGAACACACAATCAACAACACCTGAGACAGCACACAGTCAACAACACATGAGGCAACACACAAACAACAACACCTGAGACAACACACAATCAACAACACCTGAGCAACACATAATGAACCACACCTGAGACAACACACAATCAATAACACCTGAGACAACACACAATCAACAACACCTAAGACGGAACACACAATCAGCAATACCTGAGACAACACACAATCAACAACACCTGAGCAACACATAATCAACCACACCTGAGACAACACACAATCAACAACACCTGAGACAACACACAATCAACAACACCTGAGACAACACACAATCAACACCTGAGACAACACATAATCAATCACACCTGAGACAACACACAAACAACAACACCTGAGACAACACAAAATCAACAACACCTGAGGCAACACACAACCAACAACACCTGAGATAAAAACGCAATCAACAAAACCTGAGACAACACAAAATCAACAACACCTGAGACAGGCCACACAATCAACAACACCTGAAATGGAACACACAATCAGCAACACCTGAGACAGCACACAGTCAACAACACCTGAGAAAACACACAATCAACAACACATGAGCCATACACAAACAACAACACCTGAGACAACACACAATCAACAACATCTGAGACAACACACAATCAACAACACCTGACACAACACACAACCAACAACACATGAGACAACACATAATCAACCACACCTGTGAGAACACACAATCAACAACACCTGAGACAGCACACAGTCAACAACACATGAGGCAACACACAAACAACAACACCTGAGACAACACACAATCAACAACACCTGAGCAACACATAATGAACCACACCTGAGACAACACACAATCAATAACACCTGAGACAACACACAATCAACAACACCTGAGACAGCACACAGTCAACAACACATGAGGCAACACACAAACAACAACACCTGAGACAACACACAATCAACAACACCTGAGCAACACATAATGAACCACACCTGAGACAACACACAATCAATAACACCTGAGACAACACACAATCAACAACACCTAAGACGGAACACACAATCAGCAATACCTGAGACAACACACAATCAACAACACCTGAGCAACACATAATCAACCACACCTGAGACAACACACAATCAACAACACCTGAGACAACACACAATCAACAACACCTGAGACAACACACAATCAACACCTGAGACAACACATAATCAATCACACCTGAGACAACACACAAACAACAACACCTGAGACAACACAAAATCAACAACACCTGAGGCAACACACAACCAACAACACCTGAGATAAAAACGCAATCAACAAAACCTGAGACAACACAAAATCAACAACACCTGAGACAGGCCACACAATCAACAACACCTGAAATGGAACACACAATCAGCAACACCTGAGACAGCACACAGTCAACAACACCTGAGAAAACACACAATCAACAACACATGAGCCATACACAAACAACAACACCTGAGACAACACACAATCAACAACATCTGAGACAACACACAATCAACAACACCTGACACAACACACAACCAACAACACATGAGACAACACATAATCAACCACACCTGTGAGAACACACAATCAACAACACCTGAGACAGCACACAGTCAACAACACATGAGGCAACACACAAACAACAACACCTGAGACAACACACAATCAACAACACCTGAGCAACACATAATGAACCACACCTGAGACAACACACAATCAATAACACCTGAGACAACACACAATCAACAACACCTGAGACAGCACACAGTCAACAACACATGAGGCAACACACAAACAACAACACCTGAGACAACACACAATCAACAACACCTGAGCAACACATAATGAACCACACCTGAGACAACACACAATCAATAACACCTGAGACAACACACAATCAACAACACCTAAGACGGAACACACAATCAGCAATACCTGAGACAACACACAATCAACAACACCTGAGCAACACATAATCAACCACACCTGAGACAACACACAATCAACAACACCTGAGACAACACACAATCAACAACACCTGAGACAACACACAATCAACACCTGAGACAACACATAATCAATCACACCTGAGACAACACACAAACAACAACACCTGAGACAACACAAAATCAACAACACCTGAGGCAACACACAACCAACAACACCTGAGATAAAAACGCAATCAACAAAACCTGAGACAACACAAAATCAACAACACCTGAGACAGGCCACACAATCAACAACACCTGAAATGGAACACACAATCAGCAACACCTGAGACAGCACACAGTCAACAACACCTGAGAAAACACACAATCAACAACACATGAGCCATACACAAACAACAACACCTGAGACAACACACAATCAACAACATCTGAGACAACACACAATCAACAACACCTGACACAACACACAACCAACAACACATGAGACAACACATAATCAACCACACCTGTGAGAACACACAATCAACAACACCTGAGACAGCACACAGTCAACAACACATGAGGCAACACACAAACAACAACACCTGAGACAACACACAATCAACAACACCTGAGCAACACATAATGAACCACACCTGAGACAACACACAATCAATAACACCTGAGACAACACACAATCAACAACACCTAAGACGGAACACACAATCAGCAATACCTGAGACAACACACAATCAACAACACCTGAGCAACACATAATCAACCACACCTGAGACAACACACAATCAACAACACCTGAGACAACACACAATCAACAACACCTGAGACAACACACAATCAACACCTGAGACAGCACACAGTCAACAACACCTAAGACGGAACACACAATCAACAACACCTGAGACACAACACAATCAACAATAAATGAGATGCAACACACAATCAACAACACCTGAGACAGAACACACAATCAACAACAACTGAGGCACAAAATAAACAGTCAGCAACACCTGAGATGCAAACATACTCACAATCTACAACATCTGGGACACAACAAACACACAATAAACAACAACTGACAGGCAGCTTGCTGTAGAATATCACTGACTCCAATTATCATACGTCAACTGTTGTTCAATGCACTCGTGAAATTTAAACAAAACAGCAGCTAAATTGATCAGAAATTCAGAGGATAATGACAACTGGAACCAGCCGGCTGTGTACACGTACCTCCCAGTGGGCCATGCCTGTAGGCATGGTGAACGCCGAGGGATAGGCGAGTATCTCAGCTCCTTGCTGGGTCAGGGATATAGCCATCTCTGGGAACCGCATGTCGTAGCACTGATGTCTTGTGTCAGGGAAACACATATATTGACACTAATGTTAGAAAATAATAGTAATATTGAGTCTGCAAATAGAGCAAAATGTTCTCACTTTGTCATGCTGTAATCAATCGCAACTGTTATGCATGTTTAAATCTATTCTTTTGGTGTGTTTTAATATATTTCCGTATCGTGACTACATGATGGATCATCACCAAAACATGAAGGAGCAATCTAAAGTTTCCATTCCAATCATGACAAAATCAGATTGTTTTACTGCATAAATAATGTGTAAAGTAGCTAACATGCACAATTCTAAAGTTATGGTAGTAATGTTGCCAATCAGTCTACATACATTACTACATAGTACTTCTTGAGGCAGTTCAGGAAGTTTAATGTCAACAGTAACGTCCTCAGGCTATTCTGTAGAGCAGTAGCAGAGAGCACACAGGACTCCTGAATTAGTAGGTTTGACTCTCAGTGAAAGATTGGAAGAAACAGCAGAGGATTGTCTTTGTGGCAGGCAAGATTATTGGTTTATCTCCTCCCTTCTTAGAACAGCTGTACAAGGAGCGAACCCTACAGAAACCAATAACAATCATAAATGATGAATCTCATCCTACTAATCACCTGGTCCAGCACCTGCCCTCATGGAAGCGCCTCAGCTCAGTATATGCAAGGAGATATAAAAGAACATTCCTGCATAATGCCATTTCCCTATACAACAGTCAATGAGACAATAAGCCTTTTTCTAACCCTGCCTTTACCGATCACTCGTTCATTCGTCACTCACACCCCTCAGAATGTCAAGTTGTATAATTTGCAGTCGCAACGACACTGATCTGTTGCCTATCACCACAGGAAGGATACAATTCCCATCCCTACTTTGCCCACAGGTGTCAGCACTGGAGGTCCAATCTTTTCGCCAGGTAACGTGAACTTTGTCTCGCTGAGTCTGATACCACCTTTGATGTCTACGTTAAAGAGATGAACCTTGCTGTAGGTGCCTTTGATGTCGCCTGTGTTGTCTATGATGAGGTGTGTATTGTGGATCTTTGTTGCATCTTCTTCTGGCTGAATGCAACAAAATATGTTAAGAAAATTACCTACCTCAAGTTGTAAATTAACTGCAAAATGTCATTAGATGAAGGTCAGTGAGAGTAACTTCGAAGAAAGCAGGAATTGACATATCTGTAACAAACTGACCTGTTGCCTAGCAAAAACTCTGCCAAGCTATACAAAATTTTGATTCGTGCATTCTGTCGAATATTCTGTTGAAATTCTGGCCACAAAAGTGCTTTTTATGACAGAAATGTAAGGCAAAGTTTTTAAAGTGTTAACTGTATGTGGGCATATTTTATTAATGAGAAATCATGCAGCAGTAGTAATGTAAATCATGTATATAACCGTTAACAACATTGTTAGCAAAGGCAAAAGCTTGACGAGGTCATTCGCATAATTTCGACTGTGACGTATGCAAACGGTGACATGCTGGATACATCAATTATCTGGCCATGATGTTTGGTAAATATGGTCATACTATGTGGACTAATCTCCCCTTCTACCAGGTGTCTGCACCATGGGAAGTAAATACTAAAAAACGGAAGAAACATTTTGCACAATCACTGGTTTGAAGAATGGAGCACGTGTCACGAATGTCTTGTCTAGGCAAATATTAGCACTACATACAGCGACACATTATTATTGTGTATCTGGGGGACCAGTTCGCTAGGATGACTGAGCTTATAAGTAAAGTCCAGCATCAAATGGAATCTCTTGTTAAATTTAAGTGAAGCGCTGTGAAATTGTCCCATGGTCCAGATGTTCATCTATTGAAATTAAATTTTTTCAAAATGCAAAAAGACATAGCTGTATCACAGCGGACACTATGTCCAATACACACCTGCAAAAGACACACCAGCAAAAGTGTCACAATGACACACCTTGGCGTTGACGGTTGTCAGTATACAAGATCACCGTTAAGAAGCAAAATCAATTTCAAAGAACAAAATCGGTACATATATTAGCTGATAAGAAGGTTAGTGAGACGGTCCCCCACGATGATGGTTCCTCAGACCTCTGACCTTGTTGTGGAAGCCTCCAAGAGAGAGCCAAAGGTCAAGGTCCTTGGCGAGGTCCTTGTAGCGTGTGATGGTGATGCCATCGACTGACTCACTCAGGGCTATGGCCTGGTGCGATGACTGTCCGACTACATCAAAACACTCGGGCAGGAACACCATCTGCAAGACACCATAGCTGCAACATCTGTGTCAGGAAATACTAATTAATGAATTAACATGAATATTATGTCTGATGTATTACTGTACATTCTTCAGGATAGTTCGTTTTCAAATCAGAAACTTTCATTTTTCATATCCAAGATGTTTAATTTACCTGGTAGAGGCTTTCGTCAACGTATCACATCGACTTCATCAGTACCGATGGCGCTGAATGAAGTCATTGTACATGTGAGGCAGTTTGTAATTGCCCTCGTCTCTGTTAATGGGTGTTTTGGTTTTCCTGATCCAGATGGCTTCCTTGATATGCCAAATTCTTCTGTTGAGTTCCTTGTCTACAATTTTCACTCCCTCCCAGTCTATGATGTGGTTTTCAGTTGTCGTATGGTCTGTAAGGGCAGACTTATTGATGGTAGACATCAATTTTTCCGCTCCTTGTGTATTTCTCATTTTTCGTGTTGTCTACGTCCTTTCTGTGTTCCTCCAGTCTTGCTTTGAGTAGTCTTCCTGTCTTCCCAATGTACTCAGCACCACAATTCTTGCACGGTATTTGGTACAACAGTTCGCCCTGTTCTTCTAGCTGTACTTTGTCCTTGGAATGTACCAACAGAAAACCACATCATAGACTGGGAGGGAGTGAAAATTGTAGACAAGGAACCCAACAGAATAATTCGGCATATCAATGAAGCCATCTGGATCAGGAAAACCAAAACACCTATCAACAGAGACGAGGGCAATTATGAACTGCCTCACGTGTATGATGACGTCATTCAGCGTCATTGGTACTGATGAAGTCGACGTGATACGTTGACGAAAGCCCCTACCAGGTAAATTAAACATCTTGGATATGAAAAATGAAAGTTTCTGATATGTCTGATGTACTCTAGGTTTTTGCCGTAGTTTTGTGCTACAGGGGAAGTAATTATAATTATAACACTTCTTCTTGCCAGCTAACCTATTACTTAGTCTACGCCCAAAATCTAAAACAATGGTCATCCATGCCAGGATTTATCTATGACCTTAACTGGTTATAACCAGCCCGGATGACACTTTCTATTAGTGGCAGGGCTTTTTGAAGGTTTTTTCAACACATGTACATAATTGGCTATATATCTACTAATTATAGGGCTACACGATAACATTTTATGTCAGCATATGTGGAAAACGAGTCACGTATGTGCAGCAAATTTTGAATCAATACAATAGATATAATTGAAATGAATGCACAACACATACCAACAAATATTGAAATTTTAGTTAGGTTTCATGACTGAAAGTGTACAATAGTTCAAAACAATTACTTACATACGTGGCACATGACAACTGTATTTACATCAAAAACTTCCCAATTCATTTCCAAATAAAACAACAGCAGACCTATTTGAAAGAAAAACACAACATATGCTCTGATTGTGTTAACATTTCCATCTGGTTTAATGAACGAAGGTGTACAATAGTTCGAATCATTACTTACACACGTGGCGTATGACAATTGTTTTTATCTCGCAAAAATCCAAGTTCATTTTCAAATAAAATACCATTAGTTTATCAGACAACGAATGTAATATGTTGCATACAAAGGCAAAACACTAAACCTACCCCCTTAGTTTTCATAACAACCGTATTCAAATACATCTACTAATTGCAGTGCTACATAGTTAGTGTTGGTATCAAAATGTTTCTAAAGATAATATACGTATTTGTAGTTAATGTACATGTCAATATTACAGAACTACTTGAACGAAAAGTACAACATAGGCTCAGATATGTTAACATTTTAGTTTGGTTTAGTGACTGAAGTTGTACAATAGTTCAATGCATTACTTACACACATGGCGCATGACTATTATTGTTTATCTCACAACAATCCCAGTTAATTTCCAAATTAAACATCACACTGTCAAAAAATTACTATCTTGCATACATAACCAAAACAGTAACATTACCCCCTTACTTTTCATAACCGCCTTCCTAAAACACAATCGGTTATATATCTACTAATTACAGGGCTGCGTATGCACATTTTTTATCGTTATGTTAGATATAGTATGTTACATATCCGTAGTAAGTACGCATGTCAATATTATATACGTAACTGAAAGTAAAGCAGCTATTATACCACCAGATAATAAATTTTAGTTTGGTTTTGTGACCGAAGGTGAACAACATTAGTGAACAATATTTCATATCATTACTTACATTCGTGGCACATGACAATTGTTTTTATCTTAAAATAAACCCTCTTCATTGCCAAATAAAATAATGTTACATTGTCTGACGAACAAGGTAATACATTGCATGGAAAACCAAAACACTAACTCTACCCTCTTATTTCGTATAACCGCCAAACCTCGAACACATTTGGCTATAATTATTGATCTACTAATTACAGGACTACATAGATAACTTTGTTATCAAAATGTTTAGAATAGTACGTTGCGTAGTTGTAGTAAACACTTATTTTAATATTATAAACGGAAGGTGAACAATACTTCATTACATGTACTTACATCCATGGAACATGGCACTTTTATTTGTAACTGAAGAGTCAAGCTATTCATATATCAACTAACATGGCACTGTGCACAATCACACAAATTACATAACATGTGTAGCAACTATGTGCCACAGTTTTGTAAGAGGTTGATCTCATGTAACCAATCTAATCTGACTCAACTGCTGCTAAAACCAAAGGCATTATTTAGTAAATGTGAGTTGTCACACATGGAAGCGCTGCAGAATTGTTCCATGGTCAAGACGTCCATCTACTCAAATCATCCCACGAAAGGACAATGTAAGTGTATTGTACCACATGCTGATGCTACTTGTCAAGCAGGGCTTGAATTATTATCTTAAGCAAATATTCCTATTCTTTGGTGCTTTTTACTCCTTTACAGTGTTATGTGTTAATTACAAAACAACTTAGTCAAGAACATTGGACAAGAACACCTACTGTGACACAACGAAGCTTTGCTGTTGTCCGTGATATCATCTTAACTCACACTGGAAAGAACAGACCAGTTTAGTAAGCATTAAAGGTGCACTGTATAGATTGCGCTATTCCAACGCAAAAGTATTTAGGCTAGTTATACATCATGTAGAACAGTCTGGTGCAGGCGATATGTTTGCCAGCGTTAGTTCTCGGGAACACAAAGCAAGTGTGCGCTGCATCTAGTGATTGTGTTGTTGATAAGGATTTATTGATTTAGTGTTGTTAGTTTGCAACAGTATATGTCATAAATAAATCCTTATCAACAACACAGTCACTAGATTCAGCGCACCCTTGTCTTGTGTTCCCGAAAACTAATGACGGCAAACATATCGCCTGCACGAGACTGTTCTATAAATAGCAGCAGACGCCAAGCGTCGGCCGACAAAATACTTCTACCGTGCAATAGCACAATCTATATAGGATCCCTTTAAGTAGGTGTAACACCAGAGAATCTCACCCGCAGAGCCTATTTATGGTGTGAAAAATAAGATGTTATGTTAGTGTTTTGGTTTTCCAAGCAATTTATTACAGGTGTACCTTATTTGTCAAACAATCTAGTGTTATTTTATTTGGAAATGAAGAGGGTTAATTTTGAGATAAAAACAATTGTCATGTGCCATGAGTGTAAGTAATGATATGAATTAGTGTACACCTTTGGTCAAAAACCCAAACTAAAACAGTAATATCTTGTGGCATTATGTGTGCTCTACTTTCAAGTATGTATATAATAATGACACGCATTCTTACCACAAATATGTAACGTACTGTATCTATCAGCATGATATCAAAATTAAAAATGTAGTCCTGCGATTAATAAACATATAACCAATTGTGTTTGAGGAAGACGGTTCTAAAAAATTAGGGGGTAGTGTTAGTATTTTGGTTGTATGTGCAATATATTACATTCCTTGTCAGACAATTTAGTATTGTTTTATTTTGAAATGAAGTGGGATTGTTGCGAGGTAAACAATATTTGATAAGCACCAGATGTGTTGATGCCAACATTAGCTATTACTGTATCTCAGTAATTAGTAGCTATAATAGCCGATTGTTTTTGCGGAAGGTGGTTATGAAAAATAATGGGTAGATTAGTGTTTTGTTTTGTATGCAATATGTTATAATCTTTGTCTGAAAAACTAACAGTATTTTATTTGGAAATAAACTGTGATTACTGTAAGATAAAAATAATTATCATGCGCCACGTGTGTACATAATGCATTGAACTATTTTATACCTTGGATCATCAAACCAAACTAAAATGTTAACATATCTGAGCCTATTCTGTGCTTTTCGTTCAAGTAGGTCTGTAATATAGACATCTATATTAACTACAAATACGTATATTATCTTTCCAAACATTTTGATACCAACACTAGCTATATAGCTCTGCTATTAGTAGAGTTACAGCCTATTGTGTTCGATTATGGTGGTTATGAAAACTAAGGGGGTACATTTAGTGTTTTGGCTTTGTATGCAATATATTACATTCGCTGTCTGATAAACTAATGGTATTTTATTTGGAAATGAACTGGGACGGTTGAGAGATAAAAACAATTGTCATGCGTCATGTCAATATTGATGTGTGCAGTAACTACAAATGTAGGTATCTCACCACTCGAGACATTTTGATATATCTATGTAACCTTGTAATTAGTACATATATTGAGAATTATGTTCTTGGGCGGCGATTATAAAAATAAAGGACTAGGATTACTATTTTGTTTATGTATGCAATATATTACATTGTTTGTCAGAAAATCTAGTGTTGTTTTATTTGGAAATTAATTCGGAAGTTTTTGAAGTAAAACTAGTTGTTATATGCCACGTATGAAAGTCATTGTTTTGAACTATTGTACACCGTAGGTCACGAAACCTATCTAAAATTTCACTATAATTTGGTATATTTTGTGCTTTCATTTCAATTCTATCTATTGTATTGATTTAATATTTGCTGCACACACGTACCTCGTTTTTCCACACAGGCTGACACAAAATGTTATCGTGTAGCCCTATAATTAGTAAATATATAGCCGATTATGTATATGTTAAAAACAACTTTAAAAAGCCATGCCACCATTTTCACAAAATAGCTCACTACGTAGTAAAACAGTCATCCGGGCTTTTTGTGACTGGTAGAGGTCACAGATAAATCCTGGCACAGGTGACACCTTGTAACATTTAGGTACCCCTAACATGATTTCTAGAGCCATTTTGAGATTTTAGGCCTAGACTATATTCATCACATGAGCATAATCTCTGTCAGGCCATCGAAAATTGGATGCCAAACATGTGGCCCATTCTTGCATTCCGTCATGTATTTTTTTGACATTCTGGCCCCAAAAAGTTGTTCTTTATGGCAAAACATAAGGCAATTAGTCAAACAAAGTTCTACTATTCGCAGAAATGTTTGATCTAGTAGATGTCATGCCATCAGCAATGTAATTAGCATAACTGTTATCAATACAGTATCGTTGGCAAAGCCTGACGGAGATCACATGCATAATTTTGATTGTGACACAGTGGATCCATCAATTGTACATTTCTACAACAAATAGTCTTATTATATCAGTTAATGTTGTTGAAATAAAGATTCACTCCTCCATTCAATTAAGGTCAATCATTATCAACTGAATCATATGAACATGTATATTAAATAGTACAAATAATGTCTGTGGTGATTTATGAGTGACAGAATTCATGGTGGTTTTCACTCCATGTATTTGTTATTCCATCCAACATTCTTCATAAAAACAAAGTATAAAATATATTGGAACCATCATATATCTCATTGTATATGGTAATCATAACTTGATGAATATCTATTTAATATACCAACCACATCACATACCTGGGCTCCCTTTTGCTTTGCTCTTTCAATGAGTGATTTCGCTTGGCAGAAGTTTTCCTCCTTGTCAGGAGTGGATGTCATCTGGACAAGTCCAACCATTGGCCTGGTTCTGTACTCATCGGACAGTGTAGATGCCATTCTAATGAGTAGACGTCTCACCACCAAGAATCTGTCTGAACTGTGACACCAGTTTAGAATGTCACGGAATATCGTTGGATTCATGAGAAATGTGACTACCGGTAGATGCTGTCTTGTGGCACCTCCACTTACACACCTAAGAGGCACAAGAGAGGACATTAATTGTTACCATATTACTGAAATTTATGTAACACACAGTGGTCATATTAAAACAAAATGTTTAGTTATAAGTTAGAGACAGAGTGGCTCCAATCATTACAAATGTCATATATAGATATATATATATCAAATTTAGGCAAAAATATAGTTATTGTATTAGTCACTAGATGGCAGCACTGCTCACCACTAAACCAGCCCTGTATATAAACCCCAACAGCACCCGTACCAAGCGCGCCACTCCTATCCACCCGAGCAAGACATCCGACGCACTGGCTCAGGATCAACGGCAGCCACAGATAGAAACGCAGCTATCGCCTTTATAGGCCAACATGAAATGTTGTTCAAATACATTTTGGGCAAATAAGTCGCAAATTCCAAACATCAAACTGACTATAGTATGTGAATTTTTGCGCAGTTCCATTCATTCATTCCAGTGTTTCTGAATTTATTCGGAAAAACAACAAATTTGTTATACGGGGCAATGCCCATGACAACAACAAATACGCCGCCAGTTTACCGAGGGAACTAAGTCGCTATCATTTCAAATGTCAATTCGACTGTACTATGTGAATTTATACGCGTTTTCGTTTATTCGGTCTATTTTTTTATTCAGAAAAACGGCAAACTTGTCATATGGGGCAACGCCCAGGACATCAATGAATACGACAATTTACGTTATATCTATGTTGTCCAAGTACATATAAATTTTGACTACGAAGCTTCTACATTGCGATGTCAGTTGACTGTATGTAAATACTTCGCATATTCCCATATTCTCAAAGCGGGGCGACAAGGGCGTGGTTCAATCGGCATTTACACACGGGTGCTTCGTGGAGAAAGCACATTGTCCACTCGCATTGTAAGCCAACATTAAATTTATTATCTCGATACAACATTCGTTAAACTGGTTATCTAGTTTAATTTAATAACGCTGCTGGTTAACAATAACTTGCTGACATTAGTCAATAAGTCGAGGACATCAGTTCCATCATTTGCAACTATATAAAACGGCATGAATGGGAACCTTGTTACAGTGTGCCTTATTACATGTAACAATTGATAATTGATAGTTCATAAATTATTGTCCAGTAGTTGTTTTTGAACTAATCATCTTCTAAACTATTTGGGTATTCCACCCACAATTTAAACGTACTGTACAGTCGTACAACGACAGACTAAATGTAATTAAATATGGCACCACCAAGTAGGCAAAAAACCCTCAGGGTAATGAGGAGGGCGATTCAGAAATTGACAATCAAACAACTAAAGAGGATGACAAACAAACGGACGAATTTGAATTTGGTAGCCCTAGTCGTACAGCCTCAACAGAGCGTATTTATGACAGCATAATCAAGCTTGGGGCCAGATTCTCTCAACTAGAGGATAGGTTTGACAGGAATGACTCTGTCATCGAATCGATGCAGAAATCAAATTACTGAGAAACTAAACAAACAGGACACAATTGAAGCAACTGTGCGTGCATTACAGGCAAAGGTGTCTGGCCCAGAAAGAGACCCGGGTGTGGAAATATGTGCTGGGTTCTCTTCAGGAGCCCGACCGAAGTACGCACAAACACATGCAACACCATGCACATGGGGAATATAGGCGAAACTAAGCATCGCGATGATGAACCAGGTGAATGGGATAACTGGATTCACCAATTCGAATTCATAGCCGAGGCTTACAACTGGGACTCAGATGAAAAGATGACACGATTGGTGTCATGTCTTTGAGGGCCAGCTCAGAGCAGAGTTATCAGTTTTAAAACAGGAGGAGGGAGAGAGTTTAGATACCTTTGCAGATAGAGTATACGCGCTAACAGTGGAGGCTTATTTGGATATACACAAGGACCTATACGATTACATATCAGTAACAGCCTTCCTACGGGGCATCTGTGATCGGAATGCCACCCTGGAAGCCATGAAATTTAGTGATTGCATATCCAATGCACAACGCGTACATTACTACATTTGGCGGTCGAACCTGTCTAATTGACAAGTTGCCTTCAGCGATGAGTCTGCAGTCAATTTGACCGGAAAATGCTCGGAGGAGACAACTGGGGGGGAGAAGGGTCACAGATCACGTGATTGTGCCAATAAGAGACGGCGCTCCCCGTCTCCCCTGAGCTGTTTCCAATGCGGAGGCAAGTGTCATCTGGCCAAGGAATGCTCAAATACACTATCACGACGGGACTCGCCAGTGAAGCGTCAAGTTCAGAGACACCGTAGCAGTAATAGCATCAGTAGCACGGACTCTGATGATAGTCGCATGTATTGTAGCCCTAGGTGATATCCCACTAACCACGTAGGCAGAAGGGGTTTCCGAAACAATCAATGTGATAGCAGGTATAACAGGGGAGAGGATGCACGGCGTGAGAGATATAGGACTCCTGAGCATAGCAGTAGACATGGTAGGAGGGATGATGATATTCGTGATAATCCCCCTCATGATGATAACCAGGGAAGATATTATCAGCCTCCAGAGAACAATTTCTGCCGAAGTCCCAGTCCTCGTCGTGATCTCCCCGCCCCTTCCAACAGAAAAGGTGATAGGATGGATAAACCACCGTCCAAACTAAATAAGGTAAACCCAGTTGGCCATGGATCTACCACCACCCTTTGGGGTTTTGGCCAACCAATGCACAATAATAACAGACCAACTCCTTGTATGTTGACCAGTCCGGACAATTGTAATGGAGTAGGTATCACCAATGAGTCGAGCGTTAGGGTACCTACAACACCACAATGGAAGATTGACCAGGCAAGGCACCGAAGTGCTAATACAACCTCCAGCATGTCCACTAGTCAGGACAATGGTGATGGAGTAGGTGTTAAATTAGATGCTCTGTGTACTATTTGGGCAGGTGTCAAAGTAAATACAACAGTTACAGAAGCACTTTGGACTGCTGACCAACAAACACATCTAGATGACAATGAGCTCCTGGACATGTCCAATAAACAGGACAAAGATAATGGAGAACATGTGACAGTCAGAAGTACTCACCTGAGCCCAACAGTAGGCCACACACTGTTAATATCAGCCACAATTTAAGGGAGGGATATGCTCATGGTAGTGCACACTGCTGCCCAAATGTCAATAAATCCTGTATTGACTCATTAGGACATGTGTGCACTATGACCCCGGAGTTCATAACAATTAAGAATGCAGAACACCGCTCATATATGCAGTGTTATCTAATCAAGAAACTCCCAATAACCATACAACAAAATCAGTACAACATCGATGTGGCTATGGGACCGATAACAGATGAATTTATTCTTGGGCTTATTTTCTATTAAAGCATCACTGTATTGTGGATATTAATAACAGCACTGTAATGATGGACGGCACCACTGCGCATGCCCTGATGAAGACGGGGCCAACAGTGAAATGGAATTCAAGTAGCGCAACGCACTGTAATTCTGCCAAAGCATAGAGGTAATGTGATGGTAGAGTGCACTAACCCTTCTTGCAATGTTTACGTTACTTCACCGGAGATGACGGACAAGTTAATAATCCCATCTTGTATAATTAATGGGGAAATTGGACCCATTATTATGGAGATTATAAACGATTCCAATAAACCAGTCACATTGCAGAAAGGGAAAATACTAGCTCAGGCAGTGGAAATGAATGCCATATTAGATACTAGCTCAGAGCCCTGTCAAGAAAGCATTCAGGTCAGTCGTACTGAAATGATGGGGAATACTAGTGGTGATAATGGGCCTTCGTGGGAAGAGGTAAACAGGGTTAGTGAAACACTACCACCTATAGCAATATCCCTTACTCCAGATGTTAGCCTAGATGAGACACAAGTCTCCACTATGCTTACGGCGGTGGAATCACAAATACCGCTACACTTAGAGGACATGTTTAATAAAGCAAAGAAGAACATTTCTATTAGGGAACAAGTCGCATTGGGGCTATTACTAGCAAAATATGGTAGCGTTTTCTCCAAGGACAGTAACGATTTAGGAAAATTCACTCTTATACGCCATGATCGCCATCGCATAATCACTTATAATGAAGACCCCATCAGCGAACGATTAAGGCGCACCCGACTAAAATTCCAGAATGAGGTGGAGAAGACACTGACTAACATGCTCAAGTATTAAAGCCATCTTCATCAGAGTGGGCATCTGCACCCGTGTCAGTAAGGAAACAAGACAGGGAAGTAAGATATAGAGTGGATTATCAATAACTAAATGTGAAAACTGTTAAAGATGCTTTTCGATTGCTCTTGATCGAAGGGTGTATTGATAATTTGACAGGTACCCAGTGGTTCCACATATTAGGCATGGCCAGCGGCTATTGGCAAATAATGGTAGATGAACGCGAGTCATAAGACGGTGTTCCTAACCAAATATGGCATCTTTGAACATGTCAGAATGGCCCAGGGTTTATGTATTGCACTTGCCACGTTCCAAAGGGTTATGCATCTTGTCCTTGTCCAATGCGGTCTCGCATGGAACAAAGTACTAATATACCTAGATGATGTAATCGTACTGGGGAGGAGCTTTGAGGAGTCCCTCGAAAATCTGGAAGTCATTCTCGAGATATTTGAGGTACACAACTTAAAACTAAAACCAAAAAATGCTCTTTACTTAGCATGGAGGTTAGCTTCCTTGGACGTAAAGTGTCCCGAGAGGGTGTTTCCGTCACTAAAGATCATATCCAGAGTGTACTAAATTGGCCACGACCAATGAATGCTTTGCCAGTGAGTAAGTTCACAGGATTTGTCAACTATCACAGGGAATTTATTCAGGGATTATCTGAAAAAAATTAAACCACTTTATGCATTGACCAAACCAAAAGAGTCATTTTAATGGACTGAGCCGTGTGAAGCGACGTTTCAGAAACTAAAGCACGTAATGACAACCACGCCAGTGCTGGCTTTCCCCAACAATATGGACCCATTCATCCTTGATACAGATGCCTCAGATGTGACAATTGGCGCAGCCCTGTATCAGGTACAGAATGGAATAGTACGTCCAGATTCCTTTGCGTTGCACACCTTGACTCCAATACAGCTACGGTACTGCACCGCACGTAAGGAATTGTTGGCTATAGTAATGTTCACACGCCATTACTAACACTACCTGCTTGGCCGTGAGTTTACTCTAAGGACAGATCATGGGTCACTCACGTGGTTATTTCGCTTCAAACACCCTGTAGGCCAGGTTGGTAGGTGGCTGGAGGAATTGTCTCAGTACTCCATCACTATCCAACACAGACCTGGGGTTAGACATTCCAATGCCGATGCATTATCAAGAATACTAGAGGAACATGAAATATGCAGTTGTTATAAGGCTGGACAAGAACTAAGTTCTCTACCTTGTGGTGGCTGTCCATATTGTACAAAACTACATAACCAGTGGGGAACGTTGGTACTATTTAGTACCATTAGCAACAAGACAACTCAATGTATCCAGTGAAGTTAATGGTATATTGGGGGAGGACCAAACCGGCCCAAACTACATGCACCAATACAGCTCACAGGAATTACGAGTCCCAGATGCAAGACACTGAATTACAACCCGTACTCACCTTAGATTAGAAACGAAGCCCCCCTACACAAAACGACTTACAAGGTATGGGTATTTGCAAGTTATGGAATAATAGGGATCGACTGCATGTACAGGATGGGGCCTTGTAATACTGTTGGGAGGAAGAGATTGGTCCCCTACATTAAAGTTAATAGTACCTCAATCAATGAGATAGGAAGTCCTCCAAATGACCCATGATAATCGCATTGGAGGGCATTGGGGAAGAGATCAAACCTTTGGAAAACTAGGGAAAAGCTTTTTCTGGCCCTGTATGCATCGGGACTGCCACTTGTTTGTGGACATTTGCGCTGTATGCCACATTAACAAAGTGGGACGACCACACCGTGCACAGTTGCTCCATTACCAGGCAGGGATCCCTGGGGAATGTGTACATTTAGATATTCTAGGACCATTTACAACGAGCGAATCTGGGAATAAGTACATACATATGATCCTGGACCAATTTACTCATTGGCTAGAGCTACCTGCATTGCCCGAACAAACAGCTGAAATAATAGCCAAGACATTCTTCGAACAATGGGTTATCATATGGCGCCGACCAGGACTGGAATTTTGATAGTCAATTGTTCACTGATTTGTGTAACTCAATGCAAGTCGAAAAGACTAGGACCACACCCTACCAACCCTGTTCTAATGGTCAAGTAGAGCGACAAAACCAAATGGTTCTCTCCTTTATCAGGTGTTATCTTACTGATAAGATGTCCCGATGGAACGAACACCTGGCTACACTGGGTATGAGCCTACGAGCCACGGTAAACCGAAATACTGGATTCACACCAAATATGTTACTACTGGGACGAGAAGTGTGCATGCTTGAGGAGATCCTATTCGGGCTTCCTAACGTAAATTCCATGCGACAATCACCAGCTAATCATCTCAAGGAATTAGTTGAGAAGATCAGGACAGCTTCCGTAGCAGCACGGGATAACCTACGTTTGGCACAAACCGACAGAAGAAACATTATGACACCCGAGCCCCAATTCGAGAAAGAACATTTGATGTGGGTGACCTAATGAATATATCCGTAACTCTGGGACAATCTTGACTTGGGGCAAAGTAAGAAATTACTCCCAATATGGAAAGGGTCATTTGTAATTACGAAAGAAGGGTCACGTTTCTTATATTGTATCGCGGGCCGTAAGTGGGAATACATGAAACACCATAACAAGCTTCGGGTATGCGAGGACCGTGATATCCCCCTATGGATAAGATGGAAACGACAAGCAATCCTCAACTTGGGTGGGCCTCCCACAGAGGTCACGACCATTGATGATCCACTAGATGGGGTTGAGCCATTGTTCAAAGGCTAACCAACCACCAGCCAGGCGAGAAGTGGAATGACCACCACACAAGGGGAAATCCCGCAAACTACCCACGGGGGCCGACCCATTAATCGGCCCTGTAGGTATGACGACTAACTGTAATTATAAAGATTATGTTACAGATGGATGCCACCGACACTGATGGCACCACTAGCCCTGTCAGGAACTGGAGGCCCAGAAACCGGCCAACAGCCCACTCAGTCTCCATTCGGATTGCCACATTGGGCGACCTCCAGCACCTAATCAACGCGGTACAAAGAACATTAGTGCTGCGTGTGACACTAGGTGGCGTGCAGGTGTCACTAGACACCATTGTCCACACACGTCCGTCCCCCACATGCCCAAGTAGTGAAAGGTGCCAGGGTGCCAATTCTGCTGCAGAATACCAGCACAACCATCCCTATCACGTCATACCTATACACGGAGACACCAGCAAATAGCAGTCTCCATGCACTACCACTACCTACCACACTTGGGGGGAATCCCCGCTACCACAGCATTCCTATACACAGGGACACCACTCAAACGCACCATACACAATCTTCATGCACCACCGCCACTAATACGCAACATATGCACAGGGGTAGTCCGCATCGGCGACAGACAATAGTCCTGTCACACTAACCGCTATGGATGGGGCCAGAGACCTCAAGGCCAAGGCCCCTCTATAGTATTCAGCAAGCGATGGCGGCGACGAAACAGATGCCAGAAATTACAGGCCCCCCATCTCCCACCTTCCATCTCCTCAGAGATGAATGTGAAATGATGGCAGACAACAGTCCACAATTATCACCAGCACCCTCACAACAGAGGCCTTGTCACGGCGGAGGGGGAGGGGGAGGGGATTGTTTTCTGGTGAGGTGGCATAACATGTCGTCTACTGCTGAAATGCCCCCCCCCACACAGAAAGAGGAGAAAGGTGCAAGCTGGGCTGGGATAGTGTACCATGTGTAACACAACCACCAGTTGCTTGCAACCCCACGTCGAGGTAACACTCTTACCTTGGCATTTTCATCCGGATACTGCTTGCTGGCTGTGTGTGTAGCAGTTTGGTGTCATCCCCCCCCCCCCCCCCACCTACAGGTTCATCTGGCTGGGCATTCTGTGGAGGGTAGGCAAAAAGGGGAGTTTGCTCCACATTTTGCTAGGTGGGCAATCTCCATGATCGAACTCCTCGAGAGTACACGGAGAATGGCCCTCATCCACACCTTTGAGGAGCTAGTCGTCCTGCTTAGAAAGAGGGTGGTACCCAAAACAGGGTTCCAGATCTAACATGTTAGCCGAAGTAGCCGAGATGACAGGCCAACCTATCGCTGCCGTCGACATCCAGCTGAGTCCACCCAACCACCTTGTGGCGCTCCTCAATTGGGACAGCATGGGAAGGACATTGGCGGAGATGCCACCCCACAAGCAGGAAACTTTCAGGGAATGTCTGCCTCACTCCATCAAACTCACACTGTAACGGAGTCCGCCATGGACGCCCACTGTCATCTACAATTATTACAGGCTAGGAAGATGAGGGCGAGGAAATACCAGGCGACAGGACCCAGAAGAGAACTGCTGTCCCATTTAATTTCATCACCAA
The DNA here is from genome assembly GCA_963995525.1 of Escarpia spicata. Taxonomy (NCBI): domain Eukaryota; kingdom Metazoa; phylum Annelida; class Polychaeta; order Sabellida; family Siboglinidae; genus Escarpia; species Escarpia spicata. Next base: position 10,739,327 of record OZ023205.1, on the reverse strand, counting down.
ACCTGTCCCAGCGTGGGAAACGGCCTTCTCCCTCTGGCGAGGTGATAGTACAGTCAGCCTCACCGCAGTGGTGGATAACCGCGTTTTTCCAGACGACTGGCTGCAACCGGTCATAAAGGGGGTCACCGTCAGTCATTGGACGGTGGTTATAAAAACCACTTACGGTGTTTACCCTTGACTGGCAAATATGCGAATGTGGTCTCGATTACACGGAGCCACTACATTCACTTCCCAGCCAACAACTACTGTTTTAAAAGCATATTGCCTTGGCTAAGGAGTTGGAGAAGCCACTGGTTCTCCACTTGCGTGGGAATGCACGCGTTCCTTTCTCGAGCGTCATGTGCGAAGCACTGGCGATACTGGAAAAGCACACACATCAACGCCAACAATGTGCTTCACCGGTAGTTTGGCAGACTACAGGCAGTGGGTACGGCAGTTTACGAACAGTGTTTTAGCAAACTGGCACGACAGATCGACCTATACCGGCTGGTGCTGGAAACAGATGCCCCCCTGTTATCACCACGGGGTCATAACAACGGACACCCATATGAGCTGGTGCACCAGGCACATTATATTGCGGCACTGTGCAATCTGCCAAGCTGGGTAGTGCTTTGTGTGGCCACCCTCAACGCGCATACATTTTATAAGGTATAGAACGCACATATATCAATCACGGCAGCCGGGCATCAGCCCTCTTATGCTGTCGACAGAACCCTGCACTTGCACTGCCTGGTCAAATAAGACTACTGCAACATTTTGTTATCCACCACATTATTATTATGTTGTAAGGAGTTTTGCTTTTTGAGTGTTTACTGTATACTAACTTTGTTCACAATAATCACTGGCAATATGTTCATAACACGGTGTATAATTATTTAATGATTATCGAAATCATTGGGTTTATTAAATTGACTAGGTTTGTTAGATTAACTAATTTGTGAATTATTACTTACATAATTATATTTAGTTTAAAATGGAATTCAAGTTGGGTGCTTTAACGTGGGATATATGGTTGGCTCAAACGTCATAAGGAGGGAGGAATGTGGTAGTCACCAGATGGCAGCACTGCTCATAACCACCCACTCACTACCCCTTGCACTCACCACTGCACACCAATAACCCAGCCCTGTATATAACTTTTAAGCCCCAACCACACCCATACCAAGCGCGCCACTTCGATCCACCTGAGCAAGACATTCGGCGCACTGGCGGCCACAGATAGAAACGCAGCTACCAAACCTAAAGAGCGAGCCACATAAGTTACCACTCATTATCCGTTCGTTTTTAACACATTATCGTTATAACAACAAAATCAATGTGAGCCCAGAGTTCACACAAATAAAGTAATTTATTTAATTAATTATGTTTTGTCTTCTCCGACACTGTCTGTCTGTGCCCTGTCTCAACTGAACTCGGCCTAAGATTCAACTTGGAATAACAACACAACAGATGTCATAATTATTTTAAATTTAATACTATTAATAAACACAATTTTGACTTTCTACATCTTTTAAAATTTACACAACACTAAGACTTGACTAACAACGTTTGTGCATAAATGTCACAAAACTGGCCGGGCGACTTCAAAACAGCTTAATTGCGCCAAGCCCAATCTGTATCTGTATATTACGTTGACCGATCAATCTTGATCATTAGACAACAGTTGGTTTATTGTTGGAGGAAACAAAAGAAAAAGGAAATATATAAAGACCAAAAGTATGAGAGAAGAGAGAAAAGATATATAAAATTGCTGTTGTCTTTTTCAGGTATCAGGTCTAGGCCAATTCGGCAACCGTAGCAGTCCCCGGAGATAAACTCCGGCCGATACAGCCCTAGTTCCTCATTTACCCTAATTCGGACAAGGACAAATAAATCAGAAGGAAAGCTGGGCAAGCTCCCTTTGGAAAATATCCAAACTGGGAGCTTTAGCAACACAGGAATGACCCTGGGGAAAAAACTTAATTTAAATACATCTGTGCATGAAGGAAGCTGACGGGACTTCAGGGAATGATTGGATCTAGTTCTTGATGAGGCAGGGGAGAGGTAGGGCTGAGGGTCGATATCAACATAGTTGTGGGTGATCTTGAAGAGCATGGTCAGTTGTGTCTTGATGCCAGAGACTCCCACTGCAGATGGTCTAGCATGGATGTTATACTGCTGGTTTTATGATATCTGTTGGTAACATATCTCGCGGCCTTCCTTTGCACAGCTTCAACTTTATTTACCTGGTCCTGATGGTGAGGATTCTAGATGGCACTACAATATTCAATGTGGGGTCTTACCAGGACTTTGTAGGCAAGAATGAATTGTACCAAACCCAGTTGTGCTGGGACGTCTTGAATCAATTATCTAGGCTAAATGAAGGAAGCTGGAGGTAGCCATGCACTAATCTTCTAAAGGTCCCACAATGTTTTTCGTTGATTTTTTATTTTCAGACTAAACTGTCACTCACCTATTATCGCCCAGCGAATAACGGACCCATAATTATGCAAGAACCGTGCACGCCAGTCAACATATAAAATGTCTAACAGCAGTTTGCAATTACTGGTTTTAAATTACTTATCTGGTCACCAAGCAGCAGAATAACAACTAAAATTAATCTTAGCGTTTTGGTTCTGTTCAATCCCTGGTGTCAGTTGGAAGACTTTAGCCAGACTACTGGCTCCCCCTTCCGCCAATACATGTAATAATTTAAGGGCGCGATGTAAGGACGCGAGGAATTGTATACAATTTTTGTGTGAGCACAGCAATTATAGCTACATAAGCTAGAGGCAGTACACCAAAGAACTGTTATTATTAATCTTAACAAAGCTTAAGTTGTCTTTAATATAAGATGAAAGGAAATCTTAGTAATACCTCCTTATAAATTGTAATTATGATCACCCAGCTTTCAGTTTATTTCCTCATTGCATCTTTTTGTTGGTCCCACTTCCTTCTCAGGTTTCCTAACACCCCCTTGTGTAACCAGTCTATTTCTTGTCTTCACATTTAATCTGTGACTACATTTTTGCAGTAGTATATCATTACACGCAACATATACTGTGATGAGCACAGCCAGTGTTCCACACACTAGTGTATATATTTGTGTGTGCATATACTTGCTTGTACTTTCTATATCATGTACATATACTTCACTTTAAACTTGTTCATGCTAATGTCAACAAGCATCTCGTTTTTGCATTCCCTTATTGTGTTTGTGTGTGTGTGTGTGTGTGTGTGTGTGTGTGTGTGTGTGTGTGTGTGTGTGTGTGTGTGTGTGTGTGTGTGTGTGTGTGTGTGTGTGTGTGTGTGTGTGTGCATGCACACGCACGTGCGTTTGCATGTGTGTATGTGAGTCACAATTAACCAGCATTTTGATCCAGAATCTCACATTTTGTCCTGTTATTTGCTAATTTGTTTCTATAATTATCTAAAAATGTTGTGATTTGTTCATGTGTTGTACAAAATATATACAGAATTTATAACAGATTTACATTACACTGACAAATAACAACACATTATATTGGTGTTCCATTACATTCATGAGCTATGATTATTTACAATGAGAAGATTTCAACTTGACATGCGAGGCTGTAACATTGCCTAACTCTGTGGCAATGTTAGCCACCCCTGTAAAATGTTCCGTTGTGTGCAAATGTCTCTTAGAAGGACACAAACTCCTTGCTTGCCATGCGCCCCACAACAGCATCCAGCAAAGTGCTCACTCGCAGTTCAGCTTCTTGTACTTTGTATATCTGAAAAGATTAAATATATTTTACCGCAAACGCTTTTCACATACACAGTATTGTTTGACATTGTCAATTTGGGTGAGATACTCGTAGTGGAAAGCAGCAGAAGCAGAGGAAGACCTAGGAGACAATGGGGGAAGGACATAGAGGAATGGATGGGAGCCGATGTCTGGCGAGTGGGAAGATTGGCAAACGAAAGAGCTGTCTATAGACAATCCATCAAGGCTGCAACGTCCGGAAATGGATAAGCAAACACAAGACAAGACTCGCATACCATTTAGATAACATAGTATGTATTTCTGCCAACACATTTTGACAACTATCATAAAACTAACCTTCTTTATCTTGGTCACATCACTGAGCTGTTGAAGTCTAGATAGATTCACCATCTCTCCTCGGACATGCTCAGCCACTTGAGATAAGGTTCCTTGTCCCTGGCTGTGAATCTGCACCAGTAGAACACTTGTATCTTTGTTCCCCATACCAAACTTTCGAAATGAATCTGATATCTGCAACATAAGATACAGCATTATGTTTTTGTACTTTCTTGACAGAATGATGCAGAACAGTCTACATGGTACTATAAAAGTCTACAGTGATAACTATTTTGGAATGACAGATTAACACACAGAAAAACACTTGATGTTAAAGTCATTGTAACATAAATAAATTATAAGATTTTAATATTTAAAAACAGGTTGTAGCCATCAAAGGATAATGCATTACAGGGGTCCAATCAATAAATGTGATCAATGAATTTTTTTTATTTTTTGAACAATTTGTTTAAAGGAAATAAAAACAAGGCATTAGCTAAAATCTGTTTTCCATGTGTACACAACATTAAGCATTGTATGTAACATTCAAGAACATTAAAAAAAATACATTTATAGCATAAATTTGATTTTAAATCTGTCTGTGTAGCGATTCCCGCGGAAAATAAAAATTTAATGAGCGATGACATGGTATCATGACGTCACATATGACCCAAACTCGCATCAGGCCGACCCTTTGTAAATGTTTATTGATTTCTATAGCACCATATTTATACAATAATATTCCATGGTTCTGTACAGTGCACTAAATGGCATAGTAGAAAATTAAAACAACACAAGCATTCAAAATAATACAAATATTGATATACAAAGGTAAAACTATAAAATGATAAAATTTATAATTTCAATAGAAACATCGAACATATTTTATATAATTACCTAACAAGTATAAAACTATTTAAATTAGTAAAATTAATAAGTGAATTGTATGCAATTCTAAAATAGTGAGTCTTCAGTTTGCTCTTAAAAACACTGACATTGTTCCAGCTGTGAATATCTTTGGGAAGGGAGTTCCACAGTTTCGGTGCAGCAACTAAAAAAGCACGATCTCCCAGAGTTTTCCTTTTTGTCCTTGGTACATCAAGTTTAAGATCATCCTGCGATCTTAGACCATAATGGATGCTTCTAGGAGTCGGCATTTCCAACATATATTCTGGTCTATGGCCATGTAATGAATTAAATGTCAGTATACAAATCTTATATTTAATGCAAAATTCCACCGGCAACCAGTGAAGTGACTTTAGTGCTGGAGTGATATGGTTATATTTGCCGATTCTGCACAACACCCTGGCTGCTGTATTTTGAACCATTTGTAATTTCCGTATAAGGTATTTTGGTAAGCCGATCAAAAGGGCATTAGAATAGTCAATATGGCTGCGGACCAGAGCATGTATCAGTTTCTCTGTACTCTGTTGATCAAGATATTTTCTGATTTTTCCGATGCTATCAAGTTGTGCATAAGCTGCCCGACATTTGAACTTGACATGTTCTTCCATAGACATCTGTTTTTCAAAATAAGTGGCAAAATTTTGCACACAATTCAGTGCATGTACCTCATAGCCCCCGATGTTAATGGCCGTGTTGGTGCATTTTGCTAGTTGTTGCGGAGTACCAATTAAAATATACTCGGTCTTGGAGTTATTCATTTTTGCATCCAGCTATTGATGTCTCTGATGCATCGTTCCATGGACTCACGGTTACTGTCCATAGAATCAGGATGGAAACCACAGTAAACCTGATGATCATCGGTGTAGGCATGCCCCAGCTTCCCAAGCTGATCAAAAACAGGGCTAGAGTACTCTGTGAATTCAACAAGGCCTAGGTATGAGCCTTGCAGTACTCCCTGATCAAGTTTAAACTGCTCAGACACTGTACCATTGATAGAAATAAGCTGCGATCTTGATTGGAGATAAGAGGAAAACCAATTTAGAGCTGCGCCTGATACTCCAAAAGAGCGATTCATGATATTTAACAAAATGTTTTGTTCCACTGTATCAAAAGCCGATGACAAGTCAATTAAAACCAGTTGTGTTACCTTCTGTTGATCCACGTTTAAAAGAATGTCAGACTGGACCTTAACTAGAGCGGTTTCTGTAGAATGCCCTGCTCTATAAGCAGACTGACAAGGTGGCAAAGGAAATCCACAGTGTCAGTGAAGACAAAGTTGGTTTACAACAGCTTGCTCTGAAGATTCGATACAGGACGATAGTTTTTTGGAATAGGATCCAATCCTGCTTTTTTAAGCAGCGGCACTACAAGTGCAGTCTTCCACTCGTGTGGGAATTCCCCAGTAGCAATAGAGAGATTGATGATGTGCGTGAGAAGTGGCAGTAATTCCTACATATACTCTTTAACCAATTTGGTTGGCATGGGGTCAAGAGCACAGCTGGTTGTTTAGATTTCATAACCAACTTGCGCACATCATCTTCGGAGACCACTGCAAATGTATCTAAGTTAGCACACACACCCTCTCTGAATGGTATATATGGTGGTTCAGTTACACCAATGTTCGTTCGAATAGCATCTATTTTATAAGTAAAAAAGTTGCCAAATTCATTTACAAGGTTTTCCACAGAATCATGGTCAGGTAGTGGAGTACTTTGCTTTTTTACCACAGAGTGTTTATGAGGGAAAATAATTTCTTCGAATCACCTGTAGCTTCTAAAATTAAGTTAGAGAGATAGTCGATTCGTTTGGTATTCAGTGCATTGACGTATTTGTTCCGAGCACGGTGGAATGACAGCAGAGTTTCATGATTTTTATCCTGCGTCTAGATTAATTCAGCTTTCTGTCTCTGCGACTTTAGTGATTTGAGTTCATCGTCGAACCTTGGCACCACTGGCCTCACAACAATAGTTTGGGATTTGATGGGTGCGTGCCTATCCAACAACTGTTTCAGTTCCCAATTGTAGTCACCAACTAACTGATTGATATCCGTGATGTTTAATAGTGCATTAGTGATATCCTTCAAGTCATTACTAAAAGCACTATTATCGATTTGTTTCAGTTTCCTATGATATCGTACGTGTCTCTAAGGGAGGTCTGGGCATGTTTACTCTATAACACACAAACATATGATCCGACACCATATAATCAGCCACCGGGTAGCTAAGCAGAAGTTCACAATTATATCTAGTGATAATTAAGTCTAGAGGGTGACCAGATACATGCGTTGGAGCCGTAACATGCTGCGTTAAGTCATACATACCAAGTACATCACACATTCTAATTGCATCAGTTTCTGTGTCAATATCCATATGAATATTAAAATTACCAGCTATCAGGAGTGAATGAGGGTTTTGAACTGCATGCGACAAATATGTCTGAAATTCCTCAAAGAAAGTATCAGTTTTAACACGATGTGTTTCCGAGTATGGTGGTCGGTATATGACATGCACATCAACTTTCGTCTTTTAACATCTTAGCTCATAATTACCATACTCAAATGACCCTTTCCATGCATTCAGAGCGGCACCGACAGAAATTCACTGACTGATTTAAGTTGTTATGATAAATTGTACAACTCCTCCTTCATATATCGATATTCTAGTGATATTATGAGATTATACATGTTACTTTCTGTAGCTGACTACAATATATATTTGCAATGTATGTTTATTGGTGTAGATTATATTGCATTCTATATAATTATTCTGAAAACGAGCCCAAGCTCGACGAAACCTAGTCGACTTGTAGACCCATTCGCATTCATTGTTTTGAATAAAATTTGATTCATGTGGAACCGTAAGATAACTGCTTGTTTCTCTGATGACTAGTGTTTGTATTATATTGGAATATCACACAATAACTCATTTTGATGTGCGCTTCGACCCGAAAGCTATCTTTGTAAACATGCTCTGAATGCATGGAAAGGGTCGACCTGATGCGAGTATGGGTCATATGTGACGTCAAATCTCGGCGTCCCAAAAAGCGCGCCAAAAATATGCATATTCGAAAATGTCCGGCGGCACAGCATAAAATGTGGAATTTCTAATTCATAGAATTTTTTTTGGGGGGGGCTTGGTGGACATGGAAATAGATAGCAGGATGTATTTTGACTTTCCACTTACAGAAAAGGGAATTCTGCATTAAAATGAGGCAAGAAATCCAAAAACTCATCTATTCTTGTACATAAATGGCTCTACCCAGTAAACTCTGATTAAAATGTCATCAAAATACCCACAAAAAATCACCACCTGAACAAAGGACAATTCATTGACAATGACTAGACACCAACTTACATTCTTTGATGGCGACAGATTGAAGATGACTTCCGAGTGTAGTGTGCGTGTCACCCGTTTCTTACATCGGTCCAAATGAAGTGCTTTATTGGAAGCCACTAAAATCTGGAAAGTGTCTACAATCTGAAAAAGATTGATTTGATGACCAGCAGTGGAAAGGTCAAATAGACATGGTAATCTTTTATTATTTAGCTGATCTAAATTAGATCCATAGCCAGACTGGTGATCCCGGCTGTTCAAAACACATTTATCCCAAGTGTCAATGTGGCCTCAGAATTGGAAGATCAACAACAGATATGAATGATATATATGAATGATATATTTAGTGCTTATTTGCAGCTGATACTGTACTAGTAGTTGTTCTTAGTGTGAAGTTAAATAATTTAGCCTACAGGCAAGTTCAGTAAAATCGTGGAAACAGGTGTCACAAGCACAGCAAATACAGATTACAACTGTGTCAGTGACACTGGCCACCCTTCACTTCACTTCACCGGTCTAAGTCTAACACCTACGTATGCTAAAACTAAGTCTAACGTCAGACCAATTTGCCTTTCCTTCCACTAACATGAATGACAGGGATCTCAGTTTAGTGGCCATAGTTTATTATTACGTATGCTATCTGTTTCTGTATGGATATATACTTATTATAACTCTTGTAATAATGCCAACAGATATATCTGCGCTGGAGACTTTCTGGTGGTGTTTTTATATTGTTTTCCCTTTTGCTGGCATATTTTGTTTCTCGCAAATTCTGCTTACTCCGGTCTTGTCAGTTTGGATCTCGTTAATAGGTCCCGTCCATCTCATTGATCTGCGGGATTATCATGGTATGGGAATCTTTCATCTTAACTTGAAATGTCTGAGATGAAGAAGGATAATGAAGATCTTAGATGATTTACTCCAAACAGCTTTGTTTGTGCACATGCGTTGTGTGTAGTTTGTTTGTTTATTTTATAGGCACTTTAGGTGATTGGGTGGGGTGAAAGGGGACTTCATGATTGCTGTTTGATGTCATGGGGTTTTCTAGTTCAGTAAATTGTGGTGGGATCATATTCCAGATTAGAACTGGTAGAAAGAGAACACTGCTGCATTGATGATGTTATTTAATATTTTGTAAAATGTCATGGTTTGGTTGATAATGCGTCGTCGTTCAAGAGTTGGCCATCCAAGGGCTGCCTATTAGGTCTGCCGAGTTTGCTTGGCGTCTATGATCATTTTTGACAAATCTGGCAGCACAGTATTGTACTCTTTCAAGGTGTTTAATTTGGGTGGCAGTGTGTGGATTCAATAGGAGAGGCATACTCGAGTTTTGGTCGGATTAGCATGTTATAGGCCGTTTGATCATGCCTAGGCTAGGATTTTTGAAGATTTGGAAGCAATGTCAGTGATATGGTTTGCCCAGGTTAGTTTATAATCTAATTTTACTCCAAGGTATGGGTAGCTAGAGACGGTAGAGAGTGGCATGCCAAAGAGTGAATATGAATGTAGTCTGGGTTTTGTTTTGTTTGTTATTGGGAATGGGAGATGCACGCATTTACTATTTAGATATGTTAAATTCCATTTGCCATACCATGTTTGGAGGAAGGAAGGAAAAGTCTCATAAGTCTAATAGACCATCATATTCTAGTAACCATAAGATGCTCTGATGCACAGATTATTCAGACTTTTAATGCAACATTGCCCATGGAGTTAGCGGTACCCGGAGTTATGTACACCGCATGCCATTGTCATGGGCGATGATACATGTTTCTTACCATAGATGGATTTAAAAGGGTTGCGTCTAGTGCCCTTGTCATGGCTAATTTCATCAAATCGTTGCAGTTAGATACATTTTCGAATAGAGCAACAGAAATTTCCGAGTCAGGAAATACGTCATTTTGAAACGTTTCTATAGCCATCGTTGTGAAGATTTGAGCTCTGTTCCGTGGTGTGGCGCTGTAGCGAAAAATCCTGTAGCATCGATTACCCAGGCGCCGTGAGGTGGCAGCACTTTTTCGCCCCTCACTACTGCATGGAACAGATCAGTGCCTGGAACATTAACGCTCTGACAATGTTACCGGTAGGGGGCTTTACCCCAGATTCGGGTAAAGATGATGATTGGCTCTCAGGCCAACAATGAAATAACAAATTAAATAAGGATACACTTTTATCAGATAATACTATACTGTAACAACTATTCAACATTAAACTTATATTGAAACATGCCACACGTCCACAAAATAAACCGACATTAAACTTTTGTTTGTAGTTTAGTGCCTTTTAATCACATGCGGATTCACTAGGTGGCAGCTCTCGTGGCTGTCAACAATTTCTTATTGACGTTGTCTTGCTTATGTTCGAGCAGAAACAAAGACTAAGTGTGAATAAGCATAATATTAATACCAAACAAGGATACATTTAACTAAACAAAGTGCAATCGATGTCGCGTGCAAAGGTCGGGCTACTAACTAATGGTCTTAGGTGATTTACTCCAAACAGCCCAAACTTAAGCTAACGCAGGAGTTGTGTGGTGCTTGTTTGTGCGCATGCGTTGTGGGTAGTTTGTTTATTTTATAGGTACTTTAGATGATTGGGTGTGGTGAAGGGGAGGTTCATGATTGCTGTTTGAAACGCTATGGGGCTTTCTAGTTCAGTAATCGGTGGTGGAACCATATTCCAGATTCGAACTGCTCGGGGGTAGAAAGAGAACACTGCTGCATTGATGCTGCACCTAATATAATATGTAGTCGCCAAAGTACAACCAAAGCATGCTGATGTTGGTCGGTAGCGTGTCGAGCAACTATTTTCGTTATCGAAAACGTACATAATATTATAAACATTCTGAGGGATAGACATGCTAACTGGCAGTGAGCAATCAAAACGCGATTCTGAGCCAGACTATCTTCCCGGCAAAGTCACGCAGTCGGGCGAGAGTCGGTTAAGTGAGACTAAAAATCCTGCCGCTGAAAAAACACAGCCGCACCGACCCTTAATGCGCAAGTCAGGAAGTACAGTTTTTCGCGGGGAGACATCATGCAGGGTTTGTAATAAGTTAGGAAGGAGCAAAAAATCCTTCCGCTGTAAAATACTGCTGCACCGACCCTGGATTCTGGCTGGCACCTGGTCGGGTTCTGTTGATTTGTTTGTTTTTAAGTCATGACGTAATTTGGCAACTCCTTTCGTTGTGGTGGTGATGTGCTTTATACTAGTAATCTAATTATATTTATGTGTATACATTGATGAATGTTACATGTGCATTGTTCACCACACAATTTTGTATGTATATATATATATATATATATATATACAATTATGTCGTAATATTTTGCACATTCCCATGACAATAAGAGTAAAATTATTTTATCCGTGTGACAGTCACACAAGATATAACGTACACTATGCACACTAATTGAAATGTGTATAGTCCTTTATATAGTTGGTTTGATGCTAGTAATAAAACAAAGATACAGTAGGCATAGACATAGTCACTTATACACTACCCGAGTATGCAATCCTCATACACTACAATAAGTCATGTATATTTAATGCATACCATACTTATGTTTTCAAATCATTTAAATTCTAGTAATTGTATAATGCATGTGCACTGTGTCTGTGATCACGCAATATAATTGGGGTATGTTTAATACACACTGTACACACGTTTTCAAATGTTTTATTAAATAAATGGGCATTGGTATTATGCACCATTACTGAGACTCTTTCACTTTACGAACTGAGCAAAGTGCAGCCCAATTACCATATGATATGTACATATTTAATTATAGCTAAGCATGCATGTGTACATGTCTCAATGTCTGCATGGGCATAAGGATGTAAGCAAAATCCCAGTAGAGTCGAGCGCAGCAGTAAACATGCCAAATGTGTACGTGAATGAACGAATATATCATAATTCTTGCAGGATTATATTCAATATATTTTTGCTAAAATATTTTAACTGACTTTAAACAAATCTAAATTATTTTAGTACCAAATATGTATTTTGGCAGTTTGTAGATTGTTTGTGCCGAATACAACTTACAACACATTAGTTGGCTAGCATTGATAAATATTTCCACATATATCCTTCTTCCAAATGTCTCAGATAAACAACATTCTAATAATTAATTTTACACCCATCCCATCGCAAATATTCATAATAAAGCTTGAAGACCGCAATTAGATTAATATATTTAAAATAGGGCTAAATATTTCTTTACAAAGCGAGCATCTACTTGCGGACATGCGCATTAAGGGTCGGTGCGGCAATATTTTACAGAGGCGGGATGTTTAGCTACAGTATAATTAAAGCAATTTTATTGGAGACATAGTACATACTTACCCATATATATATATATATATATATATATATATATATTATATATACATATTATATATATATATATATATATATATTAACACACACTGTATATATAATTATATAATATAAAAAACAAATAGAGCACGCAGAAATATGCAATACCATAAAAAAGAAAGCGAAAGAGGACATCAGAAAGTACAAACAAGAGATCATACGATAAGTGATTATGTCATCAAAGAGCCTGAAGAAAGCAAGAAGAACGCAATCACTGGGCCGAGACAGACTGATTACACTTCTAGACAAGCAGGGTAGAGAAATACAAGACCAACATATGATCATGGAACGAATAAAGAAATTCTACACCGAGCTATGTGACAGTGAACAGTTTACCATAATTCACCCCGTCCCGAAAGAGGTACCAGAGATAACACCATGGGAAGTGGAAGCTGCGCCAAGAGATATGAAGAATGGGAAGACATCAGGCAACGACCATGTAAACATTGAAACATTAAAAGCAGGAGAAGATAATTTTTATTATCTCGAAGACATTGGCTAAGCTGTATACTAAATGCTTATCAGAAAGAACACAAAGATGGTGATAATGGGGAAATAAGAAAGACTTATATAAAGAACTACATACCGATATGTCTGTTATCAAACATCTACAAATTACTCACAAAGATACTAAGAAATAGACTACGTACGCGTGGCTTTTTTCAGCGGCATTTTTCGCTACAGCGCCACTGCCTTTGGGACTGCTTAGCAGTACGCAAACGCTAGAGTTTTGCGTTGTAATCTTTTTTGTCGTGTTCGTCTTACGATTAGAAGCATATTTTCATTACCCAAAACACATTGTCACTGTGCATAGATAGTTGTTTATGTAAATACATACTATCCCACTTAAATGAATTAATGCTTTATAAAGTTTATTAGGCCTAATAATAATGAGTTTGTAATGACTAATGAGAATAAAAACTCAGGGCTTAAAATAATATGTTATATGGTGTTGGACCGAGCTGTATATGTTCATTCCCATCAAAAAAATATAATCACAATTAAATTAATTAGTAATACCACATTATATGTTGCGTAACTGGCCTTCTTCGAATATATACTCACGACTGGAAAATTCGGGGCGGGTCAAAATTCTTGGCACTGAAATCTCGTGTTCTAACGCTCTTGGCTTATTTTAATACACTGCGTGGTCTCGCACTTATTCACATGACACGCGAACAATTTACATAGCGTAGATAGGACCCACGATTTTGGACGCAGGCGACTTCGACGAGATTTGGATTTCGCCAGTATATTTTCGTAAATACTTAACTCAAAACAACTTTTGTAACAGTTTGTTTGCAAACATTGGAAGGAATATGTGTTAGAGATTTAGCATATAAGTATCTCACGGAAGAATTTGATCAGGTTTTAGTAAAAATGGCAAAACACGATTGGACCCACGATTATTGCCCACACTAGTATACATAGTTTTGGCGCACTTTTTGGCATGCCTAGATGTAACGTCACTGCTCTCGCACGCACGCACGCACGCACGCACATGCACCCGCCAGATTTGGCCAATGCAATGTCAATGCTATATTTTTTATTTGTTTTTTGTCATTTGCACACCAAACATCTATGCAAGGAGTCAACAAAAACATAACTCGCTCTTTATTTGTCCAAACTTGTAAAACATGAAGCTGCATGGCCGGAAAGCGAAGCCCGGAATGAACTGAGCTTGCTCATTCATTCCAGACCGTTCTGGCTGGAGAACATCTTTAGATCACTGATATCGGAACAAAAATGTTATACTGAAGGGGCTGAGCCCCGAGCTTCAGTTCAGCACTCCGTTGTTGGTTCGGTCAGACATGACATCGGAAGACGGGGAGGGGGTGCTGTTGCTGGTTTTAGCGGTGACGTTCAACATGGCTGCCTTGCCTCTCACGCAATACTTCGGACACTGTCAGACATGACATTGGAAGACATGGGGAAAAGCAAAAGGTAAAGGTAAGTTCTTATATAGCGCAGTATCCAGTCCTCGGGACTGCTCAAAGCGCTTTACACTTTACTCCCTGGCAGGCCTGTTCAATCAAACACCATCTCGACTTCTCTGGGAAGAATTCAGCCACGCTGCAATTAATGCACGTACACAAATATCCACCACTGTACTCATTCATACAGCTAAGTGAACTGAAGCAACGTAGAGTAAACAAACTTGCCCAAGGTTCGACACCGCTGCACAGGACTCGAACCCGGGTTCTCTCAGCTCTTACCGCTGCGCTACTGTTCTCCACGGAAGGTGGGTGTTGTTAAAAAAAATTCGCATAATTCTACGTTCTAATGTTTGCCTGGCCACTCTCGAGCATGACATCGGAACATTATTTAAAAAAATTAATTACATTAATTTTTATTGTAATTATAATTTTTTTAATTTGATTCCGAAGTACCAACTGGATTGATAAACGCCTACATCATAAAACTCAATATTGGGAGACACCTATATGCTGATGCAGTATGCTCCAGTGGGAGGCTAGAGGATAGGCATGGTAAGGTAATATATGGTAAGGTAACTTAAGGTAAGGTAAGGTAAGGTGAGGGGAGGGAAGGGAAGGGAAGGGAAGGGAAGGGAAGGGAAGGGAAGGGAAGGGAAGGGAAGGGAAGGGAAGGGAAGGCAATGAAAGATAAGGGAAGGGAAGGGAAGGTAAAATAAGGGACGGGACGGGAGGGGACGGGAGGGGACGGGAGGGGACGGGAGGGGACGGGAGGGGAGGTTAAGGAAAGGTAGGGTAAGGACCGGGAAGGTAAGTGAAGGGAAGATAGGGGAAGGAAGTTAGGAAAAGTAAGGAAAGGTAAGCAAAACCTGACAGAGCCAGTGGAATGCCATTGAGCACTTTTGGTTGGTGTGCCGTTTTTAACGGCGTGTCAAGAATAACTCATGCACACAAGTCCGCCCTATTGGATGAAAACGTGATTGGCAATTTTGACTGTTCATCGGCTAGGCTATGTTGCCCTTGTAAGTTAAAGTTTCTTCTTTTTAGTGAAAATGTTAGGAACATTTCCTGATGATGACTGCCGACGGCAATCGAAATGTGGATGTGAGTTTCAATACCATAGTTGTGTTACGAAGAAAATCGTTTTATATTCTTCTCATAAACGAAATCGAAAGCGACTTTGCAAAACGCTATACTGTCCTTCGCGTGTCTACCAAAACATTACAACTATAGGTAGGTAGCACTTGTTGCTGTCACCGGAACATTGTGGGTAGCACCCGTACGAGTCAGAGGCGCTGATGACTACGTAGGCTCTATAGGCCTACAGGTGTTAAGTCACCTATCACACCTGTGTCGCATTCACCATATAACTTAAGTTACGACTAAATAACTTGAACATTTCGTGCTTTAGAACATCGTTGTTATATGTATATTTCACTAGGTCGCGTGTTTGCATAGTTATTTTGCATATGTATGGAAATATTCTTTACGACGCTGCGAGATATGTAGATCCCGTCACACCACAAACTTGTCAAACATTCCAATGTGCACTTTATTTAGGAATCGTTTGGCGAAGTTACCGAGGTCCGGAGGTCAGTGTGGGTTACTATGGATTCCGTATGGAAGTAATAACTGATACACACGAACTACGAAAAAAAAAATACTGTCAATGCCGAAACTACTTACTACAAAGAAAAAAACAAACCCTCTTTCTGTCGGCGAACGTCAGCGCCGTAGTCCGGGGTGGGCGGAACGCCGGCAGATTGTTTGGTGTAGGAGCGTGAATGATGTGTGGGGACCATCTCTGTGTCTCGTGCCCCGGTCAAGGCGCCACGTGGCTGTAGGGCGGGGGTAGGACTCACCCGTCGTTACGTGCAGGTGCGTGCTCTCGAGCCCGCTGTTGCGTTGCCATTGGATACCGTGGCTAACCCCAGTGGTCGTTCAATTAGACCTCTTTTTTTTTTTTTATAATAATTACTAGTTCCACATGTAGCGCTGGTCAACGCACCAGAGTGGTTTGCATGCATACAAAATAACTTGCAAATGATAATTCGAGAAACAACAGTGTAATAGTGTCTATTATAGTATACCTGCCAACTTTTTTTTGAAATCCGATAGATTCATCAGCGGTTCAGCATGATTCCCGTGTCGCGCTGTCTCCAATCTTAACATCGGAAGGCGGGGGGGGGGGGGGGGGGGGATAGGGTATTGTTTGAAATTTTTTGGTCGGAACTTCACCGGTTCGCTGTATCGAAGACTCGAAAACAGGGGGTGCTATTTTTTCCGGAAATTCAGCGCTTCGGTAGGTCTCAGCACGTCTCCCGTGGTGACGCACTGACTCGAAGACGGGGGGGGTGCTATTGGAGATTTTCAGTGAAAATCCAGGAAATGTGCCTGTATTCCGAGAGACTGGGATATATACCTAAAATCCGGGACACTCACGGAAATTCCCGGAGAGTTGACAGACATACATAATAACTTGCAAATGAAAATTCGAGAAACAACCATAATATATAATAATGTATATTATAGTGAACGAAATACAAAGATTTAGATATTTATTTAGCACTACCGAAAGAACCACGGGGATACATTATGAAATACCTCGAACAACCCAGGACATCGCACATTTGGCATAATCGCCATCTGTAAAAAAGAATTCAATACAGACTATATACAGTTACAGCAAACATACTATGCGTATTGTCCATACCTCGTACAGAACATTAATGCACGATATACATCCTCTCAAGCAGGAATTTGTTGTATTTCGTCCCACTTGATGTCTTCGTCGGTTTCGGTTGTGGAAATCAACTATAGGCTCGCGCGCCCAACGTCAATTCAAGAGCTATGACAAAACACCGGCCATATTCACCAGCCGCGGTGTTATTATTATGATTGGTCAAAACCCAAAACGCCTGAACGTGAAAGGTCATGACATGATTGGTTAACGCACCAACCGATAAATCCTCGATTCGTTAGGTCGATATGCTAGGAGTACTCACACTCAGCTGGTGTGGTGTTGGTACCAATATTGCAACGTACCCTAAAATATGGAGATGGTCTATCTGAATGAGAAAATAGCCATGTTTGAACAACTGGTCGATTATAATCACCAGGTACCTACCCTTTGGATTTGAGACCCCTTAACAAGGCATTTTCGCCTGGAAATGAACTTAAAAAATGGAGTGATAATAACTCAGAAAATCTGGATAAAAACCAATATGATGACTTATTCTTCAATAGTCATGTAGTTGTACACAGTAAACAGTGTGTAGATACAGTAGTGAAATATTACTGTCACAATTTATGTTACTAATTTATGTTACTAATTTATGTTCAACTTGAGAGTAATTACTGTCACTAGGCCGTAACGCTGGTTGCTATAAGTGCCGTTACAGGCTGGTAATAACATCAGTAATCTGGCTAATGTCATCAAGGATGACCGCTGCATTTGAAATTATGTTGATCAAGTGCAGCTTCACATTCACCGTGATTGTCACGAGACATAGCGAACATCCAGGTAGAGACATTCTACTTTGGTTGTTTCATCTCTATATCAGTGGATGCAATTACTATACTCATCAACAGCTGATGTGATTGGGCATCCCAATGCCTTCAGTGCATCCAGGATATTGTTACTCCTCTTGTCCATTGCTAGATAAGCAATTTCTTTGTCCTGCAGGCCTGGTTTCTTCAGTTCTTTCTAGGATGTTTTCTAGTGTCCTGCCTTCTTTTCTTACAATACTGCTTAGGTCCTGAAAGACCCTGCTGTTATCAGTCTATCAGGTATGTCGCGCTGCAGATGCAATGCCAAGCTGCTTGGCACTCCTAGTTGAGAGCTCGTTGTTCACGACAATATGACACTCCGCTCCGCGGCCAGGTTGTGGATTAGGACCCTCTGTACCTTCTGTGCGTCAAGGTGGGAAACTGAATGCTTTACAGACTCATCGTAGTTCGCAAAACTAAATATGTCCACCTTTTGTTTGCGGAAGCTAGCAGCCAGTTTGGGGAGAATCATCTTCAGGAACTATATCACTTGGGGTCGAAAAGAGGCGGCTACTTGGGCTTTGGCACCACAGATGTTCTCACCTTTCTTCGCGTGTTTGAACCTCTCGTTGGACACACATTTGAAGGCTGCCTCGTCTACTTGCAAGATAGTAGTAGCATCCAGCACCGGAACAGCTGCTGTGATGCTGTGATGTTCTTGGTGTATGTTGTGTAAACCGACGTGTTCAGAGCCTGCATGTATGACAGGTTTGGTCCAACCAGATGTAGCCTAATTAGAGCCCTGCACAATATATGACCTTCCCTTATACAGTATGAACTATCAAAGAGGCAGTTAGGCGGCTTACGATATCCACCAGAAGCTCCGAGATAATTAGGCCTACAGCATAAGTACGTCTTACTAATACTGCTAATTGCAATCATAATTTGGTCGGCGTCTGGTTCCCACAACGCCAACAAATAGCCACCAAACAAACATCACGAAAGAGTACAAATCCAACCAAAATAAACAAAAGGGCTAAGCCGTGAAATGCCACATGAAATGCCACACGTCCGCGCTACAAACAAAAGTCTAACTCGTTTGGCCTCGGGGGAGCGCTGCCCCACCGCTGGTTGTTTACCACGTCGTTCCTGGCAACGGTTGCGCCGCGGTGGTGAACTAAGTCTGAATTGGGTGGCGTTTAGCACTTACTAAAGCCGTTTATGCTCACTCAGAGGTCTTTATGGAGCGTCTGACCACTTGTCCGTGTGATTGCTCGGTTAGAACGTTTGGTGCCGCGAAGCCTTCGACAGAATTACGAGGAACGCTACCAGCGGCCTTGTTGTCTATGACTATGTCTGTGACAAAGTTTAAATGTTGCGCCTGCGAAGCCCGCTAAAATTTTCTGAGCGGAAAAGACTCCACTAAAATAGTCTGAATGGGCGAACGTCAGCCTTGTCGGTGCTTAGCGTGGTTATTTAGCAGCGAAGCCGAGGCGAAGGATTTTGGTGCCCGGACCCTGAACTTAACGACGTCGGTGTCGTTGTATTTATCTTTGGCTTTGTCAATGACCTGTCGGTGGCACATGGGCTGTCGATAGCGGGGCCGTGGATGGGTAACACCCCCGGACACGCCGCACACCGAAAATACGTTGAAAGACGGTTCCGAGATTAAGAGAATCGTCACCATCAGATATCGCTGGAGTTTGACGGCGCCCTGTCGTGTGACGTCACGCCGCGATGCAGGAACCGGAAACGGAAACGTTCTTCTTCAAACAGCGACGAGTGCACAAGACGCCGAAACGGTTCCGCAAGAGACTCGAAGACCTACCGCAGGAGTTACGCTACGCGAATCTAAATCCGCGCGTCGCCGCCTATCTGGCGACAAAGGAGAAAGACGGCAAGTCGTCCAATGACCAACAGTTGGATGATGGACTCGGAAGCAAGAGCCTACTGCCGCAGATCACACACAGCGTGTCCCTCATCCGTCAGCGGCTCGACACGCTTATGACCCACGACGAGGACTCTCAGAGACTCGTGTTCGAAGAAGCGCGCTCCACAGCAGAGAATCTACTCTTTTCTCTGTCCAGCATTCTCTACCGCTTCTGGGGAATTCGCATTGATCTGGGAAAAACACTCGGTGATCGGCTGACAAGCACCTACAAGGACCTGATCGGAGACGTGCGGTACGTGCCAAGGGTATGGCAATGCATGGCTAACGGGGACGCATACCTTCATCACCAGTTATCACGCAGCGCCAGCAGTGGGTCAACGCAACGCAAGGATGAAACGGGGAGCATTTCTTGTACGACGACGGGGGGAAGCGTAACTGGCCAAACACCCTCACACGGGGACGATGATAGATCCAAAGATGCAGAAGCAGGTAAACGTAACAAGGTGAAGATGTCTGGGAAACTGACAGACATTGCAGAGGATGAGGAGGCGTCACATATGGACACCCACTCGAAAAGCCGAAGGAAGGAGAGTTCTCCGAGGGTTGGTAGTAGACTTAGCGTTGGTCGGTCGAAGACGAGACTAGAACGCTTGAAGACAATTGTGCCAGACTCCGAGCATAGCAGAGGAGGTATGTTGACGATCAGTGGCGTTTACAATTAAGTTTTGACTAATGTTATATATACACCAAGCTGATAGTAACTGATTCATGTTCTACATATTTTAAAAGTGAACTTACACTTAATAAACCATACTTAAATTAAACATAATCCATTCTGATAAACATATGTAAATTGATTTATCACAATCTAACAAAATTGTCCCCCTAAGCAACAAACGCTGATTGCTGTAACAGATTGCAGGTGGCCAGACAAGAATTAAGCTACTGACTTACACTTAGTCCAGCAGGGTTTCATTTTGATGTATAACCTGCCATAGATTTGCCAGTAGAACTATTATTAGATATTCGTAAGTGTGCCAGCAAAGCGCAACATATTAACACAATCATTATCGATTATGTAATTTGTTCCATCCAATTATCGCACACTGTGATAATTAGTACTTATAAATATATCCAGCCAAGCTATGCTGCATGTTCCTTTCCCCGTGCAGCGTCATACCCTCTGATTACACTACTCTCTTTAATATGTTTGAATAAACTACGTCAACATTGTTATTAGTCAGACCCGTGACAATTCTGGAATCGGAATCGAAGGCTGATTCCGACTCCAATATTGGAATTGGTCAATATGAAAGCAGTGGAATTGGAATTGGTTTTGGTAGAATTGGATGATGTGAAAGCAGTGGAATTTGAATTTGAATTTCTTTGAGTGGAAAGGGAATTTGAATTGCATAGTGGAATAACTTTTTTGATTCCTTAGCCACTTTTCTATTTTGGTGCTTCAAAAATACAGTGAAAATACTTATAAATAAACTTATATACAGATGTAGCGGGGGATTTACCATGAAGACAGGCAACACTGTTAAATGATGACTATCATTTATTGTGTTGATAATCTAAAATACAAAGTAAAACAAAAAAAACAAAAAAACAAAAACCTGCAACATAATAACATACGATTAGGACAAGTGCAACAATGGATACAAATGATCATTCAACAACAACGTTAAACATAATATTCCTTGCATAACTTTGATACAGTTAAATTGCATTTAGATCATCTCAGATACCAAATAGCAGGCTAGCACCTGTGATATTTGTAATTAGATATCCAAACGGCAATACTCCTTGACGGACTTACTCTCAATAACACATAGGTCTATATTAGTTTAAACACGGTATTCCCAAATCAAGAAATACATTCAAATGCATCCTAAGTATCATTAACACAGTATCAAATCAATGTAAAATGTCAATACAGTATAAACTCAGTTGTAATACTTCTACAATTAGACGCATGTATATGAGATACTCCTCTATGCATAATAAAGCATCCGTACATATACATGACCATTATCATCATGTAACGGCTCATCACCCACATAGAATGAGAGTCCATTAATCAATACTAAACGCATGTCTAACTGCATTGTCTCTAACCAATTAGGAATACCCCACGACATGGAAGGTAACAATGCTCACCCCAACTGGGAACTGCAGTCTAACACAGTGCTTGAGCACTGCTCAGTGCAATCACACCATGCACTCTCTGTAAATAAACCAAGTAATGACTTACACGATATATTTATATGTATGCTGACATAATGGTTCCCTCAAAATGCACTAAAATAGCATATGTAATTCTGCTGTAAGAACACCTGCTCAGTGTCACATATACAGCTGTATATAAGCTGAAGTTGTCTAGATTTGCAAGTACATGTAAGTGTAATTGCTAACAACAATTAGAAATCAACTTAATTAAACACACCTATCCTATCAATATATAAGTTACCCACTACACTGGGCATTAATAGCCCTTCAGTAGAAACTACTCTGCTAAACTCAATGGGCAGTCAGTCTATCCACTGACAGTCAACAAGCTGTCCCTACTCCCTAGGGAATAGGGATACCCGACACCGGCTGCAGACACATTACACAGCCTACTGTGCCAGCATCTCAGCAGGGAACATATCAACACAATGATCTCCTATTGACTATTAAAGACTCACGCTAATTACTAGATTATGAACCATGCAATTGTGTAGATAGTGCTTCCTTATCCCAAACAGTGGAATTTAACCTGTGTATGCCATAATACACAACAGCTGGAAGTGCTGTCAACACTGACCAATTAACTGACCTTCCCACTGGGAACTATATATATATATACCGTTATATATATATATATATATATAGCTGTTTCCTCAACTGGATTAGCCAGCCATGAATCCTGTTAGATTTACTAGAACAAATGGTACTTTAATAGATAATTTCTTTTGTAAACTCAATAAATCTATATTGGAGAGTACTGCAGAGATTTTAATCAAAACATTTTCTCATCGTCAGCCATGTTTTATATTCATCAACGTCTCATTGAAGACTGAACCTCCACCTAAACATGTTAAAATAAATATACTAAATATATGCATAAAGTTAAACATGAAATTAAATCAAATGAGATATACAATAAGCTAAATAAAAATATAAATGCAGACATAAATTTAAATTATGATGTAATCTACAAAGAAATTTTACGGGCAAAAAATAAGCATATGCAAACTAAGCTGGTGAAATTTAATAAATATAAACATAAAAGATCAACGTGGATTACACAATGATTGCTAAAATCTATTCAATATCGAGACAAACTCTATAAACAATTAAAATTGACACAACCAAATTCGACAAGCTATGAAGCTATTAATATTAATCTAAAAACTTATAATACGATATTAAAGAAAAATATTCGTGCAGCCAAACAAGTGTATTTTGAACAAAGATTTAATCGATTTAAATATGATATAAAAAAATACCTGGAAAGTTATTAATGAATTTCTTTCAAAAAATCATACAAACCGAAGATTACTATTTTTTTTATAGAAAATGGTACAAAAATAACTGATAAAAAAGATATTGCAAACAAATGTTATAATTATTTTACAAATATAGGTCAGACCATCGCACAAGGTATTAAATATATAGGTAACAAAAACTATAGTTATTATTTAAACAAAAACATTAATTCTGTATTTACGTTTCAGAGTGTTGATGAAGAGACTATTAGGAAAACTATTCATAATCTTCCCACAAAAAACAGTTGTGGATTTGATGGCATTTCTTCAAAATTGCTCAAAATAATTGAGCCTGCAATTATAAAAACATTAAAGCTGTTAATAAACCAAGTTTTAAAATCTGGGATATTCCCAGACAAACTAAAAATTGCAAAAGTTATTCCTATATTTAAGAAAGACGATCCATCTTTATTTGAAAATTACAGACCAATTTCCCTTAGAAATTAATTTGTATTCAATTATATTCATATTTCAATGATATGAAGCTTTTATTTGATAATCAGTATGGTTTTAGAGCTAAATATTCAATGGAATTTGCTGCGCTTGAGCTAATAGATAGAATTATAACTCAAATGGATAATAATGATGAACCAATTAATGTATTTCTCGACCTTTCTAAGGCTTTTGATGCTATTGACCCTAACATTTTACTTAACAAATTAACATACTATGGCCTAAATGGCTCAACTTTGCAGTTATTCAGAAGTTACAAAACAGGAAACAATACACTGAAATTTAACAAATAAATTCAGACATCTTACCTATAACAATCGGCGTCCCACAAGGTTCAATCCTTGGACCACTATTATTTATCATTTACATAAATGATTTCTCACAAGTTAGTCAGTTATTTAATTTTGTCATGTACGCTGATGACACCACTTTATCTAGCTCTTTAAAATTTCTTAACAACAACAAAACACGCAATAAAAGTACAGAATCCTTAATAAATGAAGAACTTTTTAAAGTTAATGAATGGCTAAACAGAAATAAATTATCTTTAAATAAAAGCAAATAAAAATACATGATTTTTCGTATGCCTAATAAACGCACGCAGACTCTTATGCTTAAAATAGATAATATAAATATTGAAAGAGTAGATGAATTTAACTTTCTAGGATTGACTTTAGACATTAGGCTAAATTGGAAAAAACACACTGAGAAAATTTCAAATAAGTGCTCCAAAACAATTGGCATAATAAACAGATTAAAATATGTATTACCTTTAGATATAAAAGTGTTGTTATATAACACATTAATATTATCTCATCAGTTATTGTATCATGGTTTGGGGATACCAAATAAATAGAATTTTTTTTTTTTTTAAAGCCGTGCGAATAATAACCTTAAATAAATACAACTCACACACGGAACCACTTTTAAAAAAACTTAAACTACTAAAAGTAGAAGACATATTAAAGTTACATGAATTACAATTTTACTTTAAATACATTAATAAAATGTTACCTCCTTATTTACTTAACTGGCAAATTATCCCAAGTGTAAACATACATAATTATAATACTCGTGAAAAAAATTATATACATACTTTTAGAACTAAGTATGAATTTGCAATGAAATGTCTCAAATACAGCCTACCACATGCTGTAAATGACACCCCCGATATAATCAAAGACAAAATATATATACTCAAAGTTTGTGAGGCTTCTCATTTTATATAAAAACATACTTGTTACACAAATATAATGATTTATGCACTCTATCAAATTGCTACACATGTCAACAAAACCATTAAATACAATACATTTGATGCTAGTTTCAGGCAACAAGCACACAAACAAACTTACATTCTCACATAAAACAAGCACTCCCAAAAAGCATACATGAGATAGACACCTTGTAAAAAGACCATATAAATTATCACATAAATACTGTGTCTTAATAGGAGTCACCGACCCCGATTGAATAAGCTATATGATTAATGTCTATGGTACATCAATACCATAATAGCTGTACATGCGTTTGTATGTATTTTATAAATAGTATGTTGAACATTATAATGATATACATATATGTATGCCTGCATAATGTTTATATTTGTTGTTTTTACTGCATAAGTGATGTTCAGAAACCAATTAATTGTGTACCTACATGGGGTCAAATAAACGTTATGTTATGTTATAGTTATACTGTTGTTTTGTATTACAGTAATTACCAGCATATATTTGACCAGAGCTCTCTAGTTCACTTGGTTAGCAATTGAGCCTTTTTGCTAATTTTCTGCTCAGACTATCTGACTAAATTAATTTACATTTTGTTTTTAGGGTCTCTCAGATCTGGTAAGTTTGTTTTGTGTGCAAAAACCAAAATGTATACATGTAAAGTTATCTGTGTTTTAGTGGAAATCTAGTTTTGTGTGACAAAGCTGCCTGTATATATATGGAATAGAATAATTGTTGTCATATTATAATTTATATATATACATATATATATGTATACATATATATATATACCGTGTATATATCTTCATACATGTCTACAGTATAATACTATTTTAGAGCCAGCAGCAACGCAATAAGTTAACAAATTTATGGAAACATTGTTTCTGATACTATTGTTATAATAAAGTACAAAACTAAGTTTTGTCATGCCAATTCATATAGCAGTACTTTAAACTTAATTTGTAAAACATTACATGGTGTTGGGTAGCTAGTGTTGATTGGGGGTTATGTACACCAAGTTTGGACACTTGCCTAAAATTTACATTATAGTGTAGGTTTTTAAGAGTCTATTTGTACGGTAAAGTGACATTAATGGATGACCTTGTTTTCCTTTTTTAAAAGACCACAGAGCTGGATTTGTACTCACTGGTATAAGCAGATTCTAATAAATGATATCTTTTTGAAAAAAGTTACTAAAATTTGTATGTTTTTAGGTATGATCATGTATGTATATATTTGTGCTTGCTCTTCATTTTAGTTTCAGTACGATCTAGTAAGTTGCTGACCATGGACACGTAAATATAGTACATTAGTACCCACCGCACGCACACTGTATCAATCATGGACACATTATTATACGTTTCTATTATATCTAAATATCTAACGCTGGTAGCACATATAGAATACACATATATATGATAGTTAATTGATAAAACATTAAACATAGGTCACTCATTTGGTCCAGACTTAGAAGACATTTTAGCAAGAAGTTCGTGGAATCAGTTACACTTAATTCCAATTGGTCAGGACTCAGGAGTGTGGGAACAATCCAACTTCAAGGCAATAGGTGGCAATAATTGCCAATACCAGCTGTTCAGAAATTGAATAGTTTGTTTACAGATTTTTGAGCATTTTATGGATGGAACTCTCAAATAATGAACGTTGCATTGGGTTTATTAAACACAATTTTTGTGGGCAGTGTATATTCAAACTATTTAATCAAAAATTAAGAACAGTATATAAATAATGTTAATAAACAAGGAATGAATGTTGTTCCTTTAAAGTCATTACTGGAATGGTCAGTCAGCTTGTATGTCCATGGCAATGGAGAAACAGTCTTAGTTAAACTCAGACCATAACATCATTGATCACATTTCTATTTATGTATACATGTATATGTCAAATTTACCTATACATAAACACTGGCATCGAAATTGTGTGTAATTCATGATACAAAATGCATTCCCTATAGATTATATTTGTCACTCGCTCGGTCTCTGCTAAATGCTACCATGACCATCATGCCTGCATGGCCATCAAATTGTGTTTATATGACGTGCTAGTAATTACGAAAAAGAAACAGCATTGCTCTGACACTAGAAACAGTGAGCAACAGTTGTACTTAACTTGAGTACTTCCTTGCATAGGGCTTCATTAGAGCTTTCTCACTGCACTTACTTGGCATAGAGCATAGTTTGGTGGGTGTTACATGCCTGAGTTTTTGTGTGTCTATCTGTGTCTGTTAGTAATGCTGATATTTGTATGCAAGAGCTGAGGCACAGGCCACTATAAGCAGCACACATTCAGCTCTGAAGGTGTCGGGTGAAGGCATCATTTATTTTGTCATTGACTCACAGTTATTACCATAAATATTATAAAACTGGGTATTTTTTTTAAATTAAATTAAAGTAGCACAGAGTAAAAATGTTACAGCAATAATTGTATGTACTAGTTAGCAGTTATAAATTGCATCCGCCCATGGAGCAAGAAACCATGGTAACAGTTATAACTAATGTTCATCGTTACAGTATTTTTTATTTGTTCCCATTGATCATTTGCTTTCTTCAGTTTTCAGCAACAGAAGTGCCCTTGAGTCACTCAATTCGCTCACTGTTTCCTTATATCTCTGACAGGAAAAAGCACATTGCAAACTTAAACAACTCTATAACTACCTTTGTGCTTTTTTTAATAAATCGCCAATTGATAGATCAGAGGCTTATATAATAGATTCAAAGAATGCGAATGACCATAGACATTGAGAGGTGAGAGGAGAAGGCACAGCCAGGCTGCCCCCAAATTAGCATAATAATAGTCCTATAGATGTCCGCTTCATTCTCATAGTTTGTTAAGTTATGTTTCGTATTCAATCTTACTTTTGGCTAGCTATTCTGGCAGCCAATCATTTGATGGCGAATGACGTTTTGTGTTACTAGTGATCTGTTTTAATTGTACATTAATGTGGGGAGTTAGTCGGCTTGTCTCTCATTCTCAATTTACCAATCCGGGCACTAAATCTAGATTTGTTTTCACCGCTGTTGCTACTGGTGCTTGTTTGACTTGTCATAGATCATCTCATTCTTGTTTGTATCGTCTATATGTATTATATATACTAAAATTAGTTCTCTGTTAGAAACAATATGCCTGATGTATTCTTACCTGAGTTTTCAAAATGTAATAATCAGAGATATGGTAACTCAGAATTTAATAATCTATAAGTAATAAGATCATACTGAATATAGATATTTTTATGACACGCACTGCAGTATGTCAGAAAAAGTTTGTACAATATTCAAGGAACGTACAAATCATGTAGCGATGTGTTGTGTGTGTAAATTGATCTGTCTAAAAACGCTTGAACCTATTCTGGTGTTTTTTGTTTGTTGAATAACTTGAATGTACAGCTATTTAAAGCTTTCTAATTTCTTCTTTGCCAGGTTCATACAGATCTGGTAAGTCTCATGTTCTTTGCAGGTTTTCATATTAATATTTGACTTGTTACATTTTGTTTTACGTCACATCAGTCTGTCCATGCCACAGCCAATCTGAAATTATTGTATTATCAGTTTATTACTAAAAACTATTGTGTAGCATTTTATTTAGTAATAAACATACAATGTATTTAGCTGTGCAAAATATACTGTTTTGCAGTGTTTTTAAATTATAACACCGTAAGAAGTATAAACATTAAAACGTGTTCCGGCTTTAAACATCTGCAGTTGCATTGAGGCATTGACGGTGTCGTACAGAATTTTTTAGAGATGTTATTGTTAAGTTCAGTTGAGCATTAGTTGTATACTAGTAAATAGTCTCCCTGTAAGCCTTGGGAAGCAGCTCTCTACACCAGTGTCAGTACCCCATGTCAGGTATATCAACATGTCCAAACATGGATTTATCGCAGGACCCATTAGCCAGTCATCTGATGACATTCTAGTTCTAAATTGTGGCATTTGGGGATTAATCACCTGATATTACATCTCGCCACTGGTCAGATGGACAATGACAAGCATTTTCTTGAATTGTTGTTTGAAGTTGAAATTGTTCTAGGAATAAATGGAAGGTGAGGTTAAATACAGCTGATTCAGTGAACTGCCATACATAGCGTGGAATAAATGCCAGCTAGGGGGGTAACTGTAGTCGACTACCTCCCCTGGCTTGTGAGGATGGTTGATGTGGCAACTAGACACGACAGTCAACAGAACCTTCTCATAGTCAGTATCGCTGTCACTAACTATTGTGAGCAAGCAAATAATACTAATGCATGCAGTTGTAGGTGGCATTTACATAGCAAAGTAGTCTTGACTGCATAACGCATGCTTTATTTATGCTTTAATCTATCTTGACAGAGTAAATTATATATATATATATATATGTATATACCTTATTTGTTCTTTTTAGCATACATTCCCTAATTAGCATACACCCCCCTTCCAGCAGGATCTGATGTCAGTTTGTGACTAAAACTGATCACTGGATCCATCATTTATTGTAATTCTCTGTCAACCTTTGACAATATGAGAAAGACAGTTCCACCTGCGTCCACAGCCTTTGCAAAGTTCCAGTATCCATTTGACCACAAAATCACCATTTGACTTCAGTTACGTGTGTCATCCCGGCTGAACTAAACTTGATGTATGCAGAGGATGGCGTGGCCTGCTCTCTGACTTTGTCCATGTCTCTTACCACCACTGTCATGCATGTCGTTTGTCTTCTAACGTATCTCTCCAATGTGAAATAGTTTTAAATACTTGGTAACCATAAATAATTGACAAAATTGTGTTTTCTAATTCAGAGTGACATGCAGGTAAATGGCGCCATGTTTATTTTAAAAACGGAGATGAATGATCACATATTGGAGTACAGTAGAAACAGTAACAAATACACATTTTTTTTCCACCATGTGGCATCACCATTTCGTTATTTTCACATTGGTTTGAGAATTTTTTTGTAACTGAATATTTCGT
Organism: Escarpia spicata; assembly: GCA_963995525.1. Lineage (NCBI taxonomy): Eukaryota > Metazoa > Annelida > Polychaeta > Sabellida > Siboglinidae > Escarpia > Escarpia spicata. Next base: position 10,709,182 of record OZ023205.1, on the reverse strand, counting down.
AAGCGTACAGTAAGCTGAAAACAATGAATATGGTATATACATACATTGTATAATATACAATGTATGTATATATATATATATATACGTACATTATACGGTATACTGTATAATGTATATATACAGCTGTGTAAAATATTGTGATAATTAATTAGGGAGTCTGCTTTACTTTAACATGATTTCGATTTGGTGTCTAGGAATATAATGATAGCTGATGTGTTTAACTGTTTTTAACCCTTGTGTGTTTTTTTTACAGCGTCTATCTCGCGGTCTGGTGGGGGTAAGTTACCTTTTTATCGATGTAGAAATCCACTTTCAGCAAATAAAAAGTCTGATTTTATTTTTCATTTATCACCGTAAACTGTGTGGGAACAGAAATTATGCATGCACACATACATGCCCAATGCCTCAGTAGACTGATTCAGTATATCATAGGAACTTTTTACACATCCTAAATCACATTTATTTGCTGTGTGTACACAGACTCTACGTAGACCCAAGACGTCAATGTGAATGCACACATGTCTATTACACAGACTGACTCCTGTGTCATTCACAAGCAGTCTGTGGTAGACAATTTATGTGTCCTTATTGTGTGAATTATAATTAAGCTGCACTTGTATGACTCCTACGAGTGTATTGACTCTTTCATGACTACCATGTAGTTATTAATGGCGTATGCCACCTTACTAGGGTCGGCGACAGAAACGGGCAGATTTATTATTGCATGTGCCGAGTTGTTACTTTGAACTGTCTGTGTTTAATGATGGGAATATCAATTATTCGGAGTTGAACACGAAAGAGGCAATTACGTGTGAATGGAATTGGGCGTACTTGAAATAACTCTGAGCGTTACACAATAGGAGCCGGTCTAATAACTGGTTCTCGCAAGTAGGTGTAATTCTGTGGCACTGGATACAATGTTAAGTGTGGTGAATTGTGGTCATGCAGCCATTTCTTCGATTGTCTTGATGCGGATGGAGGCCTAATCCACAAGGGTGCAACCAAATGACCCGATATGTTGACGCAGACATTGAATGAATGAATGAAACTTTATTTCAACAACAGCATACATAATAAAGTAGTTAATTATTAAATTATAGATGTATACAGATGTCAAAAAGAGCAAGAAGAAGTGTATCACTTATACTTACCCTGCTACACATAATAACCTCTGTAATATTTTATAACACATTCAAAACACAAAAGTGATTGTCGTATGCGATTTCATAATAATTATAGTACGTGAGTGATTTAAGCCAAAGAGCCATTGATTCAAAACAATCTGGTTACCGGTAAAATTTATTTAATACAATTAAACTTGATTTAATGACTGCACTAACCATGGAAACTAATTAATGTAGAAATCCTTTGAAACATACAGGATTTATTAGCATCATGAAAAGACATAAAAAGTGAGAACATCTTGTGACATAGTGAAAGATTGGGGGGATATATACATGTATAAGAAATAGAGATCAGCAAAGAATTAAAATCATCAGTGGTTTAGCAGCCTGGCTAGGAAGAAGCACAAGAGAACTGTTGCTAGACACATACAACCATAGGAGTTGGGGGTACATGATCACCTGTGCTTGTAACAGGTGATGATAATCCGTCCAATATAAAACCTGTGGAACCCCCAAAATAACTGTGTTCCGCATTCTTCAGAAGTTGTCAACTATGTCCGTTGAATACAACATTTATTGCTGCAATGTCTCAAATTGTGCAAATACAATATGGCATGATTTTAACAAAACCATTGCATAAAGATATCACTCATTATGCTATTATTATATTTTAAAATTAACACTAGTAAATCTCGTAATATCAAATTTGTATTAAAACATTAAATTTACACTAGTTGGAATGAAAATGATAATGGAAGTTGTCCGGATCTATCTGGCCTTGTGTTTATATTGTCACTCTTTTCCTGACAGATAACACTTCAAGGATGAGGCTTGGGGGGAGCAGCTCATTTGGATCTATGCACCATGATCATGAAGAATCACATGGCAAACGTGAGTAGGGAAACAGCCCAACGTTGAATATTTGCAGTGCATAAGTCATGTAAGGGATCGTCTCTTAAATTCACAAAAGGCCAAGAAAAGTTGTGCATTTAGAATTGGTTCAACCTTCTCCATTAATGTATGATATAGGCAGGGATTCCCTTGGACAGCAGAAACGCGTCAATGATGCCTTGTACGCTGGATTGGAATGTTGCATAGTGTTTTGCTGCATGTGCCCAAAAGACGCATACAAAAACATGTCTGAGAAAATTGAGGGCACTTGTGTAGAATCCGGACCCACCTCAATTTTGCTGTTATTAACTAGTTTTTCAAAAATTTGACTCGTTGATGCGATAATTAAACCATTTCACATCACCCTACGCTATCAAAAATATTGCCTCTTAGTGCAGTTTGACGCCCAAATAGCGCTCCGGTTTGCTCCAGCCTGCACATGAACACAGACAGCGGCTGCACGGACAATTAAACAAGCTGAATAATGACCTGAATGGAGTTATTTAAATCACATCTTACATTGATGACTGGACACTGAGAACACTCTAATCAACACCCTTGAGCCTTGCCTACCTCTTGCCTGTCATTGACATAGTTTATCAGCTTAAGACAAGCACAGTGAACAGCATTTGTTGCCACCGACACCATATTATCACCCATTGTCAACTTTCAAGCCTTGCCGAACAAAGTGCAATCCGTTTACATCTAAACAAATAATATCCATCCATACCTCTGCACTATATGCATGTTTTTTTAATTAATTTATGTTTGCTAAATAGTACAATTGGAGTAGACTACAAATGAAAAATTTACATTTTTAAAACATGTTTATAAATCATGCCCCCTTCACCCAAGGTCATAAACTTTGAAAAAAGACAGTGCTATGTTCCAGTCTTACATGTAATAGTTTTACTGTATGGTATAATTGAATTGGGCTAATTTAATTGGGTGATTTTCTCACAAGTTATAATCTCATTTCCCCTCAAAAGACTGCACTGACGCAGTCTCAACCACAGACTGAGGCTATCCCATACATCTGTTCAGTGGTATATGAATAAGTTTTTTAATGTTTAATCAACATGGTTCTTTGACTATTTTTAGGTGGGGTTCTCTCGTATGTGAATCATTGTCACTCGTTGTCACAAACTGCTGCTTCATATTTATCAGTTAGAATCTCCATATCCTTGGAGCAGTAGACTAGTAACATGACAAGTCCACAAAAAATGGGGCACACCTACTCGGAATGTATCTGGTTTTGTAACATTGCTAATTTTGAGCGGGAAAAACTGAACATTTCTGAGCATGTTAATATTGATGGTTATATATTATGTACCCAGAAATATGTCACGCAGGCAGTCCTGAATAGAATTCAAACAAGTTAAATAATAACATGATTACCGGGTACATGCCTAATATCTAAAAAATGTAATGTTCACATTTACCAGGTTATTTAAGCAATCATGCTATCGTGCAAATTAATTAATTAAATTTTAATCAACTGATTTGGGGCACATAACATTTTGAAAAGTCACAGTTCTATCTTTGATGTGCCCGAAGTGCACATGCAAGTCTTTCTCCAGATCGATCCCTGTATAGGACTTGCAATTTTTTCGTTATTACCATAAATTTGCGTTAATATGTTTTACTAGCTAGGTGACACCACTGTAGCAATGTATTTTCCTGCGATACATGGTGACAACTATACTCCCCCCAAGTAGTGCTTCACATACCTTGGGACTTGGCACACTAATCTCAAGCTGGCTTACTTTTTTTAGATTTTAGTAAATTGATCTTGAATACTTTTTTATTAAAGTTATTTTGTTGTAAGTGTTATACATGGCAAACTATGTGGTTATGTGTAAAATAATTGTAGATTTTTATGGACAGTGGATTCTCCTTTGTTCGTTGAAGTATGCATGTGTTCACATTTCTATTCTGTTACGTGTTAGTTTTCTACAAACTAAGCTAACCGTGGATTAGCAGCAACAAATATAATTGCCATGTTTTAAATGTTGAAAAAAAACATGATTTTGAGAGTAAGTATGAGGAAGAGTAATTGTATTGCAGTTTCCTTAATTGTTGTCATAGCTAACAATGGCAACATAAAAATAATTGTTTAATGTTATGTAATGTTCATAGCACCTACAACTAATTATTTTTATGAAATCTGGTGACGTTTGCAACATTCAAACAATAAATCGATTGTTTAGATGTAACAGCAGTTGCAACACATCTTCATAAGTATTGTGGTTAGACGTACAGCAGTGATCAGTTGTCTCTAAGCCACCAAATGGATATTCATAGTTAACCATTGTGCTACGTTTACATTTGATCTTTTATTCACTTTGTGTGTGTGTGTATTTGCATGTGTGTGCGTGTGCGCGTGTGTGTGTAATGTGGGCTGTTGTAACTGCTCAGTGGAGCTGTGTGCATTATTGATGCATTCACATTGTCAATGAGGCACTTGGAAACGCTGCATTGTAGGTCAACTTATAGAGAGTGCACAATCCACTCTGTTTGTTTGCTCAATTACCTGCAAACACAGCGTTATCGAATACTATTGATTTGTTGATTATGATTAAATAACAGCAATACAGGCAAGTTGAAGTTAATATCAGTGAACAAATTTCCTTCCATCTGCTATCAAAGTTATTAAATTATATTGCAAGATAACACAGTCAAGTAATCTATAATGTGAGCCAAGAATGTTTGCCATTAATAACAGTATGTAATATTTTAAAAGAAACGTCTGTATCTTAATGTAAATGATTCTGTCAGCTTCTACTACAGGAAATTTTTCCCATTTTATAAAAAAATTATTTCATCTATCTTCATTTGCATTTGGTTGCCCAATTGTATTATGTTACAAGATTCCATGTTGTGAAGAGTTTGCGTTATTTTCTTATGTACCATCTTTAGTTACAGCACAGCTAAATGTATTTGTTGAAATAGTTAGTATTACAATAGATTAAGGGGAAGTTTATATTTCAACTCTCATCATTGACATAAAACCTACACTTTAGCACAACACAGTCCAAGACTGTTTAATAATTTTGTGTGACTTTTAATTTATTGTATAATGCTGAAACATTGTGTTGCTTTTGTTACAGAATGTTGGAAATAAGTGCTTATTTGGTTTGATATCTAGTGTTGTCTCTTCAGCAGGTGGTTCCAATGCAGGCTACTGGACAGTCATCAACTTCCAACTGTCCTCAAAACAGTGTGAAGAGAAAGGTGGGTATGTGTGGTGGTTCGTCTTTATTATTGTACTCATAACATCAGCCAGGAATAACATACTTATGAACATGACATAGGATGGAATTGCATGTCTCTGGTATGTATTCAGCTAAGATGTATAATGTTTATGATGCATTCGCTATTGTAGATATCTTTTCAAAGTAAGAACTATGTTTTGTTGAGGCACTGGTATAGTAATTAAGACTCAAACAAAATAAAGTTCATAATTATAGATTTTCTTGAGACATTTGCTTGTTGATGTTATTTGTGGACAAGACAGTTGAAACTGATGATTAGATGAGTTCTGTAGGCCCAAAACAACATTGGTGGACATACTTGATATGCCTGTAAATTGGTACTTGCATTGTGTCAAAGATCATAGGCACCTACATTCCCAGGACCTACATACACAGATTTTTTATTATAGTTGACTGAATGTTATCTTAATAACATGAAACCACTTCTATTTTGAGCTCAGATATGTTGCATATGAATGACGGGATGTGAGGTACAAATGTCTGTGAACAGTAATCTTAGGCTAGCCACTCAGACTTATATATAAAACCATTGGCACTACAGTAAACAGAAATGGAGAAATGTAGATACTAAGTATTGTTTAGACACACAACTGGACATGGTTATTACCTCCCAAAAAACTGTTTGTGTTCTTTCAGAAAATGTTATTCAGCTCTGTTGGCCTTTGTTGGTGAACTGATGGTAGAATGAGGGAGCTAGCTGAAATATTCTTAATGATACAAAACGTTTTCTGTTTCTATAAAATGGAAACATCAATCCAGTTATAGTTCATGAACTATTTTGTCAGAGAAGTTGTTATTTATGTTAGCTGATTGGCATTTTAGACATTGCTTGTGTTTTGAATGTAATGTTCAGTGTTATTGTGTCTAGGCTGGATCGTCCATCCCAGGGGTAGTACAGACATTGAACGAGACACCCTGCTCAAGTGGGCGACCTACCAACTGCGCACTGCCATCAAGGCAAAGTGAGGGGAGAGGTTATTTGTGGCCCTCTTACAGTCTCCTTTTGGGTCCAGTTACTAACTTATTCTAAAATAGCTTCATTGTGCATTAACTGCTAAATGTGGTTTCACATGAGAAACTAGTTCAATCTACTGTCTCGTCAAAACCTAAAAATGTATTTAAAAGTTCCAGTAAAATAACTAACTCAGAATTCTTACTGTTTTTATTGAAGAATTCCCAGTCCACATGTGTTTTGATACATTTTCTTTTAAATTTGCCCATTGGTGCAACCTTTTTGAGTAGCAACATCATCTATTGCATAGTTAAGTAAATTAGCAATAGATATTTTCACTTTTGTTCAACTGACCATAGTTTTCATAAAAAATTAGAACAAACCTAGTGAGAAACGACCTTACAAAAATACACTGGTAGTAATAGTACTGTTTGATGTCACCAGGTGGCAGCAGGCTCTCCATGACAAAGAGACTGGCAATGACCGCCCCATAGTTCTTCATTACTATGGCGACCAGCAGTTGGAGGAGCAACTGCGTCACAAGAGTAGAGGCCGGAGCTCGGTGCCCAGTGGATATCAGCTCATCAGTCAGGGCTGTCTTCCCCTGGTTCCCCGTATGTTCCCTGCCACCCAGGGACGCATTCTCTTCATGGTGTCTGTCAGTGACGGCTCAACCACCATCTTGTATCCTTCCTAAAACGTGACTGGGTCTATGTGTATAGCAGGGATAAGTGGGTGGATGTGTGGGTAGGTGTGTGCGTGTGTGGGTGGGTGGGTGCGTGGGTGGGTGTGTGTATGGGTGGGTGTGTGCGTGTGTGGATGGGTGTGAGTGTGTGCATGTGTGGGTGGATGTGTGAGTGGGTGTTTGGATGGGTGTGTGGGTGGGTGCGTGTGTGTGTGCATGTGTGTGGGTGGGTGCATGTGTGGGTGGGTGTGCGTGTGGTGTGTGGGTAGGGTTGTGCATGCATGTGTCCATGCATGTGTGATGCATGTGTGATGCATGTGTGGTGCTTGTGTGTGCTAGTGCCCTGTGTAGGCCAGGCTGGGCCTGTCTCTTATACATTTTGCGGGCCGGGCAGGGTCTGGGTATACATTTTGCGGGCTGGGCCCGGTGTTTGCTGAAAAATATTAAACACTGCAGGCATGAGCCGGCGGGCCTGGGACAGGTTCTGGATGTAATAAAAATATTAATTTATTAGTCCAATATAGATTATTCATTTTCTGTTTTTTTTCTCCATAATATTGGTTCTTTAATATGACTTACAATCTTTGCAAATTGACACCTTGCATCAATGACATGAGTGCTTTATAAGTGCTTTGCAGGGTTTCAACAATGGAACAATGAAAACTATTCAATACTTCATGTCAGGGAAAATGATAGGATATCAATGTTTTTATAACATTTTAAATAAAGAAAACAATACCTATATATTGCAATTAATTTTCAGTTTAGGACTGTCCTAAGAGGGCTAGTCAGCTTTTTCTTTGAAATAATATGTACTTCACAATGCTGGTAGCCTCACCGAAGCGTATATATCCGTGACTAATCTCACAGCTACCCGTCAGGCTATCCAGCCATAGTGATGAGTCGAAGTGCCCCCGGTCAGCCCGGCTACTACACCTTCGTCTTCAGCAACTCGCCCGACCAGACGATGCTCGCTGTCTTCACGCCCACGGGCAAGGCGTGCAGTTACCATAGCAACGGCATTGTGCAGTTCCTCGCTACAGACCATGGCGGAACACAGGCGGAGCCTAGTGGGAAGATTATTCGACGCTGGAGCTGGCCTCCAGCAAAGGGGAAACTCTCGGCGTCCGTGTATATAGAGGTGGGTAGGACACAGGGAGAACACAATACGTGTTACAGTGGGAACACATTTGGATTTTATAAAATCAGACCCATAGCAAGGTTGTTTTTTGGGATGCATTTTTTTACCTGTAATTGCAGGCTCCCAAAAACCGTCAGATGCATCTCCCGAGGTTTGCAAAAACTGCACCCGAACCCCCCAAAAATCCAACTGCACCCTTTTGAGGCTTCTAAAAAACTCCAACTGCACTCCTTGAGGCTCAGGTAAAACCCCAATTTTTTTTTTTTTTTTTTGCAGGGGCTCCCCAAAACTGTTTTCCCTCAAGCGGAACAGTCGCCTCATTGGTAGCCGCGGGCATTTGTAGCTATTGCACCCGCAGCCTATAAATGTTCCTTGTAATAATAATTAGAGCATTTATAAAGTGCCCTGACTACAGGTTACCCTGTTCAAAGGCGTTGAGACAAAAAGAGTAAAAAAGTCGACATTTTATCAACCTAAAAAATAGCACTTAAAAATCGAAGATCATAAAATAGATAATCATTGAAAAGTTTAATCGAGTGACAACATTAAATGACAATGAAAGTTCAGGAGTAGAAGGCTCGTTTGAACAGGTGAGTCTTAAGGAGTCTTTTGAAGTGGTGTAAAGAGTCACATTTGCACATGTTATGGGGAAGATTGCGAGGAGCAGCGATGGAGAAGACACGATCCCCGTACTGGCAGAGATGTGCACTGTGTACAGTCAGAGGAGAATCTGATGACGATTGCAACGTTCTGCTGGGCTGGTAGAACTAGAACAGATCTGTGATGTAGCTCGGCGCAAGCAGATGAAGGGCTTTGAACGTCATCAGTACGACCTTGTACTCGATACGGTACCGGACGGGAAGCCAATGGAGAGTCTCTAGGATGGGTGTTATGTGATCATAGCGACTGGCTTTGACCAGGTGGGGCAAGCGGGGGTGTTGTTGGTTTGGTCTCCGGCAGAATTTGTTGCTTTTACAAACTTACAGGCAGTCTTCTTAACAATAAATCAACACGTAGATGACATGATTTTTATTTTAACATGCTTTTTTTAATCATCATGTTTATTATTAACAATCTTACGCCTTCTACTTAAGTTAAGGCAAAGCCCTTGCTTGTCGAGGGTCCATTTAGATTTTAATTCTTACGACGAACCTAGCGATACAGATATTTAATTATGGATCAAATGTCAAAGCCTCCTAGCAAACACAGCATCAGCCTACTTAATATTCAATATGCAATCAGTCTGCGCAAAGAAACAAGAATATCACCTCATGATAAATGATGCAAAACCTGACATCAACTTGGTTGAAGCCCACTGTCAATAGCAGTGAATTCATGCCGCCTGGATATGACCCCCCTTTCAGGAAAGACCGAGTAGATAGCTATGGTGGCATCATGATTGCCATCAAACTGGATTGGTTGCTGAACAGATATCGATAATGACACCGTGTGAGATGGTTGCTGTGAAAATCCAGACTGCACACACTCCTCTCATAGTACTTGGAATCTACAGACCTACAGATAATACTACTCAACCTTTATGTGAGACGCCATATCCAACATAGTCAGGAAATTCCCAAACAGCCACCTATGGATTGCAGGGGACATAAACCTCCCGGATATCGATTGGAAAACAAACACAGTATCGAAACACCAGTACACAAAACAGATAAATGAACTCTTCCTCGACACATTTTCCATGTTGGGCTAATCTCAAATGGTCACTTTCCTGACAAGACTTGACAACATCCTAGATATCTTCCTCGTGAACCGACCATCCCTCGTCAACAGATGCGAACCTGTACAAGGGGTCAGCGATCACGATGTAGCCATCTATGTAAATTCGGACATATTACCAAAAAGACAAAGACCCATCCAGAGGAAGATCCACATCTGGAGGAAAGCAGACACCGAGGATATTCAAGAACAGCTACCCGGTAGCAACATTTGCTGATGAAATGCAAACCCAACACAATCCAGACACACCTGTGGAAACCGTGTGGGCGTTGCTAACTGCCAAGTGCCAAAACGTATTATCCAAACATCCCTAAAAGACTGTCCTCCCAACGTTACAACCAACCCTGGGCCAATGGCATAATAAGAAACCTGTCATGAAAGAAAAAGAAATACGTCAAGAAGGCCCAACGTACCAAGTGTGCCTACGACATGGCAAAATATCGAGAAATAGAAAAGCTGGCCCCATCAGAGTGCCGAAAGGCATATTACGGATATATTAACTCCATGATAGGCGAAAACTTTAAAAATGAGGGAAATCTAAAGAAGTTTAGGTCTTTCATCAAAAGCAAAAAGAAGGACAACAGCAGAAGAAGAATGGCATTGTCCACAGCGATAGTCAGACTAAAGCTGACATTCTTAATATGCAGTCTCCACCGACGGAGACATGAGCGATGCACCGAGCCTTGGAATGAGCACATACAGTGACTTTCCGCATATCGGAGTATCTGAAGCAGGAGTTAGAAAATTACTGAAGTCAAACCCCACAAAGCCACAGGACCTGATGGGATCACAGCCAGGTTCCTGAAAGACTGCTGCAGAACTTTCACCAGTGCTAACGCTCATATACCAGGCATCACTCAACCAAGGTACAGTACCAGCAGACTGGAAGCATGCCTGGGTCATACCGGTATACAAGAAGGGAACAAGAACTACTGCTTCAAACTATAGACCCATATCCCTCACGAGCATCTCCTGCAAGACATTGGAACACATCATACACAGTAACCTAATGGGCCACTTGGAACAACACAACATCCTATCTGACTACCAGCATGGGTTTCGCTAACGTAGGTCCTGTGAAACCTAACTCATCCAAGCTGTCGACGACCTAGCCATGTGCCTCAACGAGGGTGGCTAGATCAACGCTGTGCTGTTGGATTTCTCAAAGGCATTTGACAAAGTATCCCACCACCATCTGGCAACCAAACTTCACCACTATGGAGTGCGAGGGAAGATGTTAGACTAGGTCAAAAGCTTCCTGAGCAGCCGCACCCACGAAGTGATTCTGAAAGACAAAAGATCATCGTCAGCTGCAGTGACCTCAGGCATCCCACAGGGTTCAGTCCTTGGACCCATCCTCTTCCTTTGCTACATAAATGACCTACCAGACCAAGTGTCCTCTATTGTACGCCTGTTTGCTGATGACTGTCTCCTGTACCGAAATATCAACTCACAAGATGATGCAGATATACTACAAGATGACATATACAAGCTACAGATGTGGGAAACGAACTGGCTGATGGAGTTTAATCTGGACAAGTGCGAAGTTAACTGAATTACCAAAAGATGGAAGAAGAGAATTGTCAGTGATTACCGTACTCTATCCACAGACAACAATTGAAGGAGGTAAATGGAGCCAAGTACCTTGGAGAAACCGTCGACAGGACACTAACATGGAGCGAACACATCAACAACGTAACAAAGAAGGCTAAGAACACCAGAGTTTCCTACAGCAGAACGTCGGCACATGCCCACAAGCCATCAAAGCATTATGCTATCAGACGTTCGTTAGACCCATCGTGGAATATGCGTCGACAGCATGGGATCCATCCACAGAGAAGAACATCAAAACCGTGGAAAATGTACAACGACAAGCTGCTCGCTTCGTGAAGAGCGACTGCCGTCAACGCAGCAGTGTGACAACTATGATCGAAAGTCTGAAAAGGGAGACCCTTGCGAGTAGGCGGGCTAATGCCAAGCACACCGACTATAGGGTTTCTAATCTGTCTAAACTTCACAAAATAAACAATAGACCCAAGCCAGCGTTTCACCACCTGCTACTTGCGACATCCCACCGAGCTCAACAGTACTGTAGCCACAAACGTGTGCCTGATACACCACCCGCTACTTGCGACGTCCCACCCGAGCTCAACAGTACTCTAGCCACATACGTGTGCCTGATACACCACCCGCTACTTGCGACGTCCCACCCGAGCTCAACAGTACTCTAGCCACATACGTGTGCCTGATACACCACCCGCTACTTGCGACGTCCCACCCGAGCTCAACAGTACTCTAGCCACATACGTGTGCCTGATACACCACCCGCTACTTGCGACGTCCCACCCGAGCTCAACAGTACTCTAGCCACATACGTGTGCCTGATACACCACCCGCTACTTGCGACGTCCCACCCGAGCTCAACAGTACTCTAGCCACATACGTGTGCCTGATACACCACCCGCTACTTGCGACGTCCCACCCGAGCTCAACAGTACTCTAGCCACATACGTGTGCCTGATACACCACCCGCTACTTGCGACGTCCCACCCGAGCTCAACAGTACTCTAGCCACATACGTGTGCCTGATACACCACCCGCTACTTGCGACGTCCCACCCGAGCTCAACAGTACTCTAGCCACATACGTGTGCCTGATACAGAGTTCTGAGCTGAATATAAGAAGAAAAAGACCACAACAAGAGCTGTCACATTCTGGACTCTCTGCACTTGTCCAGTAGCTGATCAGGTACACCATAAAGGCGGCCATTTCCATAGTCCAGTCGCAATATGACGAGGGAGTGAACCAGGAGTTCAGTGGCATGTTGTGTCAACCAATCTCTGATGGAACGAATTCGATGTAGATGAAAGTGTAGTACCTGGCACAGTTTCGACACTTGCGATTTCATGCTGAGCTCACTGTCAAACATCACTCCAAGGTTGCGAGCGACGGTAGTAGGCTTGAGGATGATGTCACCAATGACAACATCAGTCAGGCTGTGCTTGCTGGCCGAGCTTGGTGTGGTGATCACAAGTACTTCAGTCTTGTCATTCAGCTGAAGACGATGGTGAGTCATTCATGCTTTCGGTTCTCCCACACTTGCATGGATGCGTGCCAGTGCAGCGGTCTCAACATAGTTGGGGTCTGCCTTGAGCGTCAAATTATTCTGAATCAGTCTGACTTTGTCCTGGAAGAATGCACAGGATCTGCTGGCCAGTTGTTCCAGTGAACCACCACCAGGCAGGCTAGCTAGCTTTAGGCTTAATCAACAGGGCATTGACAACATTGTACAACTGTCTGTGGTCAGATGCAGCTTCGGTGATCTTTGCAGTGTAATAAGTAGATTTAGCGACGGAGATGAGCTGATTGACTTGTATATATCTAATGTTCCATACACCCATGGGTATATGAAATGGTGCAGGTCGGGATGAGGATTTTTTTATGTTCTTTTAAGCAGATGTTCCTTACACCAGGAATCATAATGTGAATCCACTATATAGTTCAAATCTTTTGTACATGTTTATCGTCATCCTTTACATTAAAACAAATGTCGGAGTAACGTATGCATCATAAAATGCACATGATAAATGTATCAGTTTCGCCACATGGTACAAATATAAGATTTTGTTATGAAACATAATCTGTGAGAGTTGAACCCATTAGCAGTATCCGTCATCAGGAAGTGTTTGTTTTACAGCTCAATTGTTTCATCACGTTTCGCTGCTCAAGTCAGATGAACATGAACCTCTTCTACACATGCCAGAAAGAGTCGATGCGTATCGGGGTCGGACAGGTCACTGGCGCACGGGAACCCGTCACGAGAGAGGAACTGGTGAGTAGGGGGCACCACTTACATCCTCTCAACATCGAGGAAGTTTTCCAAAACAGTGTTTTTTTTAAGAAGAAACACTACTGTTCTGAAAAGGTGTCTATTCTGCGCACCGTTTAGATGTTGTGAGAATGTAAAACAGGTGTTATCAAAATTAATGGTTTTCGTCATTATTTATGAAGCATTAGTACTGAACTACATGTATAACTGGAAATAATTATTGGTTAACAATGTTTACACACATTGATTTCTGTTGTACACATAAAAGTAGTGGTTTAATAGTATATAACTCCCTTTCAGTCTGATAAAGGTGGCTCATTGGTCAGCTACTCCATGGTCTAACTTCTCATTAATTCTAAATGCAGATACAATTTGTTGCAAATTTTCCTATGCATATGTACAAATGTAAATACTTTGTATTAGTTAATACACAGTGAAGATTGCTGTATTGTGTTTGTATTAGTTAGTACACTGTGAGCATTGCTGTGTTGGGTTTGTATTAGTTAGTACACTGTGAACATTGCTGTATTGTGTTTGTATTGGTTAGTACACTGTGAGCATTGCTGTGTTGGGTTTGTATTAGTTAATACACTGTGAACATTGCTGTATTGTGTTTGTATTAGTTAGTACACTGTGAGCATTGCTGTGTTGGGTTTGTATTAGTTAGTACACTCTGAACATTGCTGTATTGTGTTTGTATTGGTTAGTACACTGTGAGCATTGCTGTGTTGAGTTTGTATTAGTTAATACACTGTGAACATTGCTGTATTGTGTTTGTATTAGTTAGTACATTGTGACCATTGCTGTGTTGGGTTTGTATTAGTTAGTACACTCTGAACATTGCTGTATTGTGTTTGTATTGGTTAGTACACTGTGACCATTGCTGTGTTGGGTTTGTATTAGTTAATACACTGTGAACATTGCTGTATTTGTGTTTGTATTAGTTAGTACACTGTGACCATTGCTGTGTTGGGTTTGTATTAGTTAGTACACTCTGAACATTGCTGTATTGTGTTTGTATTAGTTAGTACACTGTGAACATTGCTGTATTGTGTTTGTATTAGTTAGTACACAGTGAACATTGCTGTATTGGGTTTGTCTCAGGGCCATCTTGTGTCCGGACATCCCTTCATGTCGAAAACAGCAAAGGAATTCTCTCGGCCTTATCGGGCAGACAGAGCTTCAAAGAAGACAAACAGATTGAAGAAAGGAAGAGTGAGTGAACTCCTGAATCAGCAGACTGCGTCACATTGCTTGGAAAACAATTTTAAATTTGAATGAATTGATAACAAAAGCTAATCTGAATTTCATTTGTTTGAAGTTTTATAATAAATTATTTAATGAAAGTCATTATCTAGAATGGTTTTAATCTTCTTCATTAAGATTGTTTAGGTTTGCTTTCTTACTGTTTTTCACATATGTGCAAACTGATTCAAATTTTGACAAGATTTAACAAGATTGCCAACCAGAACAAAAACGCATATGGCATGCAATCAAAGAAACATTTGGCTCATTGACAGTACTTTTTGTGTATCTATGAGTATAACCCGCCTTTCAGAGATATTTGTCCATTTTGTTTTTACACACTCATGGTGCTAGCATTTACACAATCAGCAGATTCATTTCATTCATTTACAGTCCATTTATAGGTGTATTTCTTTCTCACTGTAGAAGTCTGGATTGAGTGTGGAGATCCAGAAAATCCTGGACTTTGACATGGATACAACGGAGAACGATGAAACAGCCGACCGCATTCTTCACAAACTTCAGCTGAAGATCAAGTGAGTGACCTCTGGTGGCAACGACAGTTTCCTGCTGTCACAGTTACTTCTATTATATGGTTTGCTGACCTTACCATTTAAGATTTTCCTCCAATCAGAGAACAGTCGCTTCTTCAATTTCTGCACATTATCAAAGTTACATTGTTCCACTCTCGATTGTTGACAATTTATTTTGTAGATGTTGGAACTAATATATAGATTTTATACATTGAATATTTTATTCTGTAAATTTAATTTACTTAATCAATTTATCAGAAAAGAATCACCATAAATTTTGATCAGTTTTGACTAGTACATGTATAAACAACAAGTAAAAAATTACGAAAATTCTTGCTTCAAGTACAGTGGTCACTTGTTATAAGGAACATGTTATCACCTAAGTCAGGCTGTTCACATATCCATATCCTTGGGTATATAACAAGTGTAGGCCAAGTCAGTTAGGAATGTCAATTATTTTTTCCATGTTAGTTGTATTTGTTACATTCAGAGTTGTTATAGCGAGAGTCCGCTGTAAATAAAATGAAACTGATCTAACATTTACAACGAAACTGCTTTGGAATCATCTCTTTCTTTGTTCGTTCTTCGCCCTACACCATTGGCCTCTGATCTACCAACTGGTGATAAAGTAATTTTTTTTAGGTACAGTGTATTGACTTTATAACTTTGGTTATTATTTGGAGTTTGCTGCTGCTGGTGAGCCACTCTCCAGAGGTCGTCACTCACTAGTAGTTTTACCTGGAAATATTTTGCTTGCTAAAATTGACTGCAGAAATTGTACGGTCGGTGGAAGAGTTTAAGATGAAAAGTATGTCATGGTGATTGTTCAATTGTATTTGGTTTGTTGAATCATGAATGCGTATAAGCTGGTGTGACTGATGACTGCAACTGACATATCCATCACATGACCTGTTGCCTAGCAAAAGCACCTTCAAGCCATCAAAAAATGGACGCCAAACGTGTGGAACATTTTGACATTCTGTCATATATATTTTGATCAAATTCTGACCCCAAAGCTATTTTATGACAACAATTTTTGAGATGACAGATATGTACTGGAATGTTTTGTCTAGGAGATGTCATGTCGCAACAGTGGTATATTCACATACAAAGCGATTATAAACATTCTTCTTGTATTATTAATTAGCAGAGCCATTTTGCGGACATTAACCCAATGGGAGATTGGGAGTTTAGAGTATGAGATCACAGTTCATTGTTGGCAAAGACAAGGCTTGACGGAGGTCACGTGCTTAGTTTTGATTGTGACATACGTAAATTGTGATGTAGCGGATCCATCAATTGGTCTATGGAGTGACACAGTAGCATGCCCTATTTCGCCACAGGGAGGTGGCGGAGAGTTGGATGGACCACTATCGTGTGGTCCTAGGCATCAGTTCGCCTCTCCTGCACAACATGGCCGACCGCCCGATGCCCCGTCATAGGAACGTCGCATCAGCCAAGTCAAGTGGTCTCCACGTCATCATCGAGAGCATCGCCACACAAGTGCCCAAGATAAAACTGTGTGCCCGAGTTCCATCTGCCCCAACAGGTATGTGTGCCAGTATTCAAACTGTGTGCCCAAGTACAGTCTAGATCAACAGGTATGTGTTCCCATGATCAAGACAGACAGACAAACAGATTTATTTTAACCATATGCATACAAGTACAAATGTACAAATTGAAATAGTTTATATAAATGTGAAGGTCAACGAGACTCCCATTAAGACATAACGTGTCGCTAACATGGGAGCCCCCTTTTAATAAAAAATAATCGAATAATAGTACATAATAATAGCAATCATAATTCAATGTTAGTAATCAAACTTTGCCCAAGTACCGTCTGCTTCAACTGCCTTGTGAAAAAGATCAAATTGTGCCCAAGTGCCATCTGCCCAAAAGTTACTTACAGAGATCAAACATAACATAGCCCATAATCAAACTGACTGCATGCCCAAGTACTGTCTGCCCAAACGATATATGCTCATGATCAAACTGTGTGCCCGAGTACTGTCTGCCCAAAAGGAATTTGTTCATGATCACACTGTGTGCAAAGTACAATCTGCCCAAGCAGGTAGATGTTTATGATTAAATTGTGCCATGTGGCCTGAAATATGTGTCTCCATGGTCAAACACTTTGGAATAGAACTATAGTGCCACTATGACATAAACGTCACTCTTTCACCACAAACAAACAATATATATCTTATTAGTATTATGTTGGTACACAATTTAGCATAACTTTTGTTATAGTACTTGGTGTGTCTCCCAGAATATTATATAAAATCAATATAAATTGTGCAGTGTTTATAACAAATGAAATGTTCAGATACTAGTCCAGTTTACTCACCATTTAGAAATTATGCATGCACCAGTTCAGCATTATTAATAATTAACCAATTAAATATCCCACCACAACTAATTCCACTACAAATATAATTTCTCTGCTGACCAGTCTTCTTATTTTAACAGCCAAGTGTATAGCTATATGTTAAGCTGTATTCATCAGCATTCAGTTACTTTCACTTTTATTTTACTGAAAACCATTCCATTTCTCCACAGCCCGATCAACTGACAGATCTGAGGGGAGGCCTTCATCGGCAAAGCAAGTAGAGCACCTCACTCCAGATGGCACCACTGGCAACACGACACAACCGCCTGCTGTCACGTTCGATGAGGGTTGTGAAGACGTGATCACGCTGACTGTGCCAGAGAGGGTGATAGACCACAGGAAGTCGACACACGGGTCTCGCACTGTGTCCCCCCACCCTGCCCCTCCTGACACACTCAGTGTGGCTGTGACACGGTACGGCAACGGGCAGTAGTGATACGTAAAGCTGCGATACATACCACGATATTTGTGTCAGGATACAATAGCAACACAATTTTATATTTATGCAAGCAACAACACAGAGTCCAATATAGTGATGAAAAAAGGCCAAATGAATGACGTTTATTTATTAACGTGATAAGAGAGAAATGTGGGCTCGACATCCCAAGGCCAGGCCTGTGACTGAGCCCATACTAGTCTCCTGTACCTCAGGTTGACAGAGCCCACATTTCGGCACATAAAACAAGCAGTATTGGTATACATGATATCATATATCAAACAATGTCATTACTGCTAAAATCACCAGACCTACTGCACAGTATAATACTAGCCAAGCACACCAGTCAACCATACCAAATCTAAAACCAACACTACCCGCTGACGCATTACACTATACATAACTGAGGCTAAACCTTAAAAGTGGGGTCGATTATGCCTGTCCAACATTTCTAAAATCATCAGTGGAAGAGAAGCGAGCTGTCTCCGCATCAAAACCCCGTGAACACATTGTCCACCTGAACTAAGAAAAAGGGGAAAGCATCGAGATATGCTGATGACCCCTCTTCCACTAATGATGCACATGTGTTATTAAGGCTAAACTCTACAGAAGTGGGCGGGATGGGAGGGACGCAAGACTCTCAACCGAATAATCTGCTCTCTCGAACGAAAGTGGCCGACTTCTCCCAGCGCGCGCTACAACTACGCGCTACTATTATGCGCTGATTGGTCCTTTGCGCCCACGGCTAAGCTGAATTAGCATATAATTATCCATTGGGCCAATCATCACTTGTCTGCATTGTTGCCCGCATAAAAACATGTATGCCGCATCGTGCCGGTGCAGCATACTCTCATTTATGCAAGCAACAACACAGAGTCCAATATAGTGATGAAAAAAGGCCAAATGAATGACGTTTATTTATTAACGTGATAAGAGAGAAATGTGGGCTCGACATCCCAAGGCCAGGCCTGTGACTGAGCCCATACTAGTCTCCTGTACCTCAGGTTGACAGAGCCCACATTTCGGCACATAAAACAAGCAGTATTGGTATACATGATATCATATATCAAACAATGTCATTACTGCTAAAATCACCAGACCTACTGCACAGTATAATACTAGCCAAGCACACCAGTCAACCATACCAAATCTAAAACCAACACTACCCGCTGACGCATTACACTATACATAACTGAGGCTAAACCTTAAAAGTGGGGTCGATTATGCCACCGGTCACCACGATATTTGTGTCAGGATACAATAGCAACACAATTTTATATTTGGGTAATCTTTTACTTAACCAGTTCTTAATATTGTACTGTTTATGTCCTTACCTAGTTTATCTACCCGCAGATGTACACTCCATTACATTATGTCGCATGAGTTTCTAAAAGGGCACATGCGATTATAAAACAGTTGTGCTTTATGGGTTTTATGGCCCTTTAGTAGTCAACTAGTGTTGCGAACTGCAACAATTCGCAGAACTATTTGAACCACAAACATGCCCTAGAAGATACTACCATCTTGTTAATTTAAGTAAACTTAATTGCTTGTTTAATTAAAGTTAAATTAACAGTTAACTGTAGTTTAACTGAAGTTAATTGTAAATGTAATTTATGTTAATTGAAATTAATTAAGTTAAAGTTAATTTAATTGAGCAAAAGGTGTGTTTAATCAAGTTTAATTGGGACATTTCTGGGTTAATTATAATTTAATTAATTACATTTTTCAAGATAATTGCCCTGTGCTTAGTTGCTATTTTTGCACTGCTAAAAATCACACATTTTATATAACGTCCATAATGTTAACATAGATGAAATACTGAAGTATGTGAAAACAATGTTCTACTCAAATATCCGTAATAAATATGAGATATACATTTGTTTCAGAACACAGGCTATTTAGCAGATTTTGTTTTATTATCGTCTCGGTGGAAGTAACAAGTATTTATTTCTGCGATGTTTTCCTCAAGGTCAAGTACATCAGTGAAGATCGTTCGCAGTCAGTCAGCGCCGTTGCGTGTCATGATGTCGACACTAGAGACCTGGGGCCCAGCGGTCAGTCTGTGTCCAGTTGCTCTCCGTCAGAAAATGCTTGGTGCAGAGAGGTCACACTGTCAGTGTAACGGAAACGTTGTCCCCTTCATCACGGATGTTGAATATGACGAGTTCATCCAGCATTGTGCACCATCGAATCAACTCATTGTCATCTCCGTCATGTCGATCCTGTAAGGCAACATGCACAAACGAGGGGATTTGCAGGAATTATACGTAATTTAATATGTCATCTTAACAAGGGCAATCCTCATTGTTTTTGCCGTTCCCAATCTCCTGAATCTATCGTATTATTATACTAAGTTATTGAGTCAATGTGTCAGGAAAAAAATATGTTTTTTATTTCCATTAATTTGTATTTATAAAAAATATTTAATTTGCTATAATTTATTGACAGCAACATTCCTTTGTGTTCATTTTACACAGAATAATAATAGTTTCATTTTAGACGACCTTTAAAAGTTGCGGAAACCGTTTATGGTAAACAATTATTATTAAAAGTTTGTATTAATTACCATCCCTACCAGATTCTAAGTGTTTGCCTCCTTGCTGATGCCAGAGCTTAGCCTGTAGCAGAAATGAATTCATCTAACCAAACGAGATTGGGAGAGGCACAATTGATTGTTAAATAAAGTATATTATCTAAACAGTTATTGTGCTTGAGAGCAGGATAGCTGCTACGATGTTTTGTCAAATTGTACTGAAAGTTCCAACACACGGTAACACCTACTGGAACACTGTTGGGGTTATTCTTGTTGAAAGTTTTATCTAGATGTGGCAATAAAACTTGAGACCTGAACGTAAATCAAAGTTTCTTGGTTGACAAAATACAGATATTTGAACACTGTTTTTTTTATCAAAACGTGTTGGTTGTCAATCAACAAATGGTTAAAAGCGTTTTGTATTAACGTGCTGCAGCTGTAAGAATGATGGGTGAGTTCATTAGAAATAATGTTCATACGAACATGAAGTTTATTTGCATTTCTGTTTATGAAGTGTGAAACACAACCTTGTTGCATAAAACAACACCAGGCACAATGGTGTACATTGATTACACGTTTTACAACTATTCTCTCTTTATTAGAAAGAACAAAATATATAAACATGATGTATTGTAGACAATGTGTTCAGCCAGAATAATAAACTATAATGTAAGCACAAAAACTGAAAGTGAAAATTTGCACCATATGAAGGGTTTTTCCAGATCATATCAACTATATTGACGTGTAATTTAGATTTGCTTGAGTATTACATAATAAGTATACAGGTGAACTGTACATCAATATTACACTTCTGTTGAACACCTTTCCACTACACTACTGTTGATTTATATTTACACGTAAGTAGAAATTGTGCTGTGTTTTGTAATAACTGAAATTGATGCTGCATGTTTTATATTGGAAATAAACTACAGATTGGCTGGTGGTTGTGCCAGGTACCCGGAGGTGACGTCCGCCGGCAGTGGGATGTTGGAACACATCTACTTTGACAAGAACAACAAGCGCTCTCACCCGTGTGTACAGTCGCGCAACGATGCATATCGCATCATTCACTATGATGTGGCAACGGCCGCCGAGTTCACAACGCACACACAGCCGCTCCTTAGTAAGAGGCACAACGTCGTCCCAGGAATGTTCCTCGTGAGTAACTAGATTTAACAAGATATAAATAAATATTACCCGATTTTTCCTGATTTAACCAAAGTTAAAAGATCTAACAAGATTTAAAAAAACGTAGAGCCTTTTATAACCTTGTTTAACAAGAAATAACAAGATTACTGTCCAGAGCAGGGACTTCATATGCCAAGTGGATAATGAAGCCTTAAATTTATCTTATTGAAAGTTGGTTTGTATATATATATGCAATACATTTGTTCTGAGACAGTTGTAAATTTTATTGTTAAACATTCACGTTGCTAACATTCAAACAATAAGTAAAGAAACTAAATTTGTCTGCATATTTGTACTTTATTAAACTTAAAGTATAAAGTAGGTGACAGGATACTTCAGTTAGCCTGTATTGTAACATTTCGGTCTGATGGCTCTTGATAACTAAGTCCTAGAGAACTTGTTTTTCACGATACATTAGTATGCAATGTACTGAACACTGTTGAGTCACATAAGTTATGTTGTCTTCATTTAAGATTTATGCTGATGGCAAACTATTGTTCTGTGACCACATCTTCAATGGCTACAGCAGTGACCGCAAAGACTTCCACAAACAGATGATTCTGTCCAGGCAGATGGCAGCACGGGGGCAGTCCTTGCCCAAAGACTTCCACTTCAGGTAGGCATTCGTATTTTATGCAGCACGTTTACATTATTTGCCCCAAAACTTCCATTTGTAGTATACAATTATATTTCATGATAGAGAACATGGACAGTGCTTGCTCTTAGACTTCAAATTCAGGTATTCATTGATATTTGTTGCAGTACAAATGTGTGCTTTTTAAAAACTACAGGTTTCATCATTTTCATTGATAACACATCTTTATCGTAGTTTCTGATGGCCCCCACCAACTAGTGTTTTTTGCACACAATCATGATTATATATGCATAATTTACCAACTTAAATTTAGAATAAACATATACTAATGTTGAATAAAATTATATTGACCTCCAGAAATGTATGCATAAATGGTTTCCTCAATTTGTAAGTGGCACCAAATTTAATCCCTGTTGATAAAGCATTGATAAAAACCCTCTCTAAAGAACAGTGGTGGGAGGTTTTTTACTTGTCACACTGAAGATCCAGTGCATGTTAGTTTTGTCTACAGTCCAACATGTACGTCTAGCAGACAACTGCTTGCAGCACCCGTGACCCTCTTGTGATAGAGTTCCAGTATGTCGTAGTGTCCAACAGAGGCCACTACAGATGGTAAATTTGTGTCTTTTTTTTAGAAACTGCCACATTTTGAAATTGCACATCATAAACACTGAATTGTGATGACATTAATGCAACATTGAAAATCCAGGTTGTCTGGGAAAGAGCAGCAGTCTATCACATGTACTCTTGTTAAATGTTGTGCGATCCTATTAAACACTGTTACCATGTTAACAGTAAAACATAATTTTCTGTGAACATGCATGTTGAAAATATGTTTGAAGTGATGTAATTTATTTCCTCCTAGTCCCATGAGAGGGCGCCATGGGTCTCGGGCAGCGTGGGGAGGTGAAATTGGCGGGGTGAGATCGATCGGACACATTCCGTCCAACCCCTTGATGCGAGCGATGTCGTCTAACTCGATATCGAGTGGTGACTCAAGAGAGATGAGTCTCAACTTCCGCATCGGGTATGTACCAGCTCAGTGGCGCCATCTGAAGTTGGCTAATCAAACACTCAGAATTTTGGTTAATGCTGCATATTTTTATTTAGATAATATACGTCTTACTTACTTACTACTATTTGCCAACTTCTTTTGTTATATTTTGTATTTCCAATAATGTAGTTATATTATTAATACATGTCAAGACGTGTTGCCTTTGAAGTGCATGATAACGTATGCTATGTTGCTGATTTGTACAGTGGGCTGTCTGAAAGTGACCATAATTGCTAGGTGGCTGTATTACCAACGTGATTGTACAGCAATGTTTGACTGTATAGAATTAAGCTTTCTCCATAGTGTCTATTTTTACATACTACCATTATGATGCTCAGTGATATATTCATCAGTTTCTTTGCATATACCTTCAAGGCTTGTTATTTTGTTTTACTGACATGTATTACGGTAGAGTTCTAACTGTCGGTGAATATATCAGTATCTAATATTCTTGTAACAAATGAAAGCTGCTAAGTTGAAAACATCCCACTGGAATCAGAACCCAAGTTAAAATGCCAGCAAGAACAACATTTATGTGTGCCGACGCTGCTTGTTACAAGGATATGAATCGTGGCTAGTTTGCTGAATAACACAAGGCAGATATAAGTTTGTATAAGAGCTTTATATATAAAGCCACAATCACTATGCATGAATATATTATGCAGATTACATAATTAAAATGATCATTCATTACCTAGCCAACATGATTATAATCTAAATGAGAACAGCAAAGGTGGGGGAACCAACCACATCCGGCCATTCGGTAATCAACGATTGCAGGATGGCTCCCCCACCCCACAAGATTCAGATTACATAATTAAAATGATCATTCATTACCTAGCCAACATGATTATAATCTAAATGAGAACAGCAAAGGTGGGGGAACCAACCACACGCAGGTGGAAGGAGCCACCGAATCAACTAATGTCAATTTGAAGGCTTGTGAATGAATATCTATGCATATAATCAATAGTGGGGAAAGCGCAAGGTAACCACCTCCGCCCTAAAACCCCACGTACACATCGATAACTGACACTGCAAATGAGAACAGATGTATGTTTCATTATTATAAACATACTGCCCTTTATTTAACATACAGTGTAATGTCTTGTTAAAACCTAATGATCGTTGACGTATATGCAAATTTATAACCCTGTTAGCAAACCGACCTAACCAAAAATATAGACAAAAAACACAGGTGTAGTTGGGGCTGGAGGGTGGGAAACAAATATATTATCCTTAATTACGGTAAATGACGGTTAGAACAACCCACGAGGAACTAACGAACCCTACTGGGAAAATGTTATAGCGTGTCAACGCGCCTCGTAAATGTTATAACCGAAACAAATATTTATATCCGTCACAGCATAAAAAAGATTACCTTTCTGAGTAACGCGCGAATGAAAAAGAGGCCCAGCTGCTGTGGCTGGAAGAGCTTGTCCCATGGTTAGGTCGGGGTACCGTACATTTCAAATATAGGCTGCAGCAACGCCCACATAAATACCATTTGAGTTTTGATCAAATGTTGATTTTATAAAATACGCAATTATCAAGGTTTGTGCACTGTTGAACGAGTATTAGGTTCTATTCTAGACCATGAACATCCAGAATGCCCTGTGTGCTAACCTCAGTGGCATAGGAACTATAATTTCTTGTAACTTTAAATTGTTCAGTTCTGTCAACTGTGTGGCTACATTGACAGTTTACACATGCAGTCGTTTTTTAATCTGTTCCCACCGTCTAGTGCTCTTCATTTTGCCTTGACATCAGTTTATTATAAGTAAAATTATGAATTTCATCATGAATACATCATTAAAATGTAGATTATTTTTAACCTTCCTTTTATTTAAAGGCCAGTGTTATTAAAAAAATGAAATATTAGGCAACAATATTTTGACAAAATACACTGTTAAAAATAATATTATAGGTTCTTTGAGAGAAAAAATGTCTGCACAAAAAGCACTTTGTGTAGGTGCTACCAACTAAAGTAGTGAAACTGGTAGAGTAAATATTTTCGATTAAGCGCACATGAAAACCAACATTATGGCCCATACACTAGTACAAGGTCGTTTGACATAGATCTACGCAACTTGATACAATTATAGACAACATGCTGAACATTATGGACAATTGAACTTGCAGGTAAATACAAGAACTAGCAAAACATGGCTGGACATTGGTAAAAAATACGGAAACATCTGGAAACTCACATACTGGCTTTTTTTTATTCTGTACACTTGAAAGTCCCTGTTTTAGGTTAAAAACAACTGTAGATATTTCAATTAAATTATTATTACGTAAGTTTCACTATCATTCCTATGCTCAATTGCTTAAAAAACTTCCAGTGACCTATTACCATCCATCTCTGACTGAAACTTGTTATAGATCCGTGACGCCATCGCCAAAAACGGCGATGCCGTCCATTTTCCCCTCCGCTGCCAGAGAGTACATGGAACGAATGATTGTTCTGTGCGGCAGCGGACAGACGGACTCTCAACCACCAGAGGGCCTGTCGTAAGTCGTCCCTGTACAGTCAGACCACCTGTATCGCTAGACACACTTTGCAGGTTGTTGTGCTTACGCTGTTGCCATGGTTACTGACAACGTGAACACTGGTCACCCATCGACTGCGTGGTTGGCATGTTGTACAAATGTCCTGTGCGTGTGCATGCACAAAAACACACTTGTGTGGTCTGTCATCACAAGTGTTTGCCTGACGTGTTTGTAGCCTGTACTTGTCGACCATTGTGATTTTGTAGGTGGATTATTAGCATTGAATATGTACATTCCTAGGTCTCGTTGCTGCTGGGGAGTTTGTGGTATTTTGCCTTTGTAACTCGAACCTACCAGTGTTGTCTCATGAATGGTATGTTATGGGATGGTTCCTCTCGAAGCCTTATTGAGGAAAACTCAGTCTGATTTTAGTTATTAGCAGAATAATTTTCAGAATTCCCATGCCTCTATAGTTGAATTAACCGGATCAGTGAGTCTGGCTATTGGTTTCCTTCTCTTTTCATACTCTTTGGGTGTTTTCCTTATGGATTCTTTCTCTACCCCTTCCTAAATCAATTAGACAATTGAGTCTGTGTACAAGAACAACAGACAGTCATTGATGAATGACAAGGCTAGTTTCTATCATTTAAAAATGAAGGGAATTCCCCGATTGTGTCCAGCATAGTATTAGTGTTCTGAGTTTGGTTTCCGAGGATTTCTAAAGGCACAAAAGAAGTTACCTTATTATTATTAATGCATGTTATCGTGACAACAATATAGATTTTGGTAGTACAACAATATAGTATCGGGAAATAAACTTTGAAATCTTTAAAAACTGATGTTGACATGCCGACAGCACTCTTCCTATCCCTGGCAGTAGTTTTAGAGATACTCCGGTGTTGATGTTCTTTTTCCACTACATTTTACATGTCATTTGAATGCACATATCTAGTACATTGTCATTCATTTTCTTCGAAGTCAGTGGTGCTCTTTGTGGATATCTGACATAGGCAACACAAAGGTTTCACATCCAGTATAGCAACGATATATGGGTACATGTCTGTGTCCATTAACTATGTACAGGTCATATGTGTGTACATTTTTGTAAATATGCGTGGGTTCCATGCATGCTTGTGTTCAAGAGCACGTGTTTGCACGCATGTCTGTACAGTGGTTTTACAGTACTAATATGGTCAACATGTTGTGGTTCAGTGGTCTAACTTACACAGTGTACAGAGGTAGGTTGACAGGTCTTCTGCTAATACTGGTTATTGTAGACAGAGGTGGCACCAGGAAGAAGGCTCATTGAATGCAGTCGTGTACCATCGTGTAACAACATTGTGTAACGTTGTGTCGTCTTCTCTGCACTTTCAGCCACCCTGCGAATGTCCTCCTCCTCAAAGCCCCAGAAGGTGCCCTTCACAACCAGCTGCTTGGTAATGCAACAAGACCACATGCTCTTCTTGTCTTCTTCTCACATGCACTCATGCACGCATGCCACAGCACATGCTGTATCATGTCGCATTCTTTGTCCATTAGCTCCTTCCATCTTGCTCCGTCACTTTTACTTCCACCATCCTGATAATTAACTTTTTAACATAATAGTTTTAACTCCATGCCAGTGCCTGAAAATAGGTTAACCTCTATTAGAGCATTGTTTGTGTCACTGTGAAAACCATCACTTTTGGTTAACTAACCACTAGTTTTGCATATATTATTCTGGAGTTGTGGTGATTTGTTGACTTATCTTGGGTTTGGAACAGTTAACATAGTAAGACGTGGTACAAGAAACTAGGCACAACTTTGCATTGTTTTACTAGACTTGACTGAAAACTTTCTGTCCTTTGGATTTGCTCTTCTTTTTTCATGGTTGTGGCCTAATCCTTCAACTTTATCACTGTGTGGCATGTAGATTAGTGGTTTGATTAGATTTAATAAGATTGCCATGCTGAGCTTTTGACAAGAGGTGATGGGTTCTTACTACTACCTTTTTGCAGAAGGTGCTAGGATTTTAAAAACAATCTTGGTGCATTATCACATGCCTACACAGAAGTCAGAATGCTCAAACGTGTATCTTCACAAGTAAACAGTTTCTTTATGTAAGAAAGAAACTTTCTTACATAAAGAAACTATTTATGTAACAAAACAAACAAAACAAAACGCTACTAAAGACAATCCCCTTTATAATAAATTAATGTTTATAATCTTCTGTGGTGTGTTTAATGACATTTGCTTCTCTCTTCTAGTTTGCTACTATAACAGACAGTTTGCTACTATAACAGACAGTACTTAGCTCAAACATCTCTCATCAGTAACAATAATAGTAATAATAACTTATTTTAAACACTCATTTTCAAAGTACAACTCTGTTCAATGGTTCTAACAATGTTTCTTTTTTTTTAAGTAATGATTAATAGAGGTACTAAAATGTGAGTAATAAAATAAAACGTCTATAAAGTTTGCTAAAATAAAACTGTGCTAAACAACCATGATCTAAAGCTATAATTCAATACACATTTCATACAACAATTACAGTAATGATATTATGGATAATCAATTAAAATAAATATGTACAATAAAATATTAATAAATAGAATTAGATCTGGTTTCCATACACTCGATCACACATCGCATATAAAGTTGCTAAAATAAAATTGCTAAACAATCATGATCTAAAGCTATAATTCAATACACATTACATACTACAATTACGTTATGATATTGTGGATAATTAATAAAAATAATAAATATACAATAAAATATTAAGAAATAGATAGAATTAGATCTGCTTTTGATACACTCGACGACACATCACGCATGGCGCATACTTCCAACTGTTCCGCATTGCCAAAATACGCGCGAGACTCATAACTACGTGTAAGACTCTAGTGCACTAGCTCGTGATGCCAAGAATAGATCACGGCAACGCGGTGCTCCACAGTATCAGTGACCATGCATCTCACGGAGATGGTCCAGCACTCGGCCGCCAGAGTAGTTCCACAGATCCAGCGCAGCGACCGACATCAGAGCATCACCGCAGGACACAAACTTTCTCACTGGCTACCAGTGAAGCGGTGCACAGAGTATAAAACAGTGATCCTTGTCCTCAATGTCCCTCACAACCAGACACCCGCGTCACTGACCACGTGCCACACCGGTTGCCACGATCCACAGGTCGCACCCCCCTGATCACCTCACTGGATCCCTTCACAGCACACCACAAAACACACCATTCTAAACCCGCTTTCAATGTGTAATATATTGTTTTAAGGCCATCTTTCTATGTCATTTCATAAATTATTAGTGTATAAATAAAGTTAATTATTATTAAATAATTATTGAGATAATACACTAGTTTAATAGTAGACAACTAAAATAATATAGTAATAAATATTATTATATGATGAAGTCACATAAAACAGTAACTTTTCGTTCTGGCGTAATTTCACTCCAGGCTGAGGCTGATGTTACTAAGCATTCCGATTGTTCTTTTACTATTACACCAGACAATTCAAGTGATTTATTACAATGTCTGTTGATCTGATCAGAGTTGTCTCCATGTTTCAGTCGGGTAGGCCCAGCCGCCAATGTCATCAGTCTAAGCATGGCAGCCGCATTACCGTGGAGCCCGCTCCCAACAGTGGCGCCCCCTAGAGGAAGCACCGTTGACATAGCGAAGGGAGAAAGCATACTGCTGCCGAATGTCACGTCAGGGCGGGAACTGCATATCCCCAAATTGGTGCTGCAGTCTCTCCCTTAAGGGACAATGTCTCTGCATGTCTCTGAATCGGTTAACATGCTTCTATGACCACATAGTGCCTTTTGTTAAAAATTAACTCAGAAAAATGGAACAAGAAGGGTAGGGAAAAAAGAATTGAAAAAGGAACTTGTAATAAATACACGCATTGCTTTGCACTGAATATTTTAGTATAAACTTTTTGGATGTGTATCCATTGCTTTTCAAAACTTGTGGACAGTGGCAAGTCTATGGAGATTGTCTTTGTATCTTGTTCACTGCATACATTTATTCAAATTTGGACTGGCCACATCATCTCCTTGTTTTTAAACAGGCCTAGCTATAGCTTTATCTTCCTACAAAATGACCTGCATAAACAGGATTCATGTCTGCAGTCATACCACCTTACTTTAACCTTACTCGAGTCTTTATCATATGAATATATTTATTACTAGTGTAGTGGAACAATAAAACAGTCCACTGTTTATATATTTATTTATACTCCTTTGCCTTTTGATGCATTGCATATGTTGTTATATACAATAAAGCCCAAACTTTGGGGCTTAGCTGAGTGGTGTATCAGCAGTCTTATTATCCAGGCTAACCCTAGTGAACAAAGGTTTTCACACTCCTAATTGCATGATTTCATAACACTACTGCTATTAAGTAACAACTACCGGACCATTAAAAATGCATAAACAATTCTGTGCATTACTGACAAAAAAACAACGTGACTTAAGCAAATGTTTGTGGCTACTAGTTTGTCAGATGTCACACAAATTTGTAAAAACACCAAATAGAATTGGCAAAGTTGACCAAAATGAAAAATCTGAGTATTTCCCGCATGTAGGTAAACTAAATATTTACTTACATGCATATTTGTTGTCCCATAATATCAAATGTGGAACAATATCATTTCTCTGAAATTCTATCTGTTCCTTTAAAAAGCGTATGATACCCCCTATTTTATCAAACATTTTAGGTTTTGATATTTGGTCAGCTATGCAACAAATATTAACAGTTATGAATCTGTCATTTTGTAGTTCGATTCACACCCGTCTGTGTTTATTTTTATTACCTTCTGGTGTGAAAATAATTGTGATGTTTTAATGAAATTCATCTACTAAATATGATGGTTACACCATTCGAGGTATGATAAATATCTATATCCATACAGATGTCTTGAGTGCATTGTATATCTCTTGCTTGAAGCAGTTTGCAGGATTGCTACAAACGGTAACAGAACCATTGCACTGCTTTCAGAAGGATTACTGCAAGTCTTTCATGCGTTCTTGTTTTTAATAAATGTATGCCTTTGTATTTTCACTTATGACTGTTTTGCTTTTAACATGGAGCTGAACACAGAGGTGCCAAGTCTACACTTTTTCTTCACTCTAGGATAATCTCATAGTCTATAACTCTAGTGCTGAAATCTACTGCAAGACCGATATTTAAGTTAAAAATCCTCTGCGTGCACCCCTTTGTGTTTTGGTGCAATATTACGTGGCACCTCTGCCATGTTCAATATCAGATCAGACACAAGTTGACAGTTATTTAAATTGTACTGTTTCATTGATGGTGTAGCAGTGGTGTTTTGTGTCATTTCCAATTATCATTCCTTTTAAAAAGAACATTAATCTCACAACTTTCCACCACTATATATATATATATATCCCGGAAATGTGCTTGGATTAATTTATGGAGTAAGAGGAACACTTATCGCAGACAAAACGAACAATAATTTTTGTATTTAAAACGGATTCTGTAAAGTAGTGTTATTTATGTTAGATTACCCAATACGTACATTGCACATTTGTAAACAAAAATAAGACTTTTATTAGAACGTTTTATGTACATTGTCAGAGCTGCTCCGGCCAACTATAATAACTCGCTCTTTCAGACGTTGGGCAAACTGGACTCATTGGTTCATACTGAAATCGACAATAACGTCCTATAGACCAACGTACGTGTTGAAATACGGAGTCAAATGAAACCGACTTTCTGGCTTCCTTTTTGTTGATTTCAAAAACACTTGGTTCTCTTCTTGTCTGCATGCTGAATGAACATCGATTCCCTCGTGTCCACCTTAAAGTTAAAACCACGTCGTCTGTGTTTATCGTGAAAGACTTCCGGCAATTATTTCCGGTGCATTTTTGTGTAGACTGACATGATTCGATCGTCAATAGATGTACTGTGTGCATGGACAATGACTGAGCATCAATAAACTTGAGTCGTGTCAGACAGCCACTGCGTCGAACAGACACCTGGCTGCCAACATATGACTCTCCAGCGTCCACGTGTTAGTGCTAGGGTCGTACATCTCACACGACGCCAGTACCTTGCGACCGTCACCCACGCTCCGGGAGTACGACTGACCTAAAACAGGAGGAACATATTCACAAAACATTTCCTCACAAATTGAATTAAGCATTGGTGAGCATCTGTGAGAAGTGTCAGAATTTTAGTTTTACGACCGACGTACATGACTGTCGAGTTTGCATACAGGAATATCATAGTAGGCAAATTATAAACATAATTAGCATTGATTAAGAACACCCTACTGTCTTAACTGACTATTTTGAAACCAACCTAAACGTATGGTGTTTCTATGTTTTGTGTATGATTTCGTGGAGTGCATCTATATGCCGGGATAATAATAAACTATTTATACACTAGTCTCCAGAGTATGAGTGTTCAATAGTGTGAACAGAATTGCTAAAATAAAACAATATACATACATAAGACTTAAAGGTGTATACATAAATTTAGTCTGATACTTATTTTAAAATAGCGTCATTAAAACATGGCTATAAATTACATATATAAGAAAGAAAAGACTACGTATTTATTGAAAGTGAGACTACTAAGAGAGTAAAGTTGTAAACCCAATTAAAACTCAATGTTAAAATAGATTGTGCAATGAATAGGAAGATAGATACCCTTAAAACAACATATTACACATTAAAAGCGATTTTAAAATAGTGCGTTTTGAGGCGTGAAAACGTCCATTGGTGTGATCAGCCGCAGTTCTTCAGGCAACGCATTTCACAGAAGTGGTCCGGCTCGAGAGAAAGATTGCCGGCCATATCGCACCAGATTATATTGCGGCAGTCAGAAGGGCGCGGTCCTCAGATCGAAGTGATCGGCGTGGCACGTAACGAGTGATTAGTGATTAGCAAGATAAGCGGGTTTCTGCCTGTGTATGACATTAAATACCAGGATCAATATATTGTACTCTATGCGCCATACGCAGGCACTTTTTGCCCGACCTAACCAGACCAAACCACGCCAGACTGCAGTGTGTACACTAGCTACATCGAACGACACCACACGTGACGCCACAATCACATAAACTTAAAAACTCGGATACGTCAGACCGACCCCGACTGCAATCGATGTAGTGGAAAGTTTTCAAGTTTCCGTGATTATGACTTCACGTATAATACAATCCGCAATGCAAATGCCATGCAAAACTAGCCCTGGCTGATCCCCTACGCGAAGTGCGGAAGTTAGCCGAGTCAAACTAGTCATTCACTTAGCCAGTCGCGACTGCATCACCCGTGACTCAACGCAAATACCCGCCACAATTTGAAGACGGATAAACGACTTCGGGGAATCTCAATATATAATGACCTGTTCGCCCATTAGCACGAGCAGCTGAGCGGTATTGTGTATTCGAATAATTGCTTCTACTTCCTAAACATTGTATGTAACACGAGCCACGGTTGGTTGAAATTAGTTTTATTATGACCACCTGACCTTTTCATAGGCTGAGCTTAAATTAAGAGTTTCGCAAAGTGATCAGCCATGGGGTACTGCTGGCTGGCACTGACGTAATCAGCAGCAGCGACCCCTGGCGCGCGAGGATGGGTCTGGTCAGGGCGAAAATTGCCGGTGTATCCCGGCCTTTATCAGATCGAGAAATTAGCTTATCTTCAGCGAGACGGGAGTTTTTTATTGTCAAATCGAGGAGTTAGCTTATCTTAACTAATATCAAGAAGTTGATTTCTCCTCCAAAAAAGCCCAAGAAGTTGACCACCCACTACTGACCTCCCATCACGTAGATCTTGTTGTTTACCGTCACGGCGGCCATGTAGGTGCGCTCCTTCAACATGCTGGTGAGAACGGTCCATGTGTCCGTCGCCGTGTCGTACCTCTCCACTGCCTTCAATCGCTGACCACTGAAGCCGCCTAGTACGTAGATACAGCCGCCTGCAGGAACAAGTTGACGCATCGTAACGACATAAGCCAATTTGTATTCTGTCATGCCGTAAAAACATCACATGTGCCGCCATAAGAAGGAAACAATAAGTACGAAAAGTATACTCAAAATTGAGAAAAACAAAGTGGAAATGGGCAGGTAATGTAGCTCAGATGATAGACACCATATGATTACAGTCTGAACAACCGAATGTGCGATGACATTGCCAACTACACAGAAGTATGTTGAACAAGAAGATTCAGAGACAGAAAGCTGGAAATGACATGTGGAAAGCTGGACATGCCTAGTGGAAGGAACAATCATGCAGCGGATAAACGTAACCATACCTTTGGGCATTCACAAGTTTCGTGCACGACCGACTGAGAAGTCTTCTTTTGTCAAGCCATTTAGTTAACCAGTTGTCACCATCAGAACAGAAAAAATGTCCGTTTACTAGGACCGTATGTTAACCTGTATAACTTACTTATCTATGTCCACATGTTTGTCTTGCATACAAAAAAGAGTTGGTTGATTAAACTTGTATGTACCGATTACATATCGAGGGACTTTAATAAAAACTGTTTGTACGCACAACTGTCCAAAACCGCACATAACTGTTATGTCTACGAATCTACGTTTAGAAGAAGTGACATCGTTGAATCCAACAAATCGATGTCGTCCCGTGTTACCAACTTGGTCGTCCCACCACACTACACTACATCATGACGATGGTACTTCAAATATAAATGATCCTATGTTGAAGCAACATCGCTGCATACTACAGCTGTATATGAAATATCCTTCAATCAATAAATCTATTAACTTCAACCTATCGCCTCACCGGGGACGATATCGTTTCGTGCAGACCCAGCTCTATCTACGGCAGTCAAATTTCAGAAAACGTAAAAACACTATGGTAAACTATAATAGATGGTGCCTCTACGTACCCGCACTGGATATCCTTACCTATTTCGACTGCCCCAAAACTTGCTCTTCCCTGAAGCATGTCTGCCTTAGACAACCACGACCGCGTCTCGCTGTCGTACACGTACGTACTCGACAGCACGTAGCGCTCGCTCAGAGACTCGAACCTCATCCCGCCGAGGCAATGCAGTCGTCCTGCACACATGACCAGCACGAAGTCTCTGTGCTTCATGTCAGAAAAGGCGTCGATAACAGGTAGCTGTTCGATCTGTCTCATCGATATATCACCCTCGCCAGAGCTCTCGTTAACGATGACGTCGACACATGACGTCACATGCCACGTGACGATGTAGAGACGACGCTGCGACTCGCAGTAGACGTGTGCTCCGTAATCAAAGTGGCTCTGGCGCAGAACAACGCAACGGCAAACACAGTTGTTAATATATTTTAAGTCCGACTATTTTCAGCAAGTTTTGATCAATGATGTATCACGTAAGGGTAGTGTCATGCAATGTAGTGATATTTCGTGTACGTGTGTTGCGTTAGAATGTAATACAATTAATAATGTGGCTCAACGAAACACCAACTTGGCTTTGTGAGTGACGCTGGTCGCAATATCTATACCTCTAGCTAGAGAACTAGATCCCAAGCATTCGATAACCACTCAAAATGTACACTCTTCGTGTATTAAACCAGCATCTATACAACGGGCACAGACAACTGATCGTGGCCAACGACTGTGATCTTGTATGTCACATTTTAAGAAGTTACCCGAGTACATAAACATAACAATGATATATATGTTGTATTGTTGTTCTGGGCTAGAACCATTAAACTGACCTTGCCTGTTCCTAATTTATTAAAGTAATGACTGTAATGCGTTCGTGATGACAACAGGCTCTATGATGATACTTATATACTGTATATTTAATACGAGAACTACACGTGTGACGGCTTAATGCACGATGCTACAAGAGAGAGAGTGCGACCTTGTAACAATCTTGGTGCATGTATTACTACGCGTATTACTATCACGCTAATAAATGTAGTCCACTTAGAAATCAATATGCAAATCGCATGCATTTAGAAATCAATATTCATGTCTTAGTCAGTAACTATACTGTACCTCGAAGTAGCTAGCTAGGCCTACCAAATAATAGTAATACTAATACATTCTGAACATCCTTATTTTTATAATATTGTGATAACTACGTAGATTAAAATTTCTCGTGTTGTTTGACATATATCTATTGCAGGGGTTTACCTGAATGTTTGTGTTCAAGGGTCCTCGGGACCCCCAGCCTTATTTTGAGGGGGTCCCAAGCCTGTAGCGAGGGTCCCACTTGTTGCTCCATTTGAATTGTAAGTATTGTTTTCTAAATATCAAAACTTATACAACCCACGTAAACCCTTGTATTATTAGTTTGATACTAACAAGAACTTAACAACATAACCTGCCTTGTTACAATGCACTGTTTTACTTGCTGATGATTTCCCTTGATAATAGAAGTATTTGTGGAAGTTAGAGCAGCCCTCCTAACTTATGGATGTGCGTGCTATTCTGCTAGATGCCTTGGCTTGCGTGTTAATGTCACATAGGGAAATATCCTAAGGTTAGGCTAAGGATATCGAGGAAGCCACAACTCACATTGGAAGGCTTCTGAATTTGTTTCGGTGGCGGGAATCCTGACCGTGGTGATGACAGTAGCATTTGAATAGCCAATAGGCAGCAGATGGAACTGCGCATTACTTTGTGGACACTTAATTGAGACGTTGTGTAGAATCAGGGCCCACGCTAATTTCGGCATTATTACAGTTGTGCCTAAATGTTATACCTCAACGCGTTTATTCCATCAATCCACATCGTTTCAGGAATATAATGTCCCAAATAGCGCTCGCTCAGGTTTGAATCTGTGTGCGCCGCTGCGGTCACGGGTTACTGCACGCCGCACTTGAAACAACCAATATTAATAAATCGCACGTTGACGCAAACCGGAGCGCTATTTCAGCCTCAAAAGTGCCCTCAAATCAATATTGTATAACAATGTACTGTCTATCTATAAACACACTGATGTATCAAATCGGTTTGATTGTTGGACGAGCGACTGGCGCGATCGGCCCCGAGATGGGAGTCGGGATCGGAGTGCTTGCACTCTCTATTGTCGCCGTACAATCCGTCATTTGTTTGGTGATAACAAGCGGTTAGTTATACAAAAGAATGTTCTTAAGTGGCTTTGTTTTTCATCGCTATAGCTCTAATAAATTAGGAAGTTTAGGAACGCACAGCGACTGCGCTTAAATGCTGAAGCTTGAACAGACATGCGCATGGATTGGAATGGTATTCTGGTTGGCGAATCCGTCCCCAGAGGAGCTCCGCCAAACTACGCGCAGGGCGGCGTCACCCGGAGGATTAGGCACCCTTCAGAATTGGGAA
The DNA here is from genome assembly GCA_963995525.1 of Escarpia spicata. Lineage (NCBI taxonomy): Eukaryota > Metazoa > Annelida > Polychaeta > Sabellida > Siboglinidae > Escarpia > Escarpia spicata. The sequence continues at coordinate 10,671,784 of OZ023205.1, read as the reverse complement.
GCATACGCCTACGGGAATGGTTATTTGGAAGGACTCGTGAAATACCAAACGAACTGATTCGGTAATAAACTATCAAGTTAAAGGCATTCATATTCAATATATATATATATTTGTTACACGTCATTAATACGCATACGTCCCGTGTAACGCAACGATTATTTTGCACGCGTCCGGGTACTGTTTCTATGCGTATAGGACGCAGGATCTCGCGTCCCGTAAACACTGATCTACTGTATGCGAATAATTATTTGCTTACTGCATAATTGCATGACTCTCGTTAGTGTATGTAATAGTTTCACGTTACATAGCGTTTGATCTAATAACATAATTACTATAGTCTACACTATGCTGTCCACCAGTCTCATTGGCTTCTTCACTTCGTGTGTGATATATCCCATCTGGTTCCGCTCTATTGTTATTTTGGAGACGCTCGTGGTGCCGGGCCACACCGGGTCGCGGGGCTGTTAACACGGACTGTTCGCTGTCAACATCTCGGCGGATGTCGCACGGTACCGTGTCCCCCTCGTGAAACCGCACTCTCCTACGCGCAGGATCCAGCTTGCGTAGGTGGCGTCTGTTGCGTCTCAGAGTGTGGCCATTCGGCGTTTCGATGACATACGATCTGGGCTCTGGGCAATATTTTCTCCGTGATACGTGCCGGTGCCCATCTGCCAGTTAGTCGATCTTGGACGGCGACACGCTGTCCTATTACCAGTGGTGTTAACTCTATCACACCGCGTCTGTCGTGGTATTTCTCTTGCAGGTATTGGCCCTCCCTCATTCTTTGACTGAAGCCATCTTGAGTAGGCGAGTTGTTGCTTATTTTCGCAGGGAGATTGTTCTGCAATTTTCGTCCATTAAGCAACTCTGCAGGAGATAGAATCACACCGTCCACCGGGGTTGTTCGCTGACATAGCAGTGCAAGTTCCTGGTCCATGCCAGATCGTCTTGCTTTCTTCGTCGTTCTCTTTACCGTCTGAGTTGTACGTTCAATGTGAACGGTGTGTATCGTCGTGCCTAGGTCGATCTGTGGACCTGGCTTTGGGTTCAGACTAGACATCGCATCAGGAAGCATCATCTCACACCCCGGTCGATACACTATTTCGAAGTCATATGGCTGCAGACGTAGCATCATGCGTTGAAGTTTGGTGGGGTGTCTGCCAAGCTCTTGTGTTGGATGTTTTCTAATGGTTTGTGGTCTGACTCGACCGTGAACGTTGATCCGTACACGTGTGGAAACGTGTGCACCCGAAAATGACTGCTAAATGTTCATGCTCAATGTTAGCGTAACGCGTTTCGGTGTCCGTGAGAGCCTAGCTTGCGAATGCGACAGGTTTTCCGTTCTGCATGAGATCTGCCCCAAGTCCTTTCATAGACGCGTCGACCTGTATCACAACTGATTGTTGGGGACTGAAGTATGTCAACGTGCATTCAGTGCAAATCATTGACTCCAGACGGTCACACTCAGCTTTATGCGATGCCGTCCACTGCCAGTCGCTGTGCTTGCGTGTCAGCACTCTTAGTGTGGCAGTGCGGTCGGCAAGCCTCGGCACGAATGGCGACATGTATTGCACCAATCCCAGAAATTGTCGCAACTCTTCAACGTTTGCCGGTGCTGGAAGATTGTTGATTTCTTCCACTTTCACTGGATCGGGATGTACACCATCAGCATCATAGTATGAACCGAAGAACTTGATGCGCGACACCTTGATCTCATACCTGTCTAGATTGAAGGTCAGGCCATACTTGAGGGCCACTTGCAGCAGGTTATGCAAGTTTCTGTCGTGCTCTGTGTCGTTTCTACCCCACACACAGACATCGTCGGCTATGCCTACCGTACCCGGGCACTGTTTAAGTATTAAGTCCATCTTTTCTTGGAAGATCGATGTCTTTTGAAACCTCGATCCCGAGTGGCAGTTGTCTACGGTACCTTCTATACGGCGAGTTGAATGTTGTCAGGTAACTCGATTCCTCGTCCAGCACGATGCTCCAATACCCATGTCCGGAACCTAGTTTACTGAACACTCTTGCGCCATTAAACCGAAATAATGGGTGATTTCCTCGAGTGTTGGCATCTTGTGATATGTCCGCTTGATCGCTTTGTTGAGATCCTTAGGGTCCAGACATATTCTGAGTTTTCCAGTACTTTTCCTGCGGAAAGCTAACGATGACACGTAATCGGTCGGTTCTGTCACTTTCGTTATTACCTCCATAACTTCCATTCTGTCCAACTCTTCTCGAATCTCGTCCTTCAGTTGGATGGGGTGTTTCCGCGGCGGCTGTACTACCGGCTGTGCATCCGCCTTTAGCGTTATGTGGAACGTGCCAGGAAACTTTCAAATTCGTTTGAATCGATCTGGATACAACGTTTGCAGCTCTTCTTTACTGTTAATCGGTATGACGTTTTCTCTTGTCTCGCTCTTGCTGCGGATCCAACATGCGTGATTGCTACCATTTGTGTTACTGCCAATCAGTTTCGTCGTATTGATTGCACAGTGTATCGTTACGATGTGTAGCGCATGTGAGTTGGGTAATCCAATTATTGTCAGTCCTTCCGATTCGGCCACAAAGAATTCAGCTTCGACCCAGCTGCTGTCTTTGTATTTGCATGGAAGAGTCACGCTATCATCCTGTGGTATTCTTGTACAGTTGTATGCTGTCAGTATTGTTGATCTTGGTACAGTGGTCCCTGGTTTCGGGTACCTCTCACTCTCCAGTGCTTCTGGAAACATTCTTCTAAATGTCCGGATTGGTAGTATGTTTCCCTGGGCGCCTCCGCAGTTTAATATCCAGCTTCGCAAAAATTTTGTTGTGATTCTCACCGTTGGTCGAATTAGCATTATCAGCAGTGTTTATCTTTCTGAGCGTAATGGCCTCGAAGTCTGTGCTCTCGAACTGGCTAAGCAAATCTGCACTGTGTTACACTGTATGGACATCACTAGCCCGGCTACCTGGCCTGGACCTGCTATTCTGCCTACAACATACATTACCTCGTAATCGCCTGCTCCGCTGCGAGATCTGGATCTGGGCCGGTGTACGTACTGAGGTTTTTCCTCATCCAGTTTTCCGCGGAAACCTTTCGTTCAAAACATACTCTTCCAATGTCCCATCAGGTCAAGCACTTCGTTTTGTATGCGGGACATCGATCCTCATCTCCAACATTGGTCATGGTTTTGCATTGAGTCAACGTTGTAATGCTGCCCGATTCCATTAAAACGCAACATGTGTGTAGCACTCGCTTCGTGCGTACGGCATATACCGAGAGCGTCCTGTATTGTCAACTTTTCATCCTTCCCCAGCAATTCCTTTTGGACGTCTGGATATTTCACGCCAGATGTCAGCACTTCAATTATCCGTTCTTCCGATGCCAGAAACGACATTTCATTGCTTTACACTTACATTGTGTGTAAAAGTCATCGACGGATTCTTGTTCTTGCTGTTGGTATCGCTGGAATTCAAGTCGGTGAATCCTGACATTTTCAGGTGATTCAATTTGCGTAGAAAATCACATCTTTTTTTGGGTTCTATCAGCTGTTCTTCGGACAGTTCCCATGTGTTGAACGAGCGGAGACCTTCGCGTCCTGACCATAGAATGATGTAGTGTTGTACTGCTGGTGTCGTCCCTTTTATCTTAAACCACATCTCTGCGATTTGCTTAAATTCTTTGTACGTTTGTGGTCTATCAGGGTGACTCCTGTCCATGGATGGATTGGGCAAAGCTTAATTTTGCCATCTTTGTATCTCACGGAACAACGCACACGTGTCAATAGTGACTTACACTACTACAGTCGTCACTCTGTAGAATGGGACTCAGTTATTAGTCAGATTTCGATCAAGTCTGTGACCATGGCAATGCATGTTTACATTCCGGGCCGTCCGCTGATTGGACTAAGCGACGCCATATGCATACGTACTGTCACCAATCTTGTCCGGCTGCTCCCGTAGGGCGATCGACCTTGTCAGATCGACATGTACTCCACCAGTTGAAGGGTCATCTGTGTCACTGCGTGTTGGGGTGTGCGATATCCGATATCACTGTTAACCTAGTTATCAACAAGTGCAAGAACCTATCCGAAGCAGAGTTCTTGGACCAAGCCGAAGCAGTGTCCATTTCACATTAGCTTGTAGCAAAAGTCAGTAACGACGACGCCCACAAACAGGCAGTGTGCATTGCTCATCTTCCCGTTTTCACGTACTTGCGGGCGATCAGACGAGTGGTCTAAAATCTCTTTATCCCGTCAAGTGTCACTTACAAGACCATAGAACATCTTTCTACATGGCCCTGGTCACCACTGCCACCATGTAATATGTTTGTGATGCTAGCAGGTGCCATGATGATACTTATATACCGTATATTTAATGAGTAAGAGAACTACACGTGTGTCAGCTTAATTCATGACGCTACAAGAGACAATGACCTTGCAACATTCTTGGTGCATGTATTACTACGCGTATTAATTACTATCACGCTAAATCGTCGCTAATAAATGTAGTCCTGTAACAGTGACCATAGCTGCAGCACACTGCCCGCAAAATTGTGTTTGATAAACATGGTTTCCACAAACAAGACCACAATTGAGACAAAGAAAAACATATTCAGTGAAATTCCTGCTAATACTATCGCCACCGTTGGCTTGAGAGTATGATTCCGGGGAACCGAACATACAATTTTGTTTTTATATTTTACTATCACACATTACACATGCATGTGACCTACTTCGAGCAGACAGTGTATGACGCCCATCGACATGGCGTCCTCGAGCAGCTCCCACTTGTTTATGTAGAACTTGTACTCGTACAGCTCGGCGAACGACACCCGCATCTGCGAGGCGCCGTCGTGGGCCCGGCACACGAAGCAGAGCAGGCGACCGGCGACGTTGAAGACGTCGATGATGGATGCGTGCTTGGGGATCTGGGTCGACTCCACCCACGAGTGACTAAGCACGTCCAGCTTCTCTACCGTTCGCAGACGTGGACTGCTGAAACTAAACGTGGAGTCAACGTTGTTATTACACCACCGGTGGATACCATGTTGAATGGTCTTATTTAAACATGTTTGTTTTGTTTGCAGTGAGAGTATGCCTAAAACGCAAAAGTGCAAATGTCTAACATATATACAATAAGATTTTTTTAAACGTACGTCATAATGAGCCAAATACTATGTCCACTTTTCACCTCAGCAATAATATTACATTTATTAAGGAATATCCAATTCAAATGCTTGTTGTAGGGATCTGTACAACGTTATATCCTAGTAATACATATAATTATGTTCAATTCATGCAACCATTACAAGTAACATGCAGTCAAATGTTTTGTGTACACCATAGTTAAATTAATAAATATTTGCAATAGCTTTAATTAATTATCTAAGGTCACAATAATACACAATGGTTGTACATAAAATTCAAATCTTAATTAAGTATTAATAAATGTAATCACGCACGTATCATTGCAAAAGATGACGCCGTACCCTATCCTAGACTGGAGACAACCAGCAAAAACAAACACAAAGTATGGCGGAGATCGACTTGGCTTTTCAATCTTGCTGTACCGCTCAGATTTGATTGCCTCTTCCAGATCTGTTTAAAAAAAGAACTATCACTTCATTTTTATTTTCCTACATTGATAGGAAACATGTAGGTATTTATTATTATATTCACTATCAATATCAAATAAGAATAATTAGGAACACGATGTATGGTCAGTACGTTTACAGCAATTTTGTGTAACTCGATAGCAAGCAGATCCCAAGCCAAAGTAGAATATGATATAGTTATTATGTTCATGTTATCAGCATCAATTATTGAAGGAAATGTCCATCAGTATAATAGTTTAAAAGAAGATTCCTGCAAACAGAAGCTACATTATTTTGTTATTACGTCATTGTAATTCCTCCTCGTTGCTGTACAATATATCAAATCAATTACGCGCATAAAGGTAACACGATAGACATAAATATAACATAGATACCTTTTGACATCACACCTATCAAATGCCACATACATTTGCTCCTTATGGATTTTTTAAATAAGGTTTGAAATAACCAGAATAGCTAATCGTCATGTGCACATGCAGTACACATTGAAATGTATCATGTTATTTATAGCATGAACTACATGTACATTGCATTGTTTTAATATAACTCAAATAAATATATTTTATCAAATCAATTTATTTTGCAACAACAATAACATAGCAGTATACATACACAAAACAACCGTTTAAAAATAAAGTTGTGTTGCATGGTGGTCACATGGCATGTAATATGCCGTCTTCCTGTGACCCCATAAACATATATTTCTAATTATATTTACGTATACGTATACGATGATTATCACGAGTGTATGATATCTTTTGTATGACAACGGACTGACAACGGACTGGGGATGCAATGGAGAGAGAAACGAATTATTGTAGGAAATTACTGTTAGAAAACAATTATAAGAAATCTCTTCCGATAGCAAACAGCCAATTGCATGGACAATTAAATATTGCAACCAGTGGCACACTGGTAGGTACCTTTGTTCTGCACAAACAATTCATTCTGGAGCACTTTTTCATAGCACTTCTCTGAGACGTCATTAAGCCTGACATGCTGCAGTAGTCCAGCAAATTCAGGTGCTCGCGTGTTTACATCAAACTTCAGCCATCGAACGACAGCTTCGTAGACAATATCTTCACCATGTGGTCCTATCAGAGAAACACTTCATAAGACCTGAGTTTAATGAACTCTCTTCCATTGACGCCAATCAGGAAGGACATTGCAATTTTGTAATGCTCTGCCATTTGTGACATCAGCCCTCTTCGAAAATACAATTGGGCCACGTATGGCATATGAATGCCAGGATCCATAACTCTATTGAACAGCATACTCGACACAGAAGTTTCTATAGTACGGTTAATTTTGACATACTTCCCCTACTTTCTTACATATTATTTTGCAAGGTAATCACAAAATGTTTAGTAAAAGTAATTAAGCTGTATACCATGGTTGACTGTTAGTAAATGTTTCTCTACATCCAAACTACAGGAATTGTTAAATTAAATACAAGAAATGAACGTGTTGATGAATGGCATGTCTATTCTACGGTGGCCAAATACTTGTTCACTACAATGAATGTCCATTGATGCAGTAATCTCCATGGCAATGACTTCATTTTGCAAACATTCACCTAGCATCGAAGGAGTAACATGTTATAAGCCAATGTATGTTACATATTGCTGCATTTAGAAGTATTCTGTACCAGCAATACTCACCCAATTTGACATCTGACCAGGACAATATGTATGCGAGACGGGCAGCTGATAACTGAAGAAATTCCTCTTTCCGGCAGACGATAGAGAAACCAAGTTTTATCACCTGCTGTGCTTCGACATTCAAACTCTGACAATTGTACTGTTCCGAAAAGTTGAAAAATCCTGAAAATGTGACATCAATTTAAGATCTGAATACATAACAGAAATGCCGTCCTTATAATTTTGTTAATAATAACAATACACATGCCTGCTGCTTCACAAGTATGTGAGAAGATATTTGTGAAGCAAATTTGTGAAATTATAGAATTCATTACAGGAATATCAATGGATCCAAAAGGATACAAGGATTAACAAAACACTTCAACCTAGTCCTTCTATCTGGTATTAGATCTAAAAATTACATTCACAATCAAATATTATATGTAGGCATTAATTTTTACTTAACATTTTTCTCGAATGCATGATATATTGTATCAGTATAACAACTATAATTGATCAGGGTGAATCTATGATCAGCTTTACACTTTTGTTAACCCCCTTTCCAACACACCTTGCATAAAAGTATCTTAATCTCATATGTTGAATATAGTGGTGTAATCTACCATATTGGGCAATTCGAACTATTTGTTAAAAATACAATACTGATTTGCTGATTGTATCATGATTACATAATGTTGCACCTATGCAGTTGTCAACGTCTAGATGAATGAGCATGAAGTCAACACACGCTCGTTTGACGTCGATCATCTGTAGCATATCGGCCATAACCAGCACATCTTGCACTTGGCCCCGCGTCACTACAACAACATCGACACGTGCAATGTAATCACTTATAAGTCTCAGAAACAACAAGAACTATACAAATGTATTTAAAAGTATCTATCACTACCTTGTATTGTGAAACAATACATCTCAGTTTGGGACGTAAAAGAACCACCGAGGACGACAAGCACCCTGGCAGTGACCACCCTCAGTGCCAGCATAGAAAGGTCGGCTTGGCAATAATGTTCTGAAAAAGGCTGGCTAGTTGAATGAGACCTCATAAGATCATAACATTGTAACCACAATATATACAGACTAGTCAGTTAATAGAACGTTGCCGAGTGCTGGAAACTACTAGGACAAGTCTGTTCATAATAAAATGTATGAATGTTTGTAAGTTTGTTTGTTGTCTACTAAATGGCACCATTATTGTATATTTATAATATGGCACAATTTTTCTAGGCAAAAATAAAGACAAGATGTTAGAACTGGGTGAAGTAGGCAATCGACTGCCATCTCCAAAACATCTTAAAATGGAAGAGTGCTTTACATCACAAACAACTGCGGAAGTCAGTTAATAAGATTGGACAAAATTGCTATCCAGGGTAAAAACCCCAAACAGCAAGTGAAGACAGACGCCTCTGCCTTATGGAGAAATTTAAAATGGAATGTACGTGTAATCTGCCTTTCTGAGGTATTTCTTTTAAACAGTCACACTACTAGCAGATAATCTGTTCCACTCATAGGTTCTCCAAGAGAAAGAACACTGTCTTATGTCTAATATACACTGTTCTTTCACTAACATTACTCCACAATCCTCAACTTCTTCCATTTTTCAATTACAAAAAAACATGTCTGTTTTACCTTTGAGAAATCCAGTGTACATGTAGTCGATTAGGGTATTCATAATCTCGTAGTTGATGTCATTGAAGGTGGCCATCTGTGTCTGTGTTTCAATCATTCCAACACTGAACATAGCCTTGAAGAAGTCGCTGTGCACTGACAGAATGTTCTTGTGAGCGTGGATCTCCATGCCACTGGCCTACATGTCATGTCAGAATGAACCATTGTCAGCATGGTGCAGGACAGAACAAAACAGAAAAGTAACAAGATGGCAAGAATAATAACTTCCAATCTAAAGATAGTGTCCAACGTCCTTACTTGAGATGACACATATATAAGAAATATTCTTTCTACATTTATCTTTAATGTAATATGTTATTTTAATTGTTATTATTATTTTACATGTTATAAAACTACTTTTTGTTATATAATTGTGTTTTGTTAATTATATATACAATTATATATACAGCATGCATATTGACTGATCGAAATATTAAGTCAAATTACAAACACATCAAAGTACTCTAATACATCCTTGCAAGCCAGGGCTGTTTGCCATGCAAAACTAGCCCTGGCTGATCCCCTACGCGAAGTGCGGAAGTTAGCCGAGTCAAACTAGTAATTGACTTCACCAGTCGCGACTATATCACCCATGAGAACAGCGCAAATACTCGCCCCAATTTGAAGACGGATACACGACTTCTGGGAATCCCAATATATAACGACCTGTTCGCCCATTAGCACGAACAGCTGAGTGGTATTGTGTATTCAAATAATTGCTTCTACTTCCTAAACATTGCATGCAACATGAGTCATGATTGGTTGAAATTAGTTTTATTATGACCACCTGACCTGCGTAGATCTAGTGAGCGATTTCATAGGTTGAGCTTAAATTAAGAGTTTCGCAAAGCAATCAGCCAGGGGGTACTGCTGGCTGGGACTGACGGAATCAGGAGCAGCGACCCCTGGCGCACGAGGATGCTCTAACATAATGAGCTCTGAGAACTGACAAGATCAGGAACTGACATAATAATGACATTTTCAAAGACACAGTGTGAACCCTGCTTGAAAGCAGAAATGTGTTGACAAAGGACAAAAAAAGTTTAAGATATTAAAAATAAATATTAAATATAATTTAGTTAAATTCCTAACCAAATGTGTCAATTTATTTGTGACTTTATTTCTTGATGCAAAATGGGTTACTTTCTTTCCTGTTACTTTTTCCTAATAAAATCTGTTATCTATGTTACTTTTTTCTTGTTACTTTCTGTCCAATTACCACCAGGTTACCATCTGAACACAGCAATAGAAAAGTCCCTAAGTCTTGGCTACCAGTTAAGCACCAGATATGCAGAACGTTGTTGTTCCTTAACTATGAGGGAATGTGAAATGTGGAGGGAGGGGGTGCTGACTGGGAGCAATGGCAGGCAACAGCAGTACAGGATAGGACATAGACCTGCACAAGGTACCCATGAGGAAGAACATGACTACAGTGGAATCTCACTATTAAAGTCACCCTTGGGACTGGGTAAAAGTGACAGATATAGCAAGGTGACCTTATTAGCATGACCAATTTACTGTTATGGAAATCATTCGAGACTTTTTCTAGGTTGACCTTAATTGCGAGGTGGCTGTATTACCGAGGTGACCGTAGAGCGAGGTTTGACTGTATATATATATATATATACACAATGATTAATTTCTTATGAAGGAATGCTTTAGAAATGACTGTGATGAACTGGTCAGTTTCAAGACCAACAACACCCCGCCAGATCTACTGATAGTCCTCAAAATATATGCATGTGTATGTATATATATTTGTATATATATATATATTTGTATATATATATATATACAAATGTATATCTTTTGAGAACTACCAGTAGGTCTGGCGGGGTGTTGTTGGTCTTGAAACTGACCAGTTCGTCACTGTCATTTCTAAAGCATTCCTTCATAAGAAATTAATCATTGAATCGTTGCATCCTCAGTAATACTAAACATGCTACAATGAATCAAGCATATTCTCCAACTGATCAGTTTGTTACACTGACCTTTATTGTAACATCGCAGAATGTTTTGTTTGTTCTCATCTCATTCAATGCTTTCAGAGTTCGGCAGCCGAGTCGTTCACAGGCAACAACAAAGTGGTCATCTGTCTCCTTTGATGACAACATCAGGGATCTAAAACAGAATATAGATAAGGTTTCTGACTGTATTTTACTGTATATAATATCACCATTGGGATAAGAACATCATAACAATTTTGCAATTACATAATCTAAATAAGGACTGATATGAATTATTCCTGCTGCTACTGCTAATAAAAACAATTTATGTCTATTCGATTTGCAATGATTTAAGTTGAATTATAATGTCAGTTGAATGTTACAATTGAAATTATTTTACTTTTTTGTTGTGTTGATGTTTTCTGGTATAACAAAAACACAAATGCATTTATGCAATAACCAACACAAGTCCAATATAGTTTGAGAATTTAAATTGGCCAAAGGATGACGTTTTTTATTGGAAAGTGGATTGCTTCTAATGCAGCCACTTTTGGGCATAAAGATAGTAGGAATGTGATGTCTAACATGCAATCCAGATGGGAAACTGAACCCTTGTACAGCCCCATCAAAGTTTCTCAGGCACACATTCCTACAACATGATGACAATATTACAGACATACATTATTTGCCGCTATAGAGGTATAAAACGAATATAAACTTAAGCAAACGATACAAACATTCCACCACCTATATACACATACAATTACAAAAAGGTGGGGCCATTCTGCCTATCTTGTATAAACATAAGGAAAATATATACTTTTTTCAAAACAAAAAGCCTGCCGACGCACCAAAACCCAACACATTCAAGAATTGGGAATATGCCCCTGTGTTCAGACCAAAATTTTGGAAACCGTTGCAACATTTTCCAACATCTTTTTCTACCAACGGTGTACACTAGTTGTTTAACTAAACGTGCCTAGGCAGAAAGGTGGGGAGGTGGGCAGATTTAGAAGTATCAGGTTATTCACGACATGACACACAGTTACCCAATGTGTTTTAACAAAGACATGATGGAGATTCATTTATGATCAGACTTCAAATTACTTCACACAATCCTTGGCTTACCACAACCCCAACAAGTTAGTTACTGTCTAAATTTGTATTTTCACAGTAAGTGCAATCCATCAATGATTATTTACTAAGATAATCTCTAAGTGAGCTAAACAAGCTTCCAAGGAAGAAAGAGCAATGTATTAGATTAGTACTGTATACAAGTGATTTTAAATCAATATACAAATAAGGTAAGTTCTCTAATAGTGCAGTATTCATTCCTTGGTACTGCTGAGAAAGTACAGTTACATACTGTACTTCACTCACTGGCAAACCTGTTCATTCAAACAGATTTCATCTCAATGTCTTGTGGAAGCATTTAGCCCTACTTTTTATCATATGTGCACAATTATTTTCCCTCAAATGGAAACACTTACTTCAGCAGGGGTACATTTGCCCCCATCGCATCCTCGTTGCCTATGGGCCTGGTATGTCGCTTGGTGGTGAAAATTGTAAATAATTTAGATAGGAAGTTAGGCCAACTAATATACCTTTACTGGATCTTACCAGAGCCCAGGGGTATGATCGAGGTGAGAGCTGAGGCCCAACATTTTTGGTGTTAATAATGGATTTATTAAGCTTGGTCCACAGGGTCCTTAAACCAACCATTCATATGATTTTTGTGTGTACAATGCAGTTTAAGCTACATTGCAAATTTTACATCCTTTTTAGTTTTATGCTGTTGGGCAACTAGGAAGTCAGTTATATTTGTATGTAATATGATCGATTGATCAATAATATTTTATTGATTTGGTTGATTGGCATTCTAAAAAAAGTTCGAAAATTGTATATTCAACAATTTTGTTACTGTGAACTTAGTCTTATTATGTAACTTTTAAATTGTAATAAGATTTAACAAGATTGCCACCCTGAGAATTAACTCTAGATGACAGGTGGACAAGGAAACCTTTTGGCTTATCGAGAGTCCAACCCTTTTTATGTACGTGTATCCCGCCCTTCTGAGGTACGTGTCAATTTTATTTTTAAACATATTCACGCTACTAGCACCCACACAGTCATCAGATAATCTGTTCCAATCATTTACAGTCCTGTGTAAAAATGAGAACTTTCTTACATCAAATCTACACTGCTCCTTTCCTAATGTAACTTCATGTCCACTAGTCCTTCTATCTTTCTTAACTGAGAAAAAAATATTTCTATCAATATTTTCATAACCATTCAATATTTTAAAAACTTCCATCTGATCTCCTCTCAATCTCCTGGTCTGTGGTGTTGTCAAACCAGATTCCTTTAGGTGTATTTGGTAACTAAAATCTCTCAGTTATGGTATCATTTTAGTCATTCTGTACTCTTTCTAGCATATCTACGTCCTTCTTGTGATATGGCTTCCACGCTTGTATACCATATTCTAAATGAGGCCTAACTATTGCTCTGTACAGCCGTATTATTAGTTTTTTTTCCTTATACACTTAGTAGGCCTCCGTCGGTCAGAAGTCGACCATGGACAATGCACCCTAGTTGGCGTTGTTATGTCTGGGACAGCGTCGGCTGTGGCTGATGAGACTGATGCGGGAGTGGCAGTCCCTGCCGCAGTGGTCACATCTGTAGGTCATCTCTGGGTGGCTAGAGGGTTAGCACTCCCTTCGACGAGCTCTCCTGTTTTCAGCCAGGCTCCGCAGCTGTTCTAATCTTGCCCTGAACTGGTTCCATAGAACACCTCTCCACCTGGTGCAATCAGCGGCCATCTCCTCCCAGGACTGAAGGTTGATTTTTAATACTATAATTATACACTATATTTTTCCTAATTAATCCAAGGATTTGATTTCCCTCTGAAGCTGCAATTCCACTCTGAAACCTTCACATCAGCACTAATTGTCCCACTAAGGTCCCAGTAATGATCCATGTGGTACAAAACTATTTTTTAAGGATGATCTCGCTTTTAGAAACCCATGCTGAGATGGGTTTATCAAGTTATGAACAAGAAAATCCACCATGTGATCTTTAATTAGTCTTTCTAATAATTTGCAAATTATCGATGTTAAACTCACTGGTCTATAATTCTCCGACTTGCTTCTCAAACCCTTTTAAATAATGTTACAATGTTTGCTTCTTACCATTCTAAAGGAACCACTCCCTCGTTTAATGACAAGTTAAAAACTGTTGCAAACAGTATGCTAATTTGTTCTACAATTTCCAATAGAAGTTTGGGTGGAATCCCATCCACTCCAGGTGATTTATTATCCTTCATTGCCCTTGTTTTCTTAGCTACCATTTCCAGAGTTACAATTAACTGTCCTGAATAGTCTGATTCCACCCCCTTGAACTTAGCCTCTGGTACTGGCAGTGAACTAATATCTTCCCTGGTAAGCACCAAACTAAAGTACACATTCAGATCTTCTGCTATTAAGAATCTTTGTGATATACGTGTATTATATTTCCAGCACTATCTTCTAGAGAACCGACCTGATCATGAACTTTCTGTTTGCTCTGAACATATGCATAAAAACTCTTGCTGTCATGTTTTATATTAAACGCTAATTTTTTTCATAGCTTCTCTTTAAATTTATAATTTCAATTGTAGCTTGGTTAAGTGCTTCTTTATAAATGTTGTAGTCTTAATAATTTCCAGTGCATCTATATGACTTCTACGTCATTTGTTTGTACTTAATTTTTCTAATGGCTCTTTTGATACATTTTTCTTTCTGGACCATTTCCCTTGTTTTTTCAATGGAATAAATTTATCAACAATACACTAAATTTCACTCCTTAAGATATTCCAGCATTCTGTTGCTGTCTTATTCTTAAGTGTGTTATTCCAGTCTATCTTTGTTAAATATTTCCTAATGTCCTTTGTGGAAGTTTCTCCTGTACTGCTTTTTATTATTCCTTTGTGATTTTACTTTGATGGTAAAATGTATCTGGTTGTGATCACTACTCCCAAGTGGCTCATATATCTTCACATTTTTAAGTAATTCATTCTGTGATGACAACACTATGTATTACTAACACATTTTCTCCCCTGGATGGTTCTAGCACATGTTGAAAAAGGAAACTATCTTGTACTAAAACAAAAAATTTGTGGTCCTCACTCCCTGTACTCTGTTAACTTCTTTTGTTTACTATGCTCCTTGCAGTTAAACAAACACAAATCCAGCTTCAGAACAGTTTTCCAGATGGTTCTTTTCTGATTTATTTATGCTATCTTTATCTATACCTCCAATTTCAGGCTTCTTTGTGAATCCCCCGGCACATCTAGTTTAAATAAATGCAACCGGTCCCTCTATCAACAGATCGCAGCAGGTTTTCTGAGAAAACTGCTGCCACCTTTCCACTTAGGTGGAAACCATCTCTCGTACATATCTTCCATACCAACAATTAAAGTATCCCCATAAATATATGAATCCCACCCCCTCTTCTTCACACATCTGCTCAACTAGTGCATTGATTGCCATCCTCTTGCAGTTTCTATATGTTTGCCCCCTCCCACCCATTACTGGCCAAATTCCTGAGAGAACAATGTGTTCTACCCTTGTCTGCTTTAACTTCCTGACTAACTGTCTGTATTTCTAGACTATTCCAGAAGTCCCCTCCCTCTCTGCATTATTCGTCCCTACATGTACTAGAATGGTCCCGCCCTTCCCAGGACCCATCACTTTCTCTACCCTTTCTGTTATATGCACTATCTTGGCCCCTGGTAAGCAAATTACCATGTCTTCTCCTTTATTAGGTGTCTTGACTGTCTTTCTCATTAAAGAGTCACCTATGAATATTCTCATTTTTTTCCTCACCTGTTCTATCACTGCCTCAGAGTAGCCCCTTTGTTGGTTTCCGTCTGTCTTGTTGCTGTCACCTTCACTCCCACCTTAACTCCTGTCTTCTTTCCCCCGTTGTCAAGTTGTCACTCCTGTCACCTTCTTTTTTGTCACTTTTCCTTCTGTCACCTTCTTCTTTGTCCTTTTTCCTTCTGTCTCCTTTCGTCCTGTCAATGCTATCTTCCCCCCTTCAACAGTCTCCTTGGCTTCTCTCTCCTTATCACCAGCCTCCTTGTCTCTGTTCTCACTGATCTCTCTAGTCTCACCATCTTGTCCAAGTCACCTTTCCTGCCATCATCACAATCAACTTCTTCAGCTCGTCTCCTTCCGCCAGTAAACACTCCAACCTCATACAAACTTCACACTCAAAGTGAAAACCCTCTATTTACACCTCCTTCCATGAATTTTCACACCCCGACTTTGAAAAATCTACCAAATTATATATATATATATATATCATATTTTGAACATGTCAGGTGTCGACTGGCCTTTATTTGCCGTTTGCAAATGGTTTTGTGTAGTTTTACATTTTATCCAAGGTAGAAATTAAGATCTTAAAACTAATTAAGATATTAAAACTAATTTAGAAAATGTCAACCCCAATGGCAATGGTCCTGTACGGTGAAAGGGTTAGTTTTAACTTAGTTTTCAATGCTGGCAACGGTTGTTGACTAATCTGTGACTATGTCTATGTCTACGAAATCGAATACGATCGTAACGCAACGGTGTAAATGTAACGTCAGTGCATATATTCAAACAATTACCCAATTTTAGCAGGCGCCGCCATATTTGTACGTGCCAACAATATCGCCACAAGTTTGCTGCATTTAAGAAGCAGCAAACTAGCCTTTGTTTATGTGGGCGATATTCTAGCAACTGGCCGCATATAAAACGGTGTCGATTTACCACCTAAGGGTGCTGTTGTCTGTTAGTCCATGTCCCACTGTGTGGCGCCACCGGATATGGCGAAGACTCCAAGTTCAACTTTGTTATCTCAAGTGCCGTCTGTGTCGATGAATTATTCTCAAACAGCCGAGTCTTGGGCTAAGCAGGGTTTTTGATGACATGGACACTGCCTCTCTACTGTAACACAACTCATAAACTCAACTAATGACTGGTCAGAAACACTAAATCAAAAATGTCAGACACATGTAATATTACTAGACTTCAGTAAAACGTTTTTGTTAAAGTTGCTCATCTATCAGATGAATTAAACTACGACGGCATCCGAAACAACACTCATGGCTGGACCAATAGTTTCTTATCCCATCGTAAACAATCAGTTTCAGTCAATGGCACACATTCTTCCAGGGCTAATGTCACTTCCGAAGTCCCTCAGGGATCTGTCCTGGGGCCGGTCCTATTCCTTCTATACATAAACGACATCAAGGAACAAATAAATTCAACAATTAAATTCTTTGCAGACGACAGCAACTTATACAGAGAAATAAATAACGCAAAAGATCAACATATATTACAAAACGATTTAGAAACCCTCACAACGTGGTCTAAGAAGTGGTCAATGAACTTCAATGTTAAGAAATGCTCAGTCCTCACCATCACACGCAAACGAAACCCCAAACTATATCAATATTCATTACTGGGAAAATCACTAAACCATGTTCAATAGCACGACTACCTTGGAGCCACAATATCACATGACCTAAGATGGAACGACCACTGCACCAAAATAACCACCAAAGCCAGCCGTACACTTGGACTCTTAAGAAGAACACTAGCTGTCACCTTGCTCACAACATGTCAAAGAAAAAACTTACCAAATCCTTGTCCGACCACAAATTTAATATGCTATAGTGAAGTCTGGAATCCCAACACAGCAACATAAATTAACCGCATAGAACAAATCCAAAGAAATGCTGCAAGATTCATCTCCGACTACCGAAAAGAAACACATATTAAACCACTCATAAACAAACTCAACTGGGACTCGCTCCACACACGTCGCCTCATTCAATAAGCATCAATGTTTTACAAAATCCACTACCACATGGTCAACATCAGCCCTCCGTCATGTTTCCAGCACGCCGCGCATATCTCCAACGGAATCGACCATCCACTTAAATATACCAACACAATAATTCCAACCATCAATGCATATAAATACGCATTCTACCCCAAAGCAGTAGCCACCACCATCGGCTGTTCTATACATCACGCCATCATTGCTAGCCTTCCTGTGTGTCGCCATGCCAGCCATCAGGGAAATGCAACCCTTGCACGGCGTCCGCATCCTCTAAAGCTACAAACTTATGTATATAGCGCACCACTTGTTTTTATCCGCGCTTTTGTTTGTTTTTCGTTGGTTTTCGTTGTTTTTCTTTCTTTATTTTGAACATCCTTCTACACGACTTTTCCCTTTTTGTTCGACTGCCCTGACGTTACGCACCGCACAAATCCCAGTTTAGCTGTGAACAGCTGTAAAGGGATTATTACATCAAACATCAAGCATCTTAACATTGCTGTTCCCAAATAAATTAGCAATCAATCAATGTGTTGCGGGTAGTTAATATAGGCTTACTAATAGATGGGTCAATTTGTTGATTATAGTTGATGGGTGTACGGAACGTCACCGTACGTATATATATCCTATCTCACATTATAGAGCAACGTTCCGCAAACCCTGGACCGCGGGCCAACTTTTGCCCGAGGATGTTTTCTAGCTGGCCCGCGAGACCCGCTCTAAGAATGTGAAATTGTCAAGAGCAACAAAAATGGACATGTTCTATCATGTTCGTTGGCTAAGCCGTGGACCGGTTCTGGCGAGATATATAAGTGACTTCTGTTAGTTTGTCCATGTAATTGACGGGCCGGTCGCTCAGCTTGAAGATACAGAATTTCAGGTTCAGCTATGCGTTCTGACGCTCATTTTCGGACATTTTGAACACATTGAATATGCTGTTTGAGGGAAGACAGACGCTGCACGGGCAACGTGTATGAAGCAGTGGACGTTTCGATATAATTTTATAGCTGTTGCTCTTCAAAATTCATGCCGAGAACGACAATGTTCGACATTTCAACTTTAAGCGCGAGAGCTCATACTGCAGTTGCGCCACCAAAGTTTGAGCTTTTTGTTCTCTTCTGCGAGGACATCGTCGAAGAGGTCACAACACAAGCCACGGCGTTCTGTTGAGAAATGAGCATCGCGACAGAAAGAAATTAAGGTGCGACAGAGAAGATGCGTGGCGGAGGACAACCACAGAGTACGATATAAGCTGAGCTGCTGAGGTGAGGCGGGAACAACGCCAAATCCTCCACCGACTCAGCGGGGAGAAGCAGGAAAAACGCATAAATAAATCGAGACGAATGGCAAATTCGTTTATTTACACAATGGAACCTCACAATTAAGGTCATACTTGGGACTGGAAAATAGTGACCCGATTAGCAAGGTGACCATAATAGTAGGTCAATTTTCTTATAACTTATTGTATGTGGATTTATTAGGACTATCCTAAATTGACCTTAATAGCGAAGTCGCTGTATTACCGAGGTGACCGTAAAACGAGGTTCAGCTGTATAATTATATAAATATGGAGCGACCCGACCATCGATTGGACAGACTGTAGAGGGAGATCCGTCGTGTGTGCGCACAAAGTTAGTAACGGCGACCAGATGTACTGCGCTCGAGCTCCTCCAGTGGATGGCGAAGTGGAGACGCGAGATGTCTTTCCCGAACATGCTCGTGTCGCTATATAAGGATATTTCTCACATTGTAAGCGTAAATGTGGCGTTGAGTGAGAGTAGGTTAGTCAACCTGAAGCTGATCAAAACCTACGTTCACTCAAGAATGTGACTGGGCAGTCGCGCGTCACTGTTTCCGTAGCTGATCTACTACTGTGTTGAAGTAATGATAAGGTATTATACCTAGGTAGTAGTAGTTGTTATGTATTGTGGAGTTTGCCTGTTTAAGGAGACATATTAGCTTCTGGTCACCCTATTTTAGTTCGGAAAATTTCGTCAATGGGCGCTGTTTTTAGTTAATGACCTATCCGACAGGTGGCGCCACCGGTGCAACGTGACCTACATCTGGGTACTTCACATTTGACCTTGACCTACATCCGGGTACTTCTTTTCCAAGCTCATTTGCATAACTAGCCACGCCCACAATGCCCAGCTCGCTCGTGATTGGTCAATCACACTTCCCCCGAGACGCTCATTTGCATAATCCAAGCGTAAGCGTTTGGAGCGTCTTGGGGGAAAATCCCTATCTCTTAACATGGGATTTCCCCCAGTCCGCGCCAGTTGCCCGCGCTGGACCACCTCTATTACTATTGATCTGGTTTGACGTGACTCGTTGAACAAATTCCCGTAATCAATCAACAACTGGTAGCGATCTAGGGATTGACACTGAAAATTGCACCCCAGTCAAGTGGTATCTGCTTTAACCAATCCCGCCCCATCAATGGTGGTCGTGACCCTTTCGCCACAAACACCTGCAATGAATGCTTGTTACCACGATATATGACAGGCACACACATTTAACCGGGTCACCATTTGGGCTTCAAAAGTGCGCTAATACATAATATTTTCGTAATATATATTTATATATATATATAGAGATGCCAGGGATGATGTTGAATGATGGAACTAACGCTCTGATGTATCAAAGTTAGGTAAAACACAAGTTATAACAGCGAAATCGAGGTGGGTCCGGATTCTACACAAGTGCCGAGACAGATTACGAATAGTAATCAATTACACATGGGGTTGGCGGTATCCCAGAGTGCCTCTGGTGTGCATTGCAGAAACGGTACAAAACACGGACGGACACTTACAGCTAGTGTGGTGTTACTACTGATTTAGTATAACCCGTAAAAAGACATGGATTCTAGATAAAGAAAGAAGACATGTGTAGATAGAAAATGGCTGTATTCAACGAAGTCCCGGATGTAGAGGTAGGAGCGCGATAGCATAACACTACATCTCCCTTTCGAGTCCTCTAAGGATACGAAGATAACTCTACTCTATCTAATGATAGATGGTAGACAACCACAAACACGTCTCAAGGATTATTCTGCCATTAGTGAGACGTACCCCTGACTGATCTAAAGTTTACAGATCGAGTCTCTGTGGTGGAACGGATGTCCGCCCCGATCGCGTCACGGTCATCACAGGTGGAGCCGCAGAAGTGCGTACCACGCTTGGTGAAGCCTGTCTCGGTTGCGATGCCGAACGTTGCTGTCTCTCGTGTGAAGACGAACGTGGCCGCGTCTCGTCGTCGTTCGTGCTCGATTTAGCGGTCTCCGTAGTCGCTCGCTCGACACAAACGGGTTGTTCGTTCGGCGTCGGCACAAGATGCCGCGAATTTCTACGCAGACAAGATGTCGGCGTCTGAACCAGGTACGAGCGAGGTGAGCCTTCCTGGCTTATCACTGTACATCCCCGTTCTCGTTTCGTGCACCCACACTGGATCGCCCACGTGTAGGGAAGCAAGAGGTCGCGCACGGTGATAACAATCGTACGCCTCGGTCTGTCGTCGTGTTAGACTTACTCGTCGTTCCTGTAGCTGTTTCGATTCCTGCCAGCGAGGTTGCAGTGTCGACGCTAACACTGGGATCGAAGTACGTAGCTGCCTACCCATCAGCAGCTCTGCTGGCGAATAGCCGCATTCAAGTGCTGTCGTACGATAGGCCAACAAGGTGCCGTACGGATCCGTCGACTTTCGCAGTAAGTTCTTTACCGTCTGAACCGCTCGTTCTGACTTTCCGTTACGCTGCGGGAAACGAGGGCTGCTGGTAATGTGTGCAAACCTTGCTCTCTCCGCAAAACGCGCAAACTCATGTGCCGCATACTGCGGGCCGTTATCAGAAACAACCGTCTCCGGGACGCCATGCCGCGCGAAGACTGACCGCAGGTGGAGAACCACATCAGATGCGCCCGTGTCGTCTAGCCTCGCTATCTCGACAAAACTCGAGTAATAGTCAACCACAAGTAAATACGTCGCCTTCTTGAAATAAAACATGTCGCTGCCGACTTTCTGCCAAGTTCACAGATTCGGCTCTGCCGCAATCATTTACGCTTCATCGCACACGTAGCACAGTTCTTGACAAGCTCCTCATGCTGCCTGCTGAGTCCGGGCCACCAGACCGATGATTGGGCCCGTGAGCGACACTTGACCACACCTTGATGGCCCTCGTGTAGCTTGTCTAACATAGTCAACCGCACCGATGCCGGTATGACGAGCCGTACCCCTTTCAGTAGTAGACCGTGTTGAATTGTCAGTTCACTGTGGACTTGCTAATATGGTCGCCAAGACGATGCCAACGATGGATGGCTCGGCCAACCCTCTAGGCAATATCGCATCACCTGGCGACACACCTCGTCGTCTTGCTGTCTAGCCCTAATGTCGGCCGATTCAACAGAAACACGTCTGACAAGATCAAGAGACTCGCACACTCCCCAACTGAGCAGTGACCTCGTCTGGCCACTGACGACATACACATCTTCGTGAATGACGACACCGTTTTGTGACAGCTTGCCACTGAACTTGCCCATGGTTTGTAGGACGCCGTCGTTCGCGCCTACAAGTGTTCTAGTCGACCCATCGAGTCGCGGACTACCTGCTTTCTTGTAGTTGTTGGCAGAAATCACAGTAACGTCGGCCCCAGTGTCCAACTTGAAGCAAACGTTCGTGCGAAGGCGAGTGTCCATTGCCTCCAAAACAATGGTGGGCGTCCACGGTTGGTCGTCGCCCTTCGTCATTTCGCCGAGAAAAGCGAACTCGGACTCAGCGTGCTTAGTGACTACGTCTACAGATCTCGCTGACTTGCATACAGCTCCAAAATGTCCGACTTTCTTACACTTGAAGCATGATGCCTCACGCGCTGGGCACACTGACCTCTGACGAGCCGGAGATCTCCCGCAATAGTCACACTTCCGGGTCGAAGTTGACTGAGGCTGAGCTTTCATCTTCTGTTTCCACTGGCTGGGTTTGTACGACTTCCTCGTCCGCACAAAGTCAACATTGCCGTCTGTCTTCGCCGCGAAGTTGTTCCTCAACAGGGCCTGCTCTTTCTTTGTAGCCTCGTTCTGGCGTGCCATGTCGATTGCCTTCTTCAGTGTTAAGGTCGCGTCCATCTGCAGTTTCAACGACAACGCCGCGTCAGTGATGCCAACGACGATACAATCCCTGATCATTTCATCGTTGAGCGCGCCGTACTCACAATGCTACGGCAGGCAGTACAACGCAGTGATGAAACTGTCAACCGTCTCGCCCTCCTCTTGGGAACGTCGGTTGAACTTAGCCCGCTCGAAAATCGCATTGCGTCGAACTACGAAATGCGCACCAAACGTGCATTTGAAAACCGCATACGCATTCCGTTGCTCATATGTCAAGCCGAAGCCTGTCATGATATCGTCCGCCTCGTCACCCATAGCGTAGATAAGTGCATTGACTTGAACTGTCTCTGCTTTCTTGTCCAGGGCTGACGCTGAACGAAAGCCGTCGAATCCATTTAGGCCATTCATTAGGTTTGACGAAGCAGAAAGCATCAGGCAGAGCGATTTGTTTGGGCCATGACTGGGTCAAACAAGCAAAAATAACGTACTTCGCGGCAGATGTATGCAAAATTCCTTATGCAACAACATCACCGTATTAATTTTACAACATCACCATGTGGTGTTACTACTATATATATATATAACACGTAAAAAGACACGAATACTAGATAAAGAAAAAAGACGTGTAGATAGAAAATGGTTGTATTCAACGAAGACCCGGATGTAGAGGTAGGATTGCGATAGCATAACACTACAGCTAGTACCCGTTACACCAATATACAACAGTAGTAGTGGCGGCCAGCTTCTATCTCGAGAGATACAATGTTTCGCATAGCAGCGTTCATGTGGGTTGATTTCTGACATTACGCCTCGCACGTTTGATTTCCTGGTTCCTTGTTAATTACTGAACCAGCAGTAAGACAGGCTCGCCAGATGCATATGTCCTCAGCAACGTAGTCGTTCAAATCTTTCTTTCGTAGGCGTAGTCTTTCAAATCTTTCAGTCGTAGTCTTTCAACTCTTTCTTTATTACATCTTTCTTGTTTGTATCTAAGTTTTGATTTGCCTGAAGTGCGTTTTCCCTCAGCCAACTCCCCATAGACGATATTCTTTGGGAGGCGCAGGCGAAAAATGACGGATGTCACGCGAGTAATTTTGACAAACAGCGACGTACTGGATCAACAAATTTGAACAGATTTTTTGCAAAGATTTGCCGATTGCTTCAAGTTACAGAAAAAGTTCCCAACTGATCGATGGACGATGTACGTGGCTCGATCGGAACAATCGTAGGAAACACCAGTGACGTTTGAACAGTCGTATATAATGTCCGCCTATCGTCCAGTACGAATCATTAGCCGGAAATAACCATAACCAACGGAGAATGTCGAAAAATAAGTGTTACTTTTCTTTCCATGGATCATAGATGAATACCTGGATTGGCGCTCGAGAGATAGCACACCTACAGTGGGTCGACAGCGGGCCGACAGCGGGCCGAGAACGGCAAAGTCATCGGCCCGCTGTCGGCATCCGCCTGCGGGTCGATGGATTTTTGTCCGGCGGCTTGCCATCGGGCCGAGAGCGGCTCATAGGCAGACGCCGATACTGTGCCGATGGTTAGCCGCTCTAACTAATTTGACTAATTTGGCTAAATGTGTGTGTGTGTGTGTGTGTGTGTGTGTGTGTGTGTGTGTGTGTGTGTGTGTGTGTGTGTGTGTGTGTGTGTGTGTGTGTGTGTGTGTGTGTGTGTGTGTGTGTGTGTGTGTGCTTTCAAGTAATAAGACCAAATTATACACATATATTTATGACTTATGTGTATTGGTCTTACAACTTGAACATTTCAATAGTAACCATCATGCATTGTCACTCTAATGTTAAAACATTATTTGATAAAGGTTCATCAATTTATTGGGATTAAGTGGAATTTTGAAGTTCAAAACAATAACATAATAATATAGTAATATATTATTTAGGGACATAACAAATGTAAACTGCTTCAAAAAGAGAATGGGTGTCGAGTATCCCGTCCAATTATTATAAACTAAAATTAAATACGCAAACAACTTCAATGCACATAACAAACACATACTTTAATAAAAGAAAAGAAAAAAGCTAAGTTGCAATTAGTGTCCATTGATACTTTCCTTATAGCCTCGAGTATCCAGGCGCCGTGAGGTGGAAGCATTTTCCCATCATTACGGCCTGGATTATTAAACTCCTGCCAATGTTGCCGGTAGGGGGCTTTACCCCAGATTCGGGTAGATTGATTGGCTCTCAGGCCAACTAAGAAATAACAAATTAAATAAGGATACAGTTTTATCAGATAATGCTATACTATAACAAATATTCAACATGAAACTTATATTGAAACATGTCACACACAAAATAAACCGACATTACACTTTTTTCGTAGTTTAGTGCCTTTTAATCACATGCATATTCATTAGGTGGCAGCTCTGTATTGACGTTCGTTGCTTATGCTCGAGCAGAAACAAAAGACTAAGTGTAAATATGCAATAAGCATGGTATAAATACCAAACAAGGAAACTTTTAATTAAACAAAGTGCAATCGATGTCTCGCGCAACGGTCGGACTGCTAACTAATATATGTAGTCGCCAAAGTACAACCAAAACGTGGTGATCATGGTGGCTAAGTCGGTAGCGTGTCGAGTAGCTAGGGTCCTTGGTTGGAATCCCGCAGAGTACTATAAACTATTGTTTGTGTTCATTTAGTTTAAGATTAATTTTATTTTGTATAATACTATTTCGGGCACTATTTCGTAATTTCATTTCGTTATAAAAAATATATATATAATATAGACGTGCTAACTGGCAGTGAGCAGTCAAAACGCGATTCTGAGCCACACTATCTTCATGGCGAAGTCACGCAGCCAGGCGAGAGTCGATTAAGCGAGACTAATAATTATAAAAACACGGCAAATCCTGACAATACGTCACATAATTTATTATAACTTCATAAATTGATGACGCTTTAATTCACGAGTATACCAGTGTTGCCATCTAGCGGATAACAATAAATCATAACATTCAGAAGGGCCATTCAGAGCCAAACTATGACTAAAAGGTGCACGACCATGCATGACCAAAAGGGTTAAGACCACATTAAGGATTCGTCCGCCATTACCCATTACCGAAAGAGTGCCCTTGAAAACACCGTTTTGGTGTCATGTGTGAATTTTTTTTGAGCACTTTGGCATGGCTCATGTCAGTCCAGTGAATACTGAATGTACTACTGAATTAGATCTTTCACGAGGTAGCAATAAACATACGCTAGTCGTTCGCGTATTCGCACAGTGGCTATTTTGCAGAACGCACCAATATTTCAAAATCCGTCATCAGATTGGGGCGAAATTGAGGGGTGTCAAGTTTGGGTGGATTTTTCTGAAAACTGAGGTATGGAATTTTACGAGTTTTCCACAGCACTTGTGTCAATGGAGGATAAATGTGCTGTGAAATTTAAAAGAAATTTTTTCGTCAAATTTAGCAGGAAATGAAGAAACGTTATAATGGCCGCCTATGTAAAATTTAAATGTGGTCTTACCCCAAAATGAATGTAGTGTTGGTAACCAAGCGGGCTGTTGGTGGCACGTAGGAGGTATGTGTGTGCAGCTCGCAAAATTTCACACTGAAAGGAAATAAAAATAAGGCATTAGCTAAAATCCTTTTTCCATATGTACACAAAGTTTAACATTGTATGTAACATTTGACAACATTAAACAAATACAGAAAAATACATTTGTAGCATAAATTCGATTTTCAGCCCGTCTGTGAAGCGATTCCCGCGGAAAATTTTATTTTAATGAGCTAGGCGATCACGTGGTATCGTGACGTCACTTATGACATCAAGCCGACCCTTTCCATGCATTCAGAGCATGTTTACAAGGATAGCTTTTGGGTCGAAACGATCGTCAGAATGAGTTATTGTGCAATATTCCGACGTAATACAAACACTAGTCATCACAGAGGAACAAGCAGTTATTTTGCGGTTCCACATGAATCGAATTTTATTCAAAACAACGAATGCGAATGGGCCTACAACTTACAAGTCGACTAGGTTTCGCCAAGCTTGGGCTCCTTTTCAGAATAATTATATCGAATGCAACCAACGGGAGATAATCTACACCAATAAACATACATAGCAAACATATATTTTATCCAGCTGCAGAAAGTAACGTGTATAATCTCATAATATCACTAGAATATCGATATATGAAGCAGGTGTTGGCAATTTATCATAACAACTTAAATCAGTCAGTGAATTTCCGTTGGTGCCGCTAGTTTAGTTGGTAGACACGTTGGTTTATTGTCATCTATTTTACAATCGGGTGACGCCGGTTCAATCCTGACAGCATGCAAACTATTGATTTTCTTTACACTTTTTGTGTTTATGTTTTCACGAAGTAATATAAACCAAATCATTTAGTATACTATGATGCACTGTAGTAGTATATAGGTTGTTCTGAAGGGGTATCCAGTGGTGTTTCGGAGTCATTTTTGGTTGATAATAGGGAGGTTTCGAAAGCCGCCCCCCTGAGCAAAGTGCGTAGTCACGTGACCGTATGTGTGAGCGTGTGTAGCGCCTCCTAGCGGTGGAATGAGCAGCCATGGAAGGGTTATTGTGTATATATGAGAGACTGAAGAGGGAATAACAAAAGTTCAAAGAGGAAAGGTAGTGAAAGAAACGAAAGATCAAAGAGTCATAACGAAAGATCAAAGAGAAAAGTTTTAAAAGGTAATGAAATGTGTATAATGAGAGACAAAGAAGTAAACGGAATGATGTAATAACGAAAGAACAAAGAGAACACGTTATATATATATATATATATATATATATATATGAAACTTTAAAATGTGTATATATATATATATATATATATATATATATATAATATAATAACCAACAAACACCACAGTTGAAAGTTGAATGGTTTATTGATATCAACGAACTATGAAATCTTCAAAGCCGTCATCACTATCGTATGACACCTCACACCAATTTTCCATGTCCCCCGTGTCGTCAGGGGCAACAGGGTCGGGGTCAAACCAAGCATTGGGGGGATCGTAAAGGATCCGTGTCTGGAGCAGCTCCGCCATGACTCTGCAGAATGTATACCTGTGGTATTCGCGGAGCTCTTCGTCTCTGGAACATACATTAAAACTCTCAAAGCGTATGAACGAGACGTTAAATATATGAAAACTTTGAAAATACTTCTCTGAAACATATATGAAACAGTTGAAAATGATCAAGCGAGTGGAATAAGGCAGTGATGTAACCAGACACCGCGTAGGGAACCGACACACGATAAAAGGGCAAGCTAGATCAACGTGATGGAGACGTCTGCTGATGCCATCGGTAACCAAACACCGCGTAGCTAGTCGAAACGACAAACATTGAAGAAAATAGTAAAATAATCGTTGAACACTCACGTGTAATCATCATCGATATCGGAGTCACTACTCCAGGTGTCATCGGTGTCATCGGGAGACCTGAAAGGTAATATAACGAACGTAAACATAGACAACCGTGAGTGACACATAACGAACGTAAGAGCATAATCTGATAGAGGTGAGACGTCACAGGTAGTTTATGTGAAGAACACTGTGATTATGTATGATATGTATAGGATATATATCGGATGAAACAAAGCAAAGAATATATATATATATATATATATATATATATTTTTTTTTTTATTATAATAATAATAATAATAAAAGTACTTACACAACTTCGAATCCATCATCGCGAAGACGCCATTCAGCACGGAGTTGAATCCAGGGTATCGACGACATAGCAATTGTGAATAAGATGAAGAATGTAACAAACGAACCGGTATATATAGATAGAGCATACGTATGCAGACACACTATGAAGACAACTTGTGGAACACACGGTAGAGTGGAAATATACCGGGGTATGAAAAGCACACAGGAACGTATCTAGGGACGTCACCTGGACGATGCCTGGGTAACAACGTGGTTATGTCGAAGTGGTAAAGTACAAACCGATATCAGTCATATGACGGAGGGAACCAGCTGCTGGTGATAAGCGCGTGATGCCAATTAGACGACAATGCACCTTATCAGAACGCTAACAATACAGTCAGAAGAAAAGAACTCTGTGAGTGCTCAGCGATGAAACATATGGTGGTCAAGAGCTTGGATATACAATTCAGGGGTGCTGGTCACTTCCTATCGAATTTCTATCCATGTGAAATACATATATGGGGCGAAGTCTTTACTTGCACAGAAGCAGCTTATCAGTTTAAAAAAGCTAGACATTTTCACGACGAGAACACAGCGAGAAAGATTCAGACCGCGCGCACTGGAATACAAGCGAAATACTGGAGTAAAAGGATCCGTTGGATACCCGATCGAGTCGTTTCATGGCTGTCACAACGTCGGAGCGTGATGTACGCTATACTAGCCGTCAAGTTTCGTGTCTCTGAACTACGTCAACGCTTGTTGGCTACAGGTGACGCACAACTTATTGAGAATGTACCCAGTACAGAGGGGTTTTGGGGTAAGAGCTCAAACCGTAACAAACCAGGTGAGAATATACTTGGTGTGATACTTATGCAGGTGAGAGACTTCGTTAGACAGCGCTCTATACGGCTTACATAAGGCGCTCATTAAAAACAGACAGGCAGCCACGCGGTGACAAAGTACGGGAGAGTGAGAGATAAGGTCACGAGCGCGATAAGATGTGAACAGCCAGGGGCGCGATACCGTCATCTAGGGGTGTCACGCGCTCGATCCCTGGAGGGATTGAATTGTATATAAACCCACGGTAAATCCAACAAGACAAACACTCTCTCTCAGTCTCGCTGCCGTTCAAAGCTACACGACAAGATGGCGACATGCAACAACGAGGAAATGCTCCTGTCGGAACTCGAACAAGTAAGTGACGGAACGTACGCATTTACTCGTCCACTGACACTAGTAACATGTGCTCTGTCCCCCGAATACGTATGTTACCCGGCATGTAAAATATGTAATCGGAAAGTCCTTCTTGAAACGACGAAAGGAGGGCACCATAACGTTAGTATATGTGCGGTGCACGGGCGTCAGAAGGGAACTGCCGTTTACAAGTATGCTACGGGCCTGCTGTTCGCTGATCACAAGGGCAATGAAGTGTGGGCAACAGGATTTGACCAGCTAGTACAGGAGGTCGTGGGAGGAATGACAGCAAGCGACTATATGTCGCTTAAATCCGGCGCCGAACGCTACCAATCACTGAATGTCCTACGTGGCAAACAGACTAGGGTGACAATTAGAAAGACAAGAAAGGCAGGGTATCAAAATTATACCGTGATAGCACTGGAAATAATCCACTCGTAAGAACCGCCAACTGACAGCGACTCAGGTGGTGCCTTCTGACGGAGTATAGAGAGGTTCTGGTCCTAACTCCCGTAAGAGGCGCCAACTGACACTAACTTACTGTTAGGTGGCGCCGTCTGACGGAGTATAGAGAGAGGCTGTTCCTAACTCCTGTAAGAGGCGCCACCTGACAGTAACGAAAGAGTAGGTGACGCCCCCAGACGGAATATAGAGAGAGAGAGAGAGACCCTGTTCCTAGAGGTTGTCTACCTAGTTCATACTATGATGTTCTGCCGTATGTTGTAGACGTCTCCTCGGTCATCCGAGGCAGTTCTGGCAACCCCCGTGCGTGGTGTGAAACGTCGACTGTCGTTCAATGACGAGGCAAGTGTCATTCACGTGGGGTCATGTACATGGTCTAGTGATCAGGATAATGATGATGTTGCTAACGATGGTGATTTTGATAGTGATTGGTCTGACTACGACGAGAGTCGGAGACCTAGTAAATTACAGGAGGCAGTAGAGAGAGTGAATGCAATTCAGAAACGAACGGAGTACATGATAGATGACGAGTTATTTATAGCCACTATAACCACTGCATGCATTCGTCAGGTAGCCGAAGGACTGTACCTTCGCTACGCGAACGTTCACGAAGACGTGTATAAAGTAGATCGTTCGCGTATATTTCATGCTTTTGATATGGCAGTATCCGATCTGGTGTGCGAATCACGCGCACCGTGGTTTGCTCGTGATGTCGTTTCACGAGTGAAAACGAGTCTCCGTAGTCGTGGTATAACCGTGTCGGATGAGATGGAAGACGAATCACCGAAGGCGCCGCAACCCTGGTACCTACAAGAGGACACGCCGGGAAGGAAGATCTGGTGCTCCAACATGATGCTGGTAGCATGCGATGCTATCGTTCGGTTCGTGAGCAACGAATTGTGGCGCACTTTCGAAAGTGAGACAAATGTCATCTACCTGGTACGTAGCCATCTGATCCAAGACAGCGTGAGATGTGCAGTACACCATTACAGGTTTATGGTGGACACACCGAACCGGGCACGTGACATCATAACACGTGTGCAAGCCATCCTGCGTGTGCGCGGTATACCTCTGTTGGACGAGGAAACACCCTGCTAATGTTGTTGTTATTGTGTTGTCAGGTCAGCGCTGCTCCCTCTAGCGGACTAGATCTCATTCAAAGATCGTATGATGAGAAGCCGCTAGAGTGGGCACCTAGAAAAAGACACCGTCACCACACCCCACTGCGACAGACTCTCCTGACGCATCTAAACGCCCAGCGTCACGTGACGACTCTGCAAATGTCGTGTGAGGCTGCAACACCACCGCCACCGTCCGACGAGTCATTGGACATGACTTGCGATGACGATACATCCGAATACGAGACACTCCGAACGGATTGTTCAACCCTCGATATAGCCACCGACGGACATATCGTGTGGTCCAAAACGGACACGACGATGCCGTGGACACATCCGGTTCTGTTTGGTGGCGTACAGGACCTGGAACTAAATATCCAGAGTTTAGCGGCGGTCCTGTTCGTCACCAAACGATGTAACCTCGATACGGCAGTGCAGACGATTTGCAGAGAACTGGCACGAAACATTGAGTCCGCTGAACACGTTGCGTATATCACGGACTCACTCCAGAAGCGTCTGCAGTGACGACAAGAGGAAATGCGCCCCTACGCTATAGCTGGGGTTATAGGCGCCGCTTGTCTGTCGCTGTAGACGCTTAGATTAGCTTTCTTGTATACTCGCTTTTAATTTGTAATTCAACGAATAAAGATGTATGTATGTAATCCAGGAATTCGGTGTCTGTTGTTCTTGTCATAGCTCGTTACGATCGATGAATACATACCCCTCCGTCTATATACACGCACACTCATACAAGCTCCTATGACGTCACACTAGGCTATATAGATGCGTACAAGGATCTCCTATCCTTCAGTTGTAGGTAGACGATGAAGCAGCACACGTGTCGTCACTGTGGTCTCGTGCTCGATACACACGCCGACATACAACGCCACATAGAACAAACGCATACATCAACACACGACGACGATGATCATGCTTACAGTAAGCCACCGCCACGAGTGGTGCCATCTGGCGAACCACCAAACAGTACTAGACTCCACTGTTCGAGATGTGGAAGAGACTTCACGAGACGTGACAACCTGCTACGTCACAACAGGAAGGGTTGTGACACCTCACAAAAAACACTAAACCGATGCGAGAGATGTGCACGTGAGTTCACGAGACGTGACGCCCTGCTACGTCATATCAAGACGGTATGCAACCGACGTGCGGAAGCGAGCGAGCCACCCCTACGCAAACGAGCGAGATGCGCAGAGCGACCACGTATGAGTGCCGCCGATGACGATCCGATACAACCACCGCCCCGACTCCCCTTCGCCGATACTCTATCGAGGGAACTACGAGACGTCATCCGAGAGCACTGGATGACCATCCGAAACCACATGGCTAGAGGACCCGTGCAATCCAGGTACAATTACAGAGTATCGACACTGGACACGAGCGTCCTAGAACCGTCACTGAAGATCATGTTCCGCGAACAGACGCACGCCTTTAAGATTAATCTTAGTTATGGTTTTGTTCTAAGGAACAAGACCACGAACAGGTACAGGTATTATCATTCGTCTTGTAACTGCTGCGGGCGTTACCTCGACGAGCCGTGTCTGATCACAAACACTGCAGACTTTGATGCGTTTCTGGAACGCATCCGAGAAACAGACGTGCTGCAGTGGGTCATCAATCACCGTCCGGACAGTCAATGGGTGTGCGAGGTGGTCACGAATGTCACCTTCTTCGTCAATCACATCGTAGATAATCCGATAGGATGTGTGGACATCACACTACCGAGGTACATCAAACGAAACAAAGCCGTCATCGGATTGGAAAGAGACCCCGTCAACAAGACAAAGTACACCGACAATCTGTGTCTCTTCCGGTGTCTGGCTCTGCATCGTGGATGCGATCGATACCACCTGGAACCCGCCGTGAAGCTACTCTACGCGAAGTACGACTGTGACGGTGTGGCAATGAAAGACTTTGACGGGGTGACAATGGACGATCTCTATCGCGTCGAGACCACCTTTGAGACCAACGTGTGCGTCTACAAACTCGTCGAATCGGAAGAAGAAGGCGGAAAGGTGACTGGCGAACTCGTACGCCGGTCCTTGTGTCACTATCCCGAAACGATGTACGTCAATCTTCACGAGACACACTGTTCCTACATACAAGACGTGAACATGTACTGTCACTCTTATCGATGTAGGAAGTGTGGCGACTCGCTATGGAAAGACGCCTACCAACTAGAACGACACGAACGCGGGTGTACGGGAGGCGTGCGAAAGATCTATCCCGGTGGTGTCTACCATCCGTCGCCGACAGTCTTCCAGTGCTTGGACGACGAAAACATTCACGTTAGCGAGTGTTTGCGTTACTATCCGTATCGCGCCACCTTCGACTTCGAGTCCTGGTTCGATACGTCACAGCTTCCGTCGGACAGCGCCAAAGTCCACTGGGTGGCTCGCACGTACCGTTGAGTGTGTCCCTGGCGAGTAACGTACCCGGATTCGAACAGGTACAATGTCTGATCACGGACGGTGACAGCAACAAGTTGGTAGCCAACATGATGGGTATCCTTCAGACGATGAGCGAAGCAGCCTACGACGCCATCGTAGACAGTTACGAGGGTACACTACTCGAAATCGGGGAGGCTATCACGACGTGGGACGAACAGGAGGCATCCGCTGCAGAAGGAGACGACAACGAGTCACGACGAAAACCGACCAATCCCTACAAAACTCTCATGGGTCAATTGTACGGTTGGCTTCATCAGTTGCCCGTCATCGGCTTCAACTCGAGCAGGTACGATCTGAACGTCGTCAAACAGTTCCTGGTACCCTACTTCCTGTCCGAAAAGACACCAACAGAGGACGGGGAGGAGGAGGAGGAAGAAGAAGAGAGGAAGGATGCAGGGACGTTTCACGTGATCAAACGAGGCAACAGGTTTATGTGTCTATCGACGGACGACCTCAAATTCCTCGATATGACTCATTATATCGCCCCTGGATTCTCGTACGACAAGTACCTGAAAGCGTACGGTTGCGAGGTCACGAAAGGTCACTTCCCGTACGAATACATGGACAGCTTGGAGAGACTCGACGACACCGCTCTACCTCCCAAAGAGGCCTTCTTCAGTCGACTGAAGAACGAAGGTATATCCGACGACGACTACACACGATGTCGGAAGGTGTGGCGAGACAACGACATGGAGACTCTACGCGACTTTCTCGTCTGGTATAACAACAGGGACGTCGTGCCCTTCTTGGAAGCCATCGACAAACAGTTCGACTTCTACCAACACCGTGGTATCGACATGTTGAAACAAGGGATCAGTATACCTGGTTTGACCTTGTCCTATCTGTTCACCTACGTGCCGAAGAGGACATTCTTTACACTCTTCAACGAAACGAACAAGGACGTCCACCAGCTCGTCAGAGAGAACATCGTCGGAGGACCGTCACTCATCTTCACCAGACACCACGAGAAGGGGGTCACGAAGATACGTCGTAACGACTACGGTGATGCGGCTCGAACGTGTCAGTCCATCGTCGGCTATGATGCGAATGCATTGTATCTGTGGTCGATATCGCAAGAGATGCCAACGGGATGGTACACGCGACGACGGGAAGAGAAGGAGTTCCGACCCGAAGCGGCACAACCCACAGGTCAGATGGCTGCCGAATGGCTGACGTGGGAGTCCGAAAGCACGGGACTCACCATACGACACCAGACCAACGGTCGAGAGAAGCGTATCGGTAAACTATCGGTGGACGGTTGGTGTAGCGAAACGAAGACGGCTTATCAATTTCACGGGTGCTACTATCACGGTTGTCCGTGTACCGGTCGTGAGGTCAACGAGGTCAACGGGAAACCCATGACGCAACTGCTCGCCGAAACGCAAAAGAACACGGCCTATCTTCGACACTTTGTGAGTGTCGTCGAGATGTGGGAATGCGAGTGGAAGGTCGCGAGACGCGATCCGTGCGTGAAACAGTTTCTGGACGTTCGACAACGTCGTCGACACGTGCGCTGGAAAATGACGTCACAACAGATCCTGACAGGGGTGCGCAACGGTAGCGTGTTCGGTATGATTCAGTGCGACATATGTGTACCGGAGGTCCTGCGCGCGCACTTTGCCGAGATGCAGCCCATCTTCAAGAACATTCACCTGACCCGCGACGACCTCGGACCGTTCATGCGTCGCTACGCCGAAGAACACGATATCATGGCGACACCGCGTCGCATGCTCGTCGGAAGTTATCGTGGAGATAAGATCTTGCTCGCCACACCTCTCTTGCGATGGTACCTCGCGCACGGACTCGAGGTGACGCACGTCTACCAGGTCATCGAGTACACACCGGTCGCCTGCTTTCGACGATTCGGCGAGGCGGTGTCCACTGCACGTCGCGAAGGAGACGCCCATCCCGACAAGGCCATGATCGCGGATACCAACAAACTTATGGGCAATTCTTCCTATGGGAAATTTATCACCAACGTCGATAAGCACCGCGAAGTCACCTACTGCACAGAGAAGAGTGCATCGTTCGCGATCAACAATCGTCGCTTCCGTCAACTCGACGTCGTCACCGCCGATGCGTACGAGATCGAAATGCACAAGCGCACCGTCAAATACGCTCTGCCTACACACATGGGATTCTTCGTGTTGCAGTGGGCCAAACTGCGCATGTTGGAGTTCTACTACGACTTCATGGTCAGGTACGTGGATCGTCCGCTGTTCGAGTACTGCGAAACCGATACGGATAGCGCCTATTTGGCTCTGGCCGGAGAGTCCGTCGACGACCTCGTGACCCCGGCACTACGCGACCATTACTATCGTCACCGCTCCGAATGGCTACCGTCCGAATGTTGCGACGATCATCGGAACGACTACATACGCTGTCGCCTGGCCGGACGTCCGTGGAACGGCACCGAGACGTGTTGCAAGGCGCGCAAGGCGTACGACAAGAGAACACCTGGACTCTTCAAGGTCGAATGGTCCGGCGACTGTTTCCTGGGACTGTGCAGCAAGACCTACTATTGTTCGGGTACGGTCGATAAATACACCACCAAAGGACTGAACAAACGTCTCAACGCCATCGACAAGCAGGCGTTCCTGGACGTGCTGACCAGTCGTCGTAGTGGAACCGGGTCAATCACTCGTCCGTGCTGACGTACACCCAGGAACGCGCGGCGTTGACCTACTTCTATGCCAAGCGCGTGGTCAACGAGGACGGTATCACCACGGGTCCGGTGGACGTGTAACACCGAACCACTGCTGACACGATGAGGAAATGCGCCCCTACGTCAGTTGGGGTTATAGGCGCCTCTAGCTGTCACGCGGTTAGTAGGTGGGAGACACACGAAAAAAATAACACTATTTAGTCAGATACCCCACAATCGATAGTCATAACGCAGCATGTCACGGACGGGAACGGTCGTAGCTGTAGCACTAGTGGGAATACTCGGTCTGTACGTCTTGTACG
This sequence comes from Escarpia spicata, assembly GCA_963995525.1. Taxonomy (NCBI): domain Eukaryota; kingdom Metazoa; phylum Annelida; class Polychaeta; order Sabellida; family Siboglinidae; genus Escarpia; species Escarpia spicata. The sequence continues at coordinate 10,635,078 of OZ023205.1, read as the reverse complement.
TCTTGTTCCGCGATCCCTTCCTTCATTGGTGTGACGGAGGTGTCGTAGTATCTAACAGCACAGTGGCCAACGTGTCGAACAGCGACTACTAGATGGACACACGATGGAAACACCCCTTCACCTGTATCGTCGCGGGTCCGACGGGATGCGGTAAGAGTACGTTCGTGATGCGTCTGCTACGTCACGCCGCGACGATTATCGATCCGCCTCCAGAGAAGATCACGTGGTGTTACGGTGTATGGCAGAGTGCCTACGTCGACAACGACCTGGTACGCTTCGATGAAGGCTTGCCGAGCGGTGCGTTCGATGCGTCGACGCGTAACCTCGTGGTCATCGACGATCTGATGGCGGAAACGGACGAACGGGTCACGACCTTGTTCACGAAAAAGAGTCATCACCAGAACACGTCCGTACTGTATCTCGTGCAGAACCTGTTTCCAAAGAACAAGGAGAGTCGCACGATCAGTCTGAACACACACTACATGGTAATCTTCAAGAATCCTCGCGACGCGTCACAGATCGGCCACTTGGCGCGACAGATGTATCCGGGACGCCTGAAGTATGTACAGGAATCGTTCCGAGACGCCACTACACCTCCGTACGGTTATCTCCTCGTCGATCTGAAACAGGACACGCCCGACGACATGCGTCTGCGCACGGGTGTCCTTCCGGACGACGGTGTCCAGTACGTGTACCAACCCAAAGTATAAGACGTCTGCGCGCATGCCTCGTCCCTTCAGTCGCAGTATGATCGTGAAGACAACAGCATGTCCGAACTCGTGAAGAAACACCTCCTCTGCATACAGACGCTGAACAGGTACAAGAGCACGAAATTGAGACGGGCCATCATCAGAAACGCCGACGCCGATCTGTTGTGTGCACTAGCCGAGTGTGCCTACAACATATTGAAGAAGAACGTGCCCTTGACCGACGCGCAGAGACGCGCTCTGAGTGTGTACAAAACAAACCTACGCGCTTTGGCAAAGAGAGACGCGCCGGCAGCGAGGAGACGTCGCATCTTGCTACGCGGTAACAACCAGGGCGGCGGGGGACAGACCGGTGGTTTCCTGTCGGCGCTGCTGGCACCTTTGGCTGGTGCGGTCTTTCTACCCTTGTTAAAACAGGTGCTACTCAAGTAGACGACGATGGAACCCACCCGGAAAATGGCTTTGGTAGATCCACGACTGTTGGATAGTCTACGCGCACCTGCACCGACGGATACCCTAGGTCGCAAAGTACAGGTGCTCGACGACGAGATGAAATTCATACTCGACAGACAAGATCTCGCCGACGGTGACAAGGTCGTCATGTATAATCAAGTGTTGCAACGCCACAACGCGTTGGCCGATCGACGCGTGCGCGAACCGGTGCGCGTGATGACGGTCAACAAGGACACGTCCCCGGCGGCGGCGGCGGCGGCGGCGGCGGCGGCGGCGGCGGCGGCGGCGGCGGTGGACCCGACCCCGCCAGAGGCGGGGGCGACAGGTATGGAAGCGGCGGTGGCGGCAGGTATGGAAGCGGACGTCGTCGACAGCGTTCCCAAGGCACTGCGGACCAAAGCTAGACTACTGATGGAACGTCTGAAACGAGACGTCGTGTGGAATGCACGCGGAGAGCTCATGCACAAAGGCGTAGCGGTACCCGGAAGTAACGTGGTGGACCTCTTGAACGATCTGTTGCGTCAACGCAAGACCGTTGCCAGTCCAACGGGGTGGCAGGTGTTTACGCGTCAACTCGGCACCATGAACCTACCCATGGAGTTGGTGGGTAACGAGGTCAGGAGACTGGCCATTCAACGGGAACAAAGGAGGAGTGCCGTAGCGACAGCGGCCACACGGTCGGTCGGTAGAGCGCGTCGATCGCTGCAGTGGACACCCCTCACGCGGAGACGAATGAGCCCGTCCACTCTACCTACACCACCGGCCTCGACTAGCAAGGGATGGGAGGATCTCAGATAAAAGAGGCGCATCGTCTCGATTCGCCAACATAATGTGCGATTCACAGGATAGTCTACGTCGTCTGTATACCGGTGTCGCTTACGCCGGACTTCCCATCGTGTGCGGTATTATCGGTGATTATATCATACGATCATGGTGCGACGACGGAAACAGCTGGAGGACGTCTACTTCGATCCCGCCAAGGTGGGAAGTTACGGAGGAATCGCGTCTTTGCGATACAACGTGCCACGCGTACCGAGAAAGATGGTCGAACAATGGCTATCGGAACAGAACGCCTATACTCTACACAAACCGGTCAGAGTTCGTTTCAAGCGACGACGCACGGTCGTCGGAGGACGGGATCAACAGTGGCAAGCCGATCTCGTCGACGTGACCAGTCTGAAAAAAGAAAACGACGGTACGACGTTCCTGCTCACGGTGATCGACGTCTTCTCGAAAGTCGCCCGATGCGTTCCGCTGAAGACCAAGTCGGCGACGTCTGTGTCGAAGGCGCTGAACGGACTCTTCACCGACGTACAGCCGTTGTTTTTGCAGACCGATAGAGGTCTGGAATTCTATAACCGTAGCGTTCGAGGTGTATTGGACAGGTACGGCATCCAGCACTTCTCCACCTCTAACGAGGAGATCAAGGCGAGCATCGTGGAACGCTTCAATCGCACGCTAATGACGCGGCTGTGGCGATACCTGACACACAAAGAATCGTGGCGATACATCGATATCCTTCCGGATCTGCTGCGCACGTACAACGACACGCCCCATCGTAGTATCGGGATGCCACCGTCGCAGGTGGATGCGACTAATCAGGAAGAGGTGTGGCAGCGTCTGTACGGTGGTCATCACGGCAAGGGCGTACCCAAGTACCACGTGGGGGATCGCGTGCGTATCAGCAAGGTCAAGAGACGATTCGCCAAAGGCTACACGGTGAATTGGACAGAGGAACTATTCACGATACGTGAGGTGCATCCGTCCGATCCGCCCGTCTATCGACTAACGGACGATCTCGGAGAGATACTGGACGGTACCTTCTACGAACCGGAGTTGCAGAAGGTGACGGTTCCGGTCGATAAACTGTACCGCGTGGAATCGATAGTACAGCGCCGCAAGGTAGGCAGGCGACGGGAGGTGTTGGTGAAATGGTTCGGATACCCTTCGAAATTCAACAGCTGGATCGACGCCAAGGCTCTCGTCGGCTTATAAAGACTGGTCACGCGCCCGTTGTGATATCAGTCGTCCACGCATGGCAGACGAGACGACATCACGGATTACCGTTAGTGACGACGAAGAAGAAGAAGAAGACGACGTCGACGCTACTCCACCGATAAAGAAAGAGAGGACTCCGTGGCATATATTTGGTACCGCGTGTCCCAAAGAGGAGATAGTCTTTCTGTGTCAAGTCGTCGTCTTGTACACGGTCATCTTGGTCAGCATCTACAACCTGACGTTCGGTCACCACGTCAATCCGACTCTTTGGACGGCCCTGTTGAGTAGTTCGTTGGGTTACCTGCTACCCAGTCCGACGTTGAAACAACATGGCGACGAGTGATTTCTATCTCACGTTGCCCAGCAATGCTTCCATGGACACGCACCCCGACAACACGCTGACCCACTACGTCACGACGCTACCGAAACGTATCCTACTACGGGGACAATGGGAGTGCGGACTGGTGGAGGTACAGTACCCACACAGTTGGTACAACATCGTAGGCGACGAAGCGGGGTTCGCCGTGTCACTACCGATAGATGAATATCGAGACCCGCGATCCCTGCACACGGAGATTATCCGAATCGGAACCGGACACTATAAAGATCCGTGGTCACTGATACTCGTCATTAACGCTGCTCTACGTCGCGTGGTGGGAGAGGGACGAGTGAAACTGAGCTACAGCGTCATCACACGTAAGGTATCGGTGGACATGGCACCGAATACCGTCTTCCGCGCCGCTATGCTGACCACCGTTCTCGGCTTTCGTACCGCTACGCTGGAGGCTCTCCCGAAGGACCCCGCGACACCCGAGTTCAAGGTACGTATCATAGAAGGTGACACCGTGGTCACCATGGAAAGGGAATCGCTCTACATCTACACGGACGTCGTGGAACCACGAGTTGTCGGTGACAGTCTCGTACCGCTGCTGCGCATCGTTTCGGTGAGCGGTCGCCATGGTGACGTCGTGTCGAAGACCTTCGATAAGACTCACTACGTACCCGTGCTCTGCAAAGAGTTTGGTACGATCGAGATAGATATAAGAGACGACACGGGACAACGCGTGCCATTCGAAGTCGGCAAGGTGACAGTGACACTTCATTTCCAACGACAACGGACGCCACTGTTCTAGAGAGAGAGAGATGAATTACAACGATTACTACGCTCGTCAAGCGGGTGGTGCGCTTCCTTATTTCGCGGGTGCCCGATACCAACGAGGACACGGACTGGGAAGTCTATTCGGAGGTCTACTGCGTAACGTCATGCCACTCGTCAAGAGAGGCGCCGTGGCGTTGGGAAAGAGAGCTCTGTCGACCGGCGCACGTATAGCCGACGACGTCCTGGCGGGACAGAACATCAGAACGGCCGCCAAACGTCGCGCCACCGCTGCAGGTAGAGAAATGATAAGCGACCTCTTGACCCCCGGTGTGCATAAGCGTATAAGACGCACACCCGCCGCGAGACGAGTCAGGAAGCAGAGACCGAAGGTACGTCGTGAACCGGATATATTCGACGATGGCGTTCGTTCATAAACTATCATGCGAGGGACTCAAGAGCGAACTCGATATCTTCACCGTGCCTCCGACTCAGACCAGCATCGTCGACAGTCGCACGGTCCACTACCAACCGATGTCCTCACTCGACTCGGGTGGTCCGATCGAATTCGTCGTACCCGGTTCGGGAGACGATTACCAGGATCTCGCTAGCATGACGCTACACATTCAAGCGAAGGTGACGCGTGCCGACGGAAGCGATCTCGACGCCGCCGATCCCGTTGCACCCGTGAATAACTGGCTCCATTCGCTGTTCAGTCAGGTCGACCTCTACCTGAACGGAACGCTCGTGACTTCCTCGACCAACACGTACCCGTACCGCGCCTACATAGAGACGCTGCTCAGTTACGGCAACGATGCCAAGGAGACGTATCTGACGAGTCAGATGTGGTACAAGGACACGGCTAATCGTATGGACGCCGTTGTCATTGACGGTGACGATCCGACAGCCAACGCGGGGTTCGTCGCCAGACGCGCCATGATCGCCCAGAGTCGCGTGGTCGACATGACGGGACGTCTCCACCTCGATCTCTCCCATCAGGATAAACTCCTCATCAACGGTGTCGAGGCCAAGATACGTGTGGTGCGCAGTAAGGATGCGTTCGCACTCATAGCCGGCGGAGGTAACCCCGGCTACAAGATACAGATCGTCAACGCTACACTATTCGTCAGGAAAGTCACCCTGAACCCAGGCGTACAGATGGCGCACATCAAAGCCCTCGAAAAGGCCACCGCCAAGTATCCGCTGCGACCCGTCGAATGCAAGGTCTACTCCATTCCCACAGGTGCCCGGTCACACACGCACGAGAACCTCTTTCTTGGTGTTCTTCCGAAACGTCTCGTGCTGTGCTGCATCGATAACGACGCCTACAACGGACGCTACGACAGGAATCCCTTTCACGCTAAAAACAACAACATCAACTTTCTCGCCGTGTACATCGACGGACGACAGATACCCGCCAAACCTTTCCAGCCCGACTTCGAGAACGATCTCTTTGCCAGGTGCTACCATAACCTGTTCACCTCGACGGGTAAGGCGTGGCAGGACGAAGGCAACGGCTTGACTCGTTACGACTTCCGACACGGCTACACCTTCTTCGCCGTGGACCTCACCCCCGATGCGTGCGACGACTGCTGCTTCCATCTGGTACATAAGGGCAACGTGCGCATCGAGATTCATTTCCACGACGCGTTGATAACCACTGTGAACGTCGTCGCCTACGCCGAATTCGAGAAGGTGCTGGAGATCGACAGGAGTCGTAACGTCATCTACGACAACTGATGGAAACCCTACAGCTCGTCCGCCTACTCACCCGTGATACGCACGCCCGTGTCGTCATGCGTGGAATCGTACCCAAAGACGTACTCCTCGAACTCCGGATAGACTCTTACCCCGTCGCCTTCGTGTGCAACACACACGACTCGGGTAAACCCGGTGAACATTGGATAGCGATATACGTAGACACTGACGGTTGCGGCGAATACTTCTGCTCGTACGGTCTGCCACCGCAACACGTCGAGTTTTGTCGCTTCTTGAATAAACATTGTGTAACGTGGACTCATAATTCTAAGAGACTACAGAGTCCCGTGTCTAACGTTTGTGGACAATACTGTGTTGCTTATCTCATGTTTCGATGTCGTGGGGTTGTCATGAAGGATTTCGTAAAAGGTTTCGGCACTGATCTGATAGCAAACGATTGCCGTGTATTCGATTGGCTTAAACAACTGCAATAACCGTGTTTCATTAACGGACAGTTGTCATCATCATCATTGTCATTAACGATTCGAGCCTATGGCGCGGTGGTCACACACCCGTAAGCTCACGGCCTCTGCCGCGGTGTTCACTCATCCGTAAGTCGTATACCATCATCATCCCGCGAGCCGCTGGCGTGGTCGTATTGACCCCTAAGCTCACGACCTCTGTCGCGGTGTTCATTCACCCACAAGTCTTGATGTACTTCGTTTAATAAAACACGGTTTCATATTATACGCTTGTATCTTTCATCAATAAAACACGTGTGCACTCGTATACTCTTGTGTTTCGTTAGTTCTTTCATACACGCGCATTCACCTTCCTTCCCGTACACAACTAATAACATCACTCCCCGTTAGGAGGCGTCACCTCTAACGTACCCGCCAGGGGGCGCCTCTCGTTATACATACGGTCACGTGACTACGCACTTTGCTCAGGGGGGCGGCTTTCGAAACCTCCCTATTATCAACCAAAAATGACTCCGAAACACCACTGGATACCCCTTCAGATCAACCTATATACTACTCACTGTTTGTAAATATTTTTATATTTTTGTAGTAATTATTTATTCGCCACAAAATTGAAAATATGGTCATTATATATAATGATGTTTCTAAATTTTATTTATCCAGACAGATCACAATCTGTTTTCAAGTATATAATTACAATATATTACCGTACAATATATTTACAATTATTAAATTATATATCCATTACATTATATTTGTTTGGATAAATAAAATTTAGAAACATCGTTATATATAATGACCATATTTTCATTTTTGTGCCGAATAAATAATTACTACAAAAATAAATAATTTTCATACCCCGGTATATTTCCACTCTACCGTGTGTTCCACAAGTTGTCTTCATAGTGTGTCTGCATACGTATGCTCTATCTATATATACCGGTTCGTTTGTTACATTCTTCATCTCATTCACAATTGCTATGTCGTCGATACCCTGGATTCAACTCCGTGCTGAATGGCGTCTTCGCGATGATGGATTCGAAGTTGTGTAAGTACTTTTATTATTATTATTATTATAATTATAAAATATATATATATATATATATATATATATTCTTTGCTTTGTTTCATCCGATATATATCCTATACATATCATACATAATCACAGTGTTCTTCACATAAACTACCTGTGACGTCTCACCTCTATCAGATTATGCTCTTACGTTCGTTATGTGTCACTCACGGTTGTCTATGTTTACGTTCGTTATATTACCTTTCAGGTCTCCCGATGACACCGATGACACCTGGAGTAGTGACTCCGATATCGATGATGATTACACGTGAGTGTTCAACGATTATTTTACTATTTTCTTCAATGTTTGTCGTTTCGACTAGCTACGCGGTGTTTGGTTACCGATGGCATCAGCAGACGTCTCCATCACGTTGATCTAGCTTGCCCTTTTATCGTGTGTCGGTTCCCTACGCGGTGTCTGGTTACATCACTGCCTTATTCCACTCGCTTGATCATTTTCAACTGTTTCATATATGTTTCAGAGAAGTATTTTCAAAGTTTTCATATATTTAACGTCTCGTTCATACGCTTTGAGAGTTTTAATGTATGTTCCAGAGACGAAGAGCTCCGCGAATACCACAGGTATACATTCTGCAGAGTCATGGCGGAGCTGCTCCAGACACGGATCCTTTACGATCCCCCCAATGCTTGGTTTGACCCCGACCCTGTTGCCCCTGACGACACGGGGGACATGGAAAATTGGTGTGAGGTGTCATACGATAGTGATGACGGCTTTGAAGATTTCATAGATCGTTGATATCAATAAACCATTCAACTTTCAACTGTGGTGTTTGTTGGTTATTATATTATATATATATATATATATATATATATATACACATTTTAAAGTTTCATATATATATATATATATATATATATATATAACGTGTTCTCTTTGTTCTTTCGTTATTACATCATTCCGTTTACTTCTTTGTCTCTCATTATACACATTTCATTACCTTTTAAAACTTTTCTCTTTGATCTTTCGTTATGACTCTTTGATCTTTCGTTTCTTTCACTACCTTTCCTCTTTGACTTTTGTTATTCCCTCTTCAGTCTCTCATATATACACAATAACCCTTCCATGGCTGCTCATTCCACCGCTAGGAGGCGCTACACACGCTCACACATACGGTCACGTGACTACGCACTTTGCTCAGGGGGGCGGCTTTCGAAACCTCCCTATTATCAACCAAAAATGACTCCGAAACACCACTGGATACCCCTTCAGAACAACCTATATACTCCTACAGTGCATCATAGTATACTAAATGATTTGGTTTATATTACTTCGTGAAAACATAAACACAAAAAGTGTAAAGAAAATCAATAGTTTGCATGCTGTCAGGATTGAACCGGCGTCACCCGATTGTAAAATAGATGACAATAAACCAACGTGTCTACCAACTAAACTAGCGGCACCAACGGAAATTCACTGACTGATTTAAGTTGTTATGATAAATTGCCAACACCTGCTTCATATATCGATATTCTAGTGATATTATGAGATTATACACGTTACTTTCTGCAGCTGGATAAAATATATGTTTGCTATGTATGTTTATTGGTGTAGATTATCTCCCGTTGGTTGCATTCGATATAATTATTCTGAAAACGAGCCCAAGCTCGGCGAAACCTAGTCACTTGTAGACGCATTCGCTGTTTTGAATAAAATGCCATTCATGTGGAACCGTAAGATAACTGTTTTTTCCTCTATGATGACTAGTGTTTGTATTACGTCGGAATATTGCACAATAACTCATTCTGACGCTCGTTTCGACCCAAAAGCTATACTTGTAAACATGCTCTGAATACATGGACAGGGTCGGCCTGATGCGAGTTTGAGTCATAAGTGACGTCACATCCCGAAAAGCGCGCCAAAAATATGCATATTCGAAAATGTCCGGATGTACAGCATAAAATGTAGAATTTCTAATTCATTGAATTTTTGGTTTGGTGGACGTGGAAATAGATAGCAGGATGTAATATAACATTAATTCAAGCAATAGATGTTTTCATTCCCTTGAAGTAACAAAATTCGCATCTTTTATCATCGCTTGGAATGCACTATCCGAAGACACAGTCCAAGCACAGACAGTCAATCAGCTGAAGTCCCGCCTCCAAAGAGACTGGAGAGACCATCCAGACCTCTACAACTACAACTTCACATACTAACACATACACACGCACGCATGCATGCACGCACGCACACAATCGAGCCTAGAGACTAGGCAAACCGGAAAAGACAAGATAAAGAGAAAAAATAGCAATAACGCCAACAGCAACAACAATAGCAGCAAAATCAATAGACAATGGAATACCACTACAGAAAACTAACCTTGAGACGGTCTCAGTGCTCAACTTGGGCAATTATTGACCGTTCTTAAGGTAAGAACTTAAGGTAAGAACTTGTGGTAACTCGTCGGTTCCATTCGCCAGGTGGCGCTACTGTGGCAAGCCTAAACGCTCGTCCGGAAGATCGGATAAAATGCCTAAATTGTGTAACTCCTGGGTGAAATACAGACTCGAAAGTTTTAATAATGCACACACAAACCATATATATACCATAAACGGCCAAACTATCTACCAACACATTATATTACGTGGTCGTTCGTCAACTTCGTGGTCGTGCGCCTTAGGGCAGTTAGGCTTAGTCTAAACTAGACTTAGTCAAACCCAGACTATCTTCTTGGCGAAGTCACGCCAGTTCGACGTGTCTGTTGTGTTTGACTAGGCATGCTTGCAATAATCAAATAATGGAAAAGACCGTATTCAGTTGTTTGACTCAGTGTAGGTGGGTGAGAGAATACAAAAATGATTCTCACAAAGTTAAGTGTTTCGCGTGTCGAAAAACCATTGATTTGGGTAAGATGGGCGAAAATTAGTTGTAATCGCACATGAGCGCGAAACACAAATCGAACAATGAAATGTTGGAAGGTTTATCGAGCATGTACCTCTTCACCACTGCAAGTTCCTCGACGGGTATCAAATACAAAAATTATCCTAAACGCGAAACATTGGCAAATGACGCATCCGCAGATTTGACAATGCCATGCAATATGACAGCGGCAGCCTGTTGTCGGTGTTGACATTTTGAACATTTACATTGAACCACCGCAGCCGTCATTCAGGCTTCTATCGGTACTGAATTCAAACCAAGTAGAAATTGAATGCTGATTATTTGGACGTTTGAAACTGTCAGTGAGCATATGTCTTAATTATACGTGTACTATTGTGATCTATTCAAGATTATTGTGAACTTGACAAACTGATCATTGTTTTTTGTGCTAATTTTTTTGCTAATTCTATTGACAGCAATTTATGACGTTGAATGACCAAGTGTGTGGCTTATTAACTAGTCTAGGACAAGTGTAAGGATATCAAAAAGTTAGTTCCCTAGCTTCTTCCATTGTTTTATAACAATAGCACACAGAAACCTGTTGAAGTAAGACTGAATAGTTGACATATATAATAGTGTATATAATGTCATATTTTTTGGGCCTTAAACATTTATTTTCTGACTTGAAAAGGCCCTAAAAAGGCCGTAAATTTGGTTTCTAAAAATGTGTATGAACCCTGGTCGAAGGTTGTTGGTGGCAGACTGATGGGAAGTTAACGGTTGAAACCCCTGGTACATCTCCCTGTTATTTAGTTACTCCGGGAAACAGTGTGAACATACTGTGATATACAATATGTAATCTACTTAGAGTTTTTGTAGTACATATAGGTACCACCAAGATTATATAATAATATATTGGTGAGCACTAGTTGCTTATAAGTATACGCTCGTTTCTTCATTGCTTTCAGAACAGACCACACCAATATTTTCGAACACGTATTATAAATAACGAGCAGCGGCACTCTTGCTTGCGAGTTAAATCACTCAACCATGATGTCGTCATGATTACAGTGGAAACGGGGTATTTATAATACTGACACACTGGCATAGCGTCGAGTTATGTTGTAGCGCGTGTCTCGGGGCCGGGCGATTACTGACCGACACGGCACAGTGACTTTGACGACCTCGCAACGTTTTAGGATCTCAGTCAGTGTGTTGTCATCACAAGTGTTCAGGCACAGTCCGGGCAGACAGACAGTGGTACGCATACAGAAGCTGAAGTGTGACAAGGGAAGTATCGGAAAGATCGACGGTAATACGGGAAAGGTCAAAGCAAGTATCCAGAAGGACAAAGACAAAATGAGGCAGAATGGTGGTGGTTTCTGTATGCTGACGGTTCTACTAATTGTGGTTGGCATTGTCTTTGTTGGACTGGATGCCAGTGTCGCCGTGCCTGGACCTGAGGGTAAGTGGGTCGTCGGGAACTGTTATTTTACAATTGATTCGCACCTGTATGTCGCTGTCATTGAGGAGTGGTTGCATTATGTTTGTAGAGTTGCAACCACTTAATGCATTGCGTATTAATGTAATTTTAGCTCCTCTGAATGGACTCTCGTTGCCGGTTCCCTTGTACAGGGGTGTTAAAGGTCCTCAACCAATTCGTTTGCCCAACGCCAATCCGGTTCTTTTAGGTCCAGATGTGTAATGTGTGAATAGTTTAACTAGTGTGCACAGTCGGTTTAATAAAAAATGCATACTAGTTTTTTTAATCGTAAAAAAATTGTCATTACACCGGGTATAGCTGGCGAAAACCAGTTGCGCTGTTGACCTCCTGCGTCATTTCGGTCACGTGCTTTACGCAAGATCGACATACCACGCATTTGAAAACAATGACAACACACGTGCTTTGGTGTATCAAGATGAAGATTCCAAAGTGGTTGTACGAAGGTACGTATTACGGTATCGCAGTTTGCAACAAGAACGTGTAGCTGTGTATTAATTCAACGAGAATTGCAACTTGCGAACATCTACACTCGACTCGAGGCTGACTCTAACTTTAACTAAGCCATTCAACATATCAGCCAGAAATTCAGTCGGAAACTGTGTCTGTGACAACGAGCATAATATTTGATATAGTATTTGGTTATGCAGGATCTTGTTAATAAGCTATGTTATTGCGACAATATATATAGAGAGTAGACGACGTGAGAGTGTGAAATGACAAGTAACATTGGTTTGGCAGTAGGCCGTTGTTGATCGTGCAAGTAACTTAGTCAAGGAGCATCCGTAATTTTGTGCAAGAGAACATCAAACACGGGAGGATCATATTGGTGATCATAATTATTAAAACAGTGTTTTGTGACTTACATTTGGATACTATTACTGCAGAATGTTGTTGATTTGCATTGTAGTTTTAAAATAATTAAGATTTTTATATGACAACCATGATGATGATGATTTTAGTCAATATAAAAATGTAAATGTGTAAATGCATAAAACAAATACAGCTAGAGTACACCAAGTAAATGCTCGCACTTGCTTCCATTGTGGTCCTTGGTGCCTGGCTATAGTCTATGTAATTAGTATCTTGTGATACCTTTCAACTGACATATGCCAGCTATTCTTGTGTATTTACCAATATGTGTATATATTCTCACCACAGCAATATATGAATGCATAATACGTAACTTGAATTATGATATTGCTACAGGCCACACTGCAACCCCTGAATGGGAATGAGAGGAGGCAGAAGAGGACTAAGGCGGTCACCTGGGTCAGGCAGACACAGGGAGGATATGTAGTCTGCGGGAGGCCCACATATGATAAATCCAGGTAATTTCAAATTTATAACAATCAACCACGTATAAGTTATCAACAAATTTTAATGTGCACATTTAAATATATATTTGTTTTCTAACTAAGTTGACTTCTGCACTTATATTATACCCACAGTGTATCAACACATACATATTAATACACCTTTAAGAAGTATTTAGCATATGGTGATGACTCAGAAATAAGTTTATAACATAAATTAAAAAAATTGAAGAAGGTAGACATACATATTATGAACCTTTAAATACTTGGCAAGGAAAATATACTGTTAGCATCACAATAACACCTCATTTTGTCATTTCTAACATTCACCTTGACCATTCAACCTCAGGCAGAACCTTAAAATGTAAAACATGAATATGTTTAGTAGTTACATATAGCAGACACCGACATGAATTTGTATACTGAAAACAAAAAAATATATAAATGCGCTTTACTGGTGCTTTACTGAAATCAATCTATAATATTGACTAAGATCAGGCATCACTGTAATGAAATTGAATAATTTAAAATTCATGTAATGACAATGAACACCTTGTAAAGAAAATAGTTAAAATTTATCACGGTTTTGAAAAAGGAGCATATTCTACTAATGTCTGCATGCTGTATCAACCCACCCCCTCCCTCCTACGGAACAACTTAGGTAAACACTGACTGTTCCTAAGATATCAACATGTATAGATGCAGCTGTAGTAGCACATTTTTTGCTGCCGTTTTTCTTGTGAAATGCTGCAGGTCACACATGAAACATTATTTTATATTTACTGATTATGACAATGAACACTCCATAATTATTTACTCCCAAAGCTACAATGATACCTGTTTTTGTTTACTGAATATATGCTTTTCTTTACAGGAGATTGAACTAGTGTGCTTAGTACCACTAGTTCTCCAAGTTAACATGGCATACTAGGCAGTTGCATTTGTCCAGGATCTCCGACAAGATTCTACAGGCATGCAGCATGCTGCATATTAACGGTGTCTTGTGAATGTCCACCGAGTGATCCCAGTTGTGTTGTGTTGCATCTGTGACAGATTCCCCAGTGCCGATGGGGTGTACACTGGCTTCCAGGTCAGTCAGTTACCTTGACTGACTAAAAACCAATGTAGAATGCAGGTTGCTCGACATATGAATATGGTGATGCCTGACTAGCTGTGCCGTTGGTAATCAAACGGTGGGTGCCAGGGTCTGGCCGATATAGCATGAGGCTTCGGGCAATAACTCTTGACGATGTGAGACAGGTTCAGTGTCGAGCATTCTTCGGTGAACTACATCGGTTTGGATATCAATGACATTACTGTATGTGTTCGCTCTCTTCGATGGTACTGCATACCAGCTTCCTGACATTTTGCTGTACATCTGCATCTACCTATACCGAAGAAAAAGTGACAATTAGCATGGCTCTGACATGTATGATATTTTATTTGTGACAACACATCTATCAAAAGTCAATAATACACAGTATTTGTATTCAGTTCAACTTTAACTTTTACCAGTGTCCATGAAAAAATACATCAATTATCCAGCATTGTTACAGTGGTAGGGTTTCATTGTCTTTGTGTTGCTGATAGTCAGTGGCATCGAGCTGAGTTCTTGCAACATACACCAGGTACTTGTTATGTACAACACAAGTTTGTGATGAAGTACATGTAATGGTATTGAAAGCCTTTTCACATTTTTCAACAACAATCTGTTGATACACTGACAGCAACATTTTACTTGTTTAAGTTCTCTATGTATCATGAGGACTGTTATTATACTTTTCATGCCACATTTCATTTTTCTAAATTATTCTTTTTTATCACTGGTTTATATTTTCACAAATAATTTACTTTACATTTCACTTCGCATGATGATTATACACCTGTACACATTGTACTAGTTATGTTATAAACAACACTTGAGCAAAGTTAGTTCTGATATGGTGTAGTATCCAGTCCTCAGGATTGCTCAAAGCGCTTCAAACTTTACTACCTGGCAGACTTGTTAAATCAAACTGTCTGTAGCTGGTACTCTTCATACAGCTGAGTAAACCTGAGCAATGTAGCATGTAGTGATTGTACATGTAATTCTCAGTTACATGGCGATGGCCCTGACTAGTCTAGTCACTATTATTTGCGAGTTGTAAACATACCAAGCATTGCATAAACTACAAACTGTTCGAATTTTATATCATATCGATGTTTTTTTAACAAAGGATCTTAAATTATGATTCCTTGTTAAAAAAACAATATATTTAATAATTATTATTATAGTTATTTGATTTGATATGTAAATATTACATTTGTTCAACTAAACGTCTTCCTAAGTAATTTGTTCTCATTGATTTACATTTTATGGCCATATGATATTAACAATTTTTGTTAAATACACATCATTGTTTAGTCACTAATTTTGTGAGTTGTGTACATGTATAAACTACAACTAGCATTTTACATCACGTGTACTAGTGGGTTTTTTTTTTAACGAAGAATCTTCATAAGAGTAACTGTTTATTTTTTATATATACCTGACATTTTTCAACCTCTTCCTAATTTTTGTTTCTATTGTTGCTTTGCATTTTTATGTGATGTGTGTGTGATATTAATTAAAAATTATTACATTATACATATCAAGTGCAGTGATTGTACCTGTAGTTGTATTGTGCTTTTCATTGTTTTGTAATCAATCTCATAAAATAGTTTCAATAAAAAAAAATTTATTTACATTGTTTTTACTTTAATTCACATACATTTCTAACAACAATATGCAATTTACAGAGTACACCTTTACTGCAAAATCATCATGCAGACAAACAAAACTATCACATACAGGGGCGGATCCAGAAATCGAGTCTGGGGGCACAGAAACCTCCACACTGGCGGCCGAACCAAATGGTATAGTCTAAATTTTGTTGCTACCAGAGTGGTGATATCAGAAGACGCCATAACTTCACCCGCTCCACTGGAGTGGTGATATCAGAAGACGCCATAACTTCACCCGCTCCACTGGAGTGGTGATATCAGAAGACGCCATAACTTCACCCGCTCCACTGGAGTGGTGATATCAGAAGACGCCATAACTTCACCCGCTCCACTGGAGTGGTGATATCAGAAGACGCCATAACTTCAGCTTATTATTATCACCTAAACTGGGGCACATTTCAACTGGTCTGGGGGAACACCGTCGCATGGGCCCATTTTATTAAAGGTCTGCAGACACGCCAAATTCCTATGGTCTAGGGGGGGCACGTACCCCCAGGCCCACCTGGATCCACCTATGACATACATGTTTATTGCTTGTATTTATAATTTTGATAAACGGTTTGGTGACAGAGTAATACAATACTCGTTTACCTGAAGGTGAAGAGGTTTGACACATACATCTGCATGTGGTGTTGACATACCTCGAGTTCTGAAAATATGGTACATGTATTAATAGTCGGCACTGATTGTTTCTAACAAAAATTATTTTAATGTACCCCGGTACGTGCAAAAGTTGCAATGCAATGAACGACCACCTGCCAAATGCAACCAATGCCAACGGCAAATGCTATCTATGTATATATACATGTTATGGGCATTCATTTTCACAGTATTGAGGGGCGCTGGTTTTCTGAACATAACAAAAACTCACAGAAGGGGCAATCAAAAAATGAAACTACTGGAATATTCTTTTCCTTGTAAGTAATTAAATACCAAGACTACATACAATTACAATTTAATTCAAATTAAATTTTGAAATGTCCAATAATAGTTATTTTTTATATAAAAATAATAGATTAGTTAAATTACTATTACATTACTGTTATTAGTAAATTATGTACATATTGTTTTTGTTCAATCTATTACTATTCAATAATTGTTAAGAATTATTTATAATGCATTTACGCTATTACTATTATCCCAATCCTACTTAGGCTACTAGCTTACTACCATATACGACATAGACATAATTATGTAGTCATTATCATTGACATAGGTATATACCATAGCATCGTACTGTTAGCTGATATTAGTCTATAGTAAACAGGGCCCAGCCAAGCCACCCATACCGCCATAGCCATTGGCTATGACTAAAACTTAAAAGGTAAACAATCAAATAAATTTAGTACAAGCAACATTAATATGTATACTCTGTCTCTGTCTGCATGCTCTATGTCTGCATGCTCTGTGTCTGTTTCTATGTCTGTCTCTATGTATGTCTATGTAAGTCTCCATGTCTGTCTCTATGTTTGTGTCCATGTCTGTCTCTATGTCTGACTCTATGTATGTCTCTATGTTTGTGTCCATGTCTGTCTCTATGTATGTCTGTCCCCCTCGTCCCACGTTCTCTCCCTCCCAACATTAAATTTAAAATCACAATGCACCATAATGTTTCAACAATAGACGTGTCTTATTATTCCAGAATAAATTCCTTTGAAACTAAGGTGTCTGAATAAAAAATATACATGGCTGTACCTGAGGAGTTCACATCTAGGGCTGTCTTACTTAACTACTCAAGCCAAAAAGAACAAGCTAACACAAATGTCCTGGTTTGGCTTACAACCGTAGAATGTCAGATGTACACTGACACCGCGAGCAAGGCCAGACCTGAGCAGGTCTGGCGCCAAAATGTATCAAGTTATTGTTTAACTCGGTGCCACAGTGGCCACATTTCTGCTTTGGAGCACCTTAACGAGGTATGTTTTTGCGTTTTCGCAGTGCTGTGTCGTGACACATTGGCATGATCTCGTAGATATGTGTACATTTGTTTATCACAAGTTACCCGATTGCATAACTCATAAGGACAGCAAATATTAATAATATAATTTTATTTAAAATTACACTGCATAATTTTGTCAAACAATCATATGAGACAAACAACTGAGAAACATATAAACCAAAACATTTGGTATGATATCTATCATATTTAGATACTGATGGAACGCCAAATGACATACATAATTTTGTGATGTTTTAAGTGTTACTTGATTTATAACAGCTTGCTCGTGTTGACACGCTAAGGACTGAGCATAAAACTAGCAATATGTCATCAGCCGTTTTGCCAGACAGATAACTTCCAGAACATTCTTTGCTTGTGTCACATACAAGCCGATGACAATTTACGCGAGGCAGCATGCCTTAGTTTTTTCTTGAAAATTGATTATGACCTCTTTTGTGTAATTCTTCCCCCCACTACGACCATGCTCCACTTAGATAACCTTACACGGTAGCCGTGGGGTTATGTTTTGATTAATTCTTGTGCCAGTGAGATTGTATTCAATCATGCATAGACTCGTGATTATATAAAGGTTTATGTAAGTTGAGGGCTGATATCCTGACCTGTAGAGAAGCCCTGCTCGAGAAGACACTGGCGGGTCTTGCCACCGTTGTGTACGATTTTATGACCTCGTCTTGGTGCACGCGAAACCATTCACCAAATTAATTGTCAATCTGAGTATTTGTAAGCATAAACTGAGACTGTTGAAGACCAAACACTGTGTGAAATAGATGTGTGATGTCGAAGAGAGACTTCGCTTAAACATTGCGTTTAGGTACTATGCCAAATGCAAAAGCATTTACGCTATTGGCAAGGCAGATGAACATGCCGCCTCTCAAGCATGTCGACTAGGTGAAAGATTTCCATTACACTACCAGAAAGTGATGGGAGGTGGGGACTATTGCGACAGATTACGATTGTAAATTAACCAATGTACTGACCTAGATAGCCCAAAGCAACAACAGTCCTAATAAATACACACACAAGCCCTTTTGTAAATACAACATTGCCGCTATCAACTGTTATATACATCATACTAATTTTTAGTCCTTTGGGCCGAAGGTCCAACAGACTATTGCCATTACTCTGCTTCCACCATTAGCTGCCGTATCTCAGAAACCGTTCAGCAATTTTTTTATCAAATTTTGCCTAAACATATCTTAGGGCACTGACATTATGCACGAGAAATCTGTATTTGATCGAATCATTCTAAGGGCTCCCTAGGGCCTCCAAGGACCCCCAAACTGGTAAAAATGTAACCTTTTGCCTATTTTTTCAAAAACTTCAGCAACTTTTTCTCTAATTTTGCATATACATTTCATGTGGTAGTGTCACTGTACACAAGAAATCTGTATTTGATTGAATCATTCTAAGAGCACCTAATGACCCCCCCAAAAGGACCCCAAAACTGGTAAATTTTCATTTTCATTCTAAGGGCATCAAAGGTCCCCTGAAATGCTAAATTTGCTCACTAAATTGTCCTCTACAGCAGCAGCTCTATTTATAGCTTGCTGGCTACACCCTTTTCCAACAACATCCGTCACATGCAGAGTCTGTGTCTTGCATGGATCAGAGGTTGTCTTTTCTGCTATTTCAAAAACTGTTCAGTAACCTTTTCTCTAATTTTGCATAGACGTCTCTTAGGGTAGTGTCACTGTACACAAGAAATTTGTATTTGATTGAATCATTCTAAGGGCATCTCAGGGCCTCCCAAAAAGCTAAATGGTTACATTTTGTCTGTTTCTGCCTGCACTGGGTTGGCAGAGTATTGTGTATTAGACCCACACCACTGCAGCTAAGATTCTCTGGCTGCTATTGTTTGATGGAAACTGTGACTAATCTGTAATTGGTCACTGGCAGAGGCTTGTGTCAACAGACAGCATGCACTAGACCCCTGTTAACCCATTAGCACTCAGCATGTTATTTCTATACAGTATCTGTTTCCTCAGAAGCTTGACCTAGATTTAAAAAAAAATTATGCTTGGTAGTTTATAATTTTCTATAATTATAAGTAAGTGTTATTTTGAAGAGCATTGGATTATCTACATGATGATACCTTTTAGTATGTTGTTGCAATGAAACATGTTGACCATACTGAGCTTGGTAAATGGTAATTTTTATAATGAATCACATTTTGAGAATACATACATTTGCGGTGTAACTTTTGTATGCATCATTTTCTGCTGCTACAAGTTGCGTTCATCTGAAAGATTATTCAATTACCTATCCAATGATAACACATATGTTGTGGTGTTGGAAATATATAGCTTTGGTATATTGTACACGAGGGTTGTGATAGGAAACTACTGGACATTGCGACAGTCCAGAAAGACAGTATGAGCTGTGTCACTATGTGAAGTGTGACTTTCAGATACTTCATTCTGTAGTGCTATGGATTATGATGGGCCTCTCCATTAGCTCCCTATATATGTATGTGAAATATATCATTGTCATTAAATATTTCAGAACAGTAAAAGAACAGTTGCGGAACAATAAAATCAGGAATGTTTTAGTACTGATAACTTAAAATAATGATATTCAATTCACATACATAAATTATATATTCTGTTTTACACAATAACAAGAATGACTAAGATATGGAAGGTGGTTGAGAAGGGAAATAAATGAGATCATTATAAAGTTGGAGCCTGGCCGCCCAGCCATGGGCTTAGCCAGTCCCTAAGGCTAAGGCTAAGCTGCAACTGTCTTTGAGTTTGTTTACATTTTGACAAACTACTATTATATAGTACGAATTTTTGAATTGGCAAGGCTAATGCTAATATATCCCACAAAATGACTTCTACAGAAAACAACGTTGGTGTAAATTACCATCCCATTATTCTTACTGACAAAGACCTGTAAGTTAGGTAACACCTTCGAAGTTCTGACAGCAGGACACCGCCTTCGGTGAAGTCGAGACAAAGCTACCTGTCACGGAAGTCACATTTGTTCTGTTATGGAAGTCACGCACGTACAACACTCTCTAAAAACAGAAAATGACTGATTCCTGGTAGCTTGCCTCATTTAGGAATCTTCAAACTTCCATGTAGTCTATTATGTGAGACAATATGGTACATCTCTCCTAGAAGGCTACGAAATGGATGAAACATGTACCAAGTCTATATATTTGGAATAGTTGCTGTCATGGAAGTCACGTTTTTTACCTCTCTTTTTCCCATAACATTTTTGACAGAATTGAAAAATTGTTTTGTTAAATTAAAGAGCTGTTCATGGTCTTTGAACTAACTGTACAACAATTCAAATTTGTTCAGGAATGTTGATGCAGTAGAACAATATCACTACAATTTCAGTAGCTTTTGTTACGGAAATCACGCAGGAATGGCTGATATATATATATATTACACTGACTATTATCACCACTAATTCTCCACATTCTCACCACGTAAAGTGAGATTTTGTCAGATTTGTAAGACAATTAATTGTAACGGGTTAAACCAGAATCGGAATTTAGCGCTACCCATACACAAGTGTGTAATCTGTGTGCACCATTACGTAGATGTGTTAATCAGTAAAATTTTTGTCTTCCGAATTACCGGTATGTCTAGTCATGTGTTCAGTTCCTTGTTCCTTGTCATTAATGACATTTTGTTTGACATGGTGAGGTCTAAGTAAGTACGACAATGTTTCCAGTTTCGAGGGTTTCATCTTTGATTGCGAGTCCCGTGGCTCGTGTAGAGATCGAGTGAGATAGAGTGATGCGACATCCACGGGTCATTCCGTGTCAAATCACCAAAATAAATAAAAAATTGTAACCCCACTACTTCTGATTTTGCTGTAACTTTGTATGTTTGGTCATTATGGGTGGGAAGAGATGAAACACCAAATATTTCTTGCACTGAACCAGTAGTTTCGGTAATATCACCCCCCATAGTTTGGCTTTTTCTGCAAAAATGGACGTAGCCGCCAATCTTTAGACCCCTGTTTCCAGTGACCAAATTGGACAAATTTGGTATCCTTGGAAAGGGAATTGGCTAAGGATTCCAAATATATTGTTATTTTTCATATGTATGTGTATTAAAAGACCTCTTAACCTTGAATTTGACCTTGTGGATCTTCAAAATACAATCAAAGTAAACACATCTGACATGTCTGAAGCTATAATGCATATTCTGTTAATGGTATGTACCTACCGGTATATTGAATGCACATGATTGGCTTTGCTTAAATGGGACTTGATTGAACCCTAGGCAAACTCCTTTCATCAACAATTAAGTCCTGAGAAGTGGAACATCATTCTAAATTTGATGCTGATAAAACTGATTCCTTAATATAGGCACAGTCTTACTCAACCCAGTCAAAATACCCGGTACATGTATGTCTTGACTTAAATTCACTGATCAATTATCCACTTTTGACACACTCCAGCTATTTTATTCGAGTCAGTTTTGCTGATACAGTACCTTGTGGTTGACACTGCGAGGGAGGGTGTCTTTTTCATAAATCCAACAAGCATCCTCTTTTCGGGGCCAATGAAAAAGCTTTGCAGGTCCATTAGGGCGCATGAACTTGATGCGATAGTCCCCCATCTCATCTGAAATGTCCACGGCCAGGCCTATCCATGGCTAATTGTCGTAGACACAGCACACAGCAATTCTGACTGAAGGTCATTTCAAGGTCGTGAGATCCACAAGGTCAAATGCAAAGTTAAGAGGTCATTAACTTTTAATACAATTCAATATAAAAAATAAGATGAGCCTACGTTGATTGTATTTTGAAGACAAACAACAAATATTACACCTGGATTTTTAAAATGTTGTAGCCAACATTCTCAGCTACAATTGTGACTGAAGGTCATTTTAAAGTCGCGAGATCCACAAGGTCAAATTCAAGGTTAACTTTTAATACAAATCAATATAAAAAATGACAGATTTGGAATCCTTGGCCAATTCCCTTTCCAATGGTTCCAAGTTTGTCCAATTTCATCCACTGGTTGCTGAGAAACAGGGGTCTAAAGATTGGCAGTCTAGTCCATTCCTCGAAAAAGCCAAACTTCGGGGAGGGGGCGATATTTCCTAAACTACTGGTCTGATGCAAGAAATATTTTGTATTTCGTCTTTCCCACCCATAATGACTCAAAATACAAAATTACAGCAAAATCTGATGTGGTGGAGTTAAACCCATTGGGTGATTTGACATGGAATGACCCCATCTGTCAACATAAGTAGACACAATATAAGACTGTGAGAGTCCCGTGGCTCACGATGACCATCTTTGCTTGTTAGTTTTGAGGGCAGAATAGTAGTAGTAGTAGTAGTAGTAGTATTGTTGTTGTTTATTTCCAAGTGAAAATAATATAATGCATGAATAGTTGCACTAAAGTATAACCACATAAACTATTGCACCAATTGTCAATCGCTCTTGGTGCTATCTAATTTCAATTTTTTACAATGTCTCATTTCTCGTCAGCATATCTGTGGGTATCAATCATAAATAATTTTTCTTTCATGAATAAATGACAAGAAATTCCACCCAAGTGCAACAAGGACACTTACGAAAGATGATGGTTCTCACAACAGTGATGGTCTGGCTATCTGTATATATTGACAAGTCTGGGTCGGCTCAAAGAATTGTGTGACATCTTTGTTGTAACTACCGGACAGTGATCAACTAGCCACCGTTAACATTTTCAGGACCACTAATCTCTGTAAGCGTGACGGTTGAAAATAGAGTCACAAATGACGACACTGAATTTCATGCGACGATACAACTCAAAACCACCAGAAAATCAGCCTACGAAATAATGAGAGACCTCGAGAAGATGGACTCCAGATTTCGGTACGTAACTTGCAATATTTGACAAATCACTTGCTCCATAATAATGATGATAATAGTGGACTAGTGGTGGTGGTGGTGGTGAATGTGATGATAGGATGTTCCTAATGCGACTGCGGAGATGGTCCTCCGACAATGCAACTCCTCCCCTTTTCACCAAACCCTTGCAAACCAGGTGATCTGACAGACCATGTGTTTCGCTATGGTGGAAAAATTGTATCAACATGAGATAGGAGGTGTATACTCTAAAGTCAGGTGAATTCAGTCGTGTGGAAATAGATACTCGAACGTAGAACCATAGACGTTTTATGTTTTCCCATTAAAAAAATAAATACTAGCTGTTGAGATTTAACTTTTGTTTAACTTTCTCTACGCAGATTTACAACGAAGGAGCACAAAGTTTTCGGCCATTACGTGACACATGTCCAGGGTGTGGAAAGTAACTGGAACGAAAAGACATATTGGGCCTTCCTGAAGAGGACGGACACAGCTGACTGTGTTGTTCCGTTGGGTGAGGCATATGTCATATTTTGTTCTCAAACAGCCGATATATGTATTTTAGTCGTTTTTTTGTTTGTTGATTAAAACTACACAGCTGCGTGTTTGCTATTGCATTGTATGAATACAAATAGCAATAGGGCGAAAACATAATTTCTTAATTCTTTCCTGATAAAATAACATTACCTCACCTATCCTCTTCAGCTGGCGTGCAGCTCCTCCAGATTGTCTGCCTGTTTGGCTTCCTTCAATGTTTTCCACGGCAGTTGCTGTCGTTCTTCCTCAGCAGTTGTTCGCCAGGTTGTCGATCTCAGAGCGACCCTCATTCCGTTTCACCTCTGCCTGTGGTTGTCATCATTTTTTTGATCACATGCCCACACCATTTCAGTAAACTTGTCAACACTGACATCGAAAGGAGGAGTCTGCTGTTGAATATTTTTCACGGCGACGTTCAAAATTTTTGAAGGTCACCAGAAACCTCCAAACCTCCATGACGCTCGCCAAAAACTACCTTGAGGCTCTTGGAAAACCGCCATTTGCACCCCGCAGAGGCTCGCCCATATGTCTGCCCCCAGCGAATTTCCTGGGGGAAGCTATGCCCCCCCGTTCCCATGCCAATGCATGTCATTAAACTGGGTTTTATTTTATGTAACACTTGTCTTGTTATCAAGAAATTCTTCCATGTTTATAATCCGTAGGAGTCAGCAGCTACATCCCGTCGGATGGAGAACATCTCGTCTTGAGTCTTCAGAAGTCTCCGAACATCCTGAAGTCTTGTCTCACCCTCGCCAAGACCACGAAAGCACCACCAGGTAGGCCTGAGATAACCCACAGTTGGCATGAAATGTCATTAATTGTTTCTGAAGGAAACAGTTTGATTGTGTAGCAATGTGCTGCTTTCGAAGTCGTGACATCAGGTTCGAAACCATGACGACAGTGTATTGACATTAGAAGCTGTGCCGCCGTCGGTCACGACTTTTCTCCGAAGCTCATATCAATAAAATTGTAATTAAAATGCAAAACATTGATGTTCCACTGTCCAGACACTGTGTAAGAAGGCTGTTCCATGGTGTTGGATGTACATTTCGGACACTTTGGTAATTTTTAGTCGTGCACTGTATCCTGGGATAGAAAGTGCCACAACGTTTTACTGTCATATATTATTTAAGAACCAGCTATGACAACATTGTCACATGTACAGACTTTGTTCCCTCCTGTAGGCATTCCGGCCATACAATGAAAACATGCATGGTGTTGGACATATTCACATGGACCTCAAATTTCCATTAGTGTAACTGTATTGGACGTGCATTTGTTTTTTGGTATTGGTCGTATGCATGTGAAATACAACATAGCAATTACTTAGATCTAGATACAGTTATTATTATATTTTCTAAGTTAGATAGTAACAGTGACAAACACTACTGGAGCTAAGCTTGGTTGATTCACATGGATTCTGACACTCAAAATGCAAATAAGTATGTTCCACTGTCCAAACACTGTAAGATCAAGCAGGCCTTTCTTAACAGTAATTGTTGGTGAATCAATCTTCTTAATGACATCACTGTTGTTGTACGTCTGATTTTCTGGTGAGGCTATTTCCAGTACTTTCACAACCTCTGCAAAACATTCACTTTGTTTTCTAAAATGTTGTTTTCAAAATGTTAGACGTCACCACAGAAATCTGCCCTTCCATACTTGATGACCCAGTCAGCTATGCTGACGTTGATTCCCTGATGCACTTCTGTGGGTGTGCCCTGAATTTTGGAAGTAATGGTAGCCAAATAGATCAACCAAATGCACATTTTCCTTAACTCTAATTACAACGTCTACTGCAGAAATATTCCAAAGAGCCACTCTCTCAGTCATCCATTCATCGACATTACAGATGCCCGTTTTTGTTTTAATCATGGACTTCCTGTTCTATTTAGCTTTATTAATTTACTGATTTTATTAACTTATTTATTTATTGTTTTAGCCCACAATAACGTTACAAACTGCAGAACAGTGAAATATCACTTTTTAACAGTACACTCTTGAAGATTTGAAGACAGGTTGGGAGTGGGTTCTCAGAAGGTTTATTTTAACATTTAATATTGTGTTCTCACATGCAGATGATATATCGGTGTCTAACGAACCAACCTGTCTGCGATTTACCTTAGACCTATCTGTTTATCACGCCACATCTAATGTGAATGTGGTTGTGTTTGCGGATATGATTGGGAAAGAGTCAAATTATCCTGTTAACATTTCAGAACCCCAAATGAGCATTGTGTTAACGTTTGAGAACCTTGTGACAAATGACTGGAGGGAATTCCGCGCGACAACAGAATTCAACACAACCCGGAAGACAGCCTACGAAATAATGAGAGACATCGAGAAGACGGACCCAAGGTTCCGGTACGTCACCCTGGCTGACCATTCATCTCACATGATTTGTTTGTTCTACTGCAATAATAACAATAATATACTACACAATAATTTTTCAGCAAGTTTAACAATGTTTAAATACTTAACGGATTTACTGCATGTGAACCAGTTGTCTGTGTCAAAAATCAGGTTAATTCAAACAAAATGTTGCAAAGTAGTTAAACAATAATAATAATGATTTAGTTAATGTTATTTTATTTTGTTAATATAATTCATATTATTTCGTCACATCAGTTCAACAAGGTTGTGACTGACATTTTGGTCAAATCTGGGTTCTTGCAGTTCTGAAGTCCAATAGCACATATCTAGTCAGTGTATGAGTGCTGTGTCTGCCCTCCCAGCATATGTGTCTGTGGAGCCCAGTTCTACAAAGTTGTATCTACAGAGCTGTGTAATCACTCCTTGCAACAAGGTTGTATCTGGCAGTTACAACCTTGTTGCCTGGAAGACAGTCAGTCATCAGGCTGTGGATATAATCATAGCAGTCCAGCTAGATAAGTGTGGCAGGTACTAATTAGAATAACTAACTGTCATGCTTCCTGCCAAGTATGCTGGAAGACAAAGCTATCTACTGGTCAGCCCACTGTTGGTTTTCCCATAGGCGTTTTGTCTGATTATAAGAAAACGTGACCTATAAAATGTCTTAAACTTCTCACCTGCTGTTATCATCATCTCATTGACATGCCAATAGATTTTAACAAAAATTGCTTACTTCCAGCTCTCATAAAATCCCTGTATGTGTGACACCCGTCAATATTTACAAATGCCGGCAAGAATTACTCCGCAAACAGGTCACACAGACAAATTGCTGCCAAATATCCTTCCACTTATTCAAATCATATAGAAATCCACCATTTTACAGTCGACACCTTCTACAATCACACATGAAAATCTCCCTACTCAAATGCACTTATGTCACAGCATGTGAATTTTGTAAAAGATCATTTCTAAAAAATACTCTGCACTTTTCTTCGCGTGCAACGGACAGGAAGTCTAACTAGAACATGACTCCTTTTACAAGCCAGGCTAATTACACTGACTAATTACAAAGTGATCAGGCTTATCTGGCTTATCACAGCGAGCAAGGCTACTGTTGGTTTAAGCCATGGCCACCTGCAAGTGCTATCCCCTAAACCATCACCCACACCTCTAGCATATAATTAATAATACTTTTTCCTAGTCTAATACAATTTAATGAGCCTCCTACCACAGATACCCTTAATATGCAGCCAGCTAAATCATTAATCATTTCCCTACTCTTTCGCAAATTCTGCTATGTGTAAACCCCACAGGGCTCATGTCCATGGGTACTCAGAAATGTCTGAGACAGTCACAGGGTCACATCATGTCTGACTCTGGTGAAATGTTTGCTGGTTTTGAACCAATCAGTGATGATGAGTATGACTTAACATTGTACTTATTACAAGACAGATGCCAAGAACAGATACAGAATATAAGCAACGTTTCTAGTTCTGATGAACAAGCAGACAGTCCCCAGAGTTTGACAGATTTCCGTGTGGCTGAGGCGATTCTACCAGCTCGGACAACTCATTCTGGAACACTCACTGATGATACTGAAGAACTGCTCTCTTCTGGGTCAGAATGGAAATATAGGGGTAAGCACTGATATAACTGACATGATAATATTACATCAATCAAGCAATGTCTAAGGATAATGTAGATAAATTTAATCCGAGCCTGTATAATATGTATGTATATCACATCTAAATTCTTTGTCAAATCTAAATTGAGTTTCTTTCTGATTTTCTTATAATATAACTCACCATTCCATACTAAAAATTATTGGTATGATTTCAAAATATAAAAATTACTGACATTCTGTTTGGCCGTTATGTTTCAGGGTCTGATGCTGAAATGAATACATCTTCCTCTGGATGGGATTCAGATGATAGTATGCCATTACAACTGCAGAAAACATGCCTAACCCACAACCAAGTTCCACAGTGCAAACATCAGTGGTACAACCAACAACTAGCCAGAACACTCCACAACCTGACCAGTCTGAGGAGCCTAACAGATCACGAAAACGAAAAAGGGCCCCGCACAACTGGAGAAAAAAACCTCACCAAACGAAAGCATAATACGGGGAAGGATTATGTCAACTCCAAGGGCAAATATATCGGAGCAAAGGCTATGGGCCCTGGATGTGGGATCGGGTGTAAATTTCATTGCAAGGAAAACATTTCAGATGAAAAACGCAACATGATTTTTACAAGCTATTGGCAAATGGGTGATCCAGATCAAAGGCGGAATTATGTCATGCGGTACGTCTCAAAAAAGGAAACAACAAGAAAGAACAAGAAACACCAAGAGTCCAGGAGAAAGAATTCTCTGCAATATGCGCTGCCTCTAGGAGATGCAGAGATTAGAGTGTGCAAAGTCTTCTTTTTACATACATTAGCTATCACAGACAAGGTTATTTTTATTGCTGTAAAGAAAACAAACGACCAAGGAGTGATCGAAGTTGATCAGCGGGGACGTCATGGCAAGCAGAGATGCTTAGCTGAAGGCCACAAAGCTGAAGTGAGAACCCACATCAACTCTTTTCCAAGGGTTGAGTCTCACTATTGTCGCCAGTCAACTTCTCGAGAAGCGTAATAATAAAATGTAGTAATAAATAAATGTTATTTATTACTACATTTTATTATTAAACTCTACTCATCATGAACTACCTAAGGTTGTCCTCTTTTTGAGTAAACAAAAGCCGTACAATGTGAAATGCAAAATGTTGTTTCACAGATTTACAACGAAGGAACACAAACTGTTCGGCCATTACGTGACACATGTCCAGGGCGTAAAAAGTGACTGGAACGAGAAGACATACTGGGCCTTCTTGAGGAGGACGAACACTGTCAACTGTCTTGTCCCGTTGGGTGAGTCAGATGTCATCTTCTGTCCTGCCATGTCCTGTCTTGTCTATCAATCTACTTGCAAGATACAACGGCTTGTTTCACGTTCCTTTTTATACAAACATTTTAAAGGTACGACGTCTGCCCTCGTTTTTTAACATAACTATATTTTATACTGTTCTTAATACTCGAATAAATATGTTTATAAAATATACTGCCCAAAAAAATAAATTGCATTTAATAAACCCCAAACAGTGTTTACAAATTGAAAATTGCATCCACAAAATGTTAAAATTGTAAAGATGACCAGTCAAATACGAAACAGCCACTATTGCTCGTGGTCTACACTTATCACAGAGGCATTCGCCACTACTCACGCCTTTGAAGTTCCTGGTCCCCACACACCAAACCACAAGACAGCCAAAGTACAACTGTTTCAGTGAATTTCTTGCTAATAATTAACTAAAGGAACATGCAATCCCCTTTAATTTTAATCGAAACAGAACTATGTTGTTATGCAAAAACTGTTATACGGTAGTGATCAGCACTACTACCAGCGTACGGTAATTGTGTACGTGATATGTTGTGTGGTTGTAGGAGTCAGCAGCTACGTCCCATCGGACGGAGAACACCTCGTGTTGAGTCTTGTGAGGTTCCCGAACAACTTGAAGTCTTGTCTCACCCTCGCCAAGACATCAACACCACCAGGTAGGCCTGAGCCAAGACAACAACACCACCAGGTAGGTAGGCTTGAGCCAAGACAACAACACCACCAGGTAGACCTGAGCCAAGACAACAACACCACCAGGTAGGCTTGAGCCAAGACAACAACACCACCAGGTAGGCCTGAGCCAAGACAACAACACCACCAGGTAGGCCTGAGCCAAGACAACAACACCACCAGGTAGGCCTGGGTTTGAGATATTCAGTGCTTGGTGTCTGCGATTCACTTTGGTCATTCTATCAGACGCGATGGTTGCCCCTTTGCAGAGAGTCAGGCAGACTGTTGACGACCAGATGAGAAGAACACAAGAAAGATATGGCGAACACGTCAGGAGAACAATGCACGATGAGTGGAAATAAACCATCAACAAGTCAGCCTTATTTAGAGGGGCTGAGGCTAACCAGAGACCTCCATTTGTAACCCCCTTGAGGCTAAAAAGCCGTCACCTTCAGGCTCTCCAAGAATCTCCAATTCCATCCTACTTGATGATCGCCGAAAACTCACACTTTCAGACTCTTCAAACACCCCCAATTGCATCCCCCTAGGATCGTCGAAAACAGTCACTTTCAGGCTCTCCAAAAAAACTCCATTTTGAAACTCGCAATAAAAAACCCTTCAGGCTCACAAAAAAACTCACATTGCTCCCCAAAAGCAACTATCCCTTCCCTGAGTATTGGGGGGGGGGGGCTAATCCTATCTCCAGCCCCACCTAAATTATTGGGGGCTCAGTCTCCCAAGCAACCACCCCTGGTTCCGATGCCTATGGTGATAGATTGGGAGTTCCCAGAAAGAGAAGACGTGGAAGAAGCTGCGTGGATAAGAAAACAAATGTTGCTACCAACAGAGATACTGGGAATTACTGTCTTTTGTCACGTGTACGATGACGTCAATCAATCAGAACGTCTTTGGTAACAACAACGATAACAACTGGACATGATCGCAAAACAATCTTTATATACACTTGTAATTTTCAATATATTCATAAGAATTCTAGCTAATAAAAATTACTTATTGTAAAGAATGTTCAATAATCCAAACTTGTGTTACATTTTCAGAAATGACCACAACCGTCTAAGCCCTACACACGATGAAAGGCAACCGCCCAACGAGTTCTGCTGACTGGGACTAACGCCGGTTATTTGGTTGCATGGGACCAACAATCGGGCATAGGAACTGGCGAGAATTGCTTCTTTGAACAACTTGTGATTTGTATCCAGAAACTAACATTAACTTACCGTGGTGGTTCTGAATTGCTTTCATAGTGATTGAAGTGTGTTGATGTGGGCAGTCGTACAAAACCACGCATACGCGCAATTCTGTTTCTGTTAACTCGAGGCGTACGATGTATCTTATTCTATCGCAAATCTCAATTGATGTGTACATACTTAATAGTAATAATACTAATAATAATATGTAGTAGTAGAAGAAGAAGAACAACAACAACAACGTGGTCTTCAACAGCTCCGGGATATGCCAAGGAACCGCCAGTCAGGCGTACTCCATTATTTTAACAAGTGTTTTTTTTCAGCAACTAATGGTGCGCACGGACTTTTGTAGTATCTCGGCGCCTGCTTAGGGGATGGGATTTTGTTTTGGGGTGTAATTATATGAATAACATATAAAGACTGATACTTGTTCTGGTTTCTGACTAATAAAACAGAACAGTGTTAACGAGATCGGTTGTATATATCTCATGTGGCTATTGTATCCCCGAATGAAGCACAAATTGCCTTACGGCTGTTACGTCAAGTTACGACGTAAACGCATCGCCCGAGCAATACTACTACTACAGTTACAGTATAACCAAAGCCAAACTCGATCACTGTGACATTTTTAGTTATACAACTTCTACATGTTTGATTTCTTTCCTGTGCATAACCATTGCATGACTTCAAATGACGTAATGAGTTACATACTTTAGTAGTTTATGTTATGCAAGAGCAGCATGCAGAAAAACAAAAAATTAAAACTTGATTAATACAATGTATTAATGGTTTAATTAAAACCGCTGGAAGAAGAAAATGCTTGCACCACACGCTTAATTGTAAAACCGACGACCATTTTGACACAAACAAACGGTCAGTCGTGACTAGAACTAAAACAGAACAAATTCACGTAACTGCCCAGACGACCTACTGGATATATTGTCAAGTTACATTGTTATCGTCTCGAAGGCCTGAACTAGGCAGCTCTGGCGCCCAAATGTGTCAAGTTATTATTTGACTTGGTACCACAAAATGCCTCTTTCTTTTGTGCTGTCATATCGTCCCACAGGTACAACACCAAACCATCCTTGCAAGCCAGGGCTCTTTACCATGCAAGACTAGCCTTGGCAGATCTACGCGAAGTGCGGAAGTTAGCTGTGTCAAACTAGTAATTGACTTCGCCAGTCGCGACTGCGTCACCCGTAAGAACAGCGCAAATACACGCCCCAATATGAAGACGGATAAACGACTTCTGGGAATCCCAATATACAATGACCCGTTCGCTCATTAGCACCAGCAGCTGGTCGAGCGTTATTGTGTAGTCGAATAATTGCTTCTACTTCCTAAACATTGCATGTAACACGAGCCCTGGTTGGTTGAAATTAGTTTTATTATGACCACCTGACCTGCCGACATCCACTGATCTAGTGAGCGATTTCATAAGCTTAGCTTAAATTCAGCGTTTCGCATGCGATCAGCCCAGGGGGTACTGCTGGCTAGCACTGACGTAATCAGCAGGATGCATCAAGCCCGAGGCGCTGGTTGAAGACCCCTGCTAAGCATAACTATATATACTATAGAGTGGACTCTTGAATCTTGATCTGTGATAAGTCGAACCTGCAGGGACCATGGAAATATTTCTACTTAACAAAAGTTCTGTTATATAAGGATCCATGTTGGTTGTTTTGCACGTTGTCATTGGTTAACTTTGCGTGAAGTCAGCGTTTTACCGATCCACACACTAAAAGACGCACAAGTAACGCTGTGCGAGAAACGGCGACGTGTAAAAGTACTAAATCCTTAAAAATCACTTTACCAACACGGTACTGGCGTTTTATAAATGTCCATGCGAGCGAACGGACTTTCGATGTTTAATAGTTGACTGGATCGGCTCCAGACCCCGAGAAGTTGCGTAATCTTCTTTCTCGCCGGACAACAACAGTCACGGGTGTCGAAGCAACAGCTTCTTGCTTCTCTAGCAAGTCTTTCATTTGCTGACTCATCAACTCCAGCTCTTCTCGCACCTGATGCACAATGCTGATTTCAACAGTGGCCAATCGTCTTATAAATTTCAAATTAAAATTTCAGTTTTGCCAATCAATCTTATAGTTAATAAGGTCTATCCCACTTCTGACACCATAAATGTAGGCCGCGGGTGGTAAGCTTAAGCCTAAATAAAGGGTAGACCACTGTAAGACAAGTTTATAAAACAAAAATGCGTTTATTACAGTTCAACTACAACAAAATAATGCAAAACATTACTCGGCCAATTTTTGTGACCTTAGTCTCGCTCCACGACCACAAAGTAAACTCCAACTGATACTCAACAGTGTCTAGTCTATAACCACATAAAGTTCCAAATACAAGTTAATCCCATACGACCAAAATGTTACTAAAATATAAGTTATTACCAAAAGAAAAGACTAAAGACAATACAATTTATGATCAGATAAAAGAATAAACAAAAGAAACACGACTGGCCACAATCAGGAGTGGGCCAGGACTTGTGACAGCCTGTACAGATACAAAACTGGTATTAATTGAAGAGCAGTTCTAATGAATAAACATAATATGTATTGGGCAGTGTGGACAGTTTCACGTGCGACTGGCCCTAGTGGTCCAGCTTTGTTGACATGTCTGTGACAGTGCCTAGCCCATTGCAGTAGTCTCTGGGGAATAGTTTAGCTGCCCTCTTTCAGCCGCTTCCCATGGTGATTAATCAAAATAACATCAAGAAAGAGTGTAGGCAGGGTGCCCTTTGTCGGCTGAACCATTGTGGTTTTGATCTAATCAGTTATAATCAACATGCACAATACCCATATAATGTCTTATATTCAATGCTGTAGTAACACAGCTACTAATACAAACTATACTTAACAAAACTAAACATGATTAAAATAAACTTTCTATACATTCAAACAATTATTGGCGGCCATCTTCCCAAAGCTCATTAAGACATTCCTCTCAGAGACAGGTTCGCAGTCCAGTCTCCATTTCTCTGATAATTAGTAATCAAAGTCACAACTAAGTAATTAGAGCTAAACATGTAAATCAGTTTACATCTATGGATGTACAGTTCTCTACCACACATTAAATACGATACAATTATAAATGGAAAGTACTGCTTTATAAAGTGTAAACCACAGTCTGAAACTTATCAAAACTACGGGGGGTGTTGATTGAAGAATATGCCTGGGTCCCACTGACTGGGGCAGTTAGGCCCTCCCCTCGACCACACATGACCATTGTCACTCGCATCAAAATTAGATTAGATTTAAACAACTCAGTAATTATTACTATGATCAGCAATCTGTCCAGTAAGTATAACTAGCAACAAGAAAATTATGTAGAAGAATAATAATTAATAAACTGTTCACTAAAATGTGTTACGTTATCATAGACGCTGCCATGTACGTGGTGGTGATTATTAAAACTACAGTATATATCTAGTGACCATATCACATAAGGAACATCCGCCTTAAGTTAAAAGCTTTGAAACCCGCTTTTGCTCTGCACTATGTTAATGTACTCGTGGATATAAAGAACGTCAGACCTAAGGTTTAACTCTCAACAATTTCCTTAGAGCGTCCATACAATATGCATGGGTGTCTCCCAAGTTGTAATTCTAATTAAATCATAACCTAAATTTGAACTGTGTGGCGTTTGCATAAGTGTCTGCTACCAACCTTCAGAAACCGAACTAAATTTGAACGCACCGCACAAAGCAGCTCGGAACAACACAAATAGCACCGAGAAACGATACTAATGTAAAATAGAGCATAGGCCTTTCAGACAGTGATATTTATAAAATACGATTATATAAACCTAATATAATAGTCATACCATAAACTTACAAATATAATCATGTAAACGCTACGTAATTGCCATCATGATTATTTGCACTTTTGAAGACGATATATTATATGCCAAAATACCCAGCTAGCACATCTACGTAGTTACCACGTAGCAGCAACGTTGCGCCTGACCTTGTGACAACGTTGCATTTTACGCAGAAACTACGTGGTTTTGTTGGGGGTGCCGTACGTGGTCACAACGTGGTTTTCATGTGCAATTTCACGTTATCACAACCTTTATAACACGTTGATCGTATCACAACGTGGCATTTTCTACGTAGAAGCGACGTGATTTTGTATGGTCGCAATTACGTGGTGACCACGTGGACATTTCACACGGAGACATCACGTTATTGCCACGTTTCGTACACGTTACATTCAACCAACAAGTCTTGCTAGTAACCTTGGCACCACAAACTTACTAGCAAGACTTTTTGTAGAGTGATAATTATGATCGTCCAAACATCGACGCCACCTATCAAATAGTTCACATTTAATATATGTGTTACTGGCTAGGTGGCGCCAATGTAGCCGTTTTCCTCGCGCTACGAAGTTGAACTCCGGGTGTTCGTCGGCGCTATCCACCACACGGTTACATGATCGTGTTTCACCCGACCTTGTCTTCTTCGTTGGTCGGTTTCTTTTGTTGTGACATCACACTGACTTAAGCGGAGCTGCAGTCTTGGAGAATCCAGGTACCATACGTCTGTAGTACCCAGCAAGTTCCAAGAAACTCCTAAGCTCTGTCTCAGAGGTTGGTGTCGGCCAGCTGTCTATGGCCTCCGTCTTCTCAGGGTCACATGATACACCATCTTCCGTGACCTATATAGTTTATCTTTTGCTTGAAGAGATAACACTTTGATGGTTTGAGCTTCAAACCTTGCTCTTCTAAGCGTGTCAACACAACTTCTAGATTGGTGATCATCTCCTCAATGCTCTTTGCATACAGCAAAATGTCGTCGAGGTATATTAGCAGATTCCAGTAGTTGAAATCAGCTAACATGCTATCCATGAGACGCTGATACGTGGCAGGAGCATTGCAAAGACCAAACGGCATTCTCGTGAACTCGAAGAGTCCCCCTCCCCTGTCCCTACGCAAAAAAACGGTCTTGGGTATGTCGTTTTATACCATGGCACATTGCATGTATCCTTGGGCGGCATCCAAGGTGCAGACATATCTGGGTCCTCGGAGTGCTTCCAACGCCTCATCAATTCTTGGCAGTGGGCATGCGTGTTTCCGCGTCCTTAGATTTAAAGGATGATAGTCGACCACACTCTCAGCTGTCCAGTCTTCTTTCTCACTAGAACTGCCTGAAGCGCCCACGGGCTGTTGCTCTTTCGGATAATGCCTTGCCGCATCCAATTTTCTAGATGTTGTCGCACTTCCTGCTGTTGATTGGGCGGCACTCGACAATTTGGAATCCTTATGGGCGTTTCATCAGTTAGTGGTATCCCATGTTTCACATTGTCAATGTAGCGTAGGTCGTCATCACCGAGACTGAACGCACCCACAGCCCTGCGTAGCTTGGCGTGTAGCAACTTCTTCTGTTCTTCACTGAGGTTGTCCTCCTCTACGTCTAAACTGAATGGAAGTTCAGGTAGATCATCAGTCTTCGGTATGATGTCTTCTTGTAGTGGGCCTAATACTACCTTGTCTTCTTCCACCTGATGGATCTGACAGTCACGCTCCAGTTGACCATCCATTGCTGTTACTTTGGTCATCAGTCCGAGTCGCGGTCGTGGGTTTAACCAAATGTCCTGTTCAGTTTCATTGGCGACACTCAGACCAACTCTTCCCTTCTCAAGAATGGACAAGGTATCATGTACCTTGATCCCTTGAGGTAGATGTATTTCAACCCCAACTCGCTCCACCAACACCTCGCCTGACATTTCCTTATTACCAGTAAACGGTACTGACGTCACTGTCCATGCTGGTAGAAGCACAGGCATCTTACCTGCTACCTTGGC
The DNA here is from genome assembly GCA_963995525.1 of Escarpia spicata. Lineage (NCBI taxonomy): Eukaryota > Metazoa > Annelida > Polychaeta > Sabellida > Siboglinidae > Escarpia > Escarpia spicata. The sequence continues at coordinate 10,597,815 of OZ023205.1, read as the reverse complement.
AAGACCAACGTGGTATTTTGGAGTTGTTTCCTCTGTTTCAATTGCGTGCAGAGGCAGTTCGCTAAGCCAATCTGCTCCATCTGGGTGTTTCTGAAATTCTTCAGTTCCCTTTGTATTCAACACATGTTTTGAGATTTGACGCAACACATTGCATCCTAGAAGGCCAGGAACTAATTATTTTGCTGCTCACTGGGCAGGATTTGGAGAATCTCGCACTACAAGCATTCCTACGCTGTATCTATTGTCAAGTGCGACAAGATGTGGCTCGAAGTAAACGATATATGGTTCGCTGAGCCCATTTGCTGCCGCGAGAGTTAGAACTGTGTCTATCTGGATTAGCCAATATCCCACTGGTTCTAAGAATCGACAATAGAATGATTTTGTCATAATTGATACCTCTGGCCCAGAGTCAAATAAACACCTACATTCCGCATCTCCAATCTTGATGGTTGCTTCTGGACAATGACCCATTGCCCTAGAGTACATCCTCTCCGAATCGATGCCATCCAGCAAGCCAAAGTCACCCCCTTCCACCACCTGGCTTTCAGTGATGGAGGGAATCAGTTTCCCGCCTGTGTCTTGCATGAGGGACGTTCCTGTATTTGCGGTCGTCTACCTCGTTTCTGTTGATTTGCAGACTTCCTGGCTGGACACTCCCTGATCATGTGATCAGGTGATCCACAGCCATAACACATCCGTATATCGTTCTCGTTTCTTCCACTGTTGTTACGCTTGGTGTGTTTCTTACGTGTTCAGAGGAGCAAATCAAGTTTCTTCTCAATGGCATCAATATGTGCCTGCTGCTTTCCCATTTTCTCCTCGAGTGTGCTTGTTGTCGGTGTTCCTTGCTTTCTTGCTGTTGCTCTCTAACCACTTCATTGCTCTGGCTTTGAATGACCATAATGTCAGCTCTGGTTCGTCCAGATTCAGTCGTCGCAGCTCTCGACGGAAATGGTTGTCGACTACGCCTTCTGTTAATCGCTCTTTCAACTCTTTATTGATGCTTTCATCTTCCCGGTTGTCTCTTTGGACAATCCGATCGACGATCTTGACCAAAGCCAAAGAATAGTTTTCGAAAGATTCTTTCCCTGGTCTGCTTGTTGCCGAGTCCACATGACCACAGGACTCCTCCATGGCCCCCAGTACTCGAGTCACGTCTCGCTCGCCACGAAACCGAAGTCGCATCTCAGACTTCACTTCACCAAGCAGATGTTGCCTTATGAAGTCAACCTTTTCATCTGGCGACATCCTTCTGGCACTTATGCTTGATCTGGTGTCCTCCAGCCAGTCTGTGACATCTATATCCTACTGATCTCGAGGGCGACCCTCGACACGTACACTACTCTGTCTACTGCCCCAGCAGACGCCTCTGCCCTAGCAGCCCTCTCCTCTGCCACTGTCGCTGCATGTTCTGCCTGTTGCAGACGCCTGGCCAAAACACGCTGATCTTCCAGCTCTTTTTTCAACGATTCCAGCTACTCTCGCGCACGACGCAACTGTGCCATGGTAGCTACAGTGAGATTACAGCTAGAAGAGAATACATGTGACAGATTAGTAGTACGTTAGCACAAAATAATCATGACATTCAAATCAATGTGCATGTTATTTAACATAGTTCATCAATTCAACAACTCGTCCACGTTAATGTTCAAACTGTTCATTGTTGACACTGTTATAGATCATCGATGGTAGTTGTAGTTCTCCCTCGGTCTCGTCCTCCAGCTGTCTCCGTCCATGCATGTTGTGGGGTTTGTCCAGGGCCACAACCGCAGCGCCAAATTGTGACGGTGCCAATGTGTACACTCCCGGATACAAAAAGAAAGAAATCTCAACACTGCCCTGGAGGCTCATTAATTAATCTCACATCATTCATGCGAGGCCTGGCTCCCTCCAAAAATAAATGTCTCCTCCTTGTTGTGTGAAACCTGAGCCAGCCTAGCCCACAGCTGCTGTACCAATGCTTGGTCAAAACACACACGTGACCAATGTCGCTGGAGATCTCATACCGTTCAAGCAACTGGTTAATCATAGTAATTAATTACCTCAATATAATTATAATCAGCAACTTGGCAATTAAATCATGAATTTGTTTCACAAAATAAAGAATGTAACAATATTTATCATCTACTTAGCATATGGTGCTGCCATGTTGTCGCTGGTAGCGACATTTAGAATGAAATTAAGATGTATACCATCTCATAATTAGCATGTCAACACATATCACAACGTAAGCAGTGGATATGTGTAGGTGCTACCTAACATCACGTTTCCTTGCTCAATTATTTGCCGAGAAGTACTTTTATATTATAACGATTTATAGCAATCCATCCCAAGAATACGTTAAAACAATTTGCCTGTGTCTTAAACATAACATATTTAATAATATCATTACTTATAATTAACTCGTAAGCTCTTGTCCGAATACGACGTAAACGGCCGACTAATAACGTCGCTTTCCCTCTCGTATTGCTGCACGATGCATAAAGAGACTCTGTATTGACCAAGTCCATCCGTTTTGCGGTCGAGTTCATCTGTATTGGTTGAGTTCATCAGAACTGACCGATTCATCATGTGACCTGTTGCCTAGCAAAACCTTCGTCAAGCCACAAGAAAACAGGTAGGTTCGGACATTTCATCGTATATTTTGTTGAAATTCTGGTCACAAAAATGTTTCTTTATGACAAAAACTAGCCTCGATTATCCAGGCTTTACCCCAGATTCGGGTAGAGACGATAATTGGCTCTCAGGCCAACTATGAAATAACAAATTAAATAAGGATACACTTTTATCAGATAATACTATAATATAACAACTATTCAACATTACACTTATATTGAAACATGTCACACACAAAATAAACCGACATTAAACTTTTTCGTAGTTTAGTGCCTTTTAATCACATGCATATTCACCAGGTGGCAGCTCTCGTGGCTGTCGAAGATTCCGTATTGACGTTATTTGTTTATGCTCGAGCAGAAACAAAAGACTAAGTGTGAATAAGCATGATATAAATACTAAACAAAGTGCAATCGATGTCTCGCGCAACGGTCGGACTGCTAACTCATATATGTAGTCGCCAAAGTACAACCAAAACGTGGTATTTTTTGTGACTAAGTCGGTAGCTTGTCGAGCAGCTATTTTTAGGGTCTTCGGAGACGTGCTAAATGACAGTGAGCAGTCAAAAGGCGATTCTCAGCCAGACTATCTTCCTGGCGAAGTCACGCAACCAGGCGAGAGTCGGTTAAATGAGACTAATAATTATTTAAAAAGGCAAATCCTAACAATACGTCACATATCACTTCATAAATTGATGACGCTTTAATTCATAAGTATACCAATGTTGCCATCTAGCGGATAACATTCAGAAGGACCATTCAGAGCCAAACTATCTTCCTGGCGAAGTCACGCAGCCAGGCGAGAGTCGGTTAAGCGAGACTAGACAAAAACATAAGGCAACGTGTTTAAAGTAACAACTGTATGAGGGAATATTTGATTTATGAGATACCATGTTGCCCTCCTCCTTGTTCCCTGCTGCACAGTAATGTAATTCACGTATACAACCGTTATCAACATTGTTGGAAAAGCAAAGGTTGACGGAGCTCACGAGCAAAAATTCGATTGTGACGTATGCAAACCGCAATTTCGTCTGGCATCGGAAGCCAGGTTAAATTAATCTAGTCTGATATTGGACTTCGACGTTCTGAGATGATTCCTAAAGTCACGTCATTGCCAGTTCAAAATGTCGAAGATTGGTCAGAGAGTGAATTGAACGTCCACAGATACTCGTGACAGTCCGCAAAATTTCCAATTAATAAAAAAGTATGAATTCATTTTAAAATGTATGAATATTCGTATTGCCTCCGTATTGGTCTATCAGCCGGCGACTTTAGGCCAATACGTGACAAGGCGGGTACTCATACACACACACACACACACACACACACACACACACACACACACACACACACACACACACACACACACACACACACACACACACACACACACACACACACACACACACACACACACACACACACACACACACACACACACACACACACACACACACACACACACACCACACACGCACGCACGCACGCACGTGTTGATTGTGACCTAAGCAAACCGCGATATGGCCGTTCCATCAGTTAACCTATCCATCACGTGACCTGTTGCCTAGTTAAAAACTCCGTCAAGCCATAACAAATGGATGGCGAACACTTGGTCGGTTCGGACATTCCGTCGTATATTTTGTTAAAATGTTGCTCCCAAAAGTGTTTCTTTAAGACAAAAACGTAAGGCAAAGCTTTTAAAGCGATTATTCTATGCAGGAATGTTTTATTTTGAGATGTCATGCATAAAAAATTATGTAATTCACGTACATATAACCGTTTTCAACATGGCAAAAGTAAAGCTTGCTATAGGTTTCGCGTATATTTTGATTGTGACGTACGCAAACTGCTCCGTACTGGATACATCGTCAAATATAAAACGTCATGGCGGGGTGTAGCATCAAGGTGGCTAGCGAGAGGTCAGTTTGTTCTTACCTTAAGTTCTTACCTTAAGAACGGTCAATAATTGCCCAAGTTGAGCACTGAGACCGTCTCAAGGTTAGTTTTCTGTAGTGGTATTCCATTGTCTATTGATTTTGCTGCTGTTGTTGTTGCTGTTGGCGTTATTGCTATTTTTTCTCTTTATCTTGTCTTTTCCGGTTTGCCTAGTCTCTAGGCTCGATTGTGTGCGTGCGTGCATGCATGCGTGCGTGTGTATGTGTTAGTATGTGAAGTTGTAGTTGTAGAGGTCTGGATGGTCTCTCCAGTCTCTTTGGAGGCGGGACTTCAGCTGATTGATTGTCTGTGCTTAGACTGTGTCTTCTGATAGTGCATTCCAGGATCTTACTACACGGGTGGAAAGGAAAGAATGTCTGGTTCCTGCTGATGTCTGTGTAACTAGTTTTTCTGTGTGACCTCTTGTGGTTCCAGTGGCTTTTGGGTACATCTGTTTTGTGGACAGAGTTGGCATTTACAGTCCTGGTCGATTTGGTCGAGTCCCTTGATAATTTTGAAAGTTTGAATGATGTCGGCTCTTTGTCTTCTGTAGTGCAGTGTGGGGAGTTTTAGTTCTTTCAATCTGCTGCCGTAGGGTAGTCCTTTTGTTTCTGGCACTAGTCGTGTTGCACGCCGTTGGACTTGTTCGATGAGGTCTTGATCTTTCTGTAGGTGAGGGAACCAGACACAGGATGCATATTCCAGGTGTGGTCTGACCATTGCCTTATAGAGTAGTAGGAATGTCTCTTTGTTGAGATGCCGGAATGTTCTGGCTAGACACCCCAGAACTCGATTGGCCTTTTTGACACTATTTTCGATGTGGTCGGAAAACTTGGGTTGTATGTTGATGGTGACTCCGAGGTCTTTTTCTTAGGTCACTGCATCAAGCTTGTGACTGCCTTCACTGTCCCTTCTCATGTGGTATTTTTTTCGTGGGTTTGAATGTCCGAGGTGTAGAACGTGACATTTGTCAGGATGTAATTTCATTTGCATTGTATCCGACCAGTCTTGTAGTTTTGTCAGGTCTTCTTGTAGAGAGTTTGAGGAGTTGATGTCGTCTGTCAATGCTGCATAGAGCTTGGTGTCGTCTGCAAACATAGAGGTCAGATTGTCCATGCGTCCTGGGATATCGCTGACAAGCATTGTGAATAATATTGATCCCAGGACTGACCCCTGAGGAACTCCGTTAAGTACTCTGCTCCAGTCCGATTGTTCTCCATGTACTGATACCTTTTGTCTCCGGTCACACAGGAATGCTTTTATCCATCCTAAGGCTTTGTCTTTGATTCCTAGACTTTCCAACTGTTTGAGAAGGCGCTGGTGTGGGACGGTGTCAAAAGCCTTTGCATAATCAAGGTAGATTACGTCAACAGGTATGTTGTGTGTCAAAGCCTCAGTCCAGACATTCAACGCTTCCAACAAGTTTGTGGTTGTACTTTTTCCGGCAGTGAAGCCATGCTGTTGCTCACATTCGAGGTGATTTATTTTGATGTGTTGTATGAGCTGTTCAACAATCACTCTCTCTAGAGTCTTGCAGATGATTGACGTCAGAGACACCGGTCTGTAATTTGCTGGGTTTCTCTTCTCAGATTTCTTGTATATGTGACGAATGATAGCATCTTTCCATTGTCTTGGCAGGATTGATGTGTTGATGCTTGAGTTAAAGATTATGTTGAGAGGCACACATAATTGTTCTGCCATCTCCTTCAGGATTCTTGGGCTGACGCCATCAATGCCTGGTGATTTGTCAGTCTTCAGTTGAAGAAGGCACTTCATAACCAGTTCTTCTGTGACTTTCAATGTTATGAGTGCTTCAGTAGTCAGGTTCTTTGGTGTGACATGCGGCACATTGGAAGTGTCTTCTTCTGTGAATGATTAAATCTTAATACTTCTTTGTCAGGAAGTATTAAGATTAATATTACTTGAAAATGCCCATCCTTCAGATGGCGCCATAGCACGCAAAAGTCGCTGCAATACTGCCACGCTTGAATAAGCTGTGATCTCGCGCTAGAGGCGGCACTTGCCAGGGTTTACATCAGTTAATATATGCAACGAGAAAAGGATGCATTTTGTTGAAATAATCTTTAAAATGTAGGTTGGTAAAATATACGAGTGAAAATATTATTTATGTGATTAAGATACGTAAATATAAACCAACTTTGTTTACTTATCAGCTATTATTGTCAATGTTTTGCTGTAGGCCTACATAACGCGAATCGTGGCGCTAGCGTATTTTCGCGGCAACGCAGTTTCCCAGTTTTTAAATTGTACGTACTTCACTCGAAGCAACTATTCAAACAATTTGTTTGAACAATTTGATTAAAAACCAGATAACTCTTGGTCCAAGAGTCCTGTCATGTTCAATAAAGTATTTGTTTTGCATACTACTTAATTTACTTGTTTGTTTATAGTGGGTGACCATTTTTTTTTTACTGTTATTTGAGTAGCTTTTTCCAAAGTTACTTATATTGTTACTCAAGTACAAAATAAATGTACTTGTTACAGCTCTGCTCTTGGAAATATGGGGTATTTTGAAAAAATATAGGTCTTACTTCCAACCACTGTGGTCGGTCGTAGATAAGTGTAGGCTTCTAATTACAGGCCTATATCTATTACAACAAATGGAAGATATGTCAAGTCGCAAAATGTATCAATTTAGCTGCTTACAGATTGATAGCATTCGACATCAAATACAGTGCAGTAAAACGTTATGTTTTCATATTTGGAGGCTAAAAATGGTCGAAGGTTGTTGGTGGCAGATGGCCTTTTAAAACTGATAGGAAGTTAGAGGTTGAAACCCCTGTTACATCTCCCTGTTATTTAGATACTCCTGGAAACTGTGATATGCAATATCTAGTTTTTGTAGTACGTGTAGGTACCACCACGGTTATATTATAATATATCGGTTAGCACTAGTTGGTTTATAAGTAGTATATGCTCGTTTCTTCGTTGCTTTCAGGACAGACCACACCAATATTTTGGAACACGTATTATAAATAACGAGCAGCGGTACTCTCGCTTGCGAGTGAAATCATTCAACCGTGACGTCATCATGATTACAGTGGAAACGGGGTATTTATAATACTGACAGTGGCACACTGTCATAGCGTCGAGTTATGTCGCAGCGCGTGTCTCGTGGCAGGGCGCTTACTCATCGACACGGCACAGTGACTTCGACGACCTCGCAACGTTTTAGGATTTCAGTCAGTGTGTTGTAATCACAAGTGTTCAGAAACGTATACAATCCGGACAGATAGAGGGTGGTACGTCTACAGAAGGTAAAGTGTGACGAGGGCAGTATGGGGAAGATCGCCGGCAATATGGGAACGATCGAAGCAAGTATCATGAAGGGCGAAGGGAAAATGAGGCAGAATGGTGATGGCTTTTGTAAGCTGACGGTACTACTAATCGTGGTTGGCGTCGTCTTTGTCGGACTGGCTGTCAGTGTCGCCGTCTCGCTGTACGCTGTGGCTGGACCTCGGGGTAAGTGGGTCGTTGGTAACTGTTACTTTACAATTTATTCGCACCTGTACGTCGCTGTCATTGATGAATGATCGCATTATGCTTGCATAGTCGCAACCACTTAATGCATCGCATATTAATGTATTTTTAGCTTCTCTGTTTATTATGGTACAGGCCCTGTATTGATGCACTGCTATTTCTGTTGTTGTCCCCCCAAAATTCTTCCTTCCAGAAGCCCCCCTTTATTCAGGTACTTTTCATCATCCTCTGTCTGTCTAAAATCCCTCTTTATCTCAGATGTGGTCTTCCCCTTTCCTGCAGCCTTTGATGTTTTCCCGCCTCTGCTCTCTCCCGTAGTCTGCCCGCATCCATTCTTATCAACTGACCTATCGACATCATCCGGCTACTTATCAATCATCCAGTTATGTCGATATCTTTCCCCAGATCTGTTATATTATTTTGTCACTATTTACTTTATCATTGATCACAAGTTAACTTGATGAAGGCATGGGTCAAATCCCGCGACAGGAATTTGGGTCCCCATCAAAAAGGTTAAGAACCGCTGATTTAATAATAATTGAATACATTTTAAAATTGTTTCCATACGATTAAAATATTGTGGTTTCCCCGGCAGCTGTTTAGAAGACTTCCTAACAAAGTAAGTTATGCATCGAAGAGATGTCTGCCTGTCTGTCTGTTTGTCTGTCTGTCTGTCTGTCTGTCTGTCTGTCTGTCTGTCTGTCTGTCTGTCTGTCTGTCTGTCTGACTGACTGTCTGTTTGACTGTCTGTCTGTCTTTCTTTCTGTTTGTCTGTCTGTCTGTCTCTATGTATGTATGTTTGTCTCTATGTCTGTCTGTATGTCTGTCTGTTTGTCTCTATATCTGCTTTTATGTATG